>OX392464.1:30007496-30694875 GCA_947623515.1 Neoascia interrupta | reverse complement strand
TAACCGGAAGGATTGTACTTTCAAATAAAAAAAGAAATTTGAGAAAATTCTCAGTATTTTTTTTATAGTATTTAAAAAAAAAAGTTATTTGGCGGACCCTTTACAAAATTCAATACTATTATTAGCAAGTTATTAAAAAAAGCAATACCCCATGCTATTATGTCTCTTACTTTGTGCGGAAATAACAGCAACCACTTTTTCCTAAGAAAACCTTTTCTAGATCTCTTGTCACTAGACTATCCTTGCAGGTGCAGCGGAACTAATGTTTAATGTTTTATTTAAGAAATTCTAAATCCTAAATACGATTCGGAGTCTATTACGCATTCAATAAGGTGACAACACACTGGACTAATCTAATTTTACCCTTTCGATTTTATATGGAGAAAGAGATTTCTTGCCCTACAAAAGGGTATGTCGTGGGTGTTTATTGTTTTACATTTTTTTTTCTGTGATGTAATTTTTTTAGAAAATTGACCCTCCCGGCTAAACGGGGGAAATAGTCCCTCCCTCCCAACACAAAGTTTTTTTTTAGCATTTGAACACTCAAAAAACTAGTGGGAGGGATACAATCCGCTTAGGCGAATCGTTGGATACCCCATCCCAATTGACCACTGTCAAGCTCCAAAATGCGTCAAAAATCTTGGTTGTCAGTTAAGAATCTTCTTTCTTAAAAAAAGGGCATGGCATCAACCCCTTTTCAATAACATAATTATTTTATCATATTTTTTATCAGATCCATTATGCATGTGTTGATCGCAGTTTTATATAAAAATTTGATTTTTTACTTAGAAACGCCCCCAAAGGTGGGCGGGGCAAAAATTTATTCGTTCGAGTTGATAGCTTACGCACATATCTGAACATTTTAAAGTGCAAGTTTTTTGGATTTAAAGCAACATCAAATAAAAGCCGTTTATTAGAATGCATATTAAATATGACCACACCTACAAAGGGGCGGTTTCGTTTATTTCTAAATGCCAATCACAATACACTTAAGCGAGGATATTGCATACCAAATTTCAGCTTCCTACGACAACGAAAGAAAAGATATCAAGTTTCAAGTTCCTAGCTCAAAATTTAAGGCCCAAAAACTACCGATAGACGGACAGACGGACGGACATGGCTCATTCGACTAACAATTCGGTCTCGATCATATGCCCTTAAGGTCCTGGGGGTCTACGGTGATTATTTTTCTATGTTACAAACTGTGAATCAAACTTAATACACCTCCTATCCTATGGGATGGGGTATAAAAAGTATTCCTCACCAACATTTTTTGAAGCTTAGAATAAAGCGGCGATCATAAAGCATCCTGGGCTTCATCTTGGCCGGGCGTTTGCAAGTTCAGCCATACGATTTAAGTGTTTCCTAATACGATGACGCTATGCTTGAAAGTTTCGTTTGGCAAAGAAAAAGAGTGCGTAAAGAGAAAACGTAATGTTACGTAAGGAGGCTCCGAAGCGAGGCTCGAGTTCAAATGTACTGAAGTTTTCCTAGGTCTGAAGCAAATGGGGGTTCATTTCGAGCGGACACACGAAGTATATATTGATAACGCACTTCTAATTGAGTCTTCATTTCAGGGGAAAATTGCGTATTTTTTTAATACATCGTGGAATACTTATGAAACGTAGTGACTGCACTAATAAAAGCTATATCTCCATGAGCGCAATGTCATTACAAAGCCTGTTCAAAGTCGACGTATCGTATCGGTACAAAGCCGAAGCCAAGGCTGCTTTGTGGTCTTCGCAATAATTTCATCTTTTACTGGAAAGAATGGAAATGCTTAAGGGAGATATTACGTCCAATTTTTTAAAAAACGATTCTCTTTTTCCCCGGCAAACGTTCGTATTGGGAAAAAAAAACAAAGTGGTTCCTCATAATATTTTGTCGATACTATTTTCTTCTTGAATATTCATTGTTTGTGACGAAGGAAATTGATATTTTTAAGGAAAAAGAGAGCACAACGCAAATACACTGGAATTCACGGAAAATATTTGCTTTACAATCCGTTTTTCCAGTTTATAGGGTAAAAACGTTAGCTGCATAGGATAGCTGATTCAGCCAAACGACTGTTTTGCTAACAAAAACAATAGAAGGATTCATTCCTAGAAGCAATTAAGAGCTCACATAACCTAGTGTAAATGAAATTTCCACATTTTTTCTCGGAACCCTTCAATATTGCGATCAAATAACATAACGGATTTTCAGAATATTTTCACTGAGAATAAGGCAATTTCAAGTTCGTAGGCACCCACCTATCAAGTCATAGTTCCATCGGCAAATACCTGAACGGAAAGGTATCTGTTGAGCTCATTCGAAATTGGATTCTATCTCAAAATCCAAACAGTTAACGTTTATTAAGTGATAACCATTTAGCGTGTGGGTCACCCTTCATTTTCGCACCATAGTTGAACACTTCGTTCTACGCACACGCCTACGCAATTCCAATTATTTCCGGTGAATCGGGAATAATAACGAACCCGATGTGGATCCGCCATAGAAGAAGCATTTCTAATAAACATTTAGCTCTACCGCACGCCTAGAAAATTGCTCTTAGGCTCAAGTTTATAAACAAAATATTTCCAGGGTTTCAGATAAATTAATTGAATCTGCGCGCCTGGCGCATTCACATGCCCTATTCCACGTGATTCGCTGTTCGGAATCCAGCCATGCAGGATGTGTTTGTGTGCCATAAAATATATATATATATCGCAGAGGTTCAGGGATGCTCCTCGTGAGCCTTGGAACGAAATGAAATTTGATCGTCTCATTGTAGGGCGGAACACTCACTTGATGATGGCTGCTGAAATTCCATTCTTTTGTAATAAAAGCTCCTCTCCTCAGGTAGAGCACAATCGGAGCACATGCACACACTTACCTACCAGGGGTTGGGTGGTGGCTGGTGATGTGGGAGAAAGTAATTGTTAAGGTTTCGGGTAGCGACAGTAGTGTGAGGTAAATTGTGGAATTTCGGAATTTGTTGATGATGTGGTGTCGATGGTTTAGCACTGATGAATACATTGTGGTACATCTATACTCACATTTAGAGCATACCACTAGGATAATAAGAAAATCCCTTCAATGCGATTGTATTATTCTTGGAATTGTGGCCTGAGTGGGTGGGGGCTCTGTTGGGTGGTGGTGGTAGGTCTTGGGTTCGTTGTTATCTCGTGTGTATAGCTCACCTCTATCCGTACAGTGGCGTTAGTAATTTAGAATTTACTCAACTTTTATATTTTTAGAAATTGAGTTTTTGTGAGGCTCACACAGACTCACAAACCAGTGTGTAGGGGTGTTTTCTTATTTTGTTTGCGGACGGAGAATAGGTTTCGTCAGGAAATAAGTTTGTTCAACCAAAGACTGAAGCCTTTGAAACTACCGAAGAGTTAAAGGAAGCATTCATTCACTTAAAGGGTATAAGCTAGTAAAATCATAAAATCTGAATATGTGTTGAACCCGAATAAAATGAAGTCGTTCTCGGAATGAGTAAAGAGCTCTTTACGGATGGCTTGTCGAAACGAAGCGTGTGTCGATGAGGTGACGAGGGGATGGTGTTGCACGCCTGGGTAAGCATTTCTTTGAAAAAGTTGCTGTTTTTTCACACCCGATGGCATTTGGATTGTTGGCATGTCAAGAGGCTCGGATGTAGATAGAGCTTGTTCAGCGAAATGGCTAAAATGACAAAATGCTTTGTGATGGTTGGCATTTAATGATGCTTAGACTTAGAGTTGTGTAGCCTTAAGTAAGGCTATATTGACGAAAATCAACAAGAAGACTATGATTTGAATTGTTCCTTAGTTAAGGTTTTATGCGCGAAAAGCTTTATTTCGCGTGTGGAAGAAGGGAAGCTTTAATACTGGATGATCATAACTTTTTTTTGGTATCTCTGTCAGGTCAAGGATTTCATAAAGCCATAATTTTTCAAAAACGATAAATTCTGATAGATAACCGCACAATTTAATCTGCTTTGCCTGGTGGAAATGGTTATTATGGTGTATAACGGCGCCACGTGACTCACATCCGATGAGCAATGGATTTTCAACCAAGAACTTTTTTCTTTGACAAAATTGTCCGATTTACAACACAAAAAATATTCTTTAAGGCATACGGCAGATTTATGCATAGGTAGGTACGTGTCCAATGCAAGGCTCTATCTAAATAAAAATAAATAGAGTGGCGCAACAGCTCGAGGTGAACCAGGGCCAACTTCTCAACCATGTATGCTGTGTGTGCTATTATTTTTTTAACATACAAGGGGACCTACAATTTTTTGCCGAATCCGAACGGCACTTTGAGAATTTTTTCAAGACAAATGTTACTCTCGAAGGGTGTGTCAGACCCTCGCGGAGGTGGGAGCCGTGAAAAAGAACAAGTCTTTTTTTTTCAGGTGGCAGAGGCAGGATTCGAACCCAGACCTCCGGCGTCAGAGGCACACACACTAACCACTGCGACACGGCAAGGCTCTATCTACACTTAATTTATATTCAATGAAAACATAAAGGCTGCTACTTGCCACAATTTTGCATCCTTATCTTGCATAAAGAATACTAGAAGGCTGCAGCTAGCCTCTCGACGACGTTTATATCTCTTTATAGGTGAGTAAGACATCTAGTAACTTTATTTTATAGTACGTGGTACAACAATCAAATTGAATTTGTTTTAAAGTGTTTAAAAGTAAATTTTTCACGTCGGAGTCATGAATTTGTTTACATATATTTGCTTTTCTTTCGACAGTGTCATGATGGGTACTGTCTCACCTTTGAAGTGTCAGTAGAGATTCAGCAAAATGTCTGAAGAAATCTGGCTCACTAATCTTTCAAAAAAATCTCCAGAGGGATTTCACGAAGCCTCTCATGCACAACGACTTTTAATCGCCATAACGTCGACACTTATTTTCTTGATTTAAGGATTTTTTGTATACTCAAGGCATTTTTATCGACGTCTATTTCCTTTGAAATTCTGTAACGGACAGATCTGATTCTGGTACTGATATTCATAATAAACGAAAATAATAGTTTATTTGTCTTACTATCGGGGAGGTTTATCGTCTCACTCTTGGTGCTGAAGCCAACAGTGAGTTACTGCTTACTGTCAGTAACTATCCCCTTACACAACAAAAATTTCTTTCACAAATTTAGGTAGATATCCCAGATACCACTCCCTAATTAGTGCTTCGATTATGTACATTTTTTTTTAATAAACGTTCCATTGCGTTTCACGTTTCATCACTTCCGAAACGAATGAGTCCCATTCCCAGTTCTCTATTTCAAGAACAAAATAAAAAACAAGATACTTTAAGATTAACGCATTTTACGGATCTGTAGGTCAGCAAAAGATTTCATGGTCGTATCTATTTACCGTAAAATTGTATCCAGAAGGCCAGTAGAACGTTATTTTCTTCCCCTAATTTCCTACATTTTGTGTTATTCTTTGAACAACTTCATCCCCCTACCGGGAGCGTGATAAAACAGACAAGTGGATCTTATTAAAATCCAAAAATTCTCTATTCATCGTGCAGAAAAGGGCGGGATAATAAGATGGAGGATAATTTATTATCGAAACGATGTGTTTTTTTCGTGTGCTTTTTCCTTTCACTTTTAACAATTTTTCGAGAAACAAAAAAAAAACTTCCTAATAAAGGCAGAATGAGAGAAAAAAATAAACAAGTAAAATGTACACGAAACAAGGAGCAACACAAGACTGAAAAAAAAATAACTTAAATAAGATGTCGGATGTTGTTGTGCTATATATATATGCGTGGTCGTGTGCTTCCCAAGAATGATGCTATCACGAAGAGTAGAAACTCAATTCATTATAAATTCTGAATAAGGATTCAACGTTATTTCGTGTCTTATCTAGAATGACAAGCCATTGTCAGGAAATCGAGATGGAGACTTGCAGGATTTACGCCACACGACGAACGAGCACATTTTGGTTGTCTTTTCTGCGTGTACGTTGCCTCGTACTTCGTCTAATCTCGCTTCATTCGGCCCACATGTATAAATGTTCCTTTTTGCATTTATTTTTTTTTTCTGACAAGATTTGGCATCTTTCCGCACACACAATGTGAAGCAGTGTATTATATTATGCCTTATACGCGAGTATATATGGAAATATGAGCAAAAAGAAAAACATTGACATAAATTGACAAAAAATAAAACCGGCAAACAAAAGGACCTGTCGCTGGGGCGGATATGAGGATCTACAAACGGGGTGTTTGGCGGAATGGCTAAACACGCCTAGAAAGGCAATTTTTCCAGAATGGAAAACTCATATCACATAAACAGTTTTCATTTAAATAAGACAGCTACAAGCTACATACACCCTGGCAATTGTCATAAATTAGAATTCTTATAATAAGAGTCGAAAGGGCTGAAACAATTTGTGAGAGGATACAAATTTCCATATATGACACAGAATCGAAAAAATGGTTTTGTGTCCTTCGTTATTTCGATTCGATGGGGATTATGCAGCCGTGTTTCTAGGAAAAAATATTTTTTGTCAGATATTTTTTCAACAATGATTGGAAATTTAAGCCAGCTTTTAGATGCGGGCTTAATCTGTTCCCGCAAGTGCCTGAAAATAAGGTAAAAGTCGATTAATGTTCAAGGCGAATCGGTGTACTTCAAGGTTGAATGTTTGTATAAGATCCATCGAAATGTGATTATTACACCCGACCCAGGGTTTGTTATGTTAAGTTACATGTATAGTTTGTAATGCAGTGAAATTAATAACCGTAGACCCCTAAGACATTTAAGAGATTTGAATGAGACCGACAGGAGAATTGGTTAAGCTATGTCCGTCCGTCAGTATATATAAACAACTAAATATTATGCCTTAAGTGGACTGGAAGTGGTAAGTGGCCTGGAAAAGAAAATCTTCCTCAGATATTTTTACAAGAATGATTGGAAATTTAACCAGCTTTTTGATGTGGGCTTAATCTGTTCCCGCAAGTGCCTGCAAATAAGGTAAAAGTCGAGCTCGTGACCACGATAAGTGTAACCTTGTCGACACGTCGGGTGTTTTCATAATATAATGAAAATCTTAATATTCGTCGCGGTAAGTCCGAAAAACTTTAAATTTTACAATGTCCGACAACCGCGAAAGCCATAGTTTAAAATATAAAAAGTGGACTAGAAGTTTATTGGACAATATCAAAATTTTTTGAATCCACCCAGAGACACGCCTACTATAGGTCTGTGCGACCATTTATAATTTGAAACAATAACTTTTTCACACTTTAGCTATGGTTGGTGCTAGCACACTTTCTTTTGTTACGTGACACTGGTTTGTAATTGGCTTTGAGGTAATAGAAAAAGCTTGGCGTTTACTTAAATAAAACTAAAGGCACTCCCATTTTTTTAGGAGTCTTAATTTTAAATGACTGTTTTTCAATAAATACATATGAAATTTGACAAACAATTTTAATACAAAAGTTATAGATATAAGCATTTCCTAACTTTTTAAAATACATTACATATGTCTCCGCCCACTTTTGTGGGTGTGGCCTTAAGAAATGTGATTTTTTTAGTTAAAATGACCGGGTTTTAGTCCAAAATGTATGCAACCACCTAACGTAAAGCATTCAACAGTTATCTTGTTACACCCCGCCTACTTTTTGAAGGCATGCCTTTTTTCTTAGTTTGGTGGGGTCAGGTATTTCATAATCCGTCGCAGACTGACTGAAGCTTTTGCGATTTACCACTTTTTATACCCCGCCCATTTATTCGAGGCGTGGCAGCATCCTTTCGCAATAAATTTAATGAAATTAATAAATTTATGTCACGCGCACTTTTAGGGGCGGTTTTGATTATTAACCAAATTTTTAATATGAAAATGCAATCAACGCGTGTATACCACTTCTGATAAAAAATATGAACACAAAAAAACGATGTTATTGAAAAGGAAGAAGATTCTTAACTGACATAAGTTTGAATAGAAACCCAAATTTAACAACCAAGATTTATGACGCAATTCGGAGCTTGACAGTGTCAATTCGGAAGGGGAATCCAACGATTCGCCTTAGCGTCCTGTAACACTCCTACTAGTTTTTTTTAGCGTTTAATTGAAATTTCGCTTTTTGTAAATCATCCAGGAAGTAAAATGTACTGTACAGGTCCTCAAACAAAACACCGATTCGTCCTGAGAAGCTGAAGGACATTAAGAAATTTGGTGTTAATCAACCTAAACCTCGAAGATCTTTTTCATTAATGGTGGCGTTAAGGGAATGTATGGAAAATTTTAAAAATGTTTAAATTTAAAAGTAAAAAAATATTATGAAAACCGAATCTTTACCAGGTAGAGTTTCTACAGACAAAAATACTCCAATTTTTATAACCCATCCCCTAGGATAGGAGGTATATTAAGTTTGATTCATAGTTTGTAACATAGAGAAATAATCACCGTAGACCTCCAAGACCATAAAGGCATATGATCGAGACCGAATTGTAAGTCGAATGAGCCATGTCCGTCTGTCCGTCTGTCGGTAGTTTTTAGGCCTTAAATTTTGAGCTAGGAATTAGAGACTTGATATCTGTTCTTTTAAGATCCCGAAGCATTACAAATGCAGAATTTTTTGAAATCCGTCCACTGACACGCCCACTTTACTTAGTAGCATGAAAAATCGAAATTGTCGTGGGAAGCTGAAATTTGGTATGCAATTGTAGGCGTGGTCATATTTATAATGCATTCTAATAAACGGTTTTTATTTGATATATTTGATTTAAATCCAACAAACTTGCACTATAGAATGTTCAGATATGTGCGTAAGCTATCAACTCAAATAAATAAATTTTTGCCACGCCCACTTTTGGGGGCGTTTTTAAGTAAAAGATAAAATTTTTAATACAACACGTGTATACTGCATCTGATAAAAAATTATATTATTGAAAAGGGGTTGATGCCACGCCCCTTTTTAAAGCAAGAAGATTCTTAACTGACGAATTCTTAAAACAACTAAAGTTAATAACAAACTGAAATTTAACTACCAAGATTTTTAACGCATTTTGGAGCTAGACAGTGGTCAATTGGGATGGGATATCCAAAGATTCGCCTAGGCGGATTGTAACCCTCCCACTAGTTGGTTTAACTTTGGAAAAAGTTTCCGCAACCGCGTTAAATATTGGTTGTAGAAGACTTGTGACTGCATACCCTTGAAAATTTCTATATATGTTGCCTTAAAATGCCAATTTGTTGCATGTATTGAAAATGTTGCATGTATGAACAAGAAAACATAATATTTGGTGTGACATATTTTTAAACATATTTTTCATAAATAAAATGCAGCTTATACTAGTATGATCGGGAATCACTCAAGTACCTACAAATCTCACAACTTGTTGTGATTGATGATTGATGATTGATGATTGATGATTGATGATTGATGATTGATGATTGATGATTGATGATTGATGATTGATGATTGATGATTGATGATTGATGATTGATGATTGATGATTGATGATTGATGATTGATGATTGATGATTGATGATTGATGATTGATGATTGATGATTGATGATTGATGATTGATGATTGATGATTGATGATTGATGATTGATGATTGATGATTGATGATTGATGATTGATGATTGATGATTGATGATTGATGATTGATGATTGATGATTGATGATTGATGATTGATGATTGATGATTGATGATTGATGATTGATGATTGATGATTGATGATTGATGATTGATGATTGATGATTGATGATTGATGATTGATGATTGATGATTGATGATTGATGATTGATGATTGATGATTGATGATTGATGATTGATGATTGATGATTGATGATTGATGATTGATGATTGATGATTGATGATTGATGATTGATGATTGATGATTGATGATTGATGATTGATGATTGATGATTGATGATTGATGATTGATGATTGATGATTGATGATTGATGATTGATGATTGATGATTGATGATTGATGATTGATGATTGATGATTGATGATTGATGACTGATGATTGATGATGATTATAGCGGCCTTGCGTTAACGGCCTCGACGAATGCCGTGCGTGCGTCGGCCAAGACGATCTTGTAGCTGTTGTCCAAATTAAATATTTGACAGATACAAACGGTAAAGTGATACAGTATATTTAGTTCAGTAAAGGGCTCCAGTTTTTCGACCCCCTTCGATTAAGTTCTCTCAAGCATATTAATAAAATTCTTTTGTTTCGTAATTCAATACCATAAAATGGCTTCGTCAATCAGTCAGCATATAATTGTAAGGTCACCTTTTTATCCCAAGACAACTGAGGCCTAAGAGAATCTAATAGCCCTTTGCCATTTGGTTACCTAAGAACTGACGCTTTTATTTTTTGATACTTTTTACCCATGAACATGGAAAATGGTATACATTTTTAGCTGAGCCCTTAAAATAATATCTTCACAGTCAAATCGTGTTTTCTTTGAAACGACCCTCGAGACGAAATTATCACTGTAGTTATCCCTCACAGTAATATGTTTTTGCAGCATCATTTGCAAACAATAGCTTTGAACAATATATGAATGACTGAGTGAATTCGAGAACAAAGTAAAGTCTACTCCATCCATGAGGTATGGAAGGTATGCCCAAGGAGCACTCATAAGGAAAATGGATTCACTATACTATACCTACACTCTTTACCTTGTTCAAAAAGATCCAAGACACATTGTATAATGGGAGGCATAAAAACGGATTCGGTCCATGGTCCATGGACCTTCCGCCCATTCTAATCCTACCTGTAGACTCGTTATAAGAATAATTGTTTCGTTTATTGTATTGTTCGCATTGTTACGATTGCTACAGCAAGAATAAAAAAAAAGTTACAAAACCCCCTCTTGAATGTACCCCCATTGTTGTTGTTTCATTGTAACAAGGTGTATATCCCGAAGCATAATCTTTGACTTGAAGCACATAATACACACGTGTCCTGTAGAAAGGATGCGATATGCAAACACTTTTTCTTAAAAACACCTGCCATAAAGTAATAAAAGCAAATGCAAAACAATATGATTGTGAAAGTTTATTTTTGTGGCAGAATGTCCTTCTGCCAGCATATAAGGATTCTCATTGAGATTCAGTTGTCGTGTTTTTGAACTTCTGCGTACTTCTTTTTTTAATTCGCAGAAGGTAGGCACACGAGTTAGAAGCAGGAAAGAAAAAGTTAAATTAATTGATCCAAGATGTCTATATCGCTATAGAAATACAAGTCTGAGTGAAATCTTAATTCGTTTGCTTTGACATTCAAATATCCCCTCCAACGAGGACACGAAAAAAAAATGTTTTGCTCATATTTTGGTCAAATAATAAATTATTGATTCCGGTAGCCTGTGCCGAAATTTCAGTATTCGCCTCAGTAGGTACATCTGTATTCCATTGGGATACGACACGGGGAACTATGGCTTCCTTTAAGGTATTGACATTTGATTTGATTTGGTTAGCACGAAGAATATGGCTATAAGTATAGATACATATGTTCTGTGGAGTATGTGTTTGCAGGATTTATTCAAATACACATCCTGTTGTGTCCTTTTTTATGGAAATTTTGTCGGTTCTCATGTAGGGAATGGGAAGGACGACGAATCAGGCGAAATGAATCGAGCATCGAATAAGAAATGGGATATGGATTTGGCAATATATTTGGTATGGAAGTTGTCCATCCTTGTTCGATAAGATATGATGCCTTGTTCCATGTGAATTGAATGGGGTTTTTTTTATTGGTCATTCATTTCGAGCTGACCTTAATATTTATGGTAGGAAATACTTATTCAAAGTAGACCGTTTTTGAGGTCATAAAAGGGAGGTCTGCCAGAAAGAGCATTGTTAAAGATTATGAAAAGTGTTTCGTGAAGTATAGGAACCTTTTTTATTGCTTTTATATGGGGCGGTTGGTTTCTTTTTTCATGTGCCCAATTCAATATGAAGTTTGCACTTCTTGAAGAATAAAATAGATATGTAGATTTTAGGTAGTTGAACAGCATTCACTATTCTCAGATCACGATAGTTTAAGGCAACGTTTTAAAAGTTTGGCAAACATAAGTCCGCTTTGTATACAGGTTTTCAGCAGTTCATCGAATTTTTAGCAACGAAAGAATACTTGTCTGTTTCAGTATTTTCCTTTGGGCCATAGAAAAGAAAATGCTAAGGAACTTGAAGTATATTTCCCGAGTAAGTACCCGACGAACTGAATACTGATGCTAATTAGGAAGGTAGGAGGGAGTAACACCTGAATGAACGATGCATAATTACGCTCACGATGCAATTCAACAAGAGGCAGATTACTGTACAAAAATAGTATGAAGCGTGGGGTGGACTTTTTCTCCACGGGTAAGCCAACATATTGGCCAACCGATAGGAATAAAAAGCCTGACCTTGTCGATTTTTCCATCGCTAAAGGGTACCCCATATACCTTACGCGAATCGAAGAGTGTTATGATCTTTGCTCAGACCACTCAGGAGTTATCTTGAAGATGGGTGGAAGACTGGCGAAAATAGAAAGAGCTCCTAGATTAGCTAGCAAAAACATGAACTGGGACGCTTTCAGAAAGGACTGTAAGGAGGGTGTTGGCTTGAATGTGCCATTGAAAACTCCTTTCGAGTTAGAAACCGCAGTTGACAAATTCATTGAAGCAATTCAGAGCGCTGCTTGGAACAACACTTCGTCCCAAAAGAACGCAGTTAGCACCGACGGGCATGTACGTAAAACATATCCGCTCGAAATCGAAGAATGGATTCGTGAAAAGAGAAGAGCGCGTAGGAGATGGCAAGGCACGAGGGCCCCCCCAGACAAAACCCTATTGAACCACCTCTCTAACAAACTGAAAGGAATGTTGCAAGATCTTAAAAATCGTGAGACCACTGTATACCTTGAAGGCTTGTCGGCGGATAGGAGCTCAAACTACTCGCTGTGGAAAGCAGTTAAGTATATCAAGAAACCTATAATCCACTCGGCACCAATAAAAAAAGCTAACGGCGAATGGGCAAGAGAAGACAAAGAGAAAGCGAATTTGTTTGCTGAACATTTAGAAGAAACCTTCAAGCCTTTCGACGGTCCGCCGTTGGCTGACGTTCTAAACAACAACGAGGAACCTGGTAGCTTTAGAATGAAAAAAGTTTCGCTAATTGAACTCCGACAAACAATTAGCAAACTTAAAAATAATAAGGCCCCGGGTTACGACCTGATCACTGGCGAAATATTGAAAGAGCTACCAAAAAAGGCATTAGTCAAGCTACTTTATATGATAAACGCTTCTCTTAGACTTCTATACGTTCCAAGACAATGGAAAGTTGCTGAAGTCATTATGGTTCCTAAACCGGGGAAATGCGCAAATGATAAAAAATCTTATAAGCCCATATCGCTTCTGCCGATAATATCGAAAGTATTCGAGAAACTTCTGCTGAAGCGATTACAACCAATAATTGCAGAAAGACGCTTGATCCCGGATCATCAATTCGGTTTCAGACCTAACCATTCCACAATAGATCAAGTCTACAGAATAACGCATGAAATTGAAAAAGCCTTAGAAGGGAAAAAAATATGTTCAAGTGCTTTCCTCGACGTATCGCAAGCCTTCGACAAGGTATGGCACGAGGGCTTGAAATATAAGCTACGGCAAAACTTGCCGGAAGACATGTTTAAAATATTGGAAAATTATCTTGAAAGCAGACTCTTTCGTGTTAGGTGTATTAGTGAATACTCGAGTTTCAAGCAAATTCGGGCTGGCGTACCCCAGGGAAGCGTTCTCGGTCCGACCCTGTTCCTGCTCTACACAAGAGACATACCTCTAGATGACGAGACAGTCGTGGCCACGTTTGCGGACGATACGGCCATCCTGGCAACAGGTGAATCAGTCGAGTCATCAACGAGAAACCTCCAACGAGCATTGGACAGAATTTGTGTCTGGACGAAGACTTGGCGAATCGCTCTTAACGAGAACAAGTCTACGCATGTGAATTTCACTTACAGAAGGGTAAACAATTTGCCTTTGTTCATAAATTCTGTACAAATACCTTGTGCAAATGAAGCGAAGTATCTAGGGATGACACTGGACGCTAAACTAAGGTGGAAACCACACGTAAAGAAGAAGCGTGACGAGCTCGAGATTAGGCTCAGGGAAATGTATTGGCTTATCGGAAGATTTTCGAAATTAAGCACATATAACAAACTGCTCTTGTACAGACAGGTGTTAAAGCCGTCCTGGACATACGGTATACAACTTTGGGGTTGTACCAAGCCGAGCAACATGTCCATGTTGCAGACTTTCCAAAACAAAACCCTGAGAGCAATTGTGAATGCTCCATGGTATATTAGGAATAGCGATATTCACAGAGATTTAGGAATAGCTACCGTGGGCGAAGAAGTAACAAACTTCGCTCGAAAGCTAAATGCTCGCCTTCATGTTCATTGCAACAATGAAATGATCCGTACTCTAAACGAGACTCTTAACGATGTTAACAACGAGCGACGACTACAAAGAACAAGACCCTTCGATCTAGCGACGTAGGGTGAAGCCGCATGAATGAACGGCTTAGTAGGTGCATTCACTGGAAAGCAACCTATCCAATGCGATCAACACTATGGAAGCGTAAACTACTTGTTAAGTTAACTTAGTTGTAGTCAAGAAGTATTATGAGAGAGCGAAAATTTACTACTATGAAGTGCGTTCTGGCAGTTTCATAGTGTCTCTCATAAATGGGTGGTTTTTTAGCACGTGGAAATCGGGCATAACCAATATCGGCTACTTCGGTATTATGTACCTGCTATAGTGGGCGTATTGGTATCTTTGAAAGATTTTGGAGTTTTAGTCTCCGTCCATCCTAGTATTCAAAAAAAAAAAAAAAAAAAAACCTGAATGAACGGGTATAGCCGTTGAGCTAGAGGCAGGGCCACCGAGAGAATATTCACGCTCAGGGTAAACATGTAGGTTGTCCCCTATTTCCTTTTTCGAACACAGTCATACAACTGGGAGTGAAGCCAATAACGCATATCAATGAAGGCATCGCGTCGACACACAACTGTCGATTTAACTAAAGTTCCAACCGCAAATACACTGGTGAAATTTAAGTAATATTTTTAAATTTTCCACATATTTTTATGCATACAACAAAGTGCTAAGGTAAGGACTAGTGAATTTTAGGCAATTTTGGGGCAATTTTGAAATTGAATGAAATGAACTTTAACTGCAGGAGTCTTGTTATTCTGCAGTCGATCTTTTAATAAAGAATACAAAGAACAGTGCGGCAATATAATCAAATTTTGAGAAACGCAGTTGCGTGATAGAATAAAGGGTGATTTTTGCTTAATTTTTTAACTATCAAATCGGTTGTCTTATTTTTGTAGTAGTTCAGCCTACGCCTTAGATAATCTGTCGATCCAACTGGTCAGGGCCGGATTTGCGGCAGCGACCTTCGGTTAAATAAAAGAGAGTCAGGAAAATGAAATAGAAAAGAACGTATGTGATTTTCCTTAAACTCCGTATTGATCATCATTGGATAAGCATAGAGAGTGAAAATTAATAATTTAAAGACTCAATTCTGTCTTTTGTCATTGAAGTAAAACTGCAACCCACAGCCGTTTATCCATGAATGACACTTGCACAGCCGAAACCGAAAAGCTTTCCATCCTCGGGATGCATATGAACGAAAACTTAAGTTGGAGTGACCACATTTAACTGACATCGTCAAGAACGCCTCGAAATGCCTTGGCTTTCTCAAAAGGGGTTCTAAAATGGCTATTTTGCATAAGGCGCACATGATTATCCTCAGTTGGAATACCTTCAACTCCCCCTATTTGCAGTCATAAATTCAGTTATGGTAAACAAATTTTTCTACAAAACTCTGCTTTCAAAATTCTGTTTTATAAAAATTCGGAAAAGGCCACTTTTACAAAGCAGTGCAGTAAAATATGTATTTCTAACAATTGCTTTAATTCAAAAATAAAATGAAATTGCTTCAAATACAGAATAAGCAGAAATTTATTGCTTTAATCAGAATTTTAAAAATGCTTATGGCGATTAGCACTACGCAAGTTGTAGCGGTGCGTAGGCGGTAGTGCTGTCTCGTTCTCTCGTTGTTGTGCATCAGGTGGCTGAGAGAAAACAGTGCTCACTGTGTCGCTGGGGCTGGTTAGCCAATTCGCAAGCGACGGTGATGAGCCGATGATTGGATCCCATGTTCGCGACAATTTGAAACTGTCGTCGCGATTGAAATTTTTGTGGCGTTTTATCTCAATCGCTTCACGAACAAGCCGTGGGATGTAATGCGACTCCCGAGCCAGTATCTTAGCCTGGTCCGATCTGATCCAATGGTGTTCGTTGGGATGGTCTAAGACATGCTCGGCTAGAGCGGATTTTTCTCGCTGCTGATTGCTCACAGCATTTATATGTTCTTTTAAACGGGTCGAAATTCTTCGTCGCGTTTGTCCAATGTATGATGACCCACAGCGGGACTCATACATGATGACCCAATGGACTGCGTAAACACCGGGAGTTTGGAGAGGAAAGCGATCTTTGGGTGATTGTAGATAATTTATCACCTTTTTTAACTTTAACTTTTAACTTTACTTATAAAAAGATAAACAACATACCTTTATTCATTAACTCGGTACAAATCCCGTACTCAAATGAAGCGAAATATCTAGGAATGACTCTAGACGCAAAACTTAAATGGAAGCCGCACGTTAAAAAGAAACGCGACGAGCTCGAAATCAAGATAAGAGAAATGAATTGGCTTATCGGAAGATTTTCGAAACTAAGCATATATAACAAACTGCTTTTGTATAAGCAAGTGCTAAAACCATCTTGGACGTACAAGATGGTACAACTCTAGGGTTGTACTAAACCAAGCAATATATCTATTTTAGAAACTTTTCAAAATAAGACACTCAGACCAATCGTTAATGCTCCATGGTATATAAGAAATAGCGATCTACACCGAGATCTAGGAATCGTAACCGTGTCTGACGAGGTAACAAACTTTGCTCGCAAACTTAGTACTCGTCTTCGCGGACACTGAAACAATGAAATTATCCGAACTTTGGATCAGACAAATCTTACGCGCCGACTACAACGAATGAGACCGTTGGATCTAGCAGCATAAGATGAAACCGCATAAATTGACGGTATTGTAGGTGCCTTCGTTGGAAGGCAGCCTGCCACACGCGATTACTACAGAAGCTTGAAATACTTGTTAAGGAAACTTAGTCGTAGTCTGACGGAAAGTGGGAGGTTTTTTAGTGAGTAAGAATCTCACACTTCTATGAGCACGCGCGGCCGGTCCTCGTAGTGCCTATGAAGGTTTTTCCTACCCACGGAAAAAAAAAAAAAAACTTTTTTGGCGGTAAGAAGATCGTTTTCACACCGTATGTTTTAGAATTCGACCGACTTTGTCCGTGACACCTTTCACGTACGGTAGAAAGGCTCTCTTGTCCAACTCATTGCAGTCTTCTTGTCGCGACAAATTTGGCTTCCATGAACGTTGTCTTTTCGAGTAGCCGTTCGATTGAAGGGCGTTGTCCACAAAGGTAAGTTCAGCGGCGAGATGCTCTGTATCACATACATTGTGAGCTCGCTGAATAAGTGTGGAGACAACAAATTTGCCGGATGATGGTGAGAGGAAACACTTTAGGCTACATAGACGTAAATTGGAGGAGAAGACACATCATCGAACTTTACAGCCTCACCGGCCTAGCCAGAAGAGTCAGAATAGAACGGCTGTGAGGACTGGTTAAGCTTTAAATTCACGCCACAAGGACGGCGCAGTAAGGGATCACCTAGACTAAAGTGCAGCGCACACCAGGGAAGGGGATCTCAGTTTATTTTGCAAGCAAAACTGGGGATGATTAGCTAGAGACAGAGCTGGTACAACGAAGCTTGTTTATTTGGGGTAAGGTCCACCCCGAACTGTAGCGCCACCTAAAGTTAGGAAGTAGGTATAGGAAGAGTTATTATGCTAGTTTGACGATTTTAGTTGAGAAGTCCTTGAGTTTGGAATCAGAGGTCCTTAGCGGGTATTCCAAAAAACCTTTGGAGAACTGATTTAAAACAGGCCTAAGAAAATACCTGAAAATATGTTGGATATAGTAAGGTAAATGTCAAATCCTAACCATTGCGTTATGTGAAATGTGCACAATTAAGTGTGAGCTGCGAGTTATCTGGAATTATGGAACACTTAAAATAAGTTATTTTCTGAAACTTGGTTGTGTATTTGTTTCAATACCAATTTTTCATGGTGGCATATACCACCTTTCTCATTCCAATAAGCAAGATTCCGTCATAGAAATGAGTTCATTGTGTTAACATGTCACTTTTGCACCCATATAAGCTCGTTTCCATTAAAAAGTCCTCCAAAAGAAAAAAAAAATTAGTTGATTAGAAAAAAGAGTCAACCCGCATACTAATCCCTTTTGCATTCCAGCAAAAGCACACATTTCAAAGATAATATCTACGAGATATACATTTACGATCTACTTCATCGATAAACAGCCCTCATGATAATTGATATCCTTTCCATAGTAGCCTTTTTCCCTGCCAATCAGCATTCAATATCAAAGCAAAATTAATTTTCTACGCAGCCTTTGGTCTCTCTCAATTATTTATTTATTCGCACATCCATGCACAGTATGCGTTGGAATTCCTGATTCCATGCCGACCCCATTCCACAGTTCACTCCAACGAGATTCAATCGAAAGTCCATTCACTCAAAGCCAGTATCATCGAGCCAAAGTTCTAATCTTCCCAAGCTACACCATTCCTCCGCAGTGGCGACCGACGACCGACACGTCACCCTCCCCCAGTGGAGCAATAACTTTGCCGCATCCCCTTGGGAATAGACCAAATGTCAGGCAAAGACGAGAACTATTTTAACTTTGCCATGACCTATTTATGTATATTCCATAGCCCCAATATTCGTCGGACCGAGATGCTGGCTTCTGTGACAAGATTAATATCTAAGAAGTATTATCCATCAGGGTCTTATTTGGCCTTTGCTATTTGTTAGCGATCTTAAGTGATAAGACAAGCCATTAAACTAACGTAGTCTCCAGATTTGCGCAAGGGATATTCCCAGTCATCTGGTTCGTTTGTGTTGCGGTCTAATTGTCAGCTAGCACGTAGTTTGGTATTCTCGTCGATATGAGCAAAATTCCATTCCGGTCCGTCACAATGAGTGGCTTCCAATGACAATTCCACCAACTGCTATGTCCTGTCCATTAGGGCAAAATTGGTGAAAATTCCATTCGAAGGAAACAAAACAAACGGCATCAACTTGGCAATCTATTAAACTTCAATTAGACCCTCTCTCTGCCTCTGTTTGTTCGTGCAAGTGTTGTCATTGTAGTTTTATTGTTGTCGTCCGTGCAACATCCGGACACATGGCTATTCCAGTAACGTAAATTGGAATTCACTCTATATTCCCACACCTGCGATGGCTGGCTTTCCGTGTGATGATGGTGCATGCCTCGCTTAAATATCCTGATGCTGACTGTGATCTGTGCGGGTCTCTAATTGGACAATAAACATTGCCATGAACCAACAATTAAGTGTTTCGAACACCATTATCCTGTGAGAGGATGCGAGTATGTGGTACTGTTTAAACTTATTTGTTCCGGCCGATGTGAGGAGGCACACAAAATGGATTCTGATGTAGCAAAGACAAGAGGTGAACAGGATAATTTCATACCATCTATCCGCCCGACTTGGTGCCATGGCCATACAAAACAGTCAGCAACAGTCAATTGCGTATGTATTTTAATTTATTTGCGCAATTCAAACTAAAGTGAGAATGTTTGTTCGACCATTACGTCCTGTTTTAATATTAACGAACGTGTTGGTGCTGGTGTATCCGCCTGTCGTGCAGATTGATTGATTGATGGTGTTATTTGTTGAAGTGCGCGCATAAGTTTTTTCAAATTGATTAAAACGTTTCTGTGCCCGTTGTGTATAAATTAATTTGCGTTAAGTCTTAAAGCACAATAATGACGACTTGGTATAAATTAAAGAGACATGTTCGGTATCAAACTTAAATTCTTACACATAATTGTGTTGACCTCTTCGAATCTATTGTATCAGGCCAGTGGAGCTGCAGCGTTTGGTTAGCCATAGCACCACCAACAGACATATCCTTGGAGAGAATACGCCTGCACATTCAAATCGTGTCGGTCTGCTATGAAGATGTGCGGGTAAAGAATTCTAAGCCAATTTGTAAGGGTCACTTTTGTGTTATTTTTTCCCCCTCTTTTATTATCCATGAATATTGTATGCAAGTTTGAAATTCCCAGTTGAACTCTTATATTTTATTTCCAGTAAACAGGGTAGGATCGACAAAGAACTGAGGTGGCAATGAAGAAAAGGCGCAAGGGCGCGTAGCGATATATCTGTTTAGTTTTTAACTCAATAAGTGAAGAAGTTTTTTTAAGGTCTTCTTAATGCGGCTTGTTTCTCAAGGATTTTACGAGAAAAGAGTCCTTTAAATGCAAGAAACGACAACATTTTTATAGGGTGAACATTTAAGGCTTAAAAAATTCACTGAGAAACTAAGATTTCTTGAAATCGCATTTTAAATCTTTTAACGTGTGTCAAATTTCAGCACTAAACCCAAAATTTAAGGTTAGTGCTGAAATTTGACACTTTGATGTCTTAACTAGTTCTAATTTCATGACTATTTTGATCAAGTTTGTAAACCAATCTTCACCATTTTTATCAAACCAAATCATATGTCATTAACCAAATTGGAATGGTCGTAACGATCTTTTCGAGAGTTTTTAGTGGTCAGTTCGTTGAACCATTTTGGACACCATGATAGAGGAAAGCTCACAGGTGAAGATTGCGGTTTTTAGAGAGAGCGTAGCATGTGCAGACAAGTTGGAGAGCTGTCTCTTCTTCCTTCTGATCCATGCAGCTCCTATAGAATTCGTTGAAATAGGCACCAAGCCTTGTTGCATGCCTACCCGGGCAGTGTCCTGTAATGACACCGATTGTAGCACTCATGTGCTATCTATTAAGAGCGATCAAGCCTTTGAAGCGAAGATCTAGCTTTGGCCATATCTGTTTCATCACTACACAGGGACTACCACCAGTTCATCTGTTTTGTTCTTTCTATTGCATCCACTTCAAGCAAAAGTTTGTATGTAGAAATTGGAATTGGATTGGAGTTGTACCAAGCTTGGCAAGTTTGTCAGACTTGAAGTTACCCAGAATGCCTCTATGCTCAGGCACCCAGCATAGGTGAATGTTAAACCACCCCGACATCTCCTTTAGTGATGATCGGCATTCCAGGGCAACTTCAGAGTTTAAGAGACGGATTACGGGCATTTGATGGCCACTTGACTGTCAGAAAAGATTCGTATATCCTTGGAAGATATGACATTGTTCTTAAACCTGGACAAGACTTCCTTCATCGCCATAATTTCAGCTTGAAAAAAACGATGATGATCCAGAAGTCGGAAAGAGAGACAAAGATTAAATATTTCTAAAAACAAACCCCCCACGTGGCCCATAATTTGTCTTCGACCCATCGGTGTAGAAATGGATCGATATACATTCCAGACGAGCACCCTCATCCCAAGAGGACCTAAAGGGGGATTACTGGTCAAACTGTAGTTGAGGTATGATGAAGTCTATGTTTCTAGAAGGGAACCTGAAAGCGTTCAGAATAGAAGGGTGTCCTATCGGTCCTCTGAAAGCTTGCTTTAAGGCGGGTAGCCGTAATACAAGCCGTTTTTCCGTTGACCAAAAGTTGAAGCAAACATTCCTTAACTGTCCCTAAGGTAAAAAAGCTTTTCTTTTTCTTCGTAAAAAAATTTTAAAAATGGTGCCGTCAATCTCCTTCATAGGGGTGCCGTGGCGTAGTGGTTAGTGTGTGTGCTTACTACGCCGGAGGTCTGGGTTCGAATCCTGCCATCGTCACCTGAACAAAAAAAAGACTTGTTCTTTTTTACGGTCCCCACCTCCGCGAGGGTCTGACAAGCCCTCCGAGAGTATCATTTGTCTTGAAAAACTTCTCAAAGTGCCGTTCGGATTCGGCAAAATATTGTAGGTCCCCTTGTATGTAAAGAAATTAACACACCAGCATACATTGTTGAGAAGTTGGCCCTGGTTCACTTCGAGCTGTTGCGCCACTCTATTTATTTATATATATTTATTTAATCTCCTTCACAACATTCGCCAGTCATGGTATTCCATTTGTGGATATTGCGCAATTTCCTTGCTTGTACTTGAGCGCGTAGTCCTTCTATGGGACAAATTCTTTTCCGCACTCGTACAGCTAAAACTGGACATAAGGATTTCAAAATTCACAGATCCGCTTATGTTCAGATTGTTCTGAAGAGGTGTTCATTCACCTTGGCAAAAATCATTTTGTAAGCATTTCCTTACCGAAGCAGATCCTACTCTTCAGGTCTTTTTCCGATAAAATTGAAAATTGCTTTTGTCCAATAGAACCATCCCGTGCATCTTTTTGATGAAAGCAAGATTATTGCGCTTTATATTGCGAAAGTATTTGACAAAAACGCATGCCTTTAGAGTCATTGCATCTTTCAATGGATAAGTAATTCAAATTGACTTTTGAACCTGCGAGGACGCTTCACTTAGATGGGGTGACGGGAGCCATTCTTACTCATTATCTTATCAAAAATCACAAATAAATGGAGAACCTAAATTTTCCACAAGAAAATTTACCATCCGCGCTCTCTTTGACTACGGCCGTGGAATGGTTTAAAAGGCTCCATAATTCATTTATGAAAAAGGGAAGAAGCTATTTACCCCTACGAATCTTTGTTCGACTGTCTGTCGGCAAAAGAAGCATCAGTCAGCTTGCTATTTGAATGCAATGCTGCTGACGGTCTATGACTCGGGATACCTCAATGGTCAAACGAACAATGTCTTTTACAATGTCCTGTCAGGCACCGCGTTCTCTTCTTCTCCAGAAAACCGCAAGAAGATGCGATTTTCTAAGGCTAAAAGGGTGAGTTCCGAAGGTTTCTATAACTGAAGCTCTAAAAACTTTTTTTTTTTTAAATGAAGCATCTTAGCTACTCGTGACAACAGATTCAGCGCCTCAATCACCAAACGCAACCACTCCATCCCTGTGTCCCCAGAATCCCAGAATTTCCAACTGACCGTCTATTTCAACCGTCTGTGGTATTGTTGCAGGGGAATATACGTAACTATACTATTTCTCCGGTGGCTGCTGGTGATAGTGCTACATAGTTGCCCTTGTCAACCCCCACCCAAAAAAAAACTCCACAGAAAATGTGACCCATCGTGTACACTCCAGCGCATGAGATAAATGTATTATTTATTTCGTTGGGCATCTTGCCTTGTTGCACGACTGATTTCTGACTCCTTTTTTCCATACCCATTGGTTTTTCTCCTGCTTGTTCGTACATACCAAATACTATGTAGATTCGTCCTCTTGCTGAGGGATTGTGGTTTTCTCTCTAGTTTTTGCTGCCAGGATGGACGACGTGGACATTTGTTTGATCTTCCTTCAATATACGGGTATAGACGGGTGTGAGAAGTGTGGTGTGAAGACACTATAGACTCGCCAAGCAAGAAAAAAATAAAATAAAAGGAAACTCCTTGAAACACTCTGATGGATAAGGATGGACTATTTACGGTTGCGAGTAAAGAGAATCCTAATTCCCTAATGAATTTTCAGTTCAAATCGATGTTCTTCGTATTCCACGCCGATATTGGTTTACTTTCGGCCAAGGAAGACAGAAGAAATTAGAAAACTTTTCCCATCGGTTTCTTTATTTAGTTTTCTTTTGGTTTTCGGTTTTTTTTTCGTTCGTGTTCTTGTCCTTCAGGATTCATGCCGAATAACAATTTCAGGACGGTCCATTTCGGTTTAATTCTCCAATTGAATTCGCAATAAGAAATGAACGAATTGAAGTTGTGTATATTGTGGGAATGGGAACTTTGTTGCTCGAGTGTGGTCTTAATTTGATGCCGGATATTGTGTTATCGTCTAAGTCTAGAACGATGGACTGTGAAATAAGCTGTGTGGGGAATAGATTTTCAAAATGGAATTATTTTTGATTCCAATTTTTTTGTACCCTTTGTTGAACAGGCGAATGGGGTTGATTGGAGTCATTATGCAGACGTTGGAGATAACATACTCGCTTTTATTTCTGTTTGAAAACAAGATTGTCATCTTTAAATTTCGATTAAGTCTTTGTATAACTTTCATGAAAAACAAAGGATATTTCGATGATGTCCCAAAAATGGGGGTTGCTGATTCCCAATTGGACTCCTCCCCAGGTGGCAGATAGGCGAACGCTTACCAGATATGGTGGGTTCCGATATGGAAAACACCAGGGGCGGACCGAAACCAGCAAGTTACAACAAATCAAGGAGCGCTTGTCTCAAAATGAGCGGCTTCCTGGTCG
This sequence comes from Neoascia interrupta, assembly GCA_947623515.1. Classification (NCBI taxonomy): domain Eukaryota; kingdom Metazoa; phylum Arthropoda; class Insecta; order Diptera; family Syrphidae; genus Neoascia; species Neoascia interrupta. The sequence continues at coordinate 30,670,491 of OX392464.1, read as the reverse complement.
GTGTCTGTTATCCGACCAGGATCGGCCCAATATTTAACATTTTTATACCCGTTCCGGGGTATATTAGTTTAAATGCATAGTTTATAACACATAGTTTATAACACCCCTAAAATCTTTTGGAGATATGAGCGAGACTGACAGGTGAATCGATTAAGCCATATCCCTCCGTCCGTCCGTCCGTTCCTAAGTATGAAGTTTTTAGGTCTTTAAAATTGAGCTAGGATGCTCAAAGTGGAGTGTATGTTTCTGAGGCCATGTTTATGTTGGAGTGTGGTTTCTGAGGCCATGTACAGAAAACATGGCCTCCCGAATGCCTCTATTTATAAAAGAGTTCGGGTGAACTGAGAGCATTGTCATGTAGTTAGGACCTTACTCCAGACAATTTTCTGTTTAAGCAATATTTGGCTGTCAATAAAACGGTCCGCAGCCTTGAACTCGAAATGTTATTGTCTGGCGTTTCTATGTGCTTCTCGTTTGCCAAAGGCCTTATTGCTTTTCGTGGCATATACTTTGTCTACCAAATGCCTCAGATTAGGGATGCAAAAGCCTGAGGTAAGTGAAAAAACTCGTCGTCTGCTCTAATCAACACACAGATCTGTCCATCTTTAACCAAATCTGATACACGATGCGGCATTATCTCAGACTGACAGAATGCCACCCGTCTATCGAACTGATTTTCCTCGCTCCAAAATCTGATGCCAAACAGCTGATGGGCAAAAGAACAATACAAAGATTTTTCCTCTTAAATCTCTTTAGATACTCAAATACCCAACGGAGCTCCTCTTTTTATAACATCCAAAACAGACTTCGTCCTGTGACATACGCACGACACAAAATTCATTGTTATCTTGAGTGCGTTCTTACTCCCACCGCCACTTTCACCTTATCGCATTGTAGTCATTCAGACGTAATTCTCATTGACAATAGCATTTGTAATCGGTAAATATTTTATAATACCTTATCGAGTATAATGCCTCTCAGGGGGAGTGCCTGCCATCTAGTACGCCATCAGCCAAACACAGCCCACCGGCAGCCAGACAAAATGAGGACAAATCCATTTGTTCCAGCCGACTTACTATCAAATATTAAATGCGAGAAGCTTTTCACGCAAAATACGATTACGATGAATCATTACGTCCCAGATTATCCCCTGCAGCTATTGGCTAGAGTGTGAGCTCATAATTTCTAAACTGGGATTTATGCGTACCAGACTATTGTCTAAGGGAAGAAACAAATCACCCTTTGCCAGTTCTCCTTTGGGATCCTTGAATTAAATTAAAGATGGAATTTACATTAGCAATGGCAAAACTATATGAGGTACTCCTATTATGAAAAGGATTCGAAGACGATTCTTATCGGAATAATATGCGCATCTAGAACTCTTTGCCTGGCTAGAGCATAAGATAGCAGAATAGCTGAATATGAAGCATTAATGTAGGTTTACTATTATAACATAAGCTTATTTGCAGAAAACGATAAAAGGCAAATCCTTTGGTTCTGCATCCTTTTGCCCCACCACTTTGAGGATACGCCAACATAGGGAACTGTATCCTTTTAAAAGATTCTTATCGTAATAAATTCCGCTTAAAGACTTGACTTTTGCCCTCCATGACGAAAAAAAAATGTATGTAAAAAATTAAAGAATGAGGGTCCTTTTCTGTCTTGTGTGATTTTTGTTTTTCCATTAGAAAATGCCTTTGACCGGGTTGCCAGCTCTGAAAGGGTGAAATTCCAAGAAATCAAGCGAAACACTTTGATCTTTCAAAGTGCCAGAGCCCGGAGTGCAAATGCTAGCTCTTTTCAGCTTTCTTGAAAGGAAGGACTATGTATTCTTTATAGATGGTCCTTCATAATTAAATTTTTCAAAGAAGCTCTTCCTTTCGGGTAAGTGTGCGTGTGTGTGTGCTAGAAGAATGAAAATAAAATATTTTTTTTAATATCAGCCGCTTAATTTGTTTCGGTTTGTTCGAGAATGGGTGGGATTTGATGCTTTTGAAATCTTTTATTGCCATGAATATTGTTATGGCCTGATCCTTGTGGCGCGTGCGGTGGTTCAAATTGCCACACGCGATCCTTTTGTTTTGTCAAATTCAAAAACTGTTATACACTTAGGGTTGGTCTTGAGGAAGGTGTACACAGGTACCAGAGGAAAAAGGTAAAAATGAAAATTCACTACAAAGTTATCTTAATATGAGAAGAAAACTGAAAATAAAAGTTGGAATTAAACAAGTTTCTTAGCAAGCCTTTGGGGGTTTTTCGGGTGTTTTCCACCCACAAAGTCTTTCTGTATGAAGTTGTCGTGGCGCTGTGACTCTGAGACCGTAGTGCAAAATATTTAAATAATATTAATAATGTTGTGCAAAATATTGAAAGGATTTTCAAGTGAGTAAGTGCAAGAGTTGTGGGGTGCCGTGGCGTAGTGGTTAGTGTGTGTGCTTACTACGATGGAGGTCTGGGTTCGAATCCTGACGTGGTCACCTGAAAAAAAAGACTTGTTCTTTTTCACGGTCCCCACCTCCGCGAGGGTCTGTCAAGCCCTCCGAGAGTATCATTTGTCTTGAAAAACTTCTCAAAGTGCCGTTCGGGTTTGGCAAAAAATTGTAGGTCCCCTTGTATGTAAAGAAATTAACACACCAGCATACATTGTTGAGAAGTTGGCCCTGGTTCACCTCGAGCTGTTGTGCGGCATTTGGTAGACTCTATTTAGAAGTGCAAGAGTTGGTCAGTAACTGCACTTCTATAAACCGACCCCGTTTCCGCAGCAACACCAAAAAATGGTTTGGTCCGAAGTTTTTGGCCTAAATTCATTAATCGAAAGTCAGTTATATTTATGAGCCACGCCCCAAAAACTGTGCGTGGGCTAAGAAGAAAAACGTTTAAACTTAGTTCGTTGGAAATTTGAGCACAAAAAGACAGTATTATTCTAAAAGAACCCCCTTAAAGTGGACGGAGCTTAAAAATTTGTGTGTTTTAAGCTTTAACAACCTAAGAGAATGGCAGTATTATGTGTCTTTAATATTTGTAAATATTTTTTTGATGTGTGGTGAATTTTCAGAGAAATTAAATTTTGAAGGAGTGGGCATGGTCGATGGTGTGGGCGGTTCAATCTTCGTCGCAATTTCTATACAATAAAATTTGAGTTCCTATGCCTTGTTTAATTGGTCAAATTGCCTTTTGAAATAAATTGTGAATTAAAGGTTGTCTCACATTGAAGCAAGTAGTGGGCGTGGCTGGGCTTAGGCGGATTAAACCTATTTAAACACTTTGTTTGTGCAACATCAAGCAGTGTCCCACGTTTCAGCTTTCTAGCTAGATTTTGCAGACTTAAAACATTCACACATACAGACGGTCGGTCTCGATCGTATCTCTTAAATATTTAAGAGATCTACTGTGATTATTTCACTGTGTTACAAACTATGCATTAAAATCAATGCACCTTGAGTCGGGTATAAAAACTGACCCATTTTTGGCATCGACAAAAGAATTTTAATCAGAGATCACGTCGTGAACTCAAAGAATGATGTCCGAAATTTCAGAGCGGTAATCGCGTCATGGCCTGATTCGGATTCGGCAAAAAATTGTAGGCCCCCTTGAATGTAAAGAAATTAACACACCAGCATACATTATTGAGAAGTTGGCCCTGGTTCACCTCGAGCTGTTGCGCCACTCTATTTATTTAATCGAGTCATGGCCGTTTCACATTCAGCGAAAGAGTGTCAAACCAGAGCGGCAGCGATAACACGATACCAGAAAAATCGTTTATTAATACACAAAAAGTCAGCGAGAAACCGCGCCGACTCTTTTGACTGCATAGTGACAAAACATAACATATTTCTAAAATTGGTCGACTTTATTGCACATAAATAGTTTATATTTCACAACAAGTATTAGCTTTGAGAAAAAAATGTGTATTTAACAGCGTGAGATAACTCACAACACCAATTGACAGAATAATCGTCAACCTCGGCGATGGTTTTTCAGTTTTTCGAAAGGCCCGGCGAGCGAGACAGCAATCACGCCGGTAATGTGAACCACCCCATACATTGCCATTGATTGAAATTTATTTGACAGCTCGCTCAAATACCTCGTACGCTCTCTCGCTCTTTATGTGAAACAGCCATCATTGATACGAAAAGAACAGTGTCGCTAAAGAGCAGAAGGGCAATCTACCATCCAAAGGTTATTTTTGGGAAGGTATGGGAAACCCAAAACTAGTATATAGACGTTTTATGAAATTTCAAAACCTCAGTCCCTAGTTGTAATCTGTGATGTCTTGAAGAGTTCAAAGCCTTAGTATAGCAATTCTCTGTTGGCGTCTTTATACGAATATATTTTTTGCGCTATCCGCATAATTGCGTTAAGTTGCATCCTGTTGAAATGTACTCTGGACTTCGCCAGGCTTATGCACACAATATGATCTTGGGGACACACACATAAATATTTTAAAACATTTTATTAAAAAAAAAAGGCTCGTCAAGTATGTGTCATACACTGAGCGATCCGTTGGCCTTTGTTGAAGGCCCAATAAACAATTATATTGCTTAAGTGTGTGTTAAATGTTACCTAGTCCGTTTGTTTTGCATGTATTCAACGGCACACTGAAAGTTAAATATATCAAGATTTTTCTTAACATTTTTGGAATATACTTTGTGCCTACGATTTCGTACAGACAAAGTATGAAAACTGATAAGATCCACCCATAGCCACACGCACTGACTTGGATATGAGAGAACCTTAAATTTCCATTTTATTTCAAATTACCTATTGGTCAAGTTCAACTAGGCGTAAGAACTTAAATTATTGGCAGAGCAAAAATGGCCAAAAGCATTTAATTAGACAACAAGTGAGTAAGTGCAAGAGTTCGTCTGTGACAAACTTCTATATACCCGACCCAATATACCGTGTAACATCAAATCGTAAAGTTTCTTGGCCCAAATTCATGTTATTTGTATAGGCCATGCCCCCAAGAGTGGGCATGGGCTAAAAATTAAAATCAATTTATTGTAATATCGTTAGAATCATGAGAAAACACGGTAAAAGCGAAAATTATTTAAAAAAAAAGTTTTTTTTTTCCTAAAAACGCCCCTTGAAAGTGGGCGAGACTCAAAATTTTGTATAAAGAAAACTTTGCAAATAGTAATATCTTAAATATTTGTCATAAATTTTTTTTCTATTTACTTACTTACTTAAGGTGGCGCTACAGTCTGGGGTGGACCTGGGCCTCAGCCAACAAGCTTCGCCAGCCAGCTCTGTCTCTAGCTAGCCATCTCCAGTTTCGCACACGAAGTTGGCTGAGGTCCCCTTTCACTTGCGTGCGCCACCCGAGTCTCGGTGCTCCTCTACCGCGTCGTCCTTGCGGTGTGGATTCGAAGATTTTCCGGGCCGGGGCGTTGGTGTCCATCCGCTCTAGATGACCCAGCCGTTGTAGACGTTGTGTTTTGACTCTTTTGGCTAGGTCGGTATCGCTGTACAGCCCGTACAGTTCGATGTTATATCTCCTCCTCCACTCTCCGTCTATGCAGACGGGACCGTAAATCGTCCGAAGAATTTTCCTCTCGAAGCAGCCTAAAGTGTTTTCATCCGCCTTTGACGGTCCATGCTTCTGCACCGTAAAGCAGGACTGGGATGATAAGGGTCTTATACATGGACACTTTAGTTGCTCGAGAGAGGGCTTTGCTACTCAATTGCCTTCTTAGCCCAAAGAAACAGCGATTGGCAAGAGTTATCCTTCGTTTGATTTCAGCGCTGGTGTCATTGTCTGCATTGATAGCGGAACCCAGGTAGACAAAAGTCCCTAACTACCTCAAAGTTATAGCTGTCGATGGTAATGTTTTGTCCAAGACGTCGGTGTTGGGTGTCTTTTCTTGATGACAGCATATACTTGGTTTTGCCCTCATTGACTGCTAAACCCATATTCGCCGCTTCCGTCCCAATACTCACGAAGGCTTCACTGACATCACGCTTTGTTCTACCGATTATGTCAATGTCGTCTGCGTATGCAAGTAGTTGAACGGACTTTTGAAAGATTGTACCTCTGGTGTTGGCGCGAGAGTTCTGCACAATTCTCTCAAGTATGATGTTAAAGAAGTCGCATGACAGCGCGTCGCCTTGTCTAAATCCTTTTTTGACATCAAAGGGGTCGGTGACGTCTTTGCCGACCTTGACGGAACAGCGTGAGTTTTCCATCGTCATCCTGCACAGACTGACGAGTTTGGCAGGGATGCCAAAACTAGACATTGCGCTATATAGCTCGTCTCTATAGATGCGGTCATACGCGGCCTTGAAATCGATGAAGAGGTGGTGTGTATCGATTTGGAATTCCTGGGTTTTCTCCAAGATCTGCCGCAGTGTGAATATTTGATCGATGGTGGACTTTCCTGGCCTAAAGCCACACTGATATGTGCCTATCAGATTGTTGACAAACGGCTTCAGGCGTTTTTTTCTATTTGCAGTGATTTTTACGAGAAATAGGGTTTTTTTTAGTTCTAACATGTTAAAAGTGGGCATGGTCGATATTGTGGGCAGTCCAATTTCTGCTTTGTTGAAGGTCTTGGGCCAGTATTGCTCAGTTCCAAAATTTAAGTTTCTATGACTTGTCTAACTTGACCAAAAGGCATTTTGAAAGAAAATGTGATATAAAGGTTGTCTCACATTGAAGCCAGTAGTGGGCGTGGCCGTTGACGGATTAAGCCAATTTTCACACTTTGTTTATGCAACAGAAGATCCAAGCCGTGTACTAAGTTTTAGCTCTCTAACTTCATTTTGAAGAGCTAAAACCTTTACACATACAGACGACGGACGGACGGACATGGCTTAATTAATTCATCTGCCGGTGTCGGTCATATCTCTAAAAGGTCTTAAGGGTCTACGATGATTATTTCACAGTGTTACAAACTCTCGGTCGGGTATAACAACAATATCTCGTGTAATTCTCGTGTATCAAGTAATTAGACTACTCAAGATTCAGTGAAAGCCTGTGTTGTGATTTTCTGTTAAGGCAAATATTTAAATAAAAAAAGGTATACGTAATTACCTTGTGCGTGAAGTCACATAAACATAATTTATTTTTAAAATCCGTTCCTCCCTTTCTGGCACAAAAGCTTCAGTAAGCTCTTCTGCATACCTGATGCCAATCAAATACACAAACTCCTACGTGGACCTAATGCAAACATCCTACTCAAGTTAAAAAATAGGTCCAATCAATATATTTCCCCCATTGTTCAAACATTAATACCCTCTAGATAAAAAAACAACAACTTTTTACGCAAAACACTTAAAACACGATAATCCCTTGGAAAAAAAAAATGCGGAACGACGAGCCTTAAAAACATGCCATTCACATCATGTGCCTATATATCTAGCCTAGGCAAAATTAATTCACTTTAAACAAAATATAAGTATAGAAGGCAAGGCGAATCTCAACAATATTGCCCATACAAAAGGCCATTATCCTTTTTTTTACCGTGTCTACTTACTGTCTTAGTGAATAAATGGGTCAAATCGAAAAAATCACCTTGATACACAATAAACGAATTAAGTCACATTGGTGCACGAGGAGTTTTGTACTTTGGCCATTATGTTGGGACGTATCTATCTATGTTATACATACACTTATATATACACTTATATATTATGTACCAAGCAGGGAGAATCGAAATGGGAAACTGTTCAAAAAAGGACGTGCTTTGACTTTTCAAAAAGGGCTTCAAAGCCATGGAATATATACCTTTAAAACACCACAGTGAAACATTTCTCAATATTTTTGCGGTCGGTTTGACCTTTTTTTTTTGCAGAGCACCGCGTCGGTCGTCGTTTCCTTTCGAGTGTATATGCGGGTCCATCGTTGTCGCTTAAGGACAGGTACTTGAGTGTTTGTTCGGTGAAACCTCTTGACAGTTTTGTGCCAGGAAAAGCTTAGTCCTTTTAACGAATTATCCAAAGTGGTTTATGTTGCCCTCTTTTCTTTTTTTGTGATTCATATTAATTGGCTAATTAAGTTTTCTTTTTCTTTTTTCAGAGCGGCAACGGTCCTTTTTAAACAGACATTTGTCATGTGGAGTAGAGGCGCATGCTAATTGTTGAGTAGCGACATTTAAAAGGATTAGAAAATAACCACAAAGATTAATTTATACCTGACGCAATTGGTTATGGTTTCTTAGTATTTACGTTTGTACAGAAATATTTGTACTCGAAATTCTTGGTGCTTTGTTGGCTGCCAAAAGTATCATTTCAATATAAGGTAAAAAGCTAACTAATATTAAGAAGCACGCAATTCAAAATCTAGAGCAGTAAACAAATTTGTCGAATTAAATAATATCTCAGTTTGATGGGAACGACAGGCGGTGTTTTTTTGTAAACAATTCCTACAAGTTCCGGCGTGGATCCCCCAGATTTTTTTTCTTACATTTTCATTGTATTTTTAGTTTTTACAAAACAGTCCTCTTGTAAGAAATCTGCAGTTTCTGCTTTAGAGGAAAATACCACTCTATACAAATCTGAGAAGTCGAACACAACCACAGTATTGCTGAATAGGCTTTCAAGGCTTTTAAAATAAGCGTTCAAGGCAGACACATGTCAATCAACATTGCCTGTGAGTATTAAAACAACCCCGTCAACGTGACATATCCTATGAAAAAGTGTGAAAGTGCAACAGTGCGTATGTAAAAACTTCACTCTGTTTGTGACGGATTGCGAAATACCCTACCCTAATAATATTTAAAAAGGAAACTGCCATGCCTCCACGAAGTGGGCGGAATAAAAAAATATAACTGTTGAATGCATTATACTAGGTGGTTGCATAAATATCGGCCTGAAACTCCGCCTTTTTAACTCAAAAAATCACTTTTTTTAATTCCACGCCATCAAAAGTGGGTGGAAATATATACATTAGATATATGCAGAAAGGTTATAAAATGCTATTATCTACAACTTTTGTCATAAAATTGCTAGTCAAATTTCTTAAACACAGTAATTTTAAGCTAAAATCACTTAAAAAAGTGGGCGTGGTCAATAAAAAGGCCAAACTTTTTCTGCTACCTCAAAACCAATTAGAAGGCAAAGTTACATACCAAAAATAAGTGCGCTAGCACCATCGTAACACAGCTGAAATTTGAAAAAAATCTTTTTTAAACGTAGCACATACAGGCCTGTAGTGGGCGGGTCTATAAGCAGATACAACTAATTTTCAAAATTTATCTGAAAGACTCGATTTTAAGCCAACTCACTATAACTTTCAGCTCTCTAGCTGAAAATTTAAGGCCTAAAAGTTGTTAACATACGGACGGACATGACTTAACCGATTCTCCTGTCGAACGTCTACGGTGATTATTTTACTGCGTTACAATCTGTACAACAAACTTAATATACCCTGGATAGGGTATAAAAAGGAAATGCCATCAGCACGCCTAATCATAGCTAGAAGCAATGTGACAACTCTGTTACGACCATGCCATCCACTCGACATGTCTCATCGATCTAAGGGCCAAGTTCGCAAAACGAACATTTTTGACTAAATTCAAGTTTTGCGAAACCACTATTGCATGTCAGCCAACCCCGTCAAAAACACCATCGCTACGTGCGTCATATACTCGTAAATCGAATAAAATTTCGAAACGTGTAACCTACATGTGCGTTCGGCACAGACACCGGGGAGTCTTACGTTTTTATGCAGGCAAATGGATGCGAGGGAGATACAATATTACACATAATGTTGACATTGTCGTCAAACACATACCCATATTGCTAACATCGATTGCGACAGCAAACACAGCGATAGTGTGTGTCAGTAGCCAAAAATTGGGTGGTACGCCCGCCCATGGACTGTGGGGGTTAATACGTCCTTTCGGTTTTGTTTACGACTTCAGTTTTGGACAGGATGAAAATATACATTTCCTCTTCCCGATAGGAGGCCATTTATAGGTATTGGCATATGAGTATTGTTATTATTATTGCTTTCATTGTTATTGTCATTGGAAATTTTGTCTTTGTCATTGTTGTTGCTGTTCGGTGCCTTTCTGTAAGTTTTTTCCTTTTTTCTTTTTATTTATTTTTTTATTGTGATTATTTCCATGGGAATCATATTGTGTTTTGTTTCATATTTTCTTTCAGGTCATTGGAGTCTTATTGGGAACAATAGTTTCGACATACACCAACACTTATCAAGTGCACGTTGTCCACAAAAAGAAAAAAAAAATAGTGAAATGGCTTATGACAAAAGACAGTGTGGTGGGTAAAAATTCTATTCATAAAATCGAACATCAAAGGATAATCATAGTCTAGGTGAAAATACAAAATATCTACAAAAGCACCTTCGTAAAGTGTCTCTTGCATACACTGTTGATGGGAGCACAAGCACACTCTATCTGGCGGGTACACCAAGAAGTGAAAGGATTAAAAAGGGATTAGCAAAACTGTGTGCCTGTAATAGTGTTGAACGATAAAGAGGGAAAATAAGTTTTACGATGCACAGAGCACAGCCTAAGAGCACTAAGTACATGAGCAGATATTTTTTATTTCATCGTTTCGTTAATATTTTATTTAAAAAAAAGTGTTTGTATCAAAAATATTTTATGTCCTTCGATGGCAATTTGTGGCATCTATACGTGAATAATAAAGGACAGACCTCATCTCATACATCATGAACAAGAATAAGAATGAAAGGCTTTTAAAGATTTTTCGGGATGAAAAAAAAAGAGAAAAAAAAACTCTAATCTTCTTGCGTTCATTCGAAGGATACATTTCTCAATTTGAAAGGATTAAGGAGCTTAGCTCGTAATGGAATTGGTATGTTCTTGTTCGACCATAAAAGCAGACACATTTGCATACCAAGTGCTCATCAAACATTACAGAGCAACAAATATTTTTAAAATTGTGTGCGTCTCATAGGCAGATAACGCATGTATGGTCGTTTGATAATTTGGGTGGAATATTATGTTGAAGTGAACACAGCTTCGTAGTGTGATCTTGAAGAAATGTGGATAAAAGGATTTCTTTTGTATATACTGTCTGGCAGCTAGAGTTCTTTCAGTTTAGAGACAGACTATTTTATGGATCTCAATATGCCACATCAGCTTAAAATGTTATGGGCTAAGCAATGGACCAAAAGGCAAATGAAGACCCAAGCGACAACTTAAGAGTGTAATGAATAGAGTGACAATCCCTAAACAGTTGCTACTTTGTAAAAGAAATTTATCTCCACAAAAGGGCCGAAATCGAATGGACACCTTGTTCACACTGAAATTCCCTAGATTCTAAATTTTATTATTTTTGTCTGTCCATTACCTTTTCTGTTGCTTATTTTTATAAAATTATTTCACAAGAAGTCCGTTGCTTTTTGCTTATAAAAAGGCGTTAAAGGACTTAAGGCCTTGATACCAAATCTTTTGTAAATTTCACTTCGATGGGTGTGACACTAATGTATGTTAAAAAGTCTAGATTTATGTCGAATATTAAAGCGTAGATAAGCAAGATATAAACTTATACTTACTTAAACTGTATAACAGTTTTGGATCAATTTTGACTTATTTTTTTTCCTTACCTGAAATGAAAAAAAAAAATCGTTAGATTGTGGTAAAGAATTTTTTAAAAAGATAGAAAAAAAGTCAGCAAATTTATCAATAGTTCTAATAATTGTGTCTTATTAAAAACAACAATTGCACATTATTTATCAAATAAATTTGTGCTTTTAAAAATTTTAATCAAGATATTATATCAGATATTATGTCTTATTGTTTATTGTCTTATAAGCAATCTGAGCAACTTTTTTTTCGCCTCAAAACAGGTAGCGACGATATTTTCCTCATCCAGGAGCTTCGGGTCCTTAATGGCAATACTATAGCTATGGATCGGGGCATATCAGTGTGCGCCTTTCTTCTCTGACACACCAGAAATCTGAAGCTGTGTATTCTTTTAAATAAAACCCTTTAATTGATTAAAGAGCTAACCGAACGTATCAGTGCTTATATTGGGGAGCGCGGCCCCAATGGCAAGGCCATAAAAAAAAATTTATATTGAAAAGTGAAAAATTACAACAATTTACTATTGAAAACTTATAATAATGGCCCTAATATTTTACTTACTGAACAGAAGAAACACCCGCTCGAAAACAAGACCATTACCATCTTCTCTAAAAGCCTAGAGGCCATAAAGCCATGGAGTCAGTCAGTCTGGTGAAGTCAAGAGGTGTGAAACTATGCAGGAAAATTTTGGACGAGATATCACTTGGCAATGCTGTAACTCTGTGTTGGGTGCCCTGGTCACACCGATGTCCCGGGAAAAGAAGAAGCGGACAGGCTTGCTAGATCTGGGTCAGGTATGAAAGCACCTCAAGCCTTCAAATCTATAAGAATTCCGGCGAGCTCGATAGCATGTAAGATATAGAAACTCAGTCCTTGAGTAGAGCTAACCTACGTTGGACGGGGCTCGACATTTGCAGACACACAAGGGCGCTATAGCTGGCGGTAAACAAAAAGAGATTTCTACTTGTGATCGGACTTGTTCACAGGGATATATCCGAGTACTCACGGAAATCCTTCCGGGGCATTGCACTGTGGGGCTACACGCAGAGGGCTATAGGCACAATGATTAATGCAGAAGCTGCGCAGGGACATTGAAGTAATTGGATCTGTGCGTCACTTGCTATATGCGAATGTCCAGCCCTATGAAACATTGGGAGTAGTACCCACGGCAGTAACTTCTTCAACGAGCTCGAAGATCTAAGTAACGTGGATCTGAAAGACCTCCTAAGATTCGTACACAAATCCGGATGGGCACAAGAGAGTGACACTCTGAGCTTTTAACAGCGGTTTATTTCATATTTGGTTGCATTTGCTAGGAAGGTTCCCAAATGGACACAATGAACCCAACTGCTGGCCTAAGCCGTAACTATCGTCACAAGGGCGCTCAGCAACCCAACCTAACCTAGATATAAAAATAAATATGCAAGACCGTGCTGGGAGTCATTCGAATGCTCTTTACTCCATCAGGAAGGTAACCGTTAGATCCATCCTTACAGAGTTACAGAGTACTAGTCTGGTGGAAGGCACTAGACAAAACTTACAACACTGCTATGCTAGGGAAGCTTCAAAGACACTCTTGTACTTGCATCGCACACAATGCTTCACTCCCTTCCATAGTTGACATCTTCAGAAACTCGAGGGCGGTAAAAAGAAAACTAAATCTTATGACTTAGTCTCATGACTCCAAATGCCTGGAAGTCGGGTGCGAGATCTTAAACGAAGACGCCAATATGAGACTTAAATAGACCGATCGAAAACTTTGTTGGGACCGGTGGAAGAGTGTTCATCAGGTAGAAAAAAGCTATTCGAAAAGTCGTTCGAAGACTTTAAATAAACTGAACTCAACTCAACAGAAATCTTTTAATTACATTCGATCCAAGTTGGCAAAGCAATCCCGTGAATATCTGACAATGAGATTGCTGACAGATGCGTCACGGTAACAGATTTATTCCATCAGGTAACAGATGAGCTAGTTAGAGAACATATACTAATGCTCCGATTTCTAATGCTAGGAACTGGCAGCATCCAAAAATTCGATAAAGTTTCAAATGGACACTGAATCCGACAACAATAGGTGAAACAACATCAGCAGGAGCCCCTCTTCCAAACAAACCTATTCAGAGCTCGATCTAAGGTGGCATATTAGAAAGACAGTTGGACGGCGAGAAGTGCTACCTTCAATCATTTTTGCAGAGATAAGGACATACTGAGTCATGGTTCAACTATCCTACCATTGATGGGAAGGAAGACCCTAAGGACCCAAGACTCGACTTAAGGAAGAGAATGAGTTTTAATGTGGCTCAAATTGGTTTAACGCATAAATTGCGAAGAGTACCAACGTCGGATTCTCTTTAACCATTTCCCGAGGTAGATTCACGCCTGAGGACGCCGAAAACTATTACCATGCCTTAGGTTCTCGCTTAAGAATGCTCCTCACTGGTCTAAACATAATCTTGTTAGTGGGAGTTCACCCCGGGAACAGTTGCCCCTCAAGATTCTTTTTTTTTTGTTCAAAGTTTTTAACGCAAGTAACAGAGAAAGTCTATTGCAGACACTTAAACGACTTAACAAGTACAAGAAAAACTATACAAGCAAAGAAAAATCGCAATCGTAAGACTTCAAGAATCTTTTAACGAGCATTAACGTACTATTGGACCTATTAAGAGAATATTTAGGTTAGATAAAAATAAAATGACTGACTAATGTTTGCAAGACGTTAGCATAGTTGCCCTCAAAATAAAATTTTACACAAAGGAAGCACCATATTTCATCGAAACAATTTAAGGACACGCTCAAGCGTAAAGAAGGGGCGAATCTGGTACATATACAACCAGATTCTCCCGCCTCACTGCCCCATAAATCTTCACTAATCACCGTCACATTTCACAAAAATCATTTGCCACCCCCTGACTCTCTTAATTATGTGCTTCATTTGGGCACAAAACTGGAAACTTTCCACCTAAATCAAGTGGTATTTGTCTCTTTTAAAGTGCAATCTTTGACAATTCTTAGCGGACAATTAGGCAAGTGCTTTGCACAAGCCTCTTCAGTCAATGTTCCATCCGGCTCTCGGATTCCATTCACGGCAATCAAGAGCATCAAGAGGGGTCAAGTAAAAATTTATGACCAGTAACGAATGCTTTACCGGCTCTGCGTCAGACAATCTCCTTGTCACAGACAATAACACTTTTAATGATAAAACTTACCATGAAGGAAAATCACCATCCGCTGGGAAATGGGACTCTTAAACGGCAGCCAGGACCAGGGTACTCAAGCGCTCCAACAGCACTTATGACAGAAATAAACATAATTATGATATTTTTCCATCATTGTGTTTGTCCTGTGTATATAACATGCCCCGTACCTATGTGTATAGCCTACTGGGCTTATTGTTATCTGCTTCTTTGTCGTTTTTGATAGAAATGGAACTGCGAATCCATTACATTACTACTCCATGCTCGTTATTCGTCATTATTTTAACTTTTATAAATTTTTAATTTTACTTCTTCGCCATCATTCTCAGATATTGTGTAAGGCGGGAGGCGAGAAAGGACTGTTCTTTTGGGGCATTATTATGCCTGGTGGCGATATGGATATTTAGTAAATTGCCCCATAGTTATACATCTACCCTACCCACCCACGCCCTAGTACCGCAAAAAAGAGAATTGACTTTAATATGAGGAAATTTCCGCTAACAACCGACTGGCTCCACCATTAGCCCTGCACCACTTTGCTCCCCCAGCCGTGCCGCAGTCACCACAACTGGCTTTTCCTTTTCTGTTTGGCTGAATTCTATTTGAAGTGGAAATAAGTTAGCGCATTGTAATTACACACATTTCAAGGAGACCCCGAAGACCAGGGCGAATTTGACGACGACGATGACGACGACCCCATACCCCAAGTCGACCGTCGACTTTGAAGGGCCAACAACGTGGCCCTGATGGTGTTGTTATGATGGTGGATGGACAGGATACTCTTGGTTGCAAAATAATAACTGTTTTGACTTGCAGATTTTCAATGGCCGTCGTTTCTTACGGTTCAGTGTTTTCTTTCGTTCATTTTTGTTGTTCCCTTTCTTTAGGACACTCACAGAAGCTCGTTATATTGATTTTCCACAGTGACCTGTCGAAGGACGAAGGCCCGAAGGAGTAGTTGTTACCAGCTGTTAACAGTTAATGGAGCATATGAGAGGGTATTCTGAGCTTTCTCTCTGGTCGACCCATTTTTTCTTCATGCCTGTCAACCCTTCTGAGGGGTTGGCTGGTAAATATTCAATTTGTTGGACATTCTACACTTTCATGGGGGAGTGTGTATGCTTGTGCACAAACGGTGTGGGATGAAGATACACAGTTTGATAGGGTTTAATTTGTAAGGCAAAGTATTTAGCAGTTATCCTTTCATATGTAGTTACGTATATGATTGCATGAAATTTATTTGAGCAGTCAATTTGCCGGTGAATACTGAAAATTAATGGATGCAAATGGTATGGGTACGTCATGTGATGGTAACCAAATAACTGTCTGTGAATTGTATTTGCAGATAGTTATGGAGGTATTTAACGGCCACCGATTACGGTAATTTCATAGCCAATACAGAACGATTTTGAATGGAATGCGCGCCTGTAATCTGATTGGAAATGTATTTGCTTTCAGAGAATTTAGTCATGCGATAAGAGAGACGTTTTTTCTTTCATTTAAAATGTATTTTCCAGAAAATTCCGCAGTATTATTTTTGTTGTTGTGAAAACTACAAAAATTTGCTAGACGGATGTCCAACAAACATACAGTAAAATGAAACAAAGCTTTCTCGGGAAAGAACTATATAAAATAAGTTTGAATACACAATTTACAACATCTCCATTCAAAAGCACAAGAGCAAATTACAAAATATCGTAAGTAAATGCCATCGAAGCTTAAAAAATTTTCTGTCCGAATTCCATGACAAGCTGACACTAGATCCTTAACACATCCGTAAACACACAACACCTTTGTTGGTAGTTATGCTCTGTAGACGAGAACTCAAGCTTCAGTTCAAAGAATCCGGTGCATACGTCAGGTGGAAGTACACAACTGACAATTCAGTTAAGCCAAAAGCACGTTTTAATGGTAAGTGACGTACGTCACGCACTTTTTCTTCTGGCCGCTTCCAATAAGAACGTGTATATATGGACGAAATGGACGAAACGGATTCATTGAGCTGAAGTCTTTACTAACATTCAGTCGACCCTTAAATATTAAAAAAGGTGAGCGGAAATAGCTTAAACTATGAATGTGGTGAGGGATGCTGCCGGTGACATCTTTTTACACCATCGGAGATGTGCATACTCGCGGACAAAAATTAAGTTTGGGTGATCGGAAGTGATGCTGAATCGCTGCAAACCACCAAAAACACTGCAAGCTGCAACTGAAAAGGAATGCAAGGTATCTGATACGCACACCGCTTGAACAAAGTTGAGGTACCATCGCGTACTGATCGGGACAGTTGCGAGCACCGCCCTCTTCTATTGTCGGTAGATTCGCTGGTTTACCATGAGTGTGCAATCCTGCTTTCTCAACTTACCTATAGTGATATTGTCGTCAAACCAGGGCTTGTCTTACTTACTGTCACAAACCAGTTAAACTTGAAAGTCCTCATGTCTCAGACCAAGCGTCAGTGAGACAACGTTCTGCGGCCGCGGGAATTAATATGGTCAAACCCCCCAGGCGCCCACTCGGCAATCCAGGCCGTAGTGGAATAGATAAGAATAAATAAGTGAGTAAGTGTAAGAGTTTACAAATTTATACTTGTATAGGCCACGCCCCCAAAAGTGGGCATGGGCTTAAAATTTAAATCAATTAATTGCAATTTCGTTAGAATCACGAGAAAATACGGTAAAAGCGAAAATTATTTAAGAAAAAAACAGTTTTTTTTCCTAAAAACGCCCTTTAAAAGTGGGCGGAGCTCAAAACATTGTATAGATTAAACTAAGCAAATAGTAATATCTTTAATTTTTTCACATAGAATTTTTTTCCATTTGGAGTGAACTTTCCGAGAAATCGGGTTTTTTAAAGATCTAACATGTTAAAAGTGGGCATGATCGATATTGTGGGCGGTCTGATTTTTGCCCTGTTAAAGTTTTTGGGCCAAAATTGCTCAGTACCGAAATTTAAGTTCCTGTGCCTTGTCTAACTTGACCAAAAGAAATTTTGAGAAAAAATGTGAAAAAGAGGTTGTCCCACATTGAAACCAGTAATGGGCGTGGCCGTTGACGTGCTGAGCCAATTTTTACACCTTGTCAGTGCAACAAAAGAACCAAGCCATGTACCGAGTTTCAGCTCTCTAGCTTGATTTTGAAAACCCAAAAATTTTACACATACAGACGGACGGACGGACAGACATGGCTTAATCGATTATCACCTGTCGATCTCGATCATATCTCTAAAAGGTCTTAAGGGTCTGCGTTTATTATTTCACTGTGTTACAAACTGCGCATTAAAATTAATATACCCTCGGTGAGGGTATAAAAATCCATACTTACTCCTGTTTCAGGCGGGCGAAAAGAGATTATCCGGATGGTAAATCGCAACTTGCAAAGCCGAAGACAAAAATAACAAAAGCTGCATTAGACAGGATCCATCTGAATCCTAACGACAAGGGTTGCAATTGTTGACAAATCAGACAAAAATTTGTCCACAACAGACTCTTAATCAGCATGTTCACTGCGCTATATGAATATTGCAATTGGAAACCATATTTTGGCCAACTTGTCTACTTAAATGGATTCAGCCTCCTCTCTTGGAATTGCGAGTATACGCTGAACTGTTTTGAAACCAGAGTGGGTACAAAGTTGGACCTTTGAGAAGGCGCTGATCTTTGTTTCATTGAAAACAAAGAAGGCGAGAATATATGTGCCTGCATCAGCTACACCAAAGAAGCTAGCACCTCTTGCAAATGCTCAAGAAGCTTAATCATGGCATCCAGTCAGAAGTCTGCCAAAAAGATGATATGGAAGCGTCACAATATCCGAAAAAAAGATTGCGCTGTGATCCTTCAACAACAGGTTGAAAGAAGGCTTAGACTTTGTCAAGACACCGATAATCGGACAGAATAGGCGTGATTTCTTTCCGCCTGCAACTCAATTAGAACTAGCAGCGGCAACAAGAGCAACAGCAAAGCTCGCAGAGTCTTCCATGCCGAGATTCTAGAATTAGTGCTCATAACCGCCACGAAGAGCAGAGCATTGGAACTATCACAGGAGTTTCAGTTACGTTGATAGGCAGTCATTAAGGCTCTGGCAACACAAACAATTAAATCTCTTGAAGAGCTTCGGGCTCTAAGCAGACAGATAAATGTCCGCATTGTTTGGGTACCAGGCATCCAGGCTGGTTCAGTTAGTGAGAATATGTTCAACCATGTTTATCTACCCTACAAGGGACATCTGGCCACCGAGTGAACTTGCACCAAGTGCAAACAACCCTTCCAACCTTGGGAACCAGGCCATACTGGCTCCATCGGAAATTAAAAGGCTGACGAACTAGCGAAGCATGGCGTCATATACTGATATTTATGTTTTACTATAAGGGACAAAAGGGCTCATTCTTCGCTTGCTTTATAGCAGGAAAAATGGCTTAAACTATACAGAAAAATATCCCGGACAAATTGGAAGCTGCGCTTCTGTCATACGAAGGCGTTTATGGCCATCCATATACAGCACGAACGAGAAAAGCTCATAGCTTCCATGCTAATCAAAATGGGGGGAAACACTAAGCAATATAAAGAATCTTAAGCTCCAAATTACTAGCAGGGAGGCTGCCGTGTTCTCTAAGCGGAAGATGTGAAACACCCACTTATTCGCTCAATCCTGTATCCAAGTGGCAAAAGATAGTGGTTTTAACTTTAAGGTTAAATCTTCTTTGAGAAACTGAACTGGTCGCGAATATTGTAAAGGGCAGTAGAAAGTTCGACTGCTCTAATGGGCCAAGCTTTGGAGCTCAGGACACATTAGCTAACTACGAATTATAATTTAAATTTTAAATTTTATCTCTTACAAGTGACGCTTAGAGCCCCCGTAGGCCTATGCGAGCAGGTGGCTTAAGCTGCTGGCAATCCTGTCGATCCACACCTTAATACCAATGAGAAGCGTATTTCGAATCTCATTTAAATTAAATTTAAAGCCGTGAGAAATGTGCTTAATTCTCCGGCAGATTGAATACCGTTTTCCATGGTCCCTGATGGATTTCACCTCAATTGTCGAGCTATCATGACGATACCCCGTTTCCTGACATAGAGTTAAGTGGGTGGCTTCAGATCTGAGCGTACTATACAGAGTCAGATGGAAGGCTTTCGTAATTGGGCAGCGCGCGGAAAGAAATTCAGAATTGTGTTGATGATGACTAGGATTTAGATTTGATGGTAACCGCTGATGATGATGATCATCCCTTAACAAATTCCCTTTAATGTTAGTGAATGATTAAAACCATTTAGTTAGCTTGATCTAAATGGTGTTTCTATATCAGAACCAAAGCATACTCGTTTGCAGCTATTGTATTGCAGCGTTAGGAATGGGTTTTCCAACGAAACCATCAAATTTCACCTTATTACAAAGACTCTTTCCTGAAGCGAAAAAAAACAGTCGAGAAAATACACGCTGAATTAACATTTTATTAAGCAGCATACGGGTTTCAACATTTTTTGAGAAAATCTTTCGTGTCTCGAAAAATAAACCGAATGAGAAAACTTTTTCCGAAAGAAACCTCTTCATTAACAAGATAATGTAAATGTCTCCGGATTCCTCGATCAATACACCCAGAAACGAACAACTTCTTCTCAAAGTAACATCTTCATGCAATACAGCGGGATTTTCGTCTCAAAAAGTCTCCCATCAATAAATCAAGTTCCCAACGTTAATAAATAAATGGAAATCAATTACACTATACGCTTTACTCTATCTCAGGCATTATTTCCAATACCTTGGCCCTTCACAAGAAGTCTTTAGTATAGCGGAAAAAAAAAAATAAAATATAAAACGAAGGATACAGAGCTTCTGCCGGAGAAAGTTTCCTTCTTTGTGGCATAGGCACAACTCTTACGACGAATCGACTCTGTAGCTCAGAGATATATTCCGCATCCCACCCAAAAGTGCCACCATATATAGAGGCCGGAGCCACCACCTGTGAATAAGGAAAATTTCAGGCCGGGCATAAATTTCCAAAGTACGGATTAAATCAATATTGATTGAAAAGTTTGCTTTGTTAAAAGAAAAAGTTCACGTGGAAATACACACTTTCAGAGGATGTGGTCGGGGGTTGATAATTCTTCACTCTTCACCACCCACTTAGTTGGAGAATGGTTTTTTTTTCATTTTTTTTTTCCTGCTCGCTTTTTAAAAGTCCTCAATCCCATATATCTACACACTTTGTAGAGGTATATACCTACCTTACTCCAAGAGTAACAACAGCAACTCAAATAAGTTATGATGTGATTGAAGCGAAATCAGCAAAATTTCAACATCACAAAATCAACAAACAAAGTCGTCGAACATTTTGTGTTAGTCTTTCCCCCGGATTTCCCGCAACCCGCAGCGAGTTTTCAAGTGCTTGCTGGCTGCGCGCACACACGTAACAGATGTGTGTTTGTGTGTGCTTAAATCCGAGCTTCCCAAGTGAAGACGGGATACACAATTGGTATTTGAGTTAGCGTTAGACAAACATCCTTGACGTCGAATGTTTTGTGAGGGAAAAGTTTCGCTCACTCAACACGAAGAAGCAAGCGTTGGGGTGTCAATCAAGGACATGGGCTCGG
Organism: Neoascia interrupta; assembly: GCA_947623515.1. NCBI lineage: Eukaryota > Metazoa > Arthropoda > Insecta > Diptera > Syrphidae > Neoascia > Neoascia interrupta. The sequence goes on along the minus strand of OX392464.1, from coordinate 30,649,195 downwards.
AATGGAACAGAGTGAATGGATTCTTCCAGGAACCGAAACGACGACGACGCGACACAACGCTCCTTTCATTTCGTGCATTATGTGATACAAATAAAAATTACGAGTATTTCGATTTTACCCCAAAGTGGGCGGTGGGATCTGATCCTGCCACCATTAAAACCTCAGAAAGTGAATTTCGGCGATAACGACGTCAAGCTTAACGAACACTAAACTCTTCAACTCGATGCCAAGACATACACACGACAAGGACGCATCTGGTTTTGGGAGTCGGTGAGGTACGGCAATGGGTGGGAAAACTTATCCCTTTACTTGGTCGGGTCTATGCCTTCTGCGCTGTTTTTCTAATGAGCTGCACACAGAAAACTTTTTTGCGATTTAGTTTTGCAAGCGCAATTTCAATTCGCGCAATTTTCAAGTTGTGTCTCTCTGCTGTTCGCTGTTGTTCTTTCCATGCATTTGGGCTGCATCGCATTCAGCTCCAGTCAAGTCGTTCATTATTTGTGCGCTCTGTGAGAAGACACAATAAATCAATTGGGGTGGATGCAATTAAAGGATAATTTCGCTCAGTTACTCTGCAAAACAAATTTCTTGGCATTTGCCATAAGAATTGTCCTCGCTGTCGCATAGATAGAGGAGCACATCGTGTGTGTGTGTGAGTTACGTTCCGAAATCATTAATCTCCAACCATAAAAAGAAGCTATCACTACTTTACCCGTTTGATTTATGAATTCAAATATTTTATATTTGCAAATAAATTTCACGCAGGGGAGAAAATACTATAGTGCTCCAGTTTAAGTGGGTGTTTTGGGCGAAGGGTGTGCATATATTTTCGGCTTGAGTCTGATATAGTTTGGGATTTGAATTTCAGAGACAAATTGGGACGACACACAGGGACTGCGAGATTAATTGCCCTAAATCTTCATTTAAGTTAAAGGGGATCCGGTTTGTTTTATGAATGTCAGATAAGTGCCGAATGCCGATGCTGTGGAAGGAGCCGGCAGCAAGTAACCAGATTCGAGTTAAGCAATTTAATCTAATAGATTTATTGCGAATAGTTTTGCAGTTAAACTAAGATTTGTGTGTGATTTCCGCACAATGAATTAGAAACTCCGGGATATATAATACATATGCCCCATGCGTAGTGGGTTAGTTTCTAAAGTGGATTTTTGGCATGCGAGGATGGGTATACACACATTATTTGAGATTCTTTATGACACATGCTAGAAAAAGGACCTTGTTTGGCATTACTGCATTTCACAACCATCCGTCCGTCCATTTAATCACGTTATAACGGTAAGTCGTAGAAAGCCTAAATTTGGTGTGCTTCTAAACTACGGGAGTGGTCAGAGAATCCAATAAGTCAGAATATCCAATTTTTTCTACCCGACCGAGGGTATATTAATTTTAATGCATAGTTTGTAACACAGTGAAATAATCACCGTAGGGGGTCTAGACTTTTTAGAGATATGATCGAGACCGACAGGTGAGTCGATTAAGCCATGTCCGCCCGTCCGTCCGTCTGTCCGTATGTGTGAAGTTTTTAAATTTTTTTTTCAAATTTGGAGTTTATCTTAGTTCTTATTTTGTACAGGCAAAGTGTGAAAATTAGTTCAATCCGCCGACGGACACGCCCACTACTGGGTTCAATGTAAGACAACCTCTATTTCAAATTTTTTTTCAAAATGCCTTTTGGCCAAGTAAGACAAGGCGTAGGGACTCAAATTTTGGTACAGAGCAATAATGGCCCAACCTCTAAGAAGGCAAAAATTGGACCACCCACAATATCTACCATGCCCACTTTTACCATGTTAGGTTTGCTCCATACAAAGTTTTGAGCTCCGCCCACTTTTAAGGGGCGTGTTTATGAAAAAACGGTTTTTTCTGCGATAATTTTCGGTTTTAACGCATTTTGTCATGATTCTAACGAAATTACAATTAATTGATTTTAATTTTTAGCCCAGACCCACTTTTGGGGTTGTGGCCTATACACAAATAATATATGAATTCGGACAAAAAAACTCTAGAATTGGGTTTTACACGGTATATAGGGTTGGGTACATAGAAGTTTGTCACAGACGAACTTTTGCACTTCCCAAGTAGCACACTCTGGAACTATAAGCACTGGTTTTTGAATATTGGACTTATAAGACACTCAAAATGCTCCTCAGTGGCACTAATGGTTTTGCAAGGTTTCGTTATCGTACCATTGGTGTGCAGCTTATTTACTTATAAAATTGGTCATAGAAACGTTTACAGCACCAAAATTATAAAACTAAAAGTGCTAGCACCAAAGGTTCCGTAAACGTGGTGCTATAAACGTTCCTAGCACTCAAGTTATAAGGAAATAAGTGCTGAGGGGTAAAGTTCTATAGCGCAAGTTCTGTAGACCTTTCTAGCACCTGTTTTCTAACACTATAGGTTTGACACATCCGAAGTACTACTTTGCACTCTTATATAGCACTTGGGGGTTGCCATAAGTCATATAAAAGAAAGCAATGTAATTGACAGGAATTGCTGTGAGAACATTTCAAGGAAACATCTAAATATAAGAAACTTAAATTTTTTATAGAATGATATAAATTTTAACTAGATTACATATTAGGCTGGAGAAGTATATCATATACAAAAATTTGATTTCAAGAGAAAATTCATGCTTTTATGCTGTCTTTCTATGAATATTCATCAAAAAGCTGACACAGCGTATCGTTGCTTATATTGCGGCCAGTCATGACTATAACGCCTGTAGAAATGTAAATTGTTAAAATTTTTCACTTTTCTATCTTCTAGCTGGTCAAATAAGTTAGGTTTAGGCATTCTGGGTCCAGCACTTTAAGTATTTTATCAGCTCACTGACATGGTAACTTTTAAGGTAGAATTTTAACAGGTATCCTCCTTGGGGTTTAAAACTGTTAAGGTATAAACTACATTCATGGATAGGATAAAAACAGCCTATAAAATAAATATTTCAATTAACGTGTGCGTTAATTTCAAGTAGTCAAACCAACGTATATCCGAGAGTGATGGCAACCCTAAATATATTAGCGCCATGTTTGACAGAAAACACAAAACCTTATAATAGTTCTACATGAAGCTAGACAGTGCTACATAGAACCCAAAGTTTCTAAAAGGCATCGCAGAACACCTTAAGTGTTACAACGGTGCTATGTGGGCTCTACATAAAACCTTGCACTCTTTTTTTTATGTTGTATTTAATATTTCAAGAAGAGCATTGTTTCTTTTCGTCCTATTTTAGTAAATCATTCGAAGAAACGAGATGCGCACCTTGTTTTCTGCTAATTAATTGCACTCAGCTTTCTCATTAATTTCATCACCATTTAATATGAACGAAGTTATTTGTGCAAAAACATCAACACTTTCAAAGAATAAGATAGAAATGTGTGTATACTACAATAAAAACCACACCATGACAGTAAAAGGTTAACACCTCGAAGTGTGTGTGCCTAAAATGTATTGACTGTCAAAAAAGTTTTATAAGAGCCCGAATTAGACCCCTTTCTGTACCCAAAATTAAATTCTATAAAGTGTCAAATCATCCTTATAGTGGTTTTGTAAGGGGCCCCGTTACTTGTATAACACCAACTTCAAGAACCTACGGTCTTATGATGTGGTGCTGAAAACGTAACGGTGGCCAAAGCAAGAGCTTCTGTGTTACTTGGGTTATTCACTTGTTTTAAGTACAAATAACGGTTTAATTATAGTTTGAAGATTAATGGGAAGGTATATTAAATGTTTTTCAATATTTTTTTTTAAAAGTTAAGCAGGCTAGAACTAGAAAAACGAATGTTAGGTTATTTGATTTAAAAAAAGAACTTAGAAAAATTTGAATAGTTTTCGGGAAATGAAGAGTTGAAAATGAATTACATTCTTTAGTGTTCGAGATCAATATGGAACACACGTTTAGAGCGACTTAAAACAAACTTAGCGCTTAAGTCTATTTTTAAGAAAAGTTTTTAAAATTGCCGTTTTGACGTATTTTCGAAAAAAATTTGCAAAAATGCAAAAAAAAAACGTGTGCCAAATCATATGAAAAGAATCACACGCATCAGAATTTATTCAAAATTTTAAGGAAAACTATAGCGAGATTTAAAGTTTAAAAATCTTCTGAGATTTAAATCCAAAACATAAAAGCATTATCAAAAACAATATTTTAAAAGCTTTTACCTAGTATCTTGTCGGCAAAAGCGATCTTGATCAGATTTTATTTGACTTAAGTACAAAACGTACAAAAAGAAAGAAATCAGCGTTAAAAAATAATTACGTTTCTTACCTAAGTTTTTCGAAGTCTATTAAAACAAGTGGGAAAGTGCAACATTGCGTATGCAAAAGCATCAGTCCATCTACGACGGATTGCAAAATACCCGACCATACCAAAAAAAAAAACTGCCACGCCTCCAAAAAAAGGGCGCGATATGAAAAGATAATTGTTGAATGCTTTATACGAGGTGGTTGCATACATTTCGGCCTAAAACTCCGTTTTTTTTAACTAAAAGAAATCACTTTTCTTAACGGCACGCATGCATAAAATTTAGAAAATGCTAATATCTACAACTTTTGTCATAGAATTTTTAGTCAAATTTCACATATATTTATTGAAAAGCAGTCATTTTAAGCTAAAATCCCTTAAAAAGTGGGCATGGTTAATGAAAAGGCTAAAAAAATTTGCAACTTCAAAGACAATTACAAGGCAATGTTACATACCAAAAATGAATGCGCTAGCTCCATTTTAACATAGCTTAAATTTGGAAAAAGTATATTTCAAAATTAGAGATGGTCGCACATACAGGCCTGTAGTGGGCGTGCCTGTGGGCGGATTCGGCTAATTTCCAAACTTGATCTGAAGGACTGGATTTCCAGCCAACTCACCAAATTTCAGCTCAGTACCTTAAAATTTAAGGCCTAAAAGTTGTTTACATACGCACGCACGGACAGACGGACGGATGGACGGACGGACATGGCTTAATCGATTCTCCTGTAGTCGATATTGTGGCGGTCCGATTTTTGCGTTCTTAGAGGTTTTGGGCCATTATTGCCCTATGCCAAAATTTGAGTTTCGACGCCTTGTCTAACTTGACCAAAAGACATTTTGAACGAAAATTTGAAATAGAGGTTGTCTTACATTGAAGCCAGAAGTGGGCGTGGCCGTTAGCGGATTTAAGCAATTTTCACACTTTGTCTGTACAAAATTAGGGCCAAGATACACTCCAAGTTTGAGTGTCCTAGCTCAAATTTAAGGACCTAAAAACTTCAAACATACGGACAGACCGACGGACGGAGAGACATAGCTTAATCAATTCACTTGTAAGTCTCGATCATGTCTCTAAACGGTCTTAGGGGTCTACGGTGATTATTTCACTGTGTTTTAAACTATGCATTAAAATTACAACTCTCGGTCGGGTATAAAAAGGAGATTGCTTTACCATTTTCGTGGCCATAGAATTTGGCACTATATCGACAAAAAAATCAAAACGCCAAATCTTTAAAAAATCGTTTTCAAAAATATTTTTTCCGTTTTCGAAAAAGCCACATCCTTAAAAAATCGTTTTCCAAAATATTTTTTAAGTTTTTTAGTCAAATCTTCGAAGTTTTTAGATATTCACAGTTTGCTTGTTTTGTATAAAATTTGAAAAGCTGGACCATGTCCGATATTTATTAAAAATTTATACTTTATACCGTTTGGGAGATAGAGGGAGAGACATATGTATGCAAATGTACCTCTACTATAATTTTTTAAATCTCGAAGACATATAGCAACTATTTTTAATTTTTTTTTTTTTTTTTTCAGTTTGAGTTAGACTTGTCCAATAGCATAACAACCTGCGCTAGCACTAAAAAAGCGCAAGTTGTAAGAGCAGGTTTTAATTTCAACTCCGTCTGTCGCGAGCTTTTTTTAAACAATTAATGTTTGTGTCACTTTATTACGATAAAACGCCAAAAATGTCATTAATCGAAAAGCTTTTTTGATACGAACTACTCAACAACAGAAAAATTCAATATTTGAAGTCATTATTTATTTGTGTGAATGTTTTTGAAGAAATAGCAATGTGCCACTAAAGAAGAAAAAATTAAACAAATATGATTCGTCACCAATTTATAAAGCAAGCGCAATCAGCTAAGTATTTGAGATGCATTATTGTAATGCATATTATATAAAATATGTAACAAGAAACCAACACAACTCAAAAGTACTAAAAGAATTAACGTATTATGTTATGAGAAAAGAGAAAGAGAAACTATCGAAGTTGGTTTTTTAAACCATTTTTCTATTCGTTGGATTTCGACCACCCGGCAGCCCCAATAGGTTTTTTTGCTCGACCCGCTTTTAAAATTTCAAAAATTTATTTTGAATTGAAAAACTTTAAATAAATTCAACTTTCAACTATCTAATTAAATAGACATCAAGTATTTGCTCCCAAGTTCAACAATATACCCTGCCATCGTACAAAGTATTACTTCAATAAACACCTTCCTCTTCATCACTCATTTGTAATGAAAAAGTTGAGAATTGTTTTTTATTATTTTCATGTGAAAAACTTTCGAAAACCCATATACCAAAATATATATTTATAAGGCTGTCGGAACCAAACCATATCCGAACTTTACGTGTTCATTATCCTTCACGTCCATTCCAAAGTAATCCAAATTTTTCGGGGAAAAAAACCAAAACCCCTGTTCCATGTAGAACTTGTACAACAAACGTCCAGTTTATTTTCGAAAATTGTTAGCCATAACTTTAGAAAATATCAACAGCACCTGCCGGGTAGAAGGAACTTCAGCTTTTATTAACATTAAGTGAGGTGTTTTTTTTTTCTCTTCTATTTTTGAAAGCCTTGTATGTGTGTATGGAAGAAGAAATTTTCTCATACGTAAGGGTGTTGTAAGGATAAGTGGGTACATGTACACGAAAAATATTGCCAACATAAAAAATAGTAGAACAAATGCAAAGGAATTATTGTTGGCCATATTTTCTTGCTTAAGGCCAAATGTTCGTGCTGAGGTTGAACTGGAAACTGACCAACAAAGCGATTCACACATACTAGGTATACGAGCATGGGTTGTATTAAGAGTTTACCAAGGAGAGACAGGAAAATTGATTATTTCGGGCAGCAGTGCAGCTGTATTATGTCGGCTAGACAATAAAGTTTACTTGAGGATTTGCATGCTATGCGAAGGAAGGGTGGTATGGAAAGTAATTTTAAAATGCAGTTAAACGCACGTAGGGCAAATATAAATGCCCAACGGGGGATCTATGAGTTGAAGTTGTTTTTTTTAGCGTTAATGTGAAGGACTAAGCTAATTTGTATTTTATACTTTGGTGCAACTCTAATTCAACTGCAGTTTGTAAATTGGTTCTTACAACGAAAGTGCATAAATGTATGGAAGGAAATAATTGCAAACAAGAAAAAAGTTTTTAAGTAGCGCAGTCTGTGCTGTGTAGGAAAAACACTAATCACTTGCCGAGGGTGGCACGGAACATACTGGAAGTTTTGACTTAGAATTTAGATGCAATAAACAAGAAAAAAGTTCTTAAAAGAAATATCGAACTCCACGTGTTTCCCTAAACAAAAAAAAAAATTAGCAAGCAAAGAAAGGAACATTCTCTAGACCAGAAAATCTTTCTGAAGCTGGGCCGCAACCGAAAACAAAAATTAAAAGATAACAGAAACTAAAGTCCCAAAAGGAAAGTCACTTTTAAAAACCTTAAGGTGTACTGGCGCAGTCTGCTTTAAATCAAACACTTAAAAAAGTATCAAAGTAATATTTGCTTATTAACTAAAAAAAAAGGTTGGTATTCCCATATTCTAACGAACTGATTACAAAAAGAAAAGTTCCACTAGTTAAAAATATTACATGGCGCAGTCTATGAAGCTGCAGCTTCCATTTCAATTTCAAAATTATACCTCCTGTCTCAAGGTTTCTGATTTTATACCGCACGAGGAAAAAAAATGTTGTAAGCATAAATTGCCTTTTTTGTCATACAAATCGTTGTCAAACAATGTTACATTGACCGAAACTTAAATTTATCAATTATTTTACCCCTTTAAAAAACAGTGTAGAAAGCGGTGACAATCTTAAAGAGTTAGGTTCCTATAACAATACATTAACTGCTAAAAAATAAGCAAAGAACAAACTTCATTCATAAAAAAAGCTTTGTGGCGCAGTAGTTAGTGTGGCGCAGTCTATTTTTCTCAGGGAATTATTCATTAGTCAAAAAATGCTCAGGCATATATTTGTATGACTTTAAATGATGAATTTGTTGGATTCCTTTAATCATTATAGCAAGGACCTTATATCTCTAAAATTTTCGCAAATGATTGTTGTGGTTAACCCCAAGGGGCACTGCAAAATTATGAATTCAAAATACAAATACAACATTTTTGCTAATGCAACTCGCAGCATCGCTTTGGGTGAAATGTAAACTCAACCATCAAGTCGCTGCCACTGTTGATAAGTCTCTCACCACAGCCAGCGTCGACAACATAATAAAATTAAAAAATCATTAAACACATGCTAAATTCCGTATTATCCTCAGTTTTCAACTGACATTTTGGTGGTAAGGGTATAGGGATGATGACATGAAGCAGGAATACTTACCCGCCACTTATCTGTGCATTAAGGAAATTTAATTAAAAAACCAATTTGTTTCCTCCCAAAAGAGCAACAGAAGCAAAAACAAAAAGTCAGCCGTCGAGCCGAAAAACCCGAAAATTCCTCATCGTAAATGAATTAATTTCCACAGAATAAAATATCACCATGTCATTTCCGTTTCCACTTTTTTTTCATCCTTTTCTATATATAGACGCGCACATATTTGTGTTTGGTGTTTTTTTTTTTTGGCTGTGTGTAACGTCAAAATTATTTCTGCTTAATTAAAAAAATATTAACTGGCTGATTCTGTTCGTTTTTTTTTTATGGTGGTGGTCCTTTTAGCCGAGTTGGCGATTTTGGTCATCCTTTTAACCTTTTTTTTTTGGGTTTGGCTTCGTTCTTAAATTATGTACTAGAAATTCTATTACAGCAGAAAATCATTTATCTTGTTGCAGGACATAACAAATAAATTTTGGGTTGGAACCACAGCAGCAAAAGGATCGATGGCTTCGAGTGAATAAGAGAGAAAGAGAGGGAATTACTCGAAGGCAGATAAAACTTTCTTGAAGGAATTGCTTAAAACCAAAACTCACTCTATTTTGACCGACATTATCCTTTTAATCAGTGCTTTATACAAACAGCAGGAGTGAACGCAAAAAATAATGATGATGATGATGATGGCGTGTTATTTTTGCGTATTTGTTGCTTTGAGACTAAGGATTGCTTTTTGTTTTCATCCGCAGCCACCGAAAATTGTCGGCGAAGATTTTTTCCACTTCCTCGTTTCTGCATCGTAGCCGTTTTCGTAGTCGTTGTTGGCTGCAAGGCGAGGAACACCACTTTCCGGGGCCCTGGTGTGAAAAAACGCGGTCAAAGGAATCCTTTTTGTTTGTAATATAGGTACCTACCCGCAGTTTGCCTTACAATCGTTTTTCCTGTAGGAATGTTTTTTTTTTCGCGCGATTGTGGCTGATCCTTTGTAGTTATCCCTTTTTTGCGTTGTGATTTTTAGCCTTGAAGCGGTTATGCTTGCGGTAATTTTGGTGTGGAAAAACGGTGGGTTGATAATTAATACTCTGACAAAACCCCGTATCTGACGGGATAGGTCTAGAGTTTTTTTTTTTTGTTACTTAATTGAAAAAGGATTGATGGATGTTCTGCGAATGCAATGAGGTATTCGAGTCTATATATACCTTATAATGGGATGAAACACAGAAAAGTGATCCTCTAAAGGAATATTGGGTGGAAGTGATGCTGATGGGCTTTAACTGATGGGCTAAGTCGTTAAGACTTTTCCCTTATTTATATGCTGATACGTCGAATCTTTTAATCAATAAGGTCTTTTCCCCTGAGTGATTTGGGATGACTTTTAAACAGAAAGGAGATTTTTCGATTAATTGCCTTAAAAGATTGGTTTGCCAATGATTGGTTTCATTGTACTTTGCGTTTGTTCTTTCAAGCTTCAGCAAAAATCTTGTTAAGGAGAGGCATCTTATTCGTAGGCATCAAATTGTTCTTTGGCTAAAAGTTTTTTTCCTGTCTGTATACCTAGTTTCACTACAGTTTTTCTTGAAGTTTTGCAATTTGCGCCGTGGTGCAATGGTTAGTATGTTAGACTACCATGGACGAGGTCCCGGTTTCGAGTCCCGACCGAGGCAATAAAGGTTTTTGTTTGATGGCGGTCACGAGAGTCTGACAAACCTCCGGGAGTATTATTGGTCATGATGAAATTTCGAAAATTGTTCAAATTTAATTTTCAAAGAAATTGTCTTAGATTTCTCCTAGAAAACCAGGCAAAAAGTATCTGGAATGTTTGCTTATTCCGGGGTTACCGTTGAGTTAACTGAGATTAAGATTAAAAATTTTTCAAAATATTTTTGACCCGAACCAAATTTAAAACAATGATTCTCGCTGGTATTTTGAAACTTGTGCTATTTCTGTAGCCACGGGCTTTTCACTGCGATGCACTATCTTAGAAAGATACTTTGCCTGAAACCAAAGGGCTCACTTAGATGCGTTTCGAAACATTCAAAAGGTTTTAAGAAGGTTCTATCTTTTATGATCGGATTTGGCAAAAACTAAATTTGGTTTTTGTTATGAATAATAATTTATTCAAAATATATCTGCATTTTATTATAAAAATGTATGCATCAATATAAATTAATAAAATATTTGTATGTTTATGTATTAAATTTTATAACTATAAAAAATGTGTCTATATATAAATTTATACTAGAGTCGCCTTGTGGTCGAATTTCGACCTAATTTTAATGGCGAACTTTGACAGTTTTTCTTCCTATTTTGTTAGAAAGCAACTAAGTTAACAACTTAGTTGCTAATGGTAACTTAACAGCTGATGGTCCGTATTTTTTCAGAGCGAAATTCTGACTCACAAGAATCAGACAAAACCAAAAAACCAGTAGAGCCTAGGATAAGGCTTTGTCTAATCCAATGGGTTCGGTTTTAAGCGACTACAACTAACAAAAAAAATTTCTTCAAAACTAAAGTTAAAAAAAATCAAAGTTTAACTGAACGATGTGCCGAGCTCATTGGTCTTAACCAGTGCCGCCCTTAAAACGGCAGCAAAACTTTTTCTCACATTGAGTACAAAATCACAACAAAGCAATTTTCACTTTTTCAAAGGGCATTTCATGAAAAGACTTCAAATTATTCCAACTTTCGACAAACTTTTGTTAAGGAATTTTATAAAAACTTTGTGTCCAGTATTTCCAATCAAAACAATTAAGACACAATTAAGGTTCAGTTCTCACTAAATTTTGAGGCAAATTGAGCGCAAGGTATACCTAGGTTCCTATTCGTTTCGAGTTCAAACAAGCATTTTCTTTCGGCGAACAATTAAAAAATTACCACAGAAGGATCAAATTGCTATGAAAAGCACTTGTATATTATTACCAAGAATTCAATTAAAAATCGCAGAAAAAAAACTTTCAGCCGTTCTTGCCGTTGCGAAAAAGAAACGAGAGAACTTTTTCAAGAAAATACGGCACGTCGTCTGTATGTATGGCACCATCAAGTTTGTGTGCGTGTCGCTATGTCTTACTTTCCCTATAAATTTTCAAGTAATTTGAAAGAATCCTTTGGAATTGAAGGCTTCCTTAAAAGCAGCTTGGGAAAAAGTGTTCATCGAAAATCACAATTTAATCGACGAAGCAAAAAAAAAAATTAAACCGTTGAGTTGATGATATCTTGGTTATCCGTGACTTAAGGGGAGAAGGACTCCTTCCCCTCACTAAGTGCAAACAACGTGAAACTTCACCCTTTTCTAGGTTTTCCATTCTGTGCCTCATGGAGCCCTTGCACAACGACTCACAGCGACTGAGCTACACCATGAAAATTCAATTATCGAGCTCCACTTGATTTCCCGCACTTAACAACCTCAATTTTCTAATTCGATTAATTCCCGCGCCCTGTACACACAAATACGAAATATCATTAGCTGGAGGGATTTTTTGCTTCCTTTGGTGGTAGGTACCTTGCACATCTAATGGCAGCAAGCTCTGATAATATACCCGTTGTACTCGAGGGTTTTATTCTTGGAACTCTTAGTGGCTTTCAAGCGTTCCCTGTCATTCAGAATTTTCCCTTTTAGTGAGTATAATACTCTAACACAGAGCTCGTTCAGTGGAAGGCGTATATTGTTTGCAGCGATGATTGGGGTTAGTAAGCGTGGGATGCGGTTTTCAAATGTCGAGTTAAATCAATCGCGACCGCGATGTAATCGGTTTAAATTGACAGAGACGTCGAAAACACCGTTAGAAGGAAAATCATCAGAAAAATAAGCTTTCGTTGGTTATCATTTTTAGGAAAGTACTCAGTTCTTCCCTTGTGATTATTGTACCTCCTGTATTGTTAAGTACTATTCAAAGTGGTGACTGATAGCAAAAATATCATTACACATTAGTCTATACGAGAGTCTATGCTCCTGAAAAGCCCACTAGGAAACAGGCCTTCGCGTTGACTTAGTACTTAAATTAAAAATTCTTTGTGCTTTTACACACAGATTGATGTTGAAAACAAACTCAAGTAATGAACAAGCCAGCTTTTATTGGTACGTTTAAAGTTTGCCAAGTCGAACCCAACTGACGTGTTCCGTTCAATGTTCAAAACCCCAATTGACTGATGTACTGAAAAATCCCATCAGCATAATTACGCGCCAATAAACCTCCCTTCGACATCGAAGCCAGATATTCTCGACCCTTTTGTCTCATCAATTAAGAAGACAAAATCATAGATTCAAGGATAAATTAAAAATGCCTTAGGTTTCCTTTTTAATTGCCACAAACCAAAGACCTTTTGACATCGAAGGGATAATAGAATTACGACGAAAGGAAAGCTACCCAAAAGAAAAAGGGACGAGCAAGCGAAAGTTCAATCATTCACCCAAATCAACAATCGAATTCAATGTTTTATTGACCGAAATGCCACCACCACCATTACCACCACGGAATCAAGAAAGGATGAACACAATCAATACAATTCCTTTCGGCCGCCTCATTGACAATTCAAATAGCACAAACGAAGCGAAACATTATTTTCCAACACAATGATACACTCTTTTTTTCAAATACAAGAACTAGTATACACATAGGCTGGTGTGTCTATAATTCGGGTCATCGAAGACCCGTCATCAATCAGTTGCAGAGAACAAAAAAAAACAACAGAAAAAGGACCCTCTGACAGAAAAAAAAAAACTTTTAAACGATTCCTTTGTTGTTGGTCCTTCTGTCGAAAATGTCCTTTTCAAATGTCACACTGTTTGTCTTCGTATGGCCTAGCAGCCTCAGCTGACGGAATAAAGTGAAAATGAAGCATCCTTCTCTGATGTCAACCAAGCTCGGACATTTAATTATAAAATTAACTTATTGTACTCAGTAAGAACTGATTTCAAATGGTTCGGGTCACATGAAATTATTCCCAGTGGGACTTTCAGTCAATCAAGAATCCTGGGGCATATAAACGGAATGTTTCATTAAAGTTGTAGAGTTTATCTTTCGAAGGTATACCATGTTGTTTCAACTAGGTAATTACAGTACACTTTGCCTCTAGTCAGAGAGACCTGGCAGCGTATTTACCGGAATGAAAGCATAATGTTAACAAGCGTTAAGCCAAGAGGGCAATGCAATTATTTAAATTAGTTAATGGGTCCTTGTAAAACACACAATGTGACAAAAAAAAACCGAAAATTGATTTTGGATTCGGGAGATGAATCTTGGATTTCCTTCCTTCAACCAGGTTCGATGGGTTCATATTATTATTTTCATCCATTTATTAATTCATTGAGTGGTACTAGCTACTCGTTGGTGAGTTCTACTGAAATTTGAGATTAAGGGGCGTGGATATACATATACAAGGAAGGCTCTCAGCACTCGTTTCGTCACACGACTCTCCGAATTTCCGAGTTTGAGATTACAATTCTACAACAAGAGTACACCAGTACCTCTCCTCTCTCTCCCCTTATCCTTTCGGCTAGCGCTGTGTTAACTCATCGTTAGGGTAGTCATAAACGGGAACGGGAGCGGGATAAAAATATTAAATAAAGGCGGTATTACGCTGTTTTTCCATTGCAAAAGTTCTTTTATACCCTATTCCACGGAATGGAGTGAATAAAGTTTGATACAGGTGAAAATTTAACATATTAAAATAATAACGATAGACCCCCAAGACCTTAAGGGCATATGATCAAGACTCAAATTTGAGCAAGAAAAGTAAAGCAATCATTCGATGTAATACAAGTATTAACATTTTTCAATTCCGCCCACAGACACGCCCACAATTGGTCTAAGTGCGCAACTACCTCGATTGCTTTTAAAAATTTAACACCGCCTAACGATTGTAAGACATATTTTTTTTTTCCCCGTGGTTAAGTGAAAAACCTTCATAGGCACTATGAGGATCAAACGCGCGTGCGCGTAGTAGGGTGGCAGATCCTCACTCAATAAAAAACCTTAGAATTTTTGTAGACTATGACTAAGTTTTCTTATCAAGTTGTTCAAGCCAACGAACTTGCGACCAGCGAACTGGCGAACAAATGACTTTACTCCAAAATAATATTTCAGAATTGAAATCGCAGCACTCAATTCTTTAAACGATCGAATAATCTAAAACTTGACTCTTCTTCAAAATCAATTTACATAAGTTCTGTCTAGATATTCGCAGTTCGCTGATTTCCAAACGAATTCGCAGCGACTTGTGCCAATTAAGGAAATTGTAAATATCTTCACATAGCTTTTGAAAATGAAGGATTTGAAGTTGCCAAGTTATAGTATTCAGGATTCTTGCTAGTTTTCTATTTAACAAATTTTTATCAATGTCCAACTAAGCGTCAGTTCGCAGGTCGCAGGTGCACCGGCTGTGAACATACCTTTACCTCGTTGGCCACGGTTGCGATGCCTATATCTCGATGTAAATCGCTATTTCCAAGGAGGATTCACTATACAATATTGCGTATCTACGGTTGCTCTTAGGGCCAGTTTTTCAGTGTGAGATCATCCGAGTTTCGGAGTTAAACTGAGGTTAACCCCAGAAATTAGTTTTTTAGTGAATATTGATCCGGGATTAATCTCGGGTTAACTCGCCAAATTTGGTGAGTTAATCCCGGATAAGCTCTGG
Source organism: Neoascia interrupta (assembly GCA_947623515.1). Taxonomy (NCBI): domain Eukaryota; kingdom Metazoa; phylum Arthropoda; class Insecta; order Diptera; family Syrphidae; genus Neoascia; species Neoascia interrupta. The sequence goes on along the minus strand of OX392464.1, from coordinate 30,633,958 downwards.
TGAACAGAATGAATTTGCTTGAATTTTTTTTGTGTGAAAAAGCAGTGGACTTGCGTGTTTCTGTGAAAAATGACATCTAAAAGTGACTCGAACATCTTTTTCTGTGTTTCTCTAATGGCGTACTCTTTTCAACACCGAACCGTGAAATTGGTGTAGAACACAGAAAAAACGTGTCCTTTTCTCGTCTTTTGAACTCCGAATCAGTTCGGTGTCGACACCGAACGCGAATTTTCGCCACCGTCGTATTTGACGGTGGAGGCTGGGTGTAGCTTTGTTGATGGTGTATGTGTGACGTTTCGAATCAATTTTCATTCGTTAGAAGAAAATCACGCTACTAAATGAAAATTGACGATTGGAAAAGTCCGAATGCGATACCTAGTGGACAGTAGGGGAATATGTAGATACCTGCAACAACGTCAAACTGAAAATTTTGACCGTTTCTTGACTGACAAAAAACGTCAATGCTGTTTTCCCGCCAGAGTTTGATTGGTCAGTTTTTGTTTATTTTTTCTCCAAGTGACAAGTAAGTCAAAGCCGGATGATGAATTTGGCGATTTTTTCTTTTTTTTTTTTGGCGTTGTTGCAGGTCTCTTCATATTCCTCTATTCTCCACCTGGGGGCTGCCTTCAATCGCCAATAAAGTAAACAAATTAAAGACAAAGTGATTTGACGCCTGACAGAACTTAACGCGATGACTGCACCGGTGCTGTATTTGTCGTTGTGTATACAATGAAACCGAGTATACACAACGCTGGAATTGTCGCTAACACCGAGTTTTATTGTCGAGTATTATTTGGCAGCTTGGTGTGGCAGTGAAGGAGTGAGAGTTGTGAGAGTTGAAGGAGTCAAAAATTTCAAGAGTTGAAGATTTTGACAACTTTACTGGCGGAGTTAACTCTGCACTAAAAAACTGTTCGCTGGGTTAACTCTAGATTCGTTTTGTTACGGGATTAACAGATCCTGGTTTGAGCTGGGCTTAACTCAGCACTGAAAAACCGGCCTTTAGTGTCTTATTCTTAAAAGTTTTTAAAATAGGTAGATATGTTTATAGGTAGATATGGTTTGGTAAAACCCTAAAGTTGTATACCATACGTCCAAGATGGTTTAAGCACTTGCTTGTACCATAGCAGCTTGTTATATAAGCTTAATTTCGAATAAGGTCCGATAAGCCAATTCAGTTCTCGTAGCTTGATTTCAAGTTCGTCGCGTTTCTTTTGTGTGGAGAAAAAGAGTAATCATGCAAATGCAATTTAGTCAATGTATACTTGGTTCTACACTTTTTTCTATAATGTTTTGGTCAACGCCCACATTTAGAGGCAGGATTTTGCCTAATTTTAAGCTATTTAGCCTAATTTTGACAAAGAAAAAGGCACGGTTCTTTTCTAGTATTTGCTTATAAAAATATTTGGTTACGCCCTCGATCGTTAATCGCTCTTTAGAGGGTGCCGTGACATAAGACCAAGCAATATAAGACCAAATCTCGAAATTTGAAATTGACAAAATTGAAATTGTGAAACTGACTTAAGGCCAAATAACTTAGTCTGTACAAAATAAGAACAAAGACACACTCCAAGTTTGAGCGTTCTACCTCAATTTTAAGGACCTAAAGACTTCACAAATACGGACAGACGGACGGACGGACACAGCTTAATCTGTCGGTCTTGTTCATATTCCTTAAAGGCCTTAAGGGTCTACGGAACATAGAGAAATAATAAACTGGAAACGAGTTGGGGAAGGGAAAGAGTTGTGTTTCCAATGATCCATGTGCTGTCCGTCCGTAGTTTTTATGAATTAAATTGAAAGTCATTTATTTTAAACCAAGAGCCCATCAAACTCCATATCAGTATATCTCCTCCCCCACTCCTCATCTATGCAGACGAGACCATAAATCGTCCGAAGGATTATCCTCTCGATGCAATCTATACTTATAGGAAGCAATCTATATGCACTTTAAACGATTTCGGAGTATACATGCCAAAGGAATGGTCGATTTTCCAATTCCTCGACTTTTTGCCCAGCAAAATGATTTTACTAAAAAGAACCTGGAACTTCAAGTAGTAACCAAGCTCGGCTTTTGGTTTTATTTGTAGAATATTATATGGACATTGATACATTGCTTTAGGGGACGAAGTTAATAAAACAAAACTTGTAGATGATTCCCTTAAAAGTACCTATACTCGTCGGGATGCATTCACTTCTATCCTACTTCCCGAACTCTGCCGATTCCACAATTTACGCAAAATCACCATAAGGATGATTTAAGCTTACATATGGCGCGCATAATGAAAGAGCAACAAAAAACCCGGCAATTGCCTATGTAAAAATTTCGCTAATTCATTATTTTTTAATTAGCATCTCTGTTGGTTTTCTTCCTTCATAAGCCCTTAAGAACAATATCTACATAATTTCATAAATTATCCATGCCATGGCATATCATGTATTATGCACGCACACACACACACATAAAACAGAAGGAGAAAAATTAAACCACCAACATCCGCTCATTCATTAGACAATATAAGTTGGTACCCGAACCCCGGTAATGCAGTGGAAAAGCAAAACCTAGAAAAAGTGAAAAGAGTATTATCCTGACAGCGTTGTGTGTATGTGTGTGTGTGTTTGAGCTTGTGCATAAAAGGTGTACCACAAAACCGGTAAAATTGTGGTTCACTGGCTTTAAAAGAAAAAGGAAACTCCGCGTCCACACAGTCAAAAACAATTAACAAAGCTATAACCATTCTAAGCCAAATACAATGAAAAATAGGAAAAAGGAAAGAAAAAACTTTTTAAGAACAGTGTAAATGCAGCAGCAAATATGGGTTAAACATTTACAGGGATAAGGATCAAAAGGGCGCGCGGAGAATGAGCGAACCGGAGCAACGGAACCACAAATACACAAAAGCGTCATTTCGCAAAGATGACAAGGGAAATAAATAAAAAATTTAACAATTTCTCAGCATTAAGTAGCGCACGGTTTTATTTTCATTTGTTCAGTCAAACTTGTTATCCCACGGGAACGTCTGCGTCCATTTACTGAGGTACTACAGGAGGTAGCGAAAGAATTACGAAAATTATAGTCTAAAAAATAGGATTATCCGCAAGGCAATTAAGTCCTCAAGTCAATTCCGTAGATGGGCATTATTGACTTTTCCGAACTTTATAATCCTTTCAGAGAAATGCCGGAACTGTTTGCGTTGACATAGTTTAGATACTTAATATATTGTATACCTACACTGCGTCTGCCCAGAGTATTTCTTTGTGTAAGTTCTCTTGCAGAGGAGTACATTTAAATTTTTACCGCCAAAACGTGATGCAATACTCTTCGTAACGCTTTTAATTCACGAAGATTATCCTGCCTAGCCGTTCCAAACTAGAGTTAGGCCTCAAAAACTTATTTTAAATTAATTTTTAAATAAAATCCCGCTTTTTTATAAAACCGACTAAACCTGAAATTAACCAATTTACTCTCGATTCGAAAACAATTATTGCAGCTACCTTTCTCGTGTTTGCTTCGATAAAACTACGAACCTGCCTATACTCAAACATTCTTGTGCCGATAATTAACGACTATTTTCCTCAAGATACACTGCAAAACATCTGGATACAAAGTTTTTTATTTAAAACGAATCAAAACAAGTTAAGAGGGGGGCGACGTGATGGACAAAAGATAGGAAAAATGTTACACAAGTGGGAAAGTGCAATAGTGCTTATGTAAAAATTTCAGTCCGTCTGCGAGGGATTGCAAAATATCCCCCCCTACCAAAAAAGGAAACTGCCACGCCTCCAAAAAGTGGGCGGGATATAGAAATATAAATGTTGAATGCTTTATGGTAGGTGGTTGCATACACGAATTGTAACTATAACTTCGCTTTTTAAACTAAAAAATCACTTTTTTTAAGCCATGCCCACAGAAGTGGGCGGAGGCATATACTATCTGTACAAAAAAGTTAGAAAATGCTAATATCTACAACTTTTGCAATGTAATTTTTTGTCAATTTTTTTATATATTAATGAAAAACAGTCATTTTAAGTTAAGGTCCCTTAAAAAGTGGGCGTGGTCAATGTAAGGCCAACATTTTTCTGCAACCTGAAAGACATTTCCAAGGCAATATCACATACCAAAAATTAGTGCGCTAGCGCCAATGTAAATTTTGAAAAAAGTATTTTTAAAAATTAGCGATGGTTGCACATACAGGGTTGAAGTGGGCGTGTCTGTGGGCCGATTCAGCCAATTTTCAAACTTGATCCGAAGGACTGGACCTCTGGCTCACTCAACAAATTTAATTCCTCTGCCTTGAAAATTAAGGCCCAAAAGTTATTTAGGTACATACGTACGGACGGACATGGCTTAATTGATTCTCCTGTCAGTCTCGCTCATTTCTATAAAATGTCTTAGAGGTCTACGGTGATTATTTCACAGCGTCACAAACTATACATCAAACTTAATATACACTGGGTAGGGTTAGTGTACAGCATTTGATACGTTAGAGCAGCGGTTCCCAATATTTTTCGATCGCGAAGGACTTTAAGAAGCAGATCTCAACGGTGGAGCACCAAAATGTTTTTTATAAGGTACAAAAATATGTATTGTCTCTTATAAAAAGAGCAACATGACAAAAAAAAATATATAACAACCCATTGTAGTAAGTAAGGCAACTTATTTCAGAAGGTATGCAACTTTGGTCCTGGTTCACCTCGAGATGTTGCGCCATTCTATTTTTTGGCAATACAACTGTTCAAATCGGTTTAATGCGTTTTGCTGGTGTTGAATTTTAGATTGAGACATCTGCTACCAAAAATGTGTGCTTTCTTTTCCCGCATCGCATTGTAACGGACGAAATCTGGGCATATTTTAGTTTTGCGCCAAAGCAGATAACAGAACCTAATGCAGAAATTTCAAAGATGAATCAACAGATGGTGTGGCTGTTTAGTGAAATCAGATTATAATATTTGCTAAATGTCTAGTAACTTTTTTTTAAGCGTTATTTGCGGGAGACGTAGAGAGTTTTTTCAAAACTGTAATTAGCGGAAGACGATTAAAGAAACATCCCTTAGTGTCTCCACTGGACAGACATAAGATTAGTTTAACACGCGCACTCTTTTTTTGGCGTTTTGGCACTCCAAAGACAGTTACAATGACATTTCCTAGAAGGCAAAAAGTTATTTCGTTGTTAACCTTTCAATAAAATCATGTTTTTGACAGATCTATCATACGTGTTTAGTTTCTGTTTTCTTTCTCTAGTCCTCAATTGGTTCTTAATTTGTGCGAAAAAAGCTAAAACTGGCAAGGGTTAAAAGAGGAGAGTTTCGAGGTGAATTATTTTTAATTACTCGCCGAGGGTTTAAATTTGTATGGAAAATTTCTAGATTTATTGGAGATTAGTTAAATATTTATGTAGATTACGGATTTGTGTCGGGTGGAAACAAACTATTCAGTAACTACGAAAAGAAGTGACCAGTTATAGTAACATTTGCTATCGAATTTTATCTTTTCTGATAAAGTACAATTTCGGAAAGATGTGTACCTGGCAATAAACAAAGTTGCTGTTTCTTGAAACTGTAAAACTTATACGAGATTTAGTAAATCTAAAGCATGCCATCCAAATTTGCCCAGAAACTAAACTCGCGTTTCCATGCATAATTTCGACTCGGCTCCACCCGCAAAGCGTAGTCGAGTTGGCTCAAACCGCGTTTTGATGCAATTGAAGCCTAGTTCGACTCTGCATCGAAACGAGATAATAATAATTACTTTGTTTTATCCAACAAAAATTTGGATTCGGCCCAGGCATTCGAAACGCTATTTCTTTGCTGTTTTCTTCTTGCCTTAATGTCCTTATAAAATTATTAAAAATTTTATGCTTCTACGATGTTAGGGAAGCCAACTTTTTTGACGCGACATTGTACAGGTCTGCAGCAGGTTTTTGTTATTTCCTGAGGCGACAAAATTAAAACATTTACATTTTTCAAAATATCTACGAGAGACCCTAACAATAAAATCTTTAACATAACCTCTTAGAGAAAACACAGTATATAACTATCAGAAACGATGTTACCTCAACCCTCATTGTAAGGCAGCCATCGATTCAAAATGTTGACTTTCTTATTTTTTGATCATTTTTTTTTTTTATTTATTTTTTTACTTATCTGTTCGCGGAGCACTTGGTCAACGCTCGCGGAGCACACTTTGGGAACCGCGGCGGTAGAGCATAAATAACTTTCGAAGTCGAAATTCAAATAAAACTCAACAATTCTGTTGCTCACCGCAACCTTTACCTTTCGTGGGTCTTGCTCTCTAGCCATTGAGTCGATCATTAAAAGTGGCAACATTGCCAACACTTTGCCAATCTTCCACTTTTGACGCCAAAGCCGATCAAAAGTGGAAGATTGGCAAATGAGGCGTCGACAAAAGGCGTAAAAGCTCCACAAAAGAGCGGCGCCAGTTCAAGTGCAGCGGAGAAACCACCACTGGTCGCACCGAAATCATACGCACAGGTTGCGGCAAACGAAAGCAAGGCAAGATCGCCCACAACAGATGCAGTGTCTCAGATCCTCGCTGTAATCTTGGAGAAACTTGAGGATCAGACTAAAATCAACAAAGTTATATTTGACAAACTGAGCAAGCTCGAGTTTAAGCCTCGAAAAAATTACAAGAGAACATGAATATGAAACAGTTATTTAAAATACTAACATGGAATGCAAACGGCCTTCTGAATAAAATAGACGAACTAGAAGTATTTCTACGGAAAAACAATATTGATATTTGCATGATTACGGAAACTCACCTTAAAAACGGGTCTACACCCAACTTTAAAGGTTACAATGACTATCACGCACATCACCCTTCGCAAAATTCGAGAGGAGGATCCTCCCTCTACATTAAGAACTGCATAAAGCACTTCAAGAACACAGAAGTTGAGCTAGACTCTATGCAGATCAGTTCAGTTTCTGTAAAAATTGACTGCTTAGATTATAACATTGCATCTTGTTATTTCCCGCCAGGATATAGACTGGTGGAAGACGATCTTGATCGTATGTATGACTTCATTGGGTCCAATTTTATCATTGGGGGTGACTTTAACGCGAAGCATACTTTTTGGGGCTCACGATGCAATTCAACAAGAGGCAGATTACTGTACAAAAATAGTATGAAGCGTGGGGTGGACTTTTTCTCCACGGGTAAGCCAACATATTGGCCAACCGATAGGAATAAAAAGCCTGACCTTGTCGATTTTTTCATCGCTAAAGGGTACCCCAAATACCTTACGCGAATTGAAGAGTGTTATGATCTTTGCTCAGACCACTCAGGAGTTATCTTGAAGATGGGTGGAAGACTGGCGAAAATAGAAAGAGCTCCTAGATTAGCTAGCAAAAACATGAACTGGGACGCTTTCAGAAAGGACTGTAAGGAGGGTGTTGGCTTGAATGTGCCATTGAAAACTCCTTTCGAGTTAGAAACCGCAGTTGACAAATTCATTGAAGCAATTCAGAGCGCTGCTTGGAACAACAATTCGTCCCAAAAAAACGCAGTTAGCACCGACGGGCATGTACGTAAAACATATCCGCTCGAAATCGAAGAATTGAATGAAAAGAGAAGAGCGCGTAGGAGATGGCAAGGCACGAGGGCCCCCCCAGACAAAACCCTATTGAACCGCCTCTCTAACAAACTGAAAGGAATGTTGCAAGATCTTAAAAATCGTGAGACTACTGAATACCTTGAAGGCTTGGCTGCGGATAGGACCTCAAACTACTCGCTGTGGAAAGCAGTTAAGTATATCAAGAAACCTATAATCCACTCGGCACCAATAAAAAAAGCTAACGGCGAATGGGCAAGAGAAGACAAAGAGAAAGCGAATTTGTTTGCTGAACATTTAGAAGAAACATTCAAACCTTTCGACGGTCCGCCGTTGGCTGACGTTCTTAACAACAACGGGGAACCTGGTAGCTTTAGAATGAAAAAAGTTTCGTTAGTTGAACTCCGACAGACAATTAGCAAACTTAAAAATAATAAGGCCCCGGGTTACGACCTGATCACTGGCGAAATATTAAAAGAGCTACCAAAAAAGGCATAAGTCAAGCTACTTTATATGATAAACGCTTCTCTTAGACTTCTATACGTTCCAAGACAATGGAAAGTTGCTGAAGTCATTATGGTTCCTAAACCGGGGAAATGCGCAAATGATAAAAAATCTTATAGGCCCATATCGCTTCTGCCGATAATATCGAAAGTATTTGAGAAACTTCTGCTGAAGCGATTACAACCAATAATTGCAGAAAGACGCTTGATCCCGGATCATCAATTCGGTTTCAGACCTAACCATTCCACAATAGATCAAGTCTACAGAATAACGCATGAAATTGAAAAAGCCTTAGAAGGGAAAAAAATATGTTCAAGTGCTTTCCTCGACGTATCGCAAGCCTTCGACAAGGTATGGCACGAGGGCTTGAAATATAAGCTACGGCAAAATTTGCCGGAAGACATGTTTAAAATATTGGAAAATTATCTTGAAAGCAGACTCTTTCGTGTTAGGTGTAGTAGTGAATACTCGAGTTTCAAGCAAATTCGGGCTGGCGTACCCCAGGGAAGCGCCCTCGGTCCGACCCTGTTCCTGCTCTACACAAGAGACATACCTCTAGATGACGAGACAGTCGTGGCCACGTTTGCGGACGATACGGCCATCCTGGCAACAGGTGAATCAGTCGAGTCATCAACGAGAAACCTCCAACGAGCATTGGACAGAATTTGTGTCTGGACGAAGACTTGGCGAATCGCTCTTAACGAGAACAAGTCTACGCATGTGAATTTCACTTACAGAAGGGTTAACAATTTGCCTCTGTTCATAAATTCTGTACAAATACCTTATGCAAATGAAGCGAAGTATCTAGGGATGACACTGGACGCTAAACTAAGGTGGAAACCACACGTAAAGAAGAAGCGTGACGAGCTCGAGATTAGGCTCAGGGAAATGTATTGGCTTATCGGAAGATTTTCAAAATTAAGCACATATAACAAACTGCTCTTGTACAGGCAGGTGTTAAAGCCGTCCTGGATATACGGTATACAACTTTGGGGTTGTACCAAGTCGAGCAACATGTCCATGTTGCAGACTTTCCAAAACAAAACACTAAGAGCAATTGTGAATGCTCCATGGTATATTAGGAATAGCGATATTCACAGAGATTTAGGAATAGCTACCGTGGGCGAAGAAGTAACAAACTTAATGCTCGCCTTCATGTTCATTGCAACAATGAAATGATCCGTACTCTAAACGAGACTCTTAACGATGTTAACAACGAGCGACGACTACAAAGAACAAGACCCTTCGATCTAGCGACGTAGGGTGAAGCCGCATGAATGAACGGCTTAGTAGGTGCATTCACTGGAAAGCAACCTATCCAATGCGATCAACACTATGGAAGCGTAAACTACTTGTTAAGTTAACTTAGTTGTAGTCAAGAAGTATTATGAGAGAGCGAAAATTTACTACTATGAAGTGCGTTCTGGCAGTTTCATAGTGTCTCTCATAAATGGGTGGTTTTTTAGCACGTGGAAATCGGGCATAACCAATATCGGCTACTTCGGTATTATGTACCTGCTATAGTGGGCGTATTGGTATCTTTGAAAGATTTTGGAGTTTTAGTCTCCGTCCATCCTAGTATTCAAAAAAAAAAAAGTGGCAACATTGACCTTTTGTTCTGTGTTCAATTTTATATTTAAGCGAAATACAAAAACTTTTGAAATGTATGATCGCCTTTCACATTTCCAACCAGATACCATAAAAATACCTAAAATAATAAAAATAAATAACCAGTGAGCCAATATTTCTTAAATCGATCGCTAAAAGGAGGCGCGGCTAAGAACCTTGAAAAAAAAAGAAATCTAGAATAGAGTCTCGTTTACCCTAAGTGCCAATTTTTATTTCCGATTGTTTCTTGAATTTGGCTTTAGGCCAGCCGAATTTCGTTTTTCTGGAAAATTCAAGGTTTTTCTCCAATTCTGCCCCTTAATGTGGCCTGGCCCAAAATGTTTTGTAAACGAGGTGTAGAACTAAGTGTTTTCTACAAAATACTTTTTTATTAAATTTTTTCGATTTCGAACAAGAATATTGAATAAAATGCATTTGAATACTGATGCTTTATATCAGAGCCTAGCCCACTGAAGGAGGTTCATCGATTTAGCCTTTCAAGGCTTTTTTCAGTCTTTTAAGACGCCTAACAGTTTTGAAAGCTCTGGGCGTGTCTGTGATCGCATTTGAAAAATTTTAACAATTGTGCTGATTCACATGATATGGTCAGGCCTAAATATATGTCACATATAGACAGAACAGAATTCGTTCTCGATCTTATGCCCCTCAGGTCTTGGGGGTCTACCATTGTTATTTCACCGTGCTGCAAACTTAATTTACCTCCTTCCTATGGGATGGGGTATAAAACAAAAAAACTTTCCGTCATCTATAAGCTCGTGGCTCACTAAGTAGCTACTTAGCAAAAAAGTAATACCTCATTTGCGAGGATTACCTTTGCGCCAACCGTGTATAGCTGGTATACATACATTTAATATCAAAAAACCCACCCATGCCTCCCCAATTTAGACGGCAGAAGAGAACAAGAAGTATGCATTTAAATAGATATTATGTTTGCACGGCAATGTGCAGTGCATCCGAGAAGGCAGGTACTTACCTCGATTTGAAATAGCGCCCTCCGCTGACGTTGGCAAAAGTCCTAGATGCAGAAAGCAACTGAAGCTAATTACGATTAAAATGGGGCAATTCATTCTCGCAGATACCGCTGTGGCTGTGGCTGTTGCTCTTGCTGTTGTTCTTTTCGTCATCATTGTTTTTGTAGATGTTGCTGTTGATTTTGTTGATGGGCTTCTTTCAGCCGTTAACGCTACCATTGCAACCATTTTGCGTAGAACGAATCGTATTGTGGATTAAACACAAAGAATTAAAGAAACAAAAAAAAAATAATTCAACCCGACGAATTATCGCTTGCCAACCGTCCTTTTATGGTAGACCCTTTATCCTGTTAACAAACACACTTACGTACACGCGCGAGCAATATTTTTCTACGGTATCACTATGAAAACGTTTTCGTTGCTATTGTTGCGAGGGAGTTGCGGCAGCGCTCCGTTTCAAAGTTGGTATCTCTTTCGTTTTAATTATGAAGTGGAATATCCTTCATTCATTTTTGTTCTTCTTCTTCTGTTTTTGTGAGTTACATTTAATTGCTGTTTAATTTCGCAAACAATATGATCCTACACACAAGCACTTGTGCTTTCTTCCACGTAATAATAATTACTATTATAAAGCGATTTTCGCTAAACAAACCACAAGAATAAAATGAAATAAGCTGACAAGTGTTAATTAATATTCATATTACGCTGTGATTGATGGTAAAAGTCGTTAGCGGTATGGTGAGATTTTTTTTTCTATATTTTTTTTTTATCCTGATTAATCAAAATTACCGGGGCACTGGTTGTTTGGCACGCTTGGCGGTATTATCCTGCGTAAATATAGCCAGATTTATGGTATTGTTTACGTTGTCAATCGGTCATTTAACGCAAGGCTGAGCAATTTAATTGAATGGATCTGAAAATATATAAACACATACACGAAACGTTAAATTAAATCGTGTTAGCAATATTTTGCGAGGGCTTTGTAATTTTTAATTATAGACTTAATTGAGGGTTTCAAAATTTACACATAGGATTGGATTTGATTGCGGGGTGTGATCCTGGCAATGTGCGGCAAAACATAAATAAATATGACACCGTGTCGCCTGTTCTAATTAAGATTTTAAGCATAAAATTGATTATGGAGATAGAAAGTGTAGTGATTGGATTTATTTTTTGTTAGAGAATTTTTGTGTTGATAAGTACGCCCTCAATTTTGACGCAATGTTGATTTTGTTTTAGTGATATCATAATGACCTAAAGAGAATAGAGAGTGTTTGTTCTGCAACAGCCACAACATTGGAAGTAGAGGAAATTAATTGGCAATCAAAACATTTTTCGGCTCAGAGTGTTAAGCACTGAGAGCCTTTTATGTGGTTAAATATTGGCCTGTGGGCTTATGGCAAAAAAGGGAAAACCTTAACAGCTACATATACCTGCGTTTATAAACATTTATGTTTATACATATAATACTTGTCGAATTTTATGTTATGTTATATAATGAGTGTAATATAATGTGGGGTGCCGTGTCGTTGTTGTTAGTGTGTGTGCTTACTACGCCAGAGGTATGGGTTCGAATCCTGCCATCATCACCTGAAAAAAAGACTTGTTCTTTTTCACAGCCACCAGCTACGCGAGGGTCTGAAAAGCCCTCCGAGTTATCATTTGTCTTGAAAAACTTCTCAAAGTGCATTTTAACGTTAGGTCTTTAAAAACCCGATTTCAATTTGAAAGTTTACTTCAAATTGAAAATAAAAATTATATGACAAATATTAAAGATATAAGTATTTGCTAAGTTTGTTTCATACTAAGTTTGGAGCTCCGCCCACTTTTAAGGGGCACCTTTTTTTGGAAAAAACTGTTTTTTTCTGAAATAATTTTCGCTTTTACCGTATTGTCTCATGATTCGAGAGAAATTAAAATGAATTGATTTTAGTTTTTATCCCGCGCCCTCTTCTGGGGCGTGACCTTAACATCTCGGCCATAATTCATAAAATATGAATTCGGGCCAAAAAACTTTAAGATTTGATGTTACACGGAATATAGGGTCGGGTATACAAAAGTTTGAAACAGAAGAACACTTGCACATACTCACTTGTTTTTTCAAAGATTGCAATAGCTGTTTAAGTATTTTTTTTTTTTTACATTTTGTTAGACTTGACCAATAAGTCGGAAGTCATCCCCCCTGGAAGAAATGTTTGTGGAGTGAAGCAGCTTGGACCAGCGACTCGTGAGAGCAGAATTACGTGGTTTAAAATCCCTGGAGTTCAAGAAGCCATCAGAAGCCATCAAGGAACAGAGCCTACATTGGATCCAGTGAAGAAACTTAACTTCTCGAGCCCGGTACAGTGAGGCGCGAAGAACTTTTAATCTGGCAGTGAGAACAGCCAAGGAACAGGCATTTTAAAAGTTCGGCGATAGGTTGGAGCACGATTACAGATCTTCAAAAAAGACATTTTGACAGACTTTTCGCCGGCTCAGAGGAAGGAAGTTGAAAATCATTCAAGGGGTTAAATCCAAAGGTGGTACACTTCTTTCAAATGATAGCGACATCTTGCGCAGATGGAGAGCACTTTTCGGAGCGGCTTAACCCCCCACAGGACACTTAAGAAGGCATTCATACTGCTGACGAGATAAGGGCGGAGAATAGCCACTTCAGTAGACGAAGTTACTGAAGCAAATCAATCGCTAAAAGTTTGCAAGTCGGCTAGAGTTGATTGAATCCGACCAGAAATGCTCAAGGCAATGGGTGAAGAAGGTGTTAAATCGCAGACATGTGTCATTAAGGTAGCCTGGGATAGTGGATAAAAACTAGCGATCGGAAAACAAGAGTTTCAGTGTACATTTTCAAAAAGAGGTACCATAGAGATTGCTCTCACTATGGGAGCATATCTCTCTTAAAGGGAAAGAAGGACAAGCGACCAGCTTTTATATCCCATCCTATAGAATAAGGGGTACGTTAATTTCGTCACATAGTTTGTAACACGGTGAAATAATAATGGTAGACACCAAGACCTTAAGAGCCTAAAATTTAGAGTTGAGATACTAGAATTTCGTAGGTAAGCTCAGTACCAGTGTAAAAAATTTTAAAATCCGCCCACAGACACGCCCACAATCGGTCTAAATATGCAACTACCTCCGGAGCTTTCAAAACTGTAAGACGTCTTGAAAGGCTGAAATTTGACATTTAGCATCTCCTTATGAATGACAAAAGACACAGAAATGTAAGAGGTTAACCTCCTCCAGTGGGCGTGGCATCTGGTTTAAGGGTAAATTTTCAAATGCATTTTACTCAATATTTTTGCTCCAAATTGAAAAAAAGTTTGCTTGATATTTTATGTAGAAAATACTTAGTTTTCGGGCCACACCCACATATGAAGGCAGAATTAAAGAAAAACCTTAAATTTTCCAAAAAAGAGCAATTTCGACTGGTCTTAAGCCTAATTTAGGAAAGAATCAAAAACAGGTGGGAAAGTGCAACAGTGCGTATTCAAAAGCTTCAGCCCATCTACGACAGATTGCAAAATACCCGACCATATCCAAAAGGAAACTGACACGCCTCCAAAAAGTGGGCGGGATATAAAAATATAACTGTTGAATACTTTATACTTGGTTGTTGTATACATTTCGGTCTAAAACTCCGTTTTTTTAACTAAAAAAAAATATTGTGGGCGTGGCGTTTTTTGTATACTTTATATTTAAAAAAGTTAGAGAATGCTAATATCGCCAACTTTTGTCATATAATTTTTAGTCAATTTTCATATAATATTTATGTATTGAAAAAAAGTCATTTTAAGCTAAAATCCCTTAAAAAAGTAGGCGTGGTTAATGAAAATGACAAACTTTTTTAGCTTCTTCAAAGACAATTACAAGAAAATGTAGCATACCAAAAATAAACTCGCTAACGCCATTGTAACATAGCTTAAATCTGGAAAAAGGATTTTTTTTAAATTAGAGATGGTCGCACATACAGGCCTGTCGTGGGCGTGTCGGTGGGCGGATTCGGCTTATTTTTAAGCTCGATCTAATGGACTAAACTTTCACCCAATCCACCAAATTTCATCTCTTTACCTAAAAATGTAAGGCCTAAAAGTTGTTAACATACGGACGGACAGACGGACGGTAATTACTTAATAATTGGTTCTCCAGTGATTAATTTACTGCGTTACAAACTATACATCAAGCTTAATATACCCTGGGTCGGGTATAAAAACAATTAGCAGGTTAGGTAAACCTACAACATTTTTAGCCACGCCTCCTTTATGGAGTCGATTTTTCCAAAGTATTGAATTTGAACCAAAAAATTGCATATTTACTTACATTTAAGCGTATCTTGGAAATATCTGCGTTATAGGTGATAATTTGCAAATAGGTGCTGTTGAACTACGCATTTTTAACAATACCATCAGCATTTTACAATGTGGGATATGACGGGGTATTCAAGGGTCCGTTTTACGCACTGTAACTTCTGCGTACACACTGTAGCACTTACTCACTGGTTAACACTTGTCCTGGCTTAAAAGTAATGTTATATTATATCTACCAATGTTAAACGAATCTTTTCTGACAGCTAGGTGGCCATCAATCGCCCGGAACCAGTCTCAACAAAGTCTAAAGTAGCCCTAGACTGCCGAACGTCTCTTAAGAAGGTGTCGAACCGGTCCAACATTCACCTGTGCTAGGTGTCAGGGCATGGCACCATTCCAGGTAATTGCTAAAGCTGACGAACTTGTTTAGCTTGGAACTACCTTGTTGCAAGCCAAGTGCAATAAGGCTTGGAGTCTAGCATGGACGATGGGAAAAATCCACCTTCTCTGCATATGCCCGCTCTCTCTATGAATCTTCACCTAGGTTTCAACTTGCTTCTGATATTCTTAGCGATCTGAACACTATCAACACAAAACATCTATCCCGCTTCCAAAATAGCTCAAGATGGTTCAACGATTAGGAAGGATTTCGAGATTTTTGTGGTATCAGAATGAACCTATTTCAACTAACACCTCGGAAAATGCTTTAAAAAACCTTGATTCTAAGAAGATTTAAAAAGTATTTTAATTTTTCAGTAGGACGAAATTACTGGAATTCACATCATTAATTCATTTAATCAATTAATACATTATCCTTTTGTGTCCAAAATGTTTGCAATTGTTAAGCGTTTTTAAGGAACTGAAATAAACTGAAACTAAACTGGAACTAAGAAACTGGTTCGCTATTAGTTTCGGTCTTCGGCTGTCTAGTTTCGGTCTTATGCGAACGAGCAAAGATATTGTTGTTTCTGTATACTGAAAACGTATAGCTAGATGCTAAATTCACGAAAAAACGAATAAATTTTGTTGAGTGATCTTCGTCTGTAAAGAACTCCTGCTTAATACACGCTTATCCTTATATGCTCATCCTGTGACATCGACTTTTAGAGTTTGCGTAACTGAATTTGTACTTTGTATATCAATCTGTTGTATTGGCCATATCACCGAAAATGGACTTCGGCCAAGGATAAAAACTTTTAATCGATATTTCTTGAGAATCATAGGGAAATTCCTTTAAAATTCCTTTAATTAAGCTTAAAACAAGGTGAATGCCACTATGCGATAGCTTAAAATTTCAAACAACGTACCTAAACTACAATCGTGGCAACCAACGAACTCGTTTTTTAAGAGTCGTTTTTAAGTTTGCTCTCTTTAGTGGGCATTTGGAATAGAAAATTTGGTGGTTAGAATAACGATAGCTCAACTTTCCAATAAGTTTTTCTAAAATTGTATCATAAAATGTTTTATTAAATTAAAACTTCCCTTAAACTGTTACCTCACCCTTTATATGTCTTTTGTTCAGTATCCATACACTTCCAGGGAGTTTGAAGCTTCTATATCATTTGAGGTCATTACCTATTGTTGTTCTTAAGCGTTTTGCTCCTCCTCCCCACGCACTAGGGTGATTGTCAAGAAAAGTTCAGGTAGATTAGGTACTATCTCTGTTGAGACACTATCTACATTTTCTCTTGTACCAATATTGTTTATATATGTGATTTTCCTCATATTATACAGCAGATTGATTTTTCAATTTTCAATTAAGTGTAAGATCCCAGCTTTTTCCTCGATTTTGCAAAGTTCACGCAGTCTATAAAAAAGTCAAGCCTACTGCAAAGATTCGAATAGAACAAATCCTTTTCGTTAAAAACCCCCATAGGGATCTAATTTATATTCACACAAAATCAGTCATCTTTCAACATTCTATCGCCCCAGGACAAACTCCTCTTATGCATAATTACGAACAGCCACTACCATAACCAAACCAAGCTTTAATTAATTTTTGCCTATCTGCCCCCAAGAATGCACGCACGCATATTACGTATGCATCAGCCGCATAATTGCTGCTAAAATTCATTAAAAACCTCATTGTCTTATTACCGCACCACTTTTACCGTCTAAGTCCTGTTTATTGCCATGTTATGGCAAATCTATTTACATAGATACCTTAAAAAAAACTCCGACCCGACCTCGCCTTTGATGGTCTCATACACTATGTCAGAGTTGATGTGGACGATTTACTGGGGGATTTCCTCCTCGCCTAAGCGGCATTCTCGCAAAACTCAAAAAAAGCACTCAAGCTATGAAAACCCCGAGGTAATAGGTACTATCTCTCGAGTAGGATTCTACCTCTGCTAGGATAAACCAGGCTCATACTGTTTCGCATCTATCTCGTATAGTTTGTCTAATGTGAAAACTTTGATAAATACTGCGAGTAACAAAGTATCTAAGCATCACGAACAGATATAAAGAGGGCAACTTTAGGTGAATAGAAAAAAAAAACGGAACACAAACCTATTCGTCGGGGGAAAATTGCTAATAAAACAGGATGAGCTACGTGCAGTGACGAGGCGTTAAACCCCTTTTTTTCCATCCACAAGGCAGACTATACCGCATGCATATTATGTATGTATGTATAAAGGAGACATAGCAGGAGACTACCTTCAGTAGAAAACCAGCATCCTTCGAATAGAATGAAACTTTACGTTACACAGGCAGGGCAATAG
Organism: Neoascia interrupta; assembly: GCA_947623515.1. Classification (NCBI taxonomy): domain Eukaryota; kingdom Metazoa; phylum Arthropoda; class Insecta; order Diptera; family Syrphidae; genus Neoascia; species Neoascia interrupta. Next base: position 30,616,256 of record OX392464.1, on the reverse strand, counting down.
TAGAGTGAAATCCACAGGGCATCGCAATTGTTGCTGGCATTGTGAAGGCTTACGTACTCCTTCATAGGATATAGGTATCTACTCAGACATCAGCAGGCGGGCGCTTACAGAAATGATAAGGAAACGAACTTTATTAATATTTTTTATAAAATTGATTTCATCGTAGAGGAATATTTTAATTTTTTTTTCTCGTTTTTTCTTTCAACTTTAGGAAGCCTCTTAGGATCCTTTTCTCTATACCAAAGCGAAAGCACCAAGCATACCTTGATTAGAGAGAGATATTCAACGAATCGTTGTAGCAGAAGCAGAGTGCTCAGGTCATGTTGTTTATTTTTAGCGTAGGTACAACAAAGTTATTTGTTGAAAATTAGTTTTGTGAAATATTCTAATTTTTCAATTTGTGTTTGGGCAACTTTCTATGGTATCCATTCATAGGCTGTGGGAGTAATAAAAAGGGTGGGGGATAAAAAGACTGTTTTTCTCTGTGAAAGTTTTGCAAGGGCATAGGATGGGAGCTTAAGTAAAATTATGGTATCATAGTTTGGGAAGCCTTCGAAAATAATATAATATCGGGTGAGTGGTATTGAAATTGGACTGTTTACGTTAGTGGGGCTTGTTCAAAGTTTGGCCAATCATGATGCAGAGAATATTTGGGCAAAAACAATTTTAAGCTTAACTGAAATGCATTTCAAAAAATTAGGATGGATGGAGGCTTAAACTCCAAAAATATTTCAAAGATACCAATAAGCCACTATAGCAGGTATTATTATTATTTTATTAAACTTACACAAAATGCTTAGAATTATAACTTATGAACTACAGCAAGAGCATCAAAGGACCACATAGCAGGTATATAATACCGTAGTGGCTGATATTGGTTATGCCTAATTTCCACGTGCTAAAAAAACCACCCATTTATGAGAGACACTATGAAAACTGCCAGAACACACGTCATAGTAGTAAATGTTCGCTCTCTCATAATTCTTCAAGACTACAACTAAGTTAACTTAACAAGTAGTTTACGCTTCCGTAGTGTTTATCGCGTTGGGTAGGTTACTATCCATAGTGAATACACCTACTAAAACCGTTCGTTCGTGCAGCTCCACCCTACGTCGCTAGATCGAGGGGTCTTGTTCCTTGTTGTTGTCGCTCGTTGTTTGAACTTGGCACGAAGCACTTGACTTTCGAGCAAACTTTGTTACTTCTTCGCTCACAGTAGCTATTCCTAAATCTCTGTGAATATCTTATGATATCTATCTGTGAATATATTCCTAATATACCATGGAGCATTCACACTTGCTCTTAGTGTCTTGTTTTGGAAAGTCTGCAACATGTCGGCGGACATGTTGCTCTGCTTGGTACAACCCCAAAGTTGTATACCCTATGTCTAGGACGGCTTAAATACCTGCCTGTACAAGAGCAGTTTGTTATATATGCTTAATTTCGAAAATCTTCCGATAAGCCAATACATTTCCCTGTGCCTAATCTCGATCTCGTTACGCTTCTTCTTTACGTGTGGTTTCCACCTTAGTTTAGGCGTCTAGTGTCATCCCTAGATACTTCGCTTCATTTGCATAAGGTATTTGTGCAGAATTTATGAACAGAGGTAAATTGTTAACCCTTCTGTGTGTGAAATTCACATGCGTAGACTTGTTCTCGTTAAGAGCGATTCGCCAAGTCTTCGTCCATACACAAATTCTGTCCAATGCTCGTTGGAGGTTTCTCGTTGATTCACTGATTCACCTGTTGCCAGGATGGCCGTATCGTCCGCAAAAGTGGCCACAACTGTCTCGTCATCTAGATGTATGTCTCTTGTGTAGAGCAGAAACAGGGTCGGACCGAGGACGCTTCCCTGGGATACGCCAGCACGAATTTGTTTGAAACTCGAGTATTCACTACTACACCTAACACGAAAGAGTCTTACTTCAAGATAGTTTTTCAATATTTTAAACATGTCTTCCGGCAAGTTTTGCCGTAGCTTATATTTCAACCCTTCGTGCCATACCTTGTCGAAGGCTTGCGATACGTCCAGGAAAGCAAAGGCTTTTTCAATTTCATGCGTTATTCTGTAGACTTGATCTGTTGTGGAATGGTTAGGTCTGAAACCGAATTGATGATCCAGGATCAAGCGTCTTTCTGCAATTATTGGTTGTAATCGCTTCAGCAGAAGTTTCTCGAATACTTTCGATATTATCGGCAGAAGCGATATGGGCCTATAAGAATTTTTATGATTTGCACATTTCCCCGGTTTTGGAACCATAATTACTTCAGCAACTTTCCATTGTCTTGGAACGTATAGAAGTCTTAGAGAAGCGTTTATCATATAAAGTAGCTTGACTAGTGCCTTTTTTGGTAGTTCTTTCAATATTTCGCCAGTGATCAGGTCGCAACCCGGGGCCTTATTATTTTTAAGTTTGCTTATTGTCTGTCGGAGTTCAACTTACGAAACTTTTTTCATTCTTAAGCTATCAGGCTCCGCGTTGTTGTTTAGAACGTCAGCCAACGGCGGACCGTCGAAAGGCTTGAATGTTTCTTCTAAATGTTCAGCAAACAAATTCGCTTTCTTTTTGTCTTCTTTTGCCCATTCGTCGTTAGCTTTCTTTATTAGTGCCGAGTGGATTATAGGTTTCTTGATAGACTTAACTGCTTTCCACAGCGAGTAGTTTGAGCTCCTATCCACCGACAAGCTTTCAAGGTATTTCATTCGACGATTTTAAGGCTTGCCACATTCCTTTCAGTTTGTTAGAGAGGTGGTTCAAGAGGGTTTTGTCTGGGGGAGCCCTCGTGCCTTACCATCTTCTACGCGCTCTTCTTTTTTCACAAATCAATTCTTCGATTTCGAGCGGATACGTTGTGCGTACATGCCCGTCGGTGCTAACTGCGTTCTTTTGGGACGAAGTGTTGTTCCAAGCAGCGCTCTGAATTGCTTTAATGAATTTGTCAACTGCGGTTTCTAACTCGAAAGGAGTTCTCAATGGTACCTTCAAGCCAACACGCTACTTACAGTTCCTTCTGAAGGCGTCCCAGTTCATGTTTTTGCTAGCTAATCTGGGAGCTCTTTCTATTTTCGCCAGTCTTCCACCCATCTCCAAGATAACTCCTGAGTGGTCTGGGCAAAGATCAGAGCACTCTTTGACTCGCGTAAGGTATTTGGAGTACCCTTAAGCGATGAAGAAGTCGACAAGTCAGGCTTTTTATTCCTGTCGGTTGGCCAATATGTTGCCTTACCCGTGGAGAAAAAGTCCACCCCACGTTTCATACTGTTTTTGTACAGTAATCTGCCTCTTGTTGAATTACAAGATTTACTTGAACCCAAAAAAGTATGCTTCGCGTTAAAGTCGTCCCCAATAATAAAATTGGACCCAATAAAGTCATACATACGATCAAGATCGTCTTCCACCAGTCTATATCCCGGCGGGAAAGAACAAGATGCAATGTTGTAATCTAAGCAGTCAATTTTTAAAGAAACTGAACTGATCTGCATAGAGTCTAGCTCAACTTCTGTGTTCTTGAAGTGCCTTACGCAGTTCTTAATGTAGAGGGAGGATCCTCTTCTCGAATTTTGCGAAGGGTGATGTGCATGAATGTCATTGTAACCTTTAAGTTTGGGTGTAGACCCGATTTTAAGGTGAGTTTCCGTAATCATGCAAATATCAATATTATTTTTGCGTAGAAATATTTCTAGTTCGTCTATTTTATTCAGAAGGCCGTTTGCATTCCATGTTAGTATTTTAAATAACTGTTTCATATTCATGTTCTCCTGTAATTTTTTCGAGGCTTAAACTCGAGCTTGCTCATGTTTGTCAAATATAAGTTTGTTGATTTTAGTCTGATCTTCAGGTTTTTCCAAGATAACAGCAAGAATCTGAGACACTTCATCTGTTGTGGGCGATCTTGCCTTGTTTTCGTTTGACACAACCTGTGCGTATGATTTCGGTCCGACCAGTGGCGGTTTCTCCGCTGCACTTGAACTGGCGCCGCTCTTTTGTGGAGCTTTTACGCCTTTTGTCGTCGTCTCCTTTGCCAATCTCGCACTTTTAATCGGCTTTGTGGTCTTTGAAGTCTTTGGATTAGGGTTGAAGTCTTTGGCTTAGCATTTCAAAATGTTTTCGAGCCAGTCATATAAGTTTTGACGTGTGATCTTAAATCTCAGATGTTGAGAGTAAAAAAAAAAATTAATTGTCAATTTTGTAAACTCATGCATTCTCTAAGAGCCTGAGTTTACAAATTTTAAGTACGATTATAACTAATTCTTTAAAGGAAAGTAGAAAGAAAGATCATAGTGAATATTTTCAGACACTGCTTGCGAGAAAATTTTTAATTCTAGGATGACAGATGCTTTAACTCCATCTTTGAAAGATACCAATATGCCCCACATACAGTAGGTATATAAAACCGAAGTAGCCATAACCAATATCGGCTACTTCGGTTTTTTATACCTGCTCGATTTCCACGTATTAAAAATCACGTCACGTGGGGTGCCGTGGCGTAGTGGTTTGTGTGTGTGCTTACTATGCCGGAGGTCTGGCTTCGAATTCTACCATCGTCACCTGAAAAAAAAAATCATTCTTTTTCACGGTCACCACCTCTGTAAGGGTCCGTCAAGCCCTCCGAGAGTACCATTTGTCTTGAAAAACTTCTCAAAGTGCCGTTCGGAATCGGCAAAAAAATTTAGGTCCCATTGTATGTGAAGAAATTAACACACATATCATACATTGCTGAGAAGTTGGCCCTGGTTCACCACGAGCTGTGTCGTTACTTTATTTATTTATTTATTTTATTTTTAACTGCTGCGTAAAAACTGTAACACTTACTCACTGGTTCTTAAATGTATTTAGGAAGTCGAGATTACATTCTTTCCAAAGATTCCATAGGTCATATGCAGTGGTTCTTCAAGTAAAAAGTGTCCCAACTAACGCCGGTCTACCCTACATAGGTATTTTGTTTTTATATCAAATTTTCAGATAGCAAACTTTTAAAGATCTAATATGGTTAAAGTAGGCATGGGCGACGCTATCTAATTTTCATCAACGGAATAATTTATTATCCATCAGCATTAATTTTTACCATTCAAATTGGACATCAGATTTCCTGTATGGATTTAAGAAATAGGAAAAAAATTTAGCAACGAAACATTGAAAGAAAAATTTTGTAGCAGTACCTGAGAGTAAAACAAAACTGCCTTCAATAATTTATAAATCAAACCAGTGAGCAGTTGCAACAGTGGTATAGCTTCGGTTAGCCTTGAAGCCACGCATTTCAGAAAAATTCAAATTTTTTTGTGAATTCCGCTTCCAAATGTAGGCGTGACCAAACTACGTCAAACTACGACGCTTTTCAAAAAAAAGCCCAAAAAAATATAATCTTTGCGACAGTAAAAAATCGAGAAAAATAATTGTAACATCAGCAATTAACCATGTGCAATAGGATGGTTTATTTACGGTTCGGTTTATGGACTGGAACTACACTCTTGACTTCACACTTTATAGTACTTACTCACTGGTAGGGGGTAGTTTTGATCTAATGTAGACGTTATAATCTTCTTGAATAAATCCCAAACAAAGCTCTGGAAAAAACGCACTATTTGAGGATTGCCGAAAATCTTGTAAAGTAATCGATATTTTTATACAAAAAAAAAGTTTGGTGTCAATATAAGACACTTAAAAAGCAAAATTTAATGCGAGATTATTCGGATAATTGCGTTACACTAAGACTATTCTATGTTATGATTCACAAAATTTTAGCAAATTTTTCTAATAAACAGTGCAGAATCGATAATTTCGATAAGCTTATTGTTTAAGTAAACCTGTTACTCTTGACAATCTGATTTTAAACTAGTGTTAAGAAACCGTGGTTTAACTTACGTCAGAATTTATAATAAGAACCTTAGGCCATAGTGTCTATACAAAATTTGTGTAAAATATTAAAAATAAATTTATTTTAAGGTAACTATCCCTAAGACTTTACACTAGTTACACTAGATTGAGTCAATTTAATTGGTATTGGAATATCTCTATGACTCGAAAGCCTAACTTCAATTTCTTCACTTTAAAATGATCTTCTTCCTTAATAAAGTGACTGTCCGACTATTTGTTTCAAACAATATCTATCCACAGATGAACTATATAAGGAGCCTCCAGGCTCCAATAATGCAATCACATCATCATCTTGTATTGTTATGGGCATCAACGCAGGTTGAAAAAAGTGACAAGGAAATTATTCAAAAGCTTTTTAATTAAAGGTTCAATATTCTTTACAGTTTAAGTAGTGAGAATCGCTCTTAGTCTTATCTACGTCTTCTGAAGATACCTTGGCAATGCCTCACACTGTTAATGAGCTAGTGATATCTTTAAAAAAAGAGGGACGCTTTTGGGATAGCTTTTATTACCAACAACTCGCGCGTATTAAATACTTGATGAGTTTTAAGAAAACGTGTTTACTCAAAAACTGTTTTCAACGAATAATTTCAAGAAAGATTAGCTACAAAAACATGTACCTATAACCTACAACAATATTTATCTCCTAAGAAAGTTTCCGAAAATATCATCTATGCAACAAATAAATGTTTTGGCGAGTAGTTAGTAAGCTGTGTAAGACTTTTATTTCAATTTTAAATTCAATTCATTCATTATAAATCAAAGTCTTTTTTGTTTGGCCTATGTCTGCCAAGAAGAGAACAAAAAATATGTGCTCAGTACTTACCTACCTTTCCTTGAAAAACCTTCTTAAACTAGTATACATTTTCTATTTTAGCGAGTATTCTTGCTAGGTACATGTAAGTATCGTACATCGTCAATGTAAGAAAGGTGGCATTTGAAAATCATTTTCAAAACCGTACTCATGTTCGAAACCGAAATGCATTGCATCCTAAAATGTGTGGAATTTACATTCGTACTTATGCTGCGCAATAAGCAGGTATCTATATAGGACTCGTTTTGACTGTACTCAATGTTGAAGGTGTAATCGCATTTGTGCAAACAAGAGGAGGAATTTCGAAACTCAAGCCGATGCTGTATACTTTACAGTTATGAAGTGTACTACATCATACACAACAATAACAAAATATTTTCGCACCGAAGAGCCTATAGTGCTACTGCACCATCATCACGCAGTACTTCTTTGGAACCGCTCTTGTTTCAAAATGTTTTTCGCACAGTCGAAGGGAAATCGATTTATAACAATCGATTACCCTGTCGAGTTCTCTTGTTTGGAGTCATGCAATGCAATAATGTACTTAGTAAATGAGTGTGCTATGCTTTGGAAGTAAGGAATCAAGTAGGTAGTTTAAATTGTTTTTGATGGAAGGTAAATGAATGTATGAAAACTAAGCCAGTTGCCATAATGTTTAAGTTTTTTTATACCCCATCCCATAGGATAGGAGGCATATTAAGTTTGATTCGAAGAGTGTAACATAGAGAAATAATCACCGTAGACCCCCAAGACCTTAAGGGCATATGATCGAGACCGGTTTGTTAGTCGAATGAGCCATGTCCGTCTATCTGTAGTTTTTAGGCCTTAAATTTTGAACTAGGAGCTTAAAACTTGACATTTGTTCTTTCTAGGTCCCGAAGCAGTACAAGTGTAAAAAATTTTGAAATCCGCCCACTGATACGCCCACTTTACTTAATGGCATGATAAATAAAGGAAGCTGAAATTTGATATGCGATATCCTCGCTTAAGTGTATTGTGATTGACATTTAAAAAAAGCGAAAACCGCCCCTTGAAGGCGTGGTCATATTCAATGAACGGTTTTTATTTGATATATTTGCTATAAATCCAAAAAACTTGCGCTATAAAATGTTCAGATATGTGCGTAAGCTATCAACTCAAGTGAATAAATTTTCACCACGCCCACTTTTGGGGGCGTTTTTAAGTATAAACCAAATTTTTAATATGAAAATGCAATCAACACGTGTATACCACTTCTGATAAAAAATATAAAAAAAATACGATATGATATTAAGAAGGGGTGGATGCCACGCCCCTTTCTTAGGGAGAAGATTCTTAACTGAGAAATTCTAAATAAAATTGAAGTTAAATGAAACTGAAGTTTAACAACCAAGATTTATGACACAATTCGGAGCTTGACAGTGGTCAATTGGGATGCGGTATCCAAAGATTCCCCTAAGCGAATTGTAACCCTCCCACTAGTTTTTATTAAGATTTAATACTTATTGTTGGGTGCCGTGGCGTAGTGGTTACTTTACTTTGTGTCCCAGCTACGCCTAAGGTCTGGTCAGTGTTCCACTAGGCAACATCATTAGTGAGACATTAAGTCAAAATTCTTAAAAAAAAGTTAAAAAAAAAATATTTTTTAAATTTTTTGGAGACAGTCAGCTTTCTGTTGACCTATTTTTGCTTCACCTCTTTGTTAACTGGATATTGTTGCTTTTTGTTGAATTGAAAAAAAAAACTTTGATTCAAATCCTAAACTCAAACCTGGGTCCTAGAGATCAGATAGGCGGTGATCGAACCTATTAAACATACAAAAATATTAGCGCTTGGTGCTAGAAATTTTCCGTTTTACAGCAGAAATCGGGTGCGTTCAATTTTCGTTACTGATGGCTTCACGAGGTGCTAAAAAACACGCATCAATTGCTCAAAAATAGCATTTACTGCTGGAAAAACGAAAAATTACGCAGACATCGCGAACGACACTGCCATAAAGTGATTTTTCCAGCAGGACAAATGTCGGAAATTAATAAAAAAAAAAAAATTTCTCGTCCGAATTGGGAGTCTATCTCGCAACCGACCGACGCGACACACGGTTTAAGAGTCGAGTGGGTGTTGCACTAGGCTACGCAGCGCTATGAGTTAAACGATGGCAAAAGTAGCACATAAAGTCAAAAAGCTTAAAAAAAGTTTAAAAAGAGTATTTTTTATATTTTTTTAATTTTTTGAACATGTCAGTTTCTCATTATCATCATCATTTTCGAAATGCCGCTTATCCTTTAAAAGGGTCGCGGAGTTTTCCTTCCATCTTTCTCGATCCTCCGCCACCAACTCGAGAGACTCCGGCGCAATCCCCAGGCGGGACTCAGAGAGGTTCTTTACCTGATCCCACCACCTGTTTCTTGGCCTACCAGGGGGGCGACGCGCTCGCATCTCGGCTAGCATGACCTGTCTAGGAAGTCTGTCAGGGGGCATGCGAACAACGTGTCCAAACCATCGTAGAATCGATCGCTCCACTCGGAGAAGTAGCTGCTCAACATTAAGATTCCTACGAATACTGACGTTTCTCACACTGTCCCTTAGAGTAACACTAGCAACGCACCTCAGGAATTTCATTTCGGCAGCTTGTACCCGCGATCTAATTCTTTCGGTCATTACCCAAATTTCAGGACCATAGATGAGGGTCGGAACGAACACTGAATAAAAAACTGAGATCTTTGCTTTCACTCCAAGCTCAGCTTTCCTGATGACCGGCCGGCGCAGTTCCTTTACTATTGCTCCAGCTTGGCCAATTCTACAGGACAACTCAGTATCACTCCTCCCATTTTTCGTGAAAAAGACCCCATGTCAGCTCCTGTTGATTTATTTTGCTTCACTTCTTTTTTACCTGGATGTTTTTTGCTTATTGTTGTATTGAAGAAAAACCTTGATTTAACATTCTGCGCTCGAACCTGGGTACTCGAGATCAGATAGGCGGTGATCCTACCGATTAGGCATATGGGTACTATCTCTTTGAAAAACTGTAAATCTTCTTTTAGAAAATTTAGCACCTAAACTGGATTTAAATGCTCACAAGTCAATAAAGTCTGTTATCAATTATTCTGTACAGATTAGAAAAACGCAAAGCACGAAACCGAAGCAAATCATTTAGCATGAAACAGCATTTTTGGCAACTTAATTTGAAAAACTAGAATTTTTATTGCAGTAAGTGCTGGAAATCGAGCACCTGACCTAGATAATGGAGTACCTTATGCCATTTGCAATGACTCAATTTTTTTGTGTGTGAAAAAAAGACTCTTTAAAATCCTTCCCGTTTGATTAAGTGAAGCATCGGTTAGTCGTTTCTCATCATTATTCAAGAGTCAAAAAATAAAATAAATTATAAATTCGGCTGAAAAGCAAGACTAACTAAATCAATTAAAGTGTTTACCCCGGTGATGTATAACCATAACTAGAAAAACCCAACTCCTCCTGATTTATCCATACATCCATTTCGTCGGATCGCCGAATAAATGCACTCAACCTCGCAACGAGGACGAGCCAATATCGCTATGCATATACATACATTCAATATCTGCCTGGAAATCAACATAAAACATTTATCACACTTTGTCATATTGGTTTTCCGTTTGAAAATTGATAAAATCAATATCCTTTGCATTAGCGTTCGGAGATTTATGTGGGCGACAACATCAATGGCATACCATACAACATCTGATTTCCATGTTTCCCAAGGAATTGGATTGATTTATGATCTCCCCCCCCCCCTGCAGGCAGTACACCCTGTGATTATTATATGTATAATGTATGCAAACATAAACATAAGGAGGACAACAACAATAAGAAAAAAAAATCCCTATAAGCACATGCTGATGTGCTCTGCCCGAATGTGTCCTTGACGGATGAAACTTTTATATTAAAACAATTTAATTTGACTCCCTGTTGAAGCTGGTGTTGTGCTGTGTGTCCTGCTTTGTTGGCCTCCTGCAAATATTGACTCTAGCTACACGGTGTGATTTTTTGCTTAATTTTACTTTTTCTTTTTCTGTGCTGCTGCCTTTTCTCTTGCTCATTTCCTTTGGACATCTTCTGCATCCTGCCAGATGATGAAGGGACATACCGCCTAGCCCATTGCCTTTGAGAAGGAGCCTTGTACACCATTAATTATCGTGACAAGTTCATTTGGACGTGTAGCATAAGTCATTAACTTTACGTCATCAGATTTACACTTAGGAGGAAGCAACGAAAAAGAACAAATTAAGCCAGCAGCTCTTGTGTGTGTGTGTGTGTAGGTGCTGGTGATTGTGTCGACAGCGTTGTCCTATTTTGTGCGCTTTAGCATGACATTTCCTACACCTACCATATCCTTAGCGGAATTAATATCTAATTAATAGTTTCAACTGTGTTTGTCCTGTTGCGCAGCGCGTCTTTTCTCGTTTTACTGGTGTAATTACTCTGTAAACTTTCGTTTACTTAATTTATGTGCTCTGTGCGTCGGGATTTTTTTCTTCGTCTTTTTGTTTACCTCCTTCAAAGGACTTTGCATAATTTCTTTCATAATTTTTTTTTCTTCCTTCCTTGTCTTTCTGTGTCATGTTTGTGAGCAATCGAATGCGAATCGCTTCTTGAAAGCGATGGGCAAACACTGGAAGCTATTATACACCCAGAACTGTATACTGGCCCATAGGGAGAAGTGATGGTAAATTAACACATTTTTCATTTTATTCAGTTTGCTGGAGCATCCAAAGGATGAGAGTGCGAAAAAATTCTTCTTATCCTGGGGACTTTGAGTAATTGCTTTTGTTCAGATTAAGAAGCGTTTTATTACTCTCTCGGGTATGTCTGAGAATAATTATTACACACTCTGTTGATTCTGTCCTTCCGGGGGAAGTGGGTGGTGGTAATGCGAAAGAGGTTTGGACGTTAATATATCCGCAACTGTATGTGTAGGAACTCGAATGACTTTCAGGCGAGCAAGTGTGTGAACGTTTTGCCAAGTAAAGGATTTGCGCTTTTTCGGAGTAAGTGATGATGTTGAAACGAATATGGGAAAAATGTTTTTTGTCCAGTAAGGACTCATGCTGCTCAATAATAAAGTTACCAATGCGGAAAATTGTCAGAAATTAGTCTTGCACGGCATTAAACGTATAAAAATTTTTTGAGTCATCGGGATTTTAAGCAGTTTTTCTTTTTGTGTTTTAATATAAAAATTTGAGTAAAGGTAGCTACCTCAAACTTGTACAATCAAAGTAAAGGCTCGAGCAAGCATGGGGCTCGAGCAAATATGTGATGCGGTGTGTAATATTGCTTATATCCGTACATTAAACCAAAATCTTAAGGATTTTCCATTTAACTTTTTCTGTCTTTTAATCTGAACTCAAGAAGCAAACGGTTAATGAGATTAAATATACCATTCAAACGATAAATATACACCACGACTTCGATGGGTCGTCGATTTTGAAACGTCAAATCCAACATCAATTTGTCGCCAAATGAATTTGCCGAAAGGCATTGGTAACCCTGCCTTTCAGGACAGTCGTTATCAGTGGTTTCTCCGTGTAAGATAACCATTCTCGGAAATCACTCGTAGGTTTAAATTACCAAATGTCACAGGCTGTGTGGCATGCAGTGCCGTCCTGTTAGAACTTCTTCTTGTTGGTGTACATCGAATATGGGCGAAAGGAATTGGTTATATCATCGACCGCGAGCTCTCATCCTTAAAGGTTTTGGCCTGGTTGACTTGGTTTACAGTGAAATTCGGACCGGAGTGGCGTGCATTGAAATGTCGGCAACATCAGCACCCTACACAGTGACGTTTTATGGATGCATTTTATTTCACTAATTTGCCAATATTTTTTATCAATAAATGTGGTAGCCACATTCGCAAAAATGCTTTGTTGCTGAATATGATTTTACGGCCTTAATGAAGGTCAATGTCCAACTGCTCTTAGGCCTCAATTTCGAGCGAAAAAAATATCGTGTTGCATAAAGCAATTTGATAACTTTCCCTCCACGTTTATTTGGCAGGATAAAATCAATAAGTGACCGACAATTTGACAGGTGTAACTACAAAAAGTAGCCATGTCCGCAAACACGTGTCAAGGTTCGGAAATCTAATAATCGAAAAACCAATCATATTGAGAATTTGTGAAGAATACTATGGCGATGCAATCATGGATGACTTTTCTTAGTCTTTTCTTAGTAATTTTAGCATTATAAATGATTAACCGACCGAAACAGAGGTCAACGTTCAACTGCTCTAAAGCCTCAATCTCGAGCGAAAAAAAGACCCTCTTCCATAAAGCAATCTCATAACTTTCACATGCTGTTCAACAATTTATCGCTTCAAATTAATTTGGCAGGATAAATTCAATAAGTAACAGTCAATTTGACAGGGGTAGCTACAAAATTTAACCGCAACCACATGTCAAAATTCGCAAATCCTAAATGAAAAACTATTTGTATATCGTAGAAAATAAGTGAAGTGTCCATGGCGCTGCAATAATGGATAATTTTTCTTGGTTTCTTACCAGGGTGGAATCGGCTAAGGTGATCTATGATAAGTGATGTCACAAATCATCACAAATTCGTCCGCGTAAACTGTGATCATCACAATTTTCCTGTGACAGCTCCCGATTAATCACCATCAAAATCAGCTGGTCACCAGGTTTCAAACTTTCTGGTAAGTTGGTGTTTTTGCCTACTGTTAGGCTGACTTTCTGCATGTGCGAATAAAAATCAGTGTTCTTACGTCACAAGCCTTAATAAAGCAACGATTCGGAACAATATTTTTGTGATTAATTACGCAGACGGACTATTTTGTTTGATCACATTGACTGTCACAAAATGTGAAAATCACAGATTACAATAGCCGATTGAGACCTCCTAAGGATTTAGAGCTAAGAGTTAAGGATTTTAGCATTGCAATGTTTTTTTTTCAAATTGTATCTGTATTGTGACATTGAAAGCATTCAATCTTCCTAAGGTCCGCTTAAAGCCCAAACTCAGACAGGCTGAAGTAAAACAAAGAATTATTTTTGCCTGTTTAGAGCTCTGTCCTGAGCTCTGTCTGAGTAAGAGTCTTATGACAGACTTATAAGTGTTTTTAAGCCAACTTATAGGAGTGATTTAAGTCTTGTCGCTCTTATAAGTAGCCCGTTTACTCTTGCTATTACGGCTCGTGGCAGGGTTCATTGAATTATTCCTCAGTTCTGATCATAAACTCACCCAAATGGTGGCAAGGTGACAGGTTTCGCACCATCATAACACCCAAAAAAAAATAATTATGATTTGTGCAACGGTTTACATGAGTGGATACCGCTCAACCGCTTTCCATTTATATTCAGTAGATTTTAACATCAAGGCATAATCCGTGCCTTATTTCAAAGCGTAATGCTTTTCATACACACAGTTTTCGTCGAAAATTGCATAATGCAGGATTTGACAACGTAATGAATAATTTAACAATTGCAAATTTGTCATAACAACGGGCTCAGGCTATCGAATCATTGAATAAATTGAAATTTCCATTTCATAATCGACTGCCAAACAAGATCTAACCTGGCCAATGTGCAGGTATTCACACCAAGCAATTGATGCCGGGGTGCCAAAACCATAATATTATTATAACCTCTCAAGTGCGCACGCATAAATGACTATCCTTGGATCTACTTAATTCCAGGATAGCTATGAAACTATTACATAATACCTCGTCGTACTCCCCATACTCAGAGCTTAACGCCAGTACAATAGCCAGGGTTCGGCAGCACACCGAGAATGGATTGTATTTTGTAATTATAGTATGATTATGTTTTATGCTAATTTAATGCTTGCGCCGGTGTCGGTTCCGGGGAATACTGAAGGGTATCTATCCCGCAACATAGTGTCAACGAGAGTGAGCTTACATTGGCCTGTTTAAATATGAAGTACCTGCGGCTTATTCCACATTACTGGCAGGGCTTTTGGGTGCGGGCTGGAAAATGGTGATTGCCTTAAGACGTTTTTCCACCCTGCACTCGGTGCTCTATAGGGGAGCAGAGCTGTTGCCTCTTGTAGGTATATGGCAATCGAATTAGGGCTGCTTGCCTATTCCAGGGATAAATTACAAATTTTCAACAAATGGCTTTGTTTTATTTTGCATAATAAGATCCCTGAATGCCGGTGCCGCGCCGACGGACATCAGCCCGACAAAAACATACAAAATGTATAATTTAAGAAAGATTTTTACCTTTTGCTGGATGTCGGACGATTTTAGTTACAGAAAGGTCGGAGCTTATATCTCAACGGGTGGTTGGACGATGTCGTATGTTTGCTTTTTGATTGCCTGATGACAATGTTGATCTGTTGTTTATGTGGGGTATTCTTAGAGCTTGATCCTATAGGTAATGTACACACTGATAAAATTGCCTTGTACCATGCAATGCCTTAACTATTTAATGATAAACATAATTTGTTAACAAACAAAACGCCTTTGCTTCGCTTCAAAATCAAGTAACAAATCGAATTTAGCTGAAATTCACCCGAGGTACACATGTTCATGCGTAGGCATAATGAAATCAAACTTGCGACGGAAGCTGCCAGTCGAGGACTCTGGCTAGGAGTCGGGCTTTTCAGGTGTCATTCAGAATTTAATCCGATTAGTTGCCATTTAAGTAAACCTATTAAATAGAACTTGAAATACAGTATCTAAGGGGTTTTCTGGGGAAATCAATTTATGTTATCCTAAGGCGGTTCGTTTGAGAACTCTTCGGCTTTGCGGATGAACTTTAAATATTGAATGATTGTAAGATTGTGCCTCTTACTATTGCCTTAAGGGCTTACATTTTACCGTATTGGATAGACTGATGGAATGTTTACAGGGAGGTTCTTTCAATGACACCATAAATAATTTATCTATTTATGTAATAATTTGTAATTATGTAATTATGTAATTTTTTCGAATTTGAAGCAAATACGCTAATATCTGGTGGACATAAAAAATTCAGTAAATGAGAGTAAATACAGTAAATAAAGGAGAGAAAAGTCAAACTTTTTTTTGTAGGATAGGAACTTTCTGAGCAGGACAAAAATAAGGGTTAAAACAAGTGAGTAAGTGCAAGAGTTCGTCTGTGACAAACTTCTATATACCCGACCTTATATACCGTTACACCAAATCTTAATTTTTTTTGTCCCGAATTAATATATAATTTGTATAGGCCACACCCCCAAAAGTGGGTCTGGGCTGAAAATTAAAATCAATTAATTGTTATTTCGTTAGATTCATCCAAAATGCTTTTAAACCGAAAAATTTTGTCGGAAAGAAAAAGTTTTTTCCTGTAAACGCCCCTTAAAAGTGGGTGGAGCTCAAAACTTTGTATAAAACAAACTTGCAAATAGTAATATATTTAATATTTGTCATAAATTTTTTTTTCGATTTGGAATCAACTTTCCGAGAAATCGGGTTTTTAAACATCAAAAGTGGGCAAAGTCGATATTGTGGGCGGTCCAATTTTTGCCTTGTTAAACGCCTTGGGCTACTACTGCTCACTTCCTAAATTTAAGGTCCTATGACTTGTCTAACTTGACTAAAAGGCATTTTGAAAGAAAATATGAAATAGAGGTTGTCTTACATTGAAGCCAGTAATGGGCGTGGCCGTTGACGGATTAAGCCAAATTAAAAAAAAAAAAAACAAGTTTCAGCTCTCTAGCTTGACTCTGAAGACCTAAAACATTTATATATACAGACGGACGGACGGCTAAATCGATTCACCTGTCGGTCTCGATCATATCTCTAAAAGGTCTTAAGGGTCTACGGTGATTATATCACTGTGTTACAAACTATGCATTAAAATTAATATTCCCTCGGGCGGGTGTAAAAAGTGTATAAAGCAACAAACATTCAGGACTTAGTACTGATCTCAGTTAGACAGGTAGAGCTAGAGCGAAGTGCCGACTATATTTACTTACTATTTTATACCCCATCTCATGGATAGGAGGTATATTATATTTGAATCATAGTTTGTTACATTTAGAAATAATCACCATAGACCACCAAGACCTTAAGGGCATAAGATCAACACCGAACTGTAAGTCGAATGAGCCATGTCCGTCTGTCGGTTTTAGGCCCTAAATTTTGAGCTAGGAACATTAAACTTGATATCTGTTCTTTCTAAGTCCCGAAGCAGTACGAGTGTAAAAATTTTTGAAATCCGCATGAGGATTTATTGTGAAATAAACATGCGATGTAAACGCTTCATACTTCAGCCATAATTAAATAATATCGTATTACCATTAACACTTTAGCAACCTTTAAAAAATCGTTTTCGGAAATGTTTTAACGTTTTTGAGTCAAATCTTCAAAGTTTTTGAATATTCAAAGTTTGCTTTAGATTTTCACAAAATCTCAAGATGGAACATGCCCGTTATTTATTTCAAAGTTATTCTTTATAAGGTTTAGGAGCTAAAGGAGGAGACATAGCTAGCTTCTTTTGACCTTTTTTATAATTTTTGAAAAAAGTTCTATCGCCTCTCCTTTTCTCAGCATATATGGACTGGATGGTGAAGCGCAGTCTTGGTGAGGAATCTTTCGAATTGGCTGGCGTCAGGATAAGCAATCTGCTGATCGCAGATGACAAAGCTTTCCTGGCATCATTCGAGGAGGAATTTCAGCGAGCACTGAATCGGTTTGCGGTCATATGTGGTGAGGCTAAGATGAAGGTAAACGTAAGCAAATCTGAAGTGATGGTTGTTTCCTGAACTCCTGTGCATTGTACCCTGCACATAAATGTAGTCCCGTTGAAACAGGTAAAAACT
The DNA here is from genome assembly GCA_947623515.1 of Neoascia interrupta. Taxonomy (NCBI): domain Eukaryota; kingdom Metazoa; phylum Arthropoda; class Insecta; order Diptera; family Syrphidae; genus Neoascia; species Neoascia interrupta. The sequence goes on along the minus strand of OX392464.1, from coordinate 30,598,793 downwards.
CGGGGTCTTTTCACGAAAAATGGAAGGAGTGATACTGAGTTATCCTGTAGGATTGGCCAAGCTGGAGCAAAAGGAAAAGAACTGCGCCAGCCGGTCATCAGCAATGCTGAGCTTGGAGCGAAAGCAAAGATCTCAGTTTTTAATTCATTGTTCGTTCCAACCCTCATCTATGGTCATGAAATTTGGGTAATGACCGATAGAATTAGATCGCGAGTACAAGCTGCCGAAATGAGATTTCTGAGGTGCGTCCCTGGTGTTGCTCTAAGGGATAGAGTGAGAAACGTCAGTATTCGTGGGAGTCATAAATGTTGAGCAGCTACTACTCCGATGGTTTGGACTCGTTGTTCGCATGCCCTCCGACAGACTTCCTTTACAGGTTATGCTAGCCGATATCCCAGCAAACATTTTCATTCAGAATTGAATCTTAAATGAATCACAAAAGTAAAGAAATCGACCGAAAAAGAATTCACTTATGATTAAATTTGAATCCTTTTCACTGGGTACTTGGACACCGATTTAAGTCATTATAATAATTCATTTATGATCGAAAAATTCTTCATTCGAATGAAAGTATATTGGCGTCTATATATTCAATTAAATGATTGTTTCCCGAACCTTTTCTGAATCATAAAAATGATTCCTGTACAACTCATTTGAGTGAAGGAATTCGAAATTATTCGTTCACTTAGATGAATCATATTGGAATCATATTTATTATTCAGAAAAAGTTCATGAAACAATTGTTTAGTTAAGTATATAAACGCCCATATACGTTCATTTTAATAAAGAGTTTTCAAATCATGAATGAGTCACTAAAATGGTTCATATCGGGGTCCAAGTGTCCTGTTTGTTAACAGGATGGATTTTAATGCCTCGACACAATTCTACCTTCTGTCTTCGAAACAAAATAGGATTCACCAGCCAATATATATGGACGGCACTTGTATCGCCGCAACCAACAAGCTTTCTATACTCGGTATGTGTGTAAACGACTACCTACGTTGGAGGGACCACATAATTATAAGACGGAATAATAATGTTGCCAAGAGTGCTGCAAAATGCCTTGGATTCTTGAAGCGGTGCAAGAAATAGACGTTAAATATTTCACACCATTAGATCTGGCAATAATATACAAAGCGTTTATATGCCCCAAAATGGAATACAACTCCTACGTTTGGGCGGGTGCATCGAAGACCTCTCTGCACCTTCTTGACAGGATTCAGAAGAGAGCGATCAACTTATAGGGGACCCTGACAAAGCGAGGTTTCTTGACTCCTTGGATCATCGTCGTAATGTTTCGTGTCTCACTTTGTTTTATCGTTTCTTTTATAAGGACTGTTCTAGCGAAACCGCCAGCTGTATTCCTTCTCTGAAATAATTCAACCGCAACACACGTGCTAGTACTTACTTACTTACTTAAGGTGGCGCTACAGTCCGGGGTGGACCTGGGCCTCAGCCAACAAGCTTCGCCAGCCAGCTCTGTCTCTAGCTAGCCGTCTCCAGTTTCGCACGCGAAGTTGGCTGAGGTCTCCTTCCACTTGCGTGCGCCACCTGAGTCTCGGTGCTCCTCTACCGCGTCGTCCCTGCGGTGTGGATTCGAAGATTTTCCGGGCCGGGGCGTTGGTGTCCATCCGCTCTAGATGACCCAGCCATCGTAGACGTTGTGTTTTGACTCTTTTGGCTAGGTCGGTATCGCTGTACAGCCCGTACAGTTCGATGTTATATCTCCTCCTCCACGTGCTAGAACTAATGCTCATGAATTCACCCTTGAGCCAAGCTTTGGTGGTACTGCATTGTACTGGAATTCCTTCTTTAGCAGAACAACACGGATGTGGAATAGTCTTCCACGCGGGGTACCTCTCCTCTCTCTCCTCTTATCCTTTCCACTCGCGCTGTGTTAACTCATCATAAGGGGAGCCATAAACTGGGAGCCTTGAGCGGGAGTAAATTATAAAAAAAAGTGCTGAGGTAAAAGAATTCAAACTGAATTCAAACTGAATTCTTTTTCGGTTGGTTTCTGCACTTTTGTGATGTATTTTTGATTTAATTCTGAATAAATATTTGCTGGAAAGAGGTCTGTTTCTTTAGATTTTCTTGTGCACACTCTTATTTGTTAAGAAAAATGATTGAAAACTAAATGTTTTTTCTTTTTTTATTTAATTGATACATGGAGAATACAATTCTCTTTGCATCTCCCCCGTGAAAATTTGTAGGAGCTTTGAGTTCATTCATGATCCATTCATGTAGTTGAAGGTTTTACGAAGACTATTCTCCATTTTTTGTGAACAAAATATGAGCCTTCAGAAAATTGTTTGTCGCGTCGCCCACCTAGTAGGCCAAGAAACAGGTGGTGGGATCAGGTTACATCTCTAAGACCTGTCTGGAGATCGCGCCTGTTTCTTTAGTTGTTGGCAGAGGATCGGGAACGATGGAAGAATCATATAGTCGCCCACCTAGGATAAGCGGTCACCGAAAATTATGAAGATGATATTTTACAAACTGTTGTACACGTTTTCATTTCAAATCTGCTGTTATGTTGAGGGAAAATCAATCTTCGTTGCTCTAAACTGTTTCTTTATACAGTGGTGAAAAAAACTTTCTCTCCAGCTGTTTTTTTGTCAATTTGTTGTTCTAAAATCTGTTTTAAATATTCATGTTTTCAAAATCATGTGGTTTAATGTGTCCAATTTGGTTGATATTATGATATTGGCCTAGAAGTTTTGGTACATATAATTTTACTAGCAGTGTCAACTTAAGTGTTTTCAAGCTCTGAGATGTCTCAGAAACTGTATACTTTTTCAAACTCACTATACCTAGTTTAATTTTGGAAAATGGACTGTGGCCGTTATCAATTCCAAAAATTATGCTTATGACCGTTAGAGATACAGAGGGGCGGGCAAACGTTTTTTTTTTATCTTTTATAAAACGTTTTCATTTTCAAGTCCATAAATCCATAAAACAACAACCTATGTACTTCATTTTTTTTGCATATGCAGACTTTTTTCAATACTCATCTACCTGCGCTAGCACTAGCAGTTTTTTTTAAATAAAAAAAAGTGGGAGCAGAAATTTGAGAAAATATTTGGCTAGAACCTATGCGTTCTCTTTTAATTTCCGCAATTTAGATGCGCACCAAATTTAGTCTTTCTGCGACTTGCCGTTTAGAGATACTAGAATACAATGAAAGGGTTATTGACGGACGGACAACGTAGCGATATCATAAGAGGTCGTTTTTCATTTATAGACGGAGCGCTAAACAGGAGAAGAAGAAGAAAAAATTATGGGTATCAGTTGCAGTTATGGGACTTCTTGCACTTAAGCGATATTTCTACCACCTTCAACCACTTTTGAAGAACCTTCCACCCTAAACTTGAAATCTACCACCCGTTAAAATATTTGTAATATTGACTATAATACATAAGGTAAGCTACAATATGCATGACAATTACTTAAATCTAATGGCGGATTCTTTTGAACACCGAACTTCCGCACCAAATTGTCAAATAAAACTTGGTATTCGCGACAATTCCAGTGAGGTGTACACTCGATTTCATTGTTTAAAGAACGAAAAATGGCAATAATATTATTCAGTAACTAATCTACTTGTTCAATAAAGAAATTTTTTCAGGAACGAAATTGAGCTAAATTTAGCCAAGGAGGTGCTAATACCACTCAAAAGACTTCAACATTAGTGCATGAAATATCTTCAATAATTGAAAATATTTTGAATATTTTGTATGTTTAGAAAAAGGCTTACGTCATATGGGAAACACCCAAAAAAACCCCACGACACGTTCAGTGGAGGATATGAAAATCATTGAAATTGAAAATATGTTTCGTATAGCTACCAGCTAAGAAAAAATTACAAATAGGCTGAATAGGCAAAAATCTTCCTGAAAAATATAATGATATTTTTTTTAACGAAACGCAAATATAAAATTGAAATTTTTATTTTCTACAACCTTTTGTCAGATTTACCACCTTTTTTCATTCTCAACTACCACAGATTTACATTTCCCAAGTCCCTCCCATCACTGCAGTTGCCTTCTGAGCACTTTAATCGGCCATGAAAAAGAGAATAGATTGCTCGTGACATCATCATCGACTCCTGTGATACCAGCAAAAAGCATTTTAACCAAAAATCAAGGGCCTGACCAGAATTTTGATTATGATCTTTTTTAGTACATTTTTTAGTTATGCCTTTATTGTTTTACTTCATAAATAAGAATTAATTAAATAGAGCACTCTTTATGAAGACCAATATCCGTTTCTTAACCTGGAGAATTTTTGGAATGAAAGGTGAGTTTTCAGTTGTTCGATATAGGTTGGTGTCAAAATTCTGCTTTGACGAAAAATAAAAATTTCGACCCCGTTCCATAATGAGTACTAAGTAGGTATCATCAACACACGCACTCGTTGGCTTTGTATATTTGTTTTTACTTACCAAAAATATAATAAATTTTAGAAAGGTAGGTACTTTCTTAAAATAAACAAAATGTCGCTTATCACAATTACAAGTAACTCAAAATTCTGGGAAGTAATATAACAAGGATTGGAAATTGAAACTCCTAATTGGATAAGGCCTGAAAATATATTTTTTTCTAATTGGGTATGTTTTTTTCATATTGTATCCATATTTGCAATTTAAAAGAAAAATGGCGTATATATCGATAAATGAGTGAACAGATATGATATTACAAAGAGGACGGAGTTATAACAATTACCCGTAGTGTGGTAAAAAAAAATCTCTGTATGTTATGAAATGAATAAATTTATTCAAATTACCAATTAAACTGAAAAACTCGACTGAGTACCTACATTAAAAACAAAACACATGAAAAACTATTGAACGAATAAAGAATTTAATAAAAAGTATATCAGACTCAATTATAAGAGTATTCCATTGAAAATGTAAACATGAAAACGGTTTATTATAGATTTTTTTTAAGTACTCGTACAAAGTGTACAAAAGCTTTTTGTATTTAATAGTTCTGATATTCTCCTAATGGAAAAGTGGACGAGAATTTAATAAAATAAAGTACATCGCAGGCTGAGTAGTGATAAACTGTTCAGAAATAAATGATAGATTTTTTTTATGTCCCCTTGCCATGCGACATGTTCTATTACGAATTATGTAGTTAAAAACCAAGAAAAATATATATACAAAAGCTAGGCCTCACCAATCCCTCTCCAAACCTCTGTAAGAGTCTTACTCAGAAATTATAAAAAAATAGATAGAAATTCCCCAATACATCACGAACATATTTAAATTTCTATTGTTTTGCAAAATATTTATTAGTAGGTAGAGCTAATAAGATCAGAGAATGGATCAACGTATAAACTCAATTAAACTAAAAGAATTAAATCAAAAATATTTCCACAATTTACTGGCGCTTTTATATTGTCGTAAAAGGCGACTAAGGGGCCTAGGCCTCTGTTACACCTAAACGAGAATAACGACACATTCAACATCTTGAACTTTTCCAAGAGTGTGCATTATGTAAGTCCGTGGGTTGACATGACTGGGGGACCACCGATGTTGAAAAAGGACGGTCAAACAACAATAAGGACTATGCACGTATCGAGCAAAACAAGTCGTTTCGACATTATGGAAAGGTACTCATAGAATGGAACTATCCATAAGCACTGCTTATGGCTTACATGATAGTGATCCTGGGACGAGCAGTAATGCTCGGGTCAGAGCTAGTCGGTTTCCGAGGGATAGCAAAATAATGCAACTGCCTAAGCGCAAGCTCAGGGTCGCGAATTGGAATGTTGGAAGCATGACTGGTCGTAGCTACGAACTTAAAGAGATGATGGTTAGAAGGCGAGTGGACATCCTGTGTGCCCAAGAGACGAAATGGCGAAAAGAAAAAAGCTTACAAGTTGGACTACTACGGAACTGAACAAGGTAGGAACGGAATCGGTATCAAACTTGCGGCAGAGCTACTTGATGGCATCTTGAATATTTCAAAGCAAAGTGACCAGTTGATGTCTCTCAAGCTGGTGATGCAAAGTGAGGTGTGGAACATCGTTAGTGCATATGCTCCCCAAGTTGGGTGTAAGCAGAGGGAAAAAGATGCATTTTGGAAGCTGATGATGCAAAGTGAGGTGTGGAACATCGTTAGTGCATATGCTCCCCAAGTTGGGTGTAAGCAGAGGGAAAAATATGCATTTTGGAAAGATCATTGGATAGATTCATAATCTCATCAAGGCGATCCCAAAGGTGCGCCCAGGTGCGCCTAGGTTGCAAAGAGAATGGAGAGCATGTATCAGGAGTTGGAGGAAGTTTCCTCTTCCACTGCTAATACACATCAGGCCACACAGGATCTTCGACAAAACACCTTGAATAAAGGGGCTACAATCTACAAAATTGCCGCTCAGATGAGGAGAAACGCCAGGAGATTCGTTCGCCAAAGTTCATCTACAATACTAAGCTACAGCTTCTTGTCGATGACGACAAAATTCTTCACAGGTGACGGCAGTATTGTGAGGGACTTTAGAACGAACAGTTTCCCAGGCACCACTTTCCAGAATAGACTACTCCTAACCGAGGAGAAGTACCAGACATCACAGTCGACGAGGTTGGGAAGGCGGTTAAGTACTCCAAAAAGCGAAAAGCGGTTGGGCCAGATCGGATACCCTCAGAGTTCTGGAAGAAAATAGGAGACAGCGGGTCCAGATAGCTCACGACCTTCATCTCCAAACTAATAAGAGGGGATCCAATGCCTTATCAGTGGAGGGAAAGTTATCTCCTTCCTTTGTTTAAAGGAAAAGCTGATACACAAAGCTGTGACAATTACCGTTCTATCAAGCTGATGTCTCACACAATGAAGATAGTCAAGCGGGTCCTTGATAGTAGACTGTGGCAAATAATAAGACTATCTGAGGACCAGTGTGGGTTTGTCGCGGGCAAATAACCCACTGATGCAATTCAAAGTATAAGGATCATAATGGAAAAACATCGTGATGCCCTTAAAGATCTGCATTATGGTGCTGGTTGATTTTGAAAAAGCTTTCGATAGACATCAGTTATTCTTCGCTGACGATGGGGCCTTCATAAGTAAAGATCATATATCCCTGCAGTGAGCACTTGATATATGGGTGGATGTTTTAGAGGGGAATGGGTATCGTTTTAGCCAAAAGAAGAGTACCAGTGCTGCCCATTCTCTAACCCTGAATGGAAAGGTTCTTCCCAAGTGTGAAAAGTTCAAGTACCTGGGGTCTATGATCAATAGCAAAGCAAACTGTGATGACAACATCAATCATCGCGTAAGCGAGGGGTGGATGAAGTGGCGAGAAAACTCCGCCATGTTCTGTGACCGAAAAATACACCCTAAGCTGAAAGGAAAGCTCTACACCGCAGTTGTGCTTCCGGCGCTTACATATGGTTCACAATGTTGGATAGCGTATAAGAAATATGAGAGCAAATTAACGGCAGCTGAGAAGAAGATGCTTCGCATGGCAGCAGGAGTAACAATGCGAGATAGAATAAGAAGTATGAAGATCCAAGGAGCCTCCATGTAAAAAAAACCTATCTCCAGAAAAATGGAGCACGACCGGCTCAGTTGGTATGTTGCCACGTTGAAAGGAGAGATCCTACGAACCCAGTCAAAAAGGCAATGCCAATCAACATTCCAGCGCAATCGCGAAAGAGAGTAAGGTCTAAACATTCATGGATCACACAAATGCAAACCAACAGCATTTATTTGGCCTCAGTGGCGAAGAGATCAAAAACCGGGTGGCCTGCCGTTATATTCTGAGGTCAAATCGGTATATTCTGAGGTCAAATTGTAGGGTACCTACAAGCGGACCATTAGGAATGCAGTAGAGTGGGAGGGTTAAGAAGACTGGGGCTCTTATATTGTAGACGGTAAAATGTAATATCTTGGTTCTCTACTTAAAAAATCTTAACATATAAGTTTGAACCTAGTTAGTTTTATCTGGGATCTAATTTGAGTACAGAATTATATCTTTAAATGCAAGCTCAAATGGAAGCTAGCTTAATCACTTAATAGTTAAACGAAAAATGCAGGAAGGTGGGCAAGATCCATTCTTTTGGCTACGAATTTTCCTACGCAAAAACAGGGTTTCTTCAGTGGTTTGGATTTAAACTTGGATTATAACGAACATTACAGAAGCTTTCTTGGCTCAAGAAAAAAAATCTTAATTCCTCGTTATTTGACGACTTCAATGCAGAAAATGATACCAGTAGACCTGGTATACAGGAAAGAGCACTGTTTCATGAGTGCTGAGAGTGATTTCCAATAAGTCGTGGTTTTACTACCAGGATTGAAATGAAAAGGACCCATTGGATTGGAAGTAATTGGAGGCGTAAAGTCAAGATGCACTCTGACCTCTGTGTCCAGGTTTACTGGCGCAATTTGTTAAAGATTTACTTGAGTGCCGCCATCTTATGTATAGTTGCGAATCTTTGCAGAATTCACATAAAAAACTATTGTTTTAGCTGATGGCACAGTTTCACCTGCGAGTTTAACCTGCGAGGTTAAGGTTTAATGAGCAATAGTTGTTCATTAAATGATTATAAGGAATGGCGAGGTATGTCACTTATACGATAAATGGCATCTAAATCGTTTTACAAAAGCTGGCAAATGCTTTTTTTGAAAATATACAAAGCTTCACAATTCTTTTTCTACCCTCACTTTTTTCCAAAAATGAGCAATGTTAAAGGTTTAATTAGAAGGCTCATTATAAAGATATTTTTTTTTAGTTATAACTCATCAAAAGTCTTTATTTATTATAGTCTTTATTTATTATAGACTTTTATAATTATCTAAGCACTCTATCTAATATTATTTATTAGATAGAGTGCTCAGATAATTTTTACTTTTCGTAATAATTTTTTTACAGAATGCTGTTACACATGCTGTTAACAGTCGGTAGGTACAGAGGTTTCGAACCTAGGTTTAATGCACTGGCATAATAAAAATTGCTGTTTCACAACAAGAGCGAGAGAGTGGTTCGGCAGAGTTGTCAAATGAATTTCAATCAATGGCTATGTATGGTATGGGGTGGCTCACTATGCCGGTGGCATCGCTGTCTCGCTCGACAATTGTAATGCTGTTGTGAGCTGTAATATGCAGAATAGTAGCTATAGACGTCTTTTTTGGGAAGCTTCTAGTAGTGAAAAATAAACAATACGTGTGTAATAATGTCAAAAACATTTTACAACTACGTTATGTTTTGTCACTTTGCAGTCAAAAAAGTCGTCCCAGTTTCTCGCTCTGATTGTGTATCAACAAACGATTTTTAAGTTTCGCGTTGACGCTGCCGCTCTGGTTAGACACTGACGCGCTTATTGTAAAACAGCCGTGAATCAATCATTTTTTTAATATAGTAAGAAAAGATAATAATTTTTATTTTAATCAAATTAAAAAAGAAAAAAGAAATCCCTTATTCAAAGAGAAGGAAAAAAGATATTGATTTATTTTTTTATGATTTAGTCCTAATAAATTCAATTCAAGTATTTTTTCAAATTAATTCTTGTTCTTTTATTATAATTTTTTTATGTATATAAATTTCTATAAATATAACGTGTTATATATCTGCATTATATTATTGGTATCGTCAATAAAGTCTAGTAAAAGTACCTAATAAAAAAAATAAATAAATATATGCATAAAAGAATACATTTATATAAAAATGTAAATAAATAACGGGTGATTTTTTAGCTGGTTTGGTTTTGGCAACACTGGTTTTGACAGCTGACATGTGTTTAGTACCTTGTGTCACTGTCAAACAGCTTCAGTTTGGTTTGCAATTTAACCATGGATCGTCTTACAAATGAACAACGCTTGCAAATTATTGAATTTTACTATCAAAATTCGTGCTCGGTTCGCAATGTTCATCGCGAAACAATGGCGCAATTGCGAGGCGAGTTTGGTGAACAGTTAATTTCACGTTTCGGGCCGGTCAATTGGCCGCCTAGATCGTGCGATTTAACACCATTAGATTATTTTTTGTGGGGGTATGTCAAGGCTAATGTCTATAGGGACAAGCCCGCTTCGATTGACGCACTGGAAGCCAACATCCATGCATTCATTCGTGAGATACCGGCCGATATGTGTGAAAGAGTATGCCGAAATTGGACTCAGGGGATGGGCTACCTGAGACGCAGCCGCGGTCAACATTTGCATGAAATTATCTTTAAACTTTATCCTTTATCTTTAAAGATTGCAAGGTTCAAACTATCGATTCAAATAAATATTTCATTAATTTTTTCGTTATATAATTAAAATAAATCTAAAAGAGTTACAATAATGATAACTTATTTAACAAGGTTTTACGATAAATAAATTAATATTTTATGACAAAAACATGCAATAGATTTATTATTATAACAAGTGAAATATAAAATACACTATATATTACCGTAAAAAAAATAAGTTAAAGATAAATAAAACGTTCTACAAACGATAAATAATAAATAAATCAATTAAAATATTATACAAAAGCCCAAGAGGACTAAATGATGTAAAGGTAAAGGTATTACTTGTTATATCAGAGTTTTTAAGAAATCCGTTAGTTGTAAGATTTTTTCGGAAAGAAACCCAACACAAATATTTACATGAATGTTGGTCTGTTGTTGAAAAGTGACCGAAAAGATTATCAGTTTTTTTTTCTAAGTAGCTCTTATGAAATATGGCTTGAATGTAATAAATATATTGAATGTATTGATATTGTTGCTATCAGTTCGTTGTGATCTTGTATTAATAGCAGGGAAAAGTATTTTTTTTCTTATTTTAGTAGAATTTTCGACTATCATCGAGATAAGAATTCCCAAATATTTAATACAAGTTGACAAGCAAAATATGCCAGGCAATAAACAAGATTGTTTTTCCCCTATCAAAAACGACAGCTTGCGTTTTCCCAGCAAAAACTTTTATCTTCCACTGGTTATAATAATTTAAAAGCTTCTCGAGAACATGTTTCTAGTTTGCCTCGATTGAGTAAGAATATTTATAGCCGTGTTGTGAACCAAATTCACGATTTCACACAAATGGAACTTAAGAAAATCAGATTGGCCAAAGAACTAAGTCTTGAAGCACACCAGACCAAAAATATTTTAGCAAGAGCGTATTATTTACTAAAAATATTCACAATGAAATGTGTGAAAGACAGAAAACTGACAACAATTCTAACTAAGAAATTAATTCTTAGAATTCGCGATGTTCCACTCTGTCGTTTAAATCGAAACATATTCGTTGCTGTGCAAAAATTAGTAGCACCAACTAAGTTTGGAAGAGACTTTTCCACCACAAAAAAAAAAGTAGTCCCCGTCCCTTTCAAAACATGTGCGCTAATGACATTAAAAAAGGCGGGAACTTTTTTGTTTGCAGAATTTATTTTAGATACTGTAAAAGTTTATAAGAGTTATAAGCCGCCAGCTTTAGCATAAGCTCCTAAATAAATCACTTTTTGAGGAATTTATAGTTTATTCTGTTTAATAAATAGTTCTTGGAGCAATCAAAATTTTTGCATTTATATGACAACGAAAAAAAAATTAGGGCGAAAAAATTTGTCGAAAATTACATTTACATACATGGGTGTACCACGATATCTCGAAAGCAAAAATCTCGAAAACAAAAATCTCGAACTAATATACCTGCATTTACACACACATGTTTAAAAAAATTTTGAAAATTGGCGGTGAGTTTCCACGATATATAGCCAAACAGTGAAAAGTGCATGCTGCTTTTTTTTACTTTTTTTTAACTTTCACAAACTTTAAACTTAAAAAAATCTCGAAAACTTTTTTTTCATTCGAGTTTTTTTCGAGATTTCGTTTTTCGAGATTTTTGTTAATCCTAGATTTTGTACAATTCGAGATTTTTGCATTCGAGATTTTTGTCGTTCGAGATAACGTCATGATCCCTACATAAATATATACTATAGGACTCGTTATATTACCTTATTCTAATGAAATCCGAGAGTAATTTGTTGACCAGTACATTAAATATAAAAAAAGCAAATCAATAATTATTTGTCTAGTTTTCATATTTTTTTTATTTTTTCTAAGAAATCAAATTTAATTAAAAAAAATGATCCTTATTATTTTAAAATTTAATCGATTATTAAACAAAATAAAATAAAATAAATAAATAGAGTGGCGCAACAGCTCGAAGTGAACCAGGGCCAACTTCTCAACAATGTATGTTGGTGTGTTAATTTCTTTACATACAAGGGGACCTACAATTTTTTGCCGAATCCGAACGGCACTTTGAGAAGTTTTTCAAGACAAATGATACTCTCGGAGGGCTTGTCAGACCCTCGCGGAGGTGGGGACCGTGAAAAAGAACAAGTCTTTTTTTTTCAGGTGACGATGGCAGGATTCGAACCCAGACGATTATTAAACAGGAGTAATTAAAAACTAAAACTTACAACCACACATACAATCATACATAGAGTGGCACAATAGCTCGAGGTGAACCAGAGCCAACTCCAACTTTTCAATCATGTATGCTGTGTGTGTTGCATTCTTCACATGTCAGTCGCCCCCTATTTGACACAAACGTTAAGTTCAGAGGGTTTGTCAAACCCTCGAGAAGGTGGGAACTCTAAAAAGGAACGAGTCATTCTTACCAGATGACAGAGAAAGAATTTGAACCCACCCCTCCAAAATAGTTCCCGCCATAATTATTCAAACTCCTCTTTTCGAAATTAAAGTTGACAACTGTCAAATGCGACTGTTTTATTAGAATTGGTTATATACTCCCTTCAACATGAGGAAACCAGTGAGTAAGTGCTACAGTGTGTACGCAAAAGTTACAATCAGTAAAACGGACCGTTGAATACCCCATCCTATCCCACATTGTTAAATGCTGGTGTTATTGTTATTTTTTGACATTTTATAAGTAGTGCAAACTTGCAAAAGGGGCGTGGTCCAACCGCCCCTAGTAACAAACTAACAACACAGATATTTCCAAGTTACGCGTATGTAAAAACGCGATTTTTTGGTTAAAATTAAATATTTTTGAAAAATCGTGGTTAAAAACTTTGCATGAGCAAAATCTGTTTATATAACATTTATATAACCTGTTATTTTTTTTTACTCTTTCCTTAATTAGGCTTTAGGCCAGCCGGAATTACGTTTCTCTGGAAAATTTTAAGTTTTTCTTCAATTCTGCCTCCAAATGTGGAAGTGGCCCAAAGTCTTGTATGAACAAAAGTAGAACTAAGCGTTTTCTTCATAAAATATTAAGTAAAATATTTTTTAATTTGGAGCAAAAATATTGAGTAAACTGCATTTGAAAATTTTCATTTAAAATAGATGCCACTCCCACTGGAGGAGGTTTACCAATTAAATTTTCCTTTTTTGTGTCTTACCTTCATTAGTTCATGCTAAATGTAAAATTTCAGCCTTTTAGAACGTCAAACAGTTTTGAAAAATCTGGAGGTAGTTTCACAATTAGACCGATTGCGGGCGTGTCTTTAGGCGGATTTCAAAAATGTTTACACTTGTACTGCTTCGCATGACGTGGACCATACGTACGAAATTTCAGCATTCAAGTTCAAAATTTAAGGCCTAAAAACATGTGCCATATAGACAGACGGACATGTCTTATTCGATTCAGAATTCGGTCTAGATCATATATCCTTAAGGTCTTGGGGGTATACCATAATTATTTCACCATGTTACAGACTATGTGAAAAAATTAATTATCCTATGGGATGGGGTATAAAAAGACCAAGCGCAACCAAAGTCGACCGATAAGCCTTACATACATTTCTTCCGAAAAATAATGTAAGGTAAAAGCTGAGGACAACTACATAAAAAGAAGAGTGCTAGGCAATTGCCCTCTTCAGCAATGCCAGCATGGACACAAAGCGGGAAAACCTACTAAGTGGAGGCCGCTCTTGATTGATTTCGATCTTGTATTGAATTTTTATTTCTTAAATAAGGCTTAAAAACTACTAAAAGTAGGCTTTAAGCTTTTATGCATTTTTTTTTGCTGAGCAGAATTTGGCTGAAGTATTGTTGGAGTTTAAAAAGTACATTTTACCAAAATATATTTCTTTTACACGTAGAGATACTATCATTTAAATCAATCAACTAAAATGTTTTCCAGCGTATGTTGGAAATGCTTTTTGATTTCGAACTGCCAATAGTTTTTCTCAAAATCCAAAAATGTTTCGTTTATTTTTTTTTTGAAAATGAAGGCGAGTTGAACGAGTTTTTTTTTGTTAATTGTTAAATTTAAAGTGCATAAAACGACTGCATAATCTCTTTTTTTCAATTCTGTTATGTTTTTTACCTGCAACGTGTTCCATCAATGGCTATTTTCCCATAACCTTCTAGACGCAGAATTTTAAAATAGCGATTAAAAATTAAAATTTTTTTTTCGAAGTTTTACTATTAAAATTACCCCAGAAAGAAATGGGTTAGAGATAAGACCTTTCAATGACACCCAGGTTGACTTCGACACGCTATATTCTTGACTAATTTAAAACTACATTTAAGCAAGACCGTTGTTTCCGAAGCAGTTTTTGGACAAATAGGTTGAGTCTTACAAGAGGCGTCAGCTGTGGTCGCCCTGTCGCTCCCATAGGACCCATTTTCTCGGGCTTATCTCAACTGGCGTTGGAGACTATGCTGTCGCTCTTGGATAAAGAACCTTAATGTTTGATATTCTTTTTAATCATAACAGAGATTCAATGGGCAAAGCCTTTTTAAAACATCGCTTTAAAATTGGTATGTTGCTCTAGAATTATTTTTTTTTTTCAGTCTGGAATCCCAATCTTGTGACGACCACAAAAACAAAGCGTCTGTTTTTGGGTCTGTTTTACGAACAACAAATTAGTCGCCATCGACAGACCAAGAATTTCTCTCGATGGCGACTAACTTTTCGCATTGCAATCACTTTGCACAGGATCGTAGAGGGAGAGTAACTGCAATAGCCCAGGCTGTGTAAGTGAATAAATATGTATGAATTTAAAAATAACAACACACAAGAAACGAGCTTGCTTTTTAACAGAATTGTCGGCCAACAGCTAGGCATCGTTGATTCCTTCCATGTGTGCCTTCCCTCAGAGAGTAGGTACAACGAACTCGCAGCATTAACTGCTCACTAGAATTACCCTTGACTCCTAGGGTAAACCCAGGATAAATCTAGCCATCTGTAACAATTTTTGAAATACTTCTTTCTGTCAATTTTGAATTTTTTCACGCAACGAGATGGACAGAAGAAGACTATCTGAATTTTATCTTACCTTAGCGACGTAAACAAGACTAAAATCAAGTAAGTGAGTGCCTGTCTTGTAAGAAATTACCAGACGGTAAAAATTACATCTTTTTTTAACAAACGGTAAAAGAGGTACTCAGACTGTATTCAAGAAAAAGGCAAAGGAAAAAGGAAAGGCAAGAAGCAGCCCTCCCACCATTTTCGTTATACTCAAAAGTTTTAAGACCAAGTATTTTATGTTTATCTTCGACAGAGATTAGGTATATGAACGAAGGCCTTCGACGTAAGAAGTTTGTTTACTTCGAGTTACTTTTCAGAAACAATTTCAGAAAAGGTGCACTCCTTACTTAGCCTATACATTTATTTAAATCTATCCTTGTGTGAGTCTGTGTTCTCCGAATTGCTGTTGGTTAAAAAAATCACTTCTCTAACTTGAAACCTAATTTTTGCCAGAACATGCCAGAACTTCAAAGATACATACGCAACAGTTCCACACCCACCTAAAAAAAAAGTTTCCACCCTGCAGAAAATCACTAAAAAAATAAACCCCTTAACCTGAATTAATAGCAATTTCCAAACACTTACCATGAAACACCTAAGCTCGATTGTTCCACTTTGCAAGCACAACAAAACAACTGAATTGGTAGGTAATCCTAAATCCTTGCTGTTGTTGTTCAATAACAAATTTCCATTCACTACACCATGTACACTTTGCACCGTATTATCCAGCTAGTACCAATTATTTCCGATTTTTTCTCTTTTGCTCAGCTTCTTCTCGCTAAAAATTCTCTATTTTAAACACCACCACCAGATACACTAAGGGCTTAGCCTGTTTTTTTCTTTTTCCTTTCTCAGCAGCAAAAGGCCACTCCACTAAAGTGCCACAAAAACAAAACACAAAGAAAAAAAATATATTTTCAAAAACACACGAAAAGGGTAAACTGTTGCGAGAATATTGAGTGGCAACAACAAAAATTGTGTTGGTCTCAAACTATGAACTAGTGCGAAACATTTAAATCCACTAAGTACGAATGCGACCCGCTCCCCGCCTTAGGGTGTTGTGGGCATGAAGGAGCAACCAAAGGATTAGACGTGGCAGCACCACTACTTTGTGCTTTCTGCAAAGCGTACACACTGAAAACGAAATTTCCACACTTATCAGTATTCACTGGCGCAACACACTTAATGCCAGACCGCACAAATCCCCATCATAATATTGAAATCATCTTGAGTCCTTGATAGATAAACAGAAATCCATTAGGTGGCGCATATTCAATGAGAGGAGCACCCACAAAAAAGCACTAAACAAACGAATCGAGATAAAGGATGACACTACCACTAGGTGGCAACGATGGTGACGACAGTACGCGGGACCTGAGCAATCACTTGGAGCAACAGAAGGTCCGGAGATGCACCAAACCACACTGAATTTTAATCCTTTTAAGAGGGCGGCACTGTTTGTGGGTGTTGTTTGGTTATTCCGATTGGAAAATCCTTTTTTAATCGCACTGCACACACGCGAATAGTTTTGCGATTCAATGGTCCTTTGGAATGTATTTGGTCGTTATCCTTTTTAAGCACAAAATCCACTGTCTAGTTAAGCGCGCGAAATATAATTGTTAGTAGACGGGCTTTGTGAGCTGATTGTGCGGGTATATTGTTGAGCACATGAAAAAAAAACCCTGTTGTGTGTTTGAATTTGAACTTCAAACCCTCCTCTCTATCAACAGTGGGTCGGGAAAACGCGTCGATTTAGCCGGAAAGTCTGTTTTCAACTAAACAGTGATAGGAAAAAATAACCCCGACAATGTCGACATTTTTGCTATCTGCTGGCGCTGGCGAATTGAAGGGAGAGTGAAAAACCAAAACGGAAAATCTCTCGTTGGTGAGAGTTTTCCCGGCGAATTCGTTGTTCGCCTCGTTTTCCTCTGGGTAGAGTACTAGAGTGCAGATAGATACTTCGCCCGGCTGTCTGTAGAGAGTATTATGGCGAGTATCGAAAAACTCACCATACACAGGCTCTGATGAGCCACCCCCAGGTGCGTATCAGTTGGCCTGGGGAAGTTTTACTCCGAAAGTTGTGCAGCATTGTTGCTAAACTGACATCCCATCACATCACAACCCCTTGCTAAGGGTGGGAAATGGAAAGTACCCTTCGTTCGATTGCAGCAATCAAAAAAGGTACTCATTTCACGTTTACAACTCATGAGGGACGGTTGTTATTATTGTGTGCACTTGTCTCTCTGGGCTGGCTTAGGATTGGAGGGGGTGGTGGTGGTCGGTTTGGATTGGATGAGCTCAATAAAAGGACAATAAATCTTAGTCATGAAGTCAGCGCCTAAGTTGGACCTCTGGAGGGAGATTGGGAGGCATGAGTCTCTCCGCTGATTCTTGGACACGGTACCTGTAAAGTACGATTTAAGGGCATGTGGGTCTTGTGCTCTTGAATGAAATTGGAAAGAATCCGAAAGGCAGAGACAGCTATCATAAAATTCTTCGACGAAAAACAGCAATAATATTGAATGACTATTCTTTTTTTTTTGCTTCAACACATTCCAGAGGCAATTTGTGTAGGTATGCGTAGTGGCGACAGAGAGAAATACGAATGTTTGTCGTAATTTAAGTTAAATACCAATGACTTTATCGTAATAAAAAGACACTTTGACTGGCAAAGGAATTTCCTACCCGTGGAAGAGGAGATGAAGGAAATGCAATTGAGTGTAATTGGCGCGATTACACTGTTTGCGATGGGGAAATGCATTTGGAATTTCCTCTGTGGTTTTCGGAATTAATGAGTTTTATTTGGGAGGATATTTTTATGAAATGAGATAAGCTGAAATATTTTTAATTGACTTATCCACCAGATAGTTTGGTGCTTTCTGCATTTTTTTAAGAAATTAATGAACTTTGAAGTATGTTCAAATTTTTACCACCTAAAGTATAATATACAAAATAAGTCGGCAAAAAGTTTGGGGTAAAACTTTCGCTTTAACAGTGCGGTACCCCCATCTGCAACCTGCAAGCACTTTGGTAGGTAGAGACATATTTTCGTTTCTTTTATTTCAAGGTTTTTCAGAAGCAAAGTTAAGCAACCGACGAGAGAACAGTTAATGTTGCAACTTACGTCAAATTCACAGGCAACACGCGTTATAAGAACTCACTCTTGAAACGCAAATCCAGGGCTGAATTATAAGGTCGTTATAAGCCTTAAATGCCTTCCGCTTTTAAAAGTGCGGATTAGTTTTATCTAATCTCATTACCCAGGGAAAAAAGATTCGACATAAGCTGGGGGATATCGAGCGTCGTGCTAAAACGGTTGCGATGTTGCATTTTTGAAACTTCTGTATAGGAGCCAGTCTGTGTCCAACCGCCAAAAAATTTTTCATTTCTTAATTTTGTGACTTGTCTTATCATTTCTTTAGGACATCGCATTTCCTTAGTTAGTTATTTGTACAATAATTGTAAACGATTAGTTATTCACTAGCAAATTAGATGTCTGTCTCGGGTAAGGTTCCTTCATCTGAGTGTCTTAAACATGATGTAAATATTTTCCACCACATCAATCTTGCGTGTCGGGGTAACCCAAAGCGGCGCAACTGCAAGACTAATATCTTTGGCAGGCACACGATTTTTGACAGTTCTCTGCTAACTTAATTTTTAAACGGCTTTGAAAACACAAGCCGCGTCTTTCCTTTCTAATAAACTTGTGTGTTGCTCTTGGACTTCGCATTAGAGTTGTGCATATTATTAACTTTTTTTGCAACTTACTTTTGCTCAAGGGCTTATGACTAGCCTATCGCGATAAGTTTAAACATCAGCATGAGTGGAAACTATAAGAGAAGACAAAGAAGGGGTACTGGTGCACTTTGGTCTTGAATTGTTGAGGTGTGTTATACGGAGGAAAACATCGCGTGGAACTCCTTTCAACATCCGCATTCCACCACAAACATCCATTATCTGATTGGTATGTGTAAGAAGGTCCTGGATCATACCTAGCGAGTCTTAAGATCAATTGGTTCATGATCGTCGACAAGCAGCTTCACACCAAGCTCAAGAAAAACGAAGGTCTATATTGCTTCGCAGTAGTGTGGCCAGACTTCCCTGCCTTGGGTTTCAGTTGGACTTTTCTGCAAGCTCACACAGCCTTAAGCATGACTTGTAAATATGGGGCTTGCTTTTGGACCATATTTGGTTAAATATTATCTGTTGTTATTCGCTGCCTGGATGGGAGCGAAGAAGTTGGTCGCCCAGGCCAGCCTTTTTCATCGGTTACAGCCCTGATCTTTTCGTCCTCC
This sequence comes from Neoascia interrupta, assembly GCA_947623515.1. Taxonomy (NCBI): domain Eukaryota; kingdom Metazoa; phylum Arthropoda; class Insecta; order Diptera; family Syrphidae; genus Neoascia; species Neoascia interrupta. The sequence continues at coordinate 30,579,295 of OX392464.1, read as the reverse complement.
ATCATTTTCCGAGGGCTCTGTGTTCCCGTTTCGTAGTCCTCATGGGGATCAGTGCAACCTGCAAAGTTGGTTGAATATCTTCGGTTACTTGTGCCTTGATGGGAGCGAAGAAGTTGATAGTTCAACCTGCAAAGTGGGTTTCCATAAGAACGCCCTGCGTTTCCTCGTGTGTTGTGGTCCAATCGTCATCCGTCTTCCTGAGCAAAGAAAGAACCTATTGGGGCTTTGGAGATGACTCCCTCAGTCAGGACGCTTCAGTTTTGGTTTCGATTGAATTTTGAAGCCCTTTTGGGTTTTTGACAGCTTTCCTACCTGTAGATCTGTAAAAATGCCCTGATGGATCTCAAAGGGTATATCCAGCGGTGGTCTGATAGCGATGCTTGCTTGGATGCCCCCCAGTTCGTTTCTTAAATAGAGCTGTTCTCAAACACAACGGTTAGGTATAAAGTTTTCGTCACATTTCCTGTGACGAAGGTGGGATAATTTCCCCTTCTACATGCTAGATGACGGTGGTGGGATCAGGTAAAGAACATCTCCAAGACCCGTCTGGGGATCGCGCCTGTGTCTTTTGAGTCAGGCTATATAAATTTTAATGCTTAGTTTGTAACACAGTAAAATAATCACTGAAGACCCCTAAGACCTTCTAGAAATATGTACTAGACCGACAGGTTAATCGATTAAGCCATGTCCGTCCGTCCGTACGTTTGTCCGTATGTGTGAAGTTTGTAGGTCTTTAAAATTGAGCTAAGATGCTGAAGCTTGGAGTGTATTTTGGCCTTAATTTTGTAAAGACAAACTATGATGTATGAAACTTGATACGATCCGCTTTCAGCCATGCCCATAATTGACATGGATGTCAGGCAACCTCAAATTTACATTTTATTTAAAATTGCCTCGTGGTCAAGTTAAACAAGGCGTTGGACCACAAATGTTGGTGCAAAGCAATAGTTGCCCAAAGCCTTTAATAAGACAAAAATTTAACCGCCCACACCATCGCCCATGCCCACTTTTAAAATGCTAAATCTTTAAGCAATAATTTTCGCTTCTACCGATTTTTTCATGATTCTAACGAAATAAAAATTAATGCATTATATTTTTCGGCTAACGCCCATTTTAGGGGGCGTGCACAATACAAACTAGTGGCTTAGAGTGCATAAATTAAGGCCAAAAACTTTTTAATTTAGTGTTCCAGGGTAAAGAAGGTCGGGTAATTAGAAGTTCATTCCAGACGAACTCTTGCACTAACCTGTCTAAGGTACACATAAAATTGTTTAACCCTAATCCTAGAACCCTGCTCTTTTAGAGGATTCAGGGTTCCTAAATCACGACTAGCTAAGCTGCTCCCTTTCAAAGAACAGCTGACTGTCGCAACCGACCTAGTCTCTACCTGCATCACAGTGTCTGTTGCTTGGGTGTTTTCGGCAATTCGCCGAAAAACTGCTCTGGATTAGCTCTCAGGCTTGGTCTTACTCGTCCCAATCGTCGGAGTATTCAGCGTGTATGCTGTTGCTCCATTTCTTTCTAGATTTCTTCAGTATCGATCCTACGGGCTTCTATTGCCTTGTTTAGATCGGATGAAACCACCGGTACGCGGGTCGACCTTACCTTCGGCACTTAGCGCGCCATCTCACACATCCTTTGTTTGTTTTGCTTGGGTTTTCTTGTCAAATTGTGTTTCCCGGTGAATTTTGAGCTCTAGAAAGCAAGAGCAGCACATTCTACAAAAACATGCTACACAGTTACTTTTGCTTGTCCACAGTGTCTTAAGCTCTCAGTGCTGCTGTGAACTATAGTTTAAATGTTGGTATAGTTCCGTGTTGCATGTCCAGTTAGCAGCTCTTTTAGGGATTTATTTATGAAGAATTTTTTTATGTGTTTAATACTCTCAAGATAAAGCCCGTATGCAGGAGGGGCTTTTAGGGATTTCTTACCCCATGGGGACAATCAGCGTACTGATTCATACCTTATCTTTCAGTTTCCTTTACTGTGACAACCGAATCTTACATAAAAACATCTAGGTTTAGTTCTTTAAGTGAACCAAACTTTTTTTTATGAAAAGTAATTGTTTTCCATTAAAAATTTGGAAACGCATTATGGCTCGTTTTCAGAGGCTTGTGAGAACTGGGGTCTTTACATGACTTAATACAATACTTGAACTTTTTATTAACAGTTACAAAAATTTCCCTTAAGCGATATGACAGCTCGTTCCGCTCGAGTAATGGTATAATTAAGAGCGACATATGTTCATTTGCCCCTCTGGGCCACATTAGAAAAAAGCACTTTTAATTTCATTTAGTCACAACTTTGATTAATAGTGGCGCCTAATGCACAAAACATTCCATTATGCACACATTTTCACGGTTCCCTGATCTTTTAATTACCTACAAAACGAATACTTATCAAGTGCTGCTCGTTTATATGTATGAAAGTCCAAAGGACAAGGGTTGCACCCTCTCAGATCATTAGGGCCGATTACAAATCAACTCCACCACCGACGACTCGCATTAGAAAATGTAAGCACACCATATTGTTCGTGCACATACACACAGACACACCGAAAAGCAAACAAAATTAATTAACGCCATCGCTTTACCAAAACCAAATTTCCTATTCCAAATCGCTGAAAACCCCCTCCTCGAATGATGAAATATTGAACGACCCTATATGTCATGACTGAACGAAATCACTCTCCTCGAACACGACCATTGGGGGTGCCTGCTGCCGGAATAGGGCTCAAGCGACACGCAACTTAAATCAATGATGACACAGGGTAATCAATTAAAAAAAAAAAAACGAAACACAACTCGAGTGCTGCCATAGATGTTGTTTATTTGAACTTCACACCCCCTCATCCTACCGATAAGTAAGTTGAGGGGGTAAGAGAAAAATTGACGAAAAAATTAAGTCTGATGGTCAGAAAAACAGCAAGCCAATTCCGTAAGGAATGACTCCATTTAGGATCCATGCGATGGGACTCAAGGGCGAACGGTCCGACGGACACGCTCCTTAATATTCGCCCTCTGGAAAATTATGGAGATTAATTGGATTCCTTGATTATGGGCCTCACAGTTGCCTCGGTAATGCAAATGGAATTTCCTAGGCACAAGGTGGTGTGGGCAGCATGCCAATAAGAAGGACGGACGCATAGTCCAGGGTTTTCATCATTCACTTCTAGCTGCCCAGCTACTTACCATACCTTTCACAGGATCTTGATGAGTTTTGTCTCTAATTAGTGAATTAAAAAAAAAAAAAAAACAGGAAATTGTTGCATACGTATACTCACCCCAAGGACGATTTAAGCTACCAGGATGTAAAATACGATAGAGATGGTATCCAGGCAAATATTCGCCAGCTCTGTTTATTGAAAATTATGACGGATAGATGTCGGAAAGGAAGGTGAACCCGGTGTTAAGTAGATGGATGCCAGACTTAAGGGTGCAAACACAAGAGCTTCGAATCGAACTCGACTGCCCGACGAGATAGCAAATTCAATTTTCCTACTAATCCAAATGTAAATTAAGTCCTATTCTCTAAATGGAAACTGACTGTTTGTGTGGAAATGAGATTTTGGTGTGTGTGCGTGTGCAAGATTATTATAACATCATCATTTTTCATTTTTCATTTTTCTCATGGATCAAAGCCCTGTATAAGAGGGCACACAAAAGCGAATGTGCGGACAGTGCTGGATTATCTGTATCAATGCCCTTTAATTTAATCCTTTTTCCGTCCTACTGAAAGACCGCTTTTGTGTGCGTGTACACTTTCATTTTTTTTGTGCAAAGAGTCGCTGATGGAGGTCTTGATCGGGGAGGGAATTAAGGTCAATGATTGAATCTATTTGGAGGAATCCTTCTTCAGCTGGTGTACGAGATTATTGCTACTTTGTGCTTTAAAGTAACAATGGATGGTGTGCCATGATTGATTGTACGGGTACTCGGATATTTTTTTTTTCCTTTTGCTTTCCTGTGAACGGAAATCATTATTCTTTCAGTGAACTGAATGATTTATTTAGTGCTTTGTTACTGCGCGTGTTTAAAGGTGATGGAAGGCGAAGGTTATGATGATCCAATAATCCCTTTTTTCAGAAGGGTGTTAGATAACCGATTGGGATTGTTCAATTTTATTTGGCGTGGAGGTTAGGTGAGTATTATGTATTAAGTTTCTAAATTTATACCAATAATTGATTGAATGATCATCTATAAAAGGACACTGTATCTATGGAAATCATTTATGTGGGAACCTATAACAATTTTAAAGAGTTAGTCTTTATTATGTCCGTATATGGTTCAATGGCTAAAAAGGAACCATATATAGCAACCCCCCTTGAGCAACACGATCCATTTGGAAAATTATTTTTTATCCACGCGCCTCCTTACAAGTTCCCTCATGTCTCCCCGCAATTTGTCTTCATAAAAGTAATATCGATACTAATCACACCTACAGTCCAGTCTTCTCATAAATCAAAAATTTCGCACATCTGTTGTTCAAGGTCCCATAATCTTCCTCTAGCCCGACACGACTGTGATTACCCAAAACGAAATCCACCAAATCATAGGCCAACACAGGCATAGCAGCAAATGCCAAAAATTCCTAAAATTAATCACAATAAAAATATAGTATATTTATTTTATATACGGTGAACGCAGAAGGGACGTCATACAGTTTTTCTGCTGGGCAGCATTTCATTACCTTTTAATCCGCGAAAATCCTTTTTATATCCGCTGCTGACAGTCACAATGCATTATATTGTGTCTCTGCGCCACCCCCAACCGAACCGAAAAAAGAAAGCACACTACTAGGTACGAACAATAATAATCCTCGCACATAGTGCAGAGGAAAAAGCAACAACGATATTCCCCATCACGTCCTGGAAAGAAACCATATTTTCGGTATGCCACACTGTGGTCCGACTAAGTGTGTGCGGGCTCTAGAGCACATTGAATTTGCGTCCACCCACATGAGTGTGAACATATCGTCGTCGTGCTTCTCTAAAATGTACGCACACTTACATGCACAGGGGGAAATCGCATCCTTCAAAGCGGCTCGGTTCTATTTTATTATTTATGATTATGGGCACCCTATATTGTCCTAATGGGCTTCAATTAGGATTAGAAGAAGCCGGGGCGCGCCCAAACTAAATCGTGAAAAGATTGCATTTGCACGTTGTTGTATGTGATGTGGTATTAGGACATACAATCAGGAACAGGAAGACGACGACGAGCGTATACATATAGCCGACAATGACTGGCTGGGAAAGCTGATGGCGGTGATAAATGAAATGAATATTTGATGCTGCGGGTGTTAGTGGTGTTTGTTTGCAGGCAATGTATAGTGCCACTGTAAGTGCGAATATCCTGGCATCCATTAATGTCATCCGCAATGAGCCAACGGTATTTATTCTTATTAATTTCCATTTACTGTGCGGTGTTGGTACTCGTTATGTTTTGATTGTGATAAACAGAGGGATTGTTTTTATTTTACTCAAGTGCGGACGTGAGAAAAAAATTAGGAAACTTTTGGCGACAATTGCTAAGAGTTTCCCATAATTAGGAAATATGCTTAATTGAAGGCTTCAAGGATGTGTCTACGTAGAAGCCTCCAAAAAAAGGACTGTAGAAGTAAAATTCCGTGACTGGTGATTCTTCTCATGGTCGGAAATATAAAAGGACAACAGTCTACCTTCTTTCTATTTTTATATGATATTATAAACCTGCGTTTTCAATAACACCTATGTGCACTCTATTCATATTGAACATATGCTTTGATAAAAAATAAATAAATAGAGTGGCGCAACAGCTCGAGGTGACCCAGGCCCAACTTCTCAACAATGTATGCTGGTGTGTTGATTTCTTTTACATACAAAGGGACCTACAATTTTTTTGCCGAATCCGAACGGCAGCTTGAGAAGTTTTTCAAGACAATTGATACTCTTGGAGGGCTTGTCAAACCCTCGCGGAGGTGGGGACCGTGAAAAAGAATAAGTCTTTTGTTTTTCAGGTGACAATGGCAGGATTCGAACCCAGGCCTCCGGCGTAGTAAGCACACACACTAATCACTATGCCACGGCACCCCACATATGCTTTGATGCATTTGATTTATCTTTTATCATCGCTCTTACTTCTTGGACAAACACTTTAAGAATAGTTATGAGAAAGTACTTTTCCTCTGTTGGCGCAGTACCCAAAAGCACGCTTGTGTCATCTTAATTTTCAATAATGTAGCTTCGATAGGTATGTGAAAAATACCTAAAATTGAAAAACAGGATTCCCATTTTACTTAGGCATTAATTTAGTGCTCTTCAGTTAATACCATTGGCTCGACCAACGATCGGGTAGCCGGAGCCGCTTAGCCGGTTGGTGATCCTCGACTGCGACATCCTTGCGGGGTATATTCGATTTTTTCAGGGTGGGAGATTTGGCGTCTATCCGCTCAGATGACCCAGCCACTCTGCCAGCCATTATGTTCTGCCACTTCTGGCTAGGACAGTTGCTTTTAAAGCCCGTACAGTTCGATGCAATATCTCCTTCTCCACTCTCTGTATATGGAGACGAGGCCATTAATCACCAGAAGAATTTTCCTCTCGAAGCACGCTCCTAAGCGTTTCCATCCGCCTTTGATATGATCTTGCTTCTGCATCGCAAAGCAGTACTGGAATGATGAAAGAAGCCGCGATTGGCAAGGTTGAGACTTCGTTTGGTTTAAAACTAGTGTGGCCAGGAAGCCACCCCAACAGCAAAGTTCCAAACCTGGAGGACCAGATTCTTTAATAAGTCCGGAGACTAGTCTGGACGGCGACCCAGATAACACTCCGAATACGTCGTAGTAGCCCACTGGGTTTACATCTTGGGTATTCGTCCGCTCCCATTTGAATACATGAAAAAGTACCTTAGTGAAAAAGCTTCACCCCTGTGCAGCCTGGTGCCTCAAACAACCTTTCAAGGGGGTTGGAACCCAATGTCCAGTTGAGGTACAAGGTACCCAATTTCCACCATGGGAAGGTGAGAGTAGAAGTTGATAGCCAGAGGTTGGCTAAAAAAAAAGTGGGCGCTTGTATCCTTTTGAGTACATATATCTGTCCTTTGACCACCTTGCTTAATTACTTACTCACTTACTTAGATGGGCTTCCCATCTTTGGAGCGTCTCTATAAAGTGTTGCACGATAACCCTCCATCTCCTGCAATCTTGAGCACGCTGCTTCCAATTGCCCAGCACAAGCTCTCTGGCAATCCTGTCACTCATGCGCTCTCTGTAAGCTCCGGCTACTCCAGGTGTCTAGGGTGGCTGGGCGGCTCGCAGTTTTTTCTCGTTGAAAAGTTAAGCTTTGAATCCTACCACGATGGTCTAAGTCGACGTTTGCTCAGAAAATGTACACATTTAATACGCATATGTGTGCTTAGCATCGTTGAGTAGATGAGCACATGACCTACCTTTGTTGGCGGTTTGACAGTCTGTATAACGCTAGGTTGCCTTGTGAATCATTAGCCTTTTAAACCTTGTGCTTCTCTTAACAGTGATACGAGGTGCTGCAAAATCTGTTGCTCGGTAGCCGTTGTGCGTTGTTTTTTCGTGGAGACTGTGCTAATCAACTTATCTACCGAAGTTATTCTCCTTTCCGTCCTGAGCATTAAAGTCCCCGAATACAACTTTGACATCGTACTCCGGATGGTCAGCGTCTTTGGTAGGGGCGTGAGCTGATGTCTTGATGAAGCTGATGTCGACCTTTTTCACGGTCCCCACCTCCGCAAGTATTCGACAAATCCTCCAAGAGTCTTGAAAACTCCTCAAAATGCCGTTCAGATTTGGCAAATAGTTTTTTTGTTCTCCTTGTGGTCTCCGTGCATGGCTGAGAAGTTGGTCCTATTTTACCTCGAGTTGTTGCAACACTGTCTCTTATTTACTTGTTCCCCTCTTGTAGTACGTTTTTTTTACGTGGCCGAGAAGTAATCCCTGTGGCACAACGTCGAACTTGGAGTTCCAGGTAGGTACATGCTTCAACGAATGCGAATGAGATGAGAATTATTGTCGATTGGTGCCTAAGAATGATCCTAAAACCCAAGTCGATTTTTTTGAAACAGTAACTGTGATTCAAAATTGTGTAAAATTGGATAAATTACTAAAATTTCGAATATTTTTTCAACATTTGAAGGAAGATTTATTTGCCCACAGTTTGTTGGAGATAGGTACATTTGCTATTTTCCAAGTCATCGGAAAGTGTTAGTTGCTTAGTAAGTTTTTAACTACAATAGCAAGTTTTCTTATGTAAGTATCAGGTAAAAAAAGACTTGTTCTCTTTCACGGTCCCCACCTCTGCGAGGGTCTGACAAGCCCTCCGAGAGTAGCAATTGTCTTGATTTTCAATCGAGACAATTGTCTCGGATTCGGCAAAAAATTGTAGGTCCTTTTGTATGTAAAAGAAATTAACACACCAGCATACATTGTTGAGAAGTTGGCCCTGGTTCACCTCGAGCTGCTGCGTCACTCTATTTATTTTTTTTTATCAGGTAAATGCTACCTATCTAATCCAAATAACTTCTTATAATTTAATGTTGAACAAATAAAGAAACATGGGTGCCGTGGCGCAGTGGTTAGTGTGTGTGCCTCTGACGCCGGAGGTCTGGGTTCGAATCCTGCCTCTGCCACCTGAAAAAAAGACTTGTTCTTTTTCACGGCTCCCACCTCCGCGACGGTCTGACAAACCCTCCGAGAGTAAAATTTGTCTTGAAAAACTTCTCAAAGTGCCGTTCGGATTCGGCGAAAAATTGTAGGTCCCCTTGTATGTGAAAAAAAGTATAGCACACACAGCATACATGGTTGAGAAGTTGGCCCTGGTTCACCTCGAGCTGTTGCGTTACTCTATTTATAATTATTTAAATAAAGAAATATTGCCTACATTTGCTTAAAATTAAAGTTTGTTTTTTCCTATCCATTGACACAATCTCTTTCTTTAAGTATTTTAGTCACGCAGTCCGTTAAAGATATTCGCCTGTACAGTTTCGTACCATTTTTTTTTAAATTATTACCATAATGAATCCTAAATAAACCACTTATCTTCCAACAACTTTGTAAATAAACCCTAAATAAATTTCAAAAACTATCTAAAGGGTGGTTAAATTTTAAGGGCCGATGTTGAGATTACGAAGAAAACACAAATTATTTAGAAAATTATTGTCATTTCTTTTTATTATGATAATATTGGTATGGTTCAACTGTGTATTATGTAGTAGTATGGAACAAACTATCGGCCAAATGGCCGCCGTGACCTCGGCAGCACACCTCCATCCGATGGTCCAAATTTTCAATGACGCTGAAGCATAATTGAGGTTCTATGCCGTTAATGTGCCGAATCATCTCATTCTTTAGGTTTTGAATTGCTGCTGACTTATCGTCGTACACTTTTTCTTTCAAATAAGCCCAAAGAAAAAAATCCAACGGTGTCAAATCACATGATCTTGGTAGCCACGTGACCTCGCCACCACGTGAGATAACACGGCCATTGAATTTGTCGCGCAAAAGAGTCATTGTTTCGTTAGCTGTGTGGCAAGTGGCACCGTCCTGTTCTAACTACATATCGTCCACATTCATATCTTCCAATTCGAGCCATAATAAGTTCGGTATCATTACACGATAGCGAACACCCTTCACAGTAAATGTCACAGTAACGACGAGCTTAGGTGGACGGCTCTTCAGCCACACTATCGCGAACAGCAGCAATATTTTCTGCAGTACGAGCTGTACGAGCATGTACTGGTGTTTTCACATCTTCTACAGATCCGGTTTGCTCAAACTTTTGCACGATTTTTCCGATTGTACGCACATTTGAACGATTAAATTGCATTGAATTAGTCTGAAATTGAGAAATGTCAAATGAAATTCAAAAAAAAAACTTGACGTTTAGGTATGGTTCACGTTCAACATCGGCCCTTAAAATTTAACCACCCTTTACAAACGAGCTAAGTTAATTTCAACCAATTTAAAGTTTAAATTTTTTTCATGCTAGGCGTGCAAAGCGAAGTCGGCTTAAAGAGCGTCGGAGAACCCGTGTTAAAATCTAATTTACAAAAACCAACTGTAAGCCACACGTACGTGATAATTGGTAAGCTCCAAAACCTCTTCGTAATGATTACTAATTAAACATTTCCTCGTTGCCGTTGGACCATTGCACGCATATATTCATAATCCGTATGTAGTTATGTATATGTTTGTCTTGTGGGCTTTCAGACCATCTAGAATTCCATCTCAGACAACAGAAATGCATGATAATCTATAATTGAATAAGGAGTATGGATCGCCGCAATTGTTTGATTTCTAAATAATTTCATTTGCTGAAATGTGCATGGATGAAAATCCATTGGGTTACGTGAAATGACCACCGGTTTTCGAAAACTCATTACACACCTAAGCACTGTTCTGTGTTAATTACTACCATTGCATACAATAACAGTGCCAGTGCAGTGAAATACCGAAGTAAATTACACCTAGCGCAGTAGCACAGCAAAGGATCTATGTACCACTCAAGAATACCACTCGTCGTCGAAGAGGACTAACTACAGCTCTTCGTCTCGGTACTGGTATTCACCAGTTCACCTTTATAGCAATGTTGATCTTGTGTAATATGCAAATTCTAAGCCAAACACACCAATGTGCGTGTGAGGAAAATTACACAGCAGGGCGGGCACTTGTTTGTTTGACAATTTGATCCATTAGATACATTTTGCTCGAGGCAAAAACCAAAGCAAATGAAAGCAGGCGGCAGCCTTCAAGAGCATCTTCATTTTCTCGCACCTTGGCATATGAATATTGATGAGATTTTGGTTTTTGGATGCAGATTATAAGCGCATCCTTCCTAAACAGCAACCATTACCAACTGCCAGAAACCAAGAATTAACTAGCAAACAAGCAAACAGGAAGTGAGTGTAAAGTGTGTGATGGAAACGTTCAGAATTACAGGCTGCCCATCGATACATCAGCGATGACAACAACAACTACACGAAACACGCCACCAGCAACCACTGGCTGGAAGAATGCTATATGTAACCAGGTCCTTTTCATCCCATGATGAGTTTTGCTCAGAACACTTTAAGTCCTTGTCTGTTTGTCGATGGCACCAGTGATGTTGTCGAATCTTGCATCAGATTATTGCGAGAGTATGCAAACATAATGCATATTGATCGCGTCGAAATTCTGTTAAATTTGTGAGGATTTTGGCAAAATTAATCCTGTGCAATGTGATTGGATTAAAGTAATTCGATGGTAATTAAAGCAGAATTCGGGGTAAATAGGGGTTGCATAAACACATCGTGTCAGCTGGTAAAAATGCTTTGTGTCGGGTCTCACACACCAGACTTTCCAAATTGCCAAAGCATTCAATACAGTCTTGATCTCGTTGATTGAATTAATTATTAACAAGGAGATAGTTTTGCAGACATAACAACTATGGTTTGGTTAGGATTTGAATATCAAAATTCCATTAGTGTGAACAATCGTCTTTGTGTGCGAAAATCTCGTGTGTTATTTGATTATGAGCTCTAACGATAATTGATTGATGTGGATCAATGTTTGCAGCTCATGCCTGGCAGCAGAGCGTGGAAATCTTGATTTCTTTTCACTACAGTTGTGTCGTATAAGTTAGTAGTTATAGGTATAGGTAAGTAGGTACTTTAGCTACTCGATTCTTAAAATTTCATACCACTAGAGAACTCATTACAATTTTGGCTTGAATTCGTATATACCAATGTTGATTTTATGCGGTTCGTACAAAAATGTAAAAGGACCTCATATAAATTCCTTGTCTGTTCGCACCTGTTGTACGATTTTTAAGTAAGAAAGACGATTTTTAGTACCTTTATAAAATGAAACCAGTGAGTAAGTGCAACAGTGCGTATGTATTAGCTTCGGTCCGTCTGTAACGGATTCATTCTGATTCATTCGTATTCATACGGATTCATTTTGCCTCTAAATGTGGGCGTGGCGCAAAACTTTGTATGAACAAAATGTAGAGTATTTTCTACATAACATACTAATTAAACTTTTTTCGATATGGAACAAAAATATTGAATACATTTGAACAATTACTCTTATGCCAAAAATGCAATTTTTTGGTTAGAATTCAACAATTTCGTAATACCTACCTCCAAACATGGGCGTGGCAAAAACTTCGTTGGAACGAAATCTAGTAAAGAACACGTTAAAGCTAATGTGCTAAATTTTATTTATTATTTTTACTTAAGTTAGGCTAAAAAGTGGTCGAAATCCATGTTTTCTGGAAAATTAGAGGTTTTTGAATGAGAAACAAGTTGACAAGTTTTTAACCGCTTTGTTCAAAAAGCATGATTCTGGGAACACAAGACATTATAAAGAAAGGACCTTCAGCTTCAGCAAAATCTTGCTTCAAATTTTGGTAAGATAATAAGATAAAAAAAAAACGATTTTTTAAATTATTTTGTTAACCTAAAATAGGACAAGGAGTGCCTGCCCTAATAGCAGGGCAGGCACTCCTTGGAAGCCAATATAAATTAACACACGTTGTTGTCGGTAGACCGTTCGATGTATGTGGTGAGTTCTTTTTCCAACTTCTTTAGTTGCCCAAAGGGAAAGCAAATCAGTAGAGTTCGGTATATGACTGATAGGATATTTGGTACCAGTTCGTACAAGTTGTATGTATTAAAAGCTCAAAGTATTACATATGGCCAAACCAAAGAGGCGGTAGCTAACCTCAGTCAATGAGACAATAGATATGCAATAAGAGTTTGTTTCGCCCTCAACCGCAGGAAATGCGAAATAACGCAGTAACCCGCTGCATAGGCGGCCCAAAAAAAACTATGAAAACAGATTGAATCAAATCTAACCAGGGAAGCGGTAAATACCACTATCGCTGGGACAATTGTAAAAAGTGATCGATCCTCTTGTTGTAAAGGCTTGGTAGGCAAAAGGCAGTAGTGTACCGTCGATTTAAATGAGAAGCTATCACAACCAGAAGTGACCTTGTTCGGCTCGTGCGCGGCTTTTATACAAATTTCATTTGAGCTTTTCATTTGACAAAAGCTTACAATGGTCTTTAAAGCTTAATATAAAGAAATAAGCTTAAATGTTTATTTCTTTTTACTTATTTTTAGTACTGTTTCTCATTTAAGTACTTTACAATTCACTGAAAATATAGCGTACAGTAATGTACAAAATTTGGCGTTAACATAAAATTTATGCTTTAGGAATAAAATAAAAAAATAAAAAGTAGAAAATAATTTTCTTTCCTGTTGGGGCTGCCACATACTTAGATTTTTTATTTTTTTTTTTACTGCTTTAAGAGTACACCTAGAAAAAGCTTAGAATATTGACGTCACATATTCCCTTACAAACTGAAAAGTTATACACAAATCTGCACCGTTTATTCGGAATTTCAGAAATTATCTACCGACTGCCTGCGGAAAAATGTACCACCGTTTAAGGGTAAAATGTGCAAAAAAATGAAAAAATCCCAGGCGTCTCAAGAATAACCTTCAGAGTAAAAAGCTAGTCGGTTGTGCATCTGCCAGCCAAGCCGAAAGCCGCATTTCTTTTCCCGCAACAGAGGCATGGTTGCATATTATACCTAGCTGCCAGGTTTCTATCCGGCCGATCAGACGCTGACAAGTTGATGCACACTGTGTGCCAGACGCTACTGAGTTTTACTTGGACCTTCAGGTTCATCTCTCAGTTATAACTTTACTGCCAAGGGTGGTCTCACCAGGAGTATATGCTCCCAAGAGCATCACTTATAAAACGCTGAAGACTATTTCTTCCAGTAGATTTTAGTCGGTTCTTACGACAGGCATACCTTGCCTCGAGGCCATTCCGACTCCGACCTTGCAGGGCACTGCAACATCTTTTTTAAATAAATTATAATAAGTTAATTAAAATAATAATTGATTTTTATTAAATAAATTAATAATTTAATAACAAAGCTCCAAATAACTGTCCGAACTTCGTCAAACAATCCGAAATTTGAAGAATAACAAAGCTCCAGGCTACGACCTAATTACTGGGGAAATTTTGAAGGAGCTACCGAAAAGAGCGTTAGTCAACGCATCAATGAGAATTTCATACGTTCCATGGCAATGGAAAGTCGCAGAGGTAATAATAGTTCCGAAACCAGTGAAATGCCCGAACGACAAAAAATCATATAGACCGATTTCGCTTCTGCCGATTATATCTAAAGTCTTCGAGAAACTTGTGCTCAAACGACTGCAACCAATAATTGCAGAAAGACGATTGATTCCGGATCACCAATTCGGCTTTAGGGTCAAACATTCAACAATTGACCAGGTCTATCGAATAACTAATGAAATTGAGAAAGTCTTAGAAGCGAAAATAATATGTTCTACCGCTTTTCTTGACGTATCCCAAGCCTTTGATAAAGTTTGGCACGAAGGCCTAAAATATTAGCTATGAACTCTTAGAGTCTTATCTTGACAACAGACTATTTCGAGTGAGATACGGGAGCGAATACTTAGGATTCAAAGAAATACAAGCCGGCATTCAACAAGGTAGCGTCCTCGGTCCAACACTGTTTTTACTTTTTACAAACTGTAGCCACGTTCACTGACGACACGGCTATCCTCGCTACGGATAAGACAGTCGAACTATCAACGGGAAAACTCCAACGCGCTTTGAATAAAACATGCGAATGGACAAAGGCCTGGCGAATCCTCCTAAATGAGACAAAATCAACGCATGTAAATTTTACTTACAAGAGGGTAATCAACTAACCTCTATTTATTAGCTCGGTACAAATTCCGTACGCAAGCGAGGCGAAATATTTAGGCATGACCCTAGACGCAAAACTTAAGTGGAAGCCACACGTTAAAAAGAAACGCGATGAACTTGAAATCAAGCTACGAGAACTGAATTGGCTTATCGGACGTTATTCGAAACTAAGCGTATATAACAAACTGCTTTTGTATAAGCAAGTGCTAAAACCATCTTGGACGTACGGTATACAACTTTGGGGTTGTACCAAACCAAGCAACATATTTTTTTTAGAAACTTTTCAGAATAAGACACTAAGAGCAATCGTAAATGCTCCATGGTATATAAGAAATAGCGATTTACATCGAGATCTAGGCATCGCAACGGTGACCGACGAAGTAAGAAAATTTGCTCGCAAACTTCACACTCGCCTTCACGGCCATTGCAACCATGAAATAATCCGAACTCTGGATCAGACAAATCTTGCACGCCGACTACAACGAACAAGACCGTTGGATCTAGCGTTGTAAGAGGAAACCGCACATAATGACGGTATTGCAGGTGCTTTCGTTGGAAGGTAGCCTGCCAAACGCGATTACTGTACAGAAGCTTGAACTACTTGTTAAGGAAACTTAGTCGTAGTCTTACAAAGATTGGGAGGTTTTTTTAGTGAGTAAGAATTTCACACTACTATGAGCACGCGCGCTCGATTCTCATAGTGCCTGTAAAGGTTTTTACCTACCCACGAAAAAAAAAAAAATAAATAAATTATTACGTGTGTCGTCAGTTCTATTGTCGTCAGTTCATCTGGCTAAGCCAATGATTTAATAAATTAACATGAAAAAAGCAAAGATTTAAAAATGTTGGATATTTTCTGATAATTTTTTTTCTGATTTTTTTATATGTTATTTCTTCAAATAACAAGGAAGAGAAGGTGTGAGGACACAATGTTGTTTCATGCATTTTTGTGTTTTTTTTTTCGATAATCCGCCAAAGCGGCAGTATTAAAACTCTCTCCAACAAAATGTCACTTAAGCACTTCATGTTTTTTGAGTTGCATTATACTGCTTTTTACTATGAAAAACTTCATCCCTTTTCAACTCTTCATTTTTCAAAAGCTTTTAAATATTTACTGAAAACTAATTTTTTCCATTTCAGTACTTACTAGACCAAAATTTCTTATTTACTTGCCTGAAAGACTTCTCAAAATATTTACTGAATAACTGATAAATCCATTTCTTCCATTTGCTCCCATGAAACTTCAAACTGTAATTTAACCGTTGTGTGTACATAACATTTTTTGACTATTTCCAAAGTTTAAAAGCACACCAGATTTTGTGTTCCTTCTACTTGCAACTGCTCTAAAGTTAAAACTCGAGTGGACGGACGGAAATACCACAAAATTATTCTATAATAGGTCGTTTTTCCTCTTTGGGACGGAATGCATGCTGCCTTTCCCCCTCTTTCTCTATATCAGTAACGGTAATAATATTATGTAACATTTCGAAAAAATTCTCAGACAAAAACCAATTCATAAGCTTCGAGGGAAAATTAAAGCAGGTCTAAAACATTAAGTAGATTTGAGATATTGCAATACTCTGCCTATGGTTCCTCGAATAAAACTCAATTTCACTTTTATAATTACACAATGAAACACTTTATTTGTCAAAAAAACTTATTGAAATTTGGCATTTTGTTTTTTGACAAAACACAAAATTTATTGAAACACGGTTGGCATTTTTTAAAAAAAAAATTTAAACAAAAAAATCAAGAAAAAGTTATTTGTAAACCTATTTAGAATACACCTAGGAAAGTTGACTTAAAAAAATTGTAACGGTGGATATCTTAACATTAATATAACAATTTTAATAGGCGTCCTTAAAAAAAACTTACCTACATATAAAACATTTTCCCCTATTCAGTCATTTGCGCATTCAATGCCAACAAACAGTAGGGCAATTAATTTTCCGCTTATCCCTTGAATGAAATCCTTTTATATTTACAATTTTGTCAGAGAATTTACATAAAACAAATTGAAAAATGTTGTTTCAACCTACCCATCTCATCCGCACCCTGTATGCTATGTCACATTATGTCCCGACTTCACAGCTCAGGACAAACTGAAAACCTGGCTGCCCTTACACCCTAAAATTTAAAGTAGGTACGAAAATACACCACATACTGCGTGATAAATGCAACAATGGCAAATGCAATTAATTGATTCACACTCATCCGTCATCCCCCGGGCCCGTTCACACACTCTGCTGGAAAGGATTCAAACAACAGTCGTCATTGTCACAGGCGGTGTGTGTGGTGCAAAAGTAAACAAACCCGAAATTGCCGAGAGTGGTTGGTAATGCGAATAAAAGGATTTTCTTCGGGATGTGTAATGTCAAATGGGCCATTCGACGACTGGGACAGGACCATCATAAATGTTTTAAAAAACAGGATCTAACTAGGAAGGTATATGGTCCACAAAAACATTCGAAGGGAATATTTCTCACCCTCCACGGATCAACGTAACAAAACCGAAATATATTGCCTTTTATCGCAAATCCAATTATCCTTTCACATATTCAAATCCAAATTCACAGGACAATATCATGTCAACCGCTCAAGGAATTCCCAAACGCCGGAAAGAGGGTGCATATATGAAATTCACCGGCAGACACCCTCTGGCCAAGTTGAGGCGGTACAAAAAAACGCACATTATTGCCGCTGTCAGCAGCGCGACCTAACAACAAACACCGACACAAACAAAAGAAACTACCACCGATGGCAGAGGTTAAGCGTTGGATGTCGTCTAGTGTCACACCACACTGCTGCAATAGAGGGCATTATTCCCGGATCGCTGGCAAGGCTCACAGGAGCAGAGCTCTAGCAGCTATATCCACGTGTTGTTAGGATTGGCCCGCCTGTGGTGACCTGTTTTCCTGGGCTGTGAACATTTACAGACTGGTGTGTGCTTGAGGCCAATCCTCGGGATTGTCCCCTGTAATACAGGAAGAGGACAATTCTAAACAATGAATAGAATGAACGTGGTGGTTTTTAATATTTATACAGTGTAATCTTCCACCCTACGGTGATATGTACTTTGAACGTTGGGATTAGTTCGGTATTCAATATTTGAAAGGCTATCATTGCAGCGTATCCAGCTACACGGTTGGTAGGGAGTGTCGAAAAAAAAGAGAAAGGGGCTGGAAGGCGTTTCCTCGGGCAATAAATCTTCCTTGTTCGTGATTTGATAGTGTGGCATTGTTTTTTCGGTTTTTGCTTTTTTTGTTTGGCTAAGGAAAGCAACAAATTTAAAGAGCTTCCAAAGGATTTTCGAAGACAGAATCGACCGGATTAGGCGTAAGTTCACAGTGATTTGTATTCTAACGTCGATGATAGGGGTTGACTATGTTTAACTTCATGACCGTGGAATTTAATCTTAAAAGTGCTACTTAAAACTGGACTTGAGTTTTAGTTGGTCGTTGAAGGGTGCCTAATGCTTCAAAAAAAAAAAACATGCAAACTTTCCTTCTTCCATTGGATAGTTTTCAGTAGGCAAGCATTGTTTAAAAATAAGTGTGTATGCTTAAACTCCTAGTTCACCTACTGAGTGTTTAAATTAAAAACAAGGCTGTCCTCACAAGCAAGGCGATCTAAAGTTTGTTACTAAAAAGTACTGTCGGAAATTCCTGGTTAACTGAACCGCAAGTTCTTTAAGGAAAATGCAAGACAATAAGTGCACATAGCGAAGGAATAATTCTTCAACCGGCTTAAAAACTAACTGACCTCCAGGGAAGATCTTAAGAACAGTTATGACCTTACTTTTCCCACCGCCTGATTTGGCGCTAGGGTTATTAATTAAGCCTTTCTGGCACTGGTATAGTTTTGGACTATACATAGGGTGGCGGGTCGACCCTTAATGAGCGATAGCAGGTATTACATTAATCAAGGCTCTTGAAAATAAGGCTTGCTAATATACAAGGTGGGCGTGCCTGTGGGCGGATGCAGCTAATTTTCAAACTATACCTGAAGGGCTGGACTTCCAGTTCATTAACTTTCAGCTCTTTATCTTAAAACTGAAGGCCTATATGTTGTCAAATACGGACGGACATGGTTTAATCGATTCTCCTGTCAATCTCTAAAAGGTCTAAGGGGTCTACTGTGATTATTTACTTTTGTCGCACAGACAAAGTGTGAAAATTGACTCAACCCGTCAACGGCCACGCCCACTACTGGCTTCAATGTGAGACAACCTCTATTGCACATCAACCTCTATTTTCAAAATGCTTTTTGGTGAAGGTAGACAAGGTACTGAGCAATGTTGGACTAAGACTCTAACAAGGCAAAAATTGGACCTGAGCAATGTTGGCCTAAGACTCTAACAAGGCAAAAATTGGACCGCCCACAATATCAAAAGAAAGAAAATTTAAACATGTAATAAAAAAATATTGAATTTTCATAATTAAATCGAAATTTTTTAATACATTGAAAATTTTTTGAAAAATAAGGAATGGAAAATAGATACACATTTTCAATGTGTTTAACGTCACAACTTTTCATCACTTTATTTAAAACGTCGATATTGGTCTAACATATGAAGCAGCAAAAGGCTACATAAAGGCTATAATAAAAGTTTGGTTAAATGGTTTTAAAACTGCAGTTTTGGCGTATTTTCGAAAAAAAAATCGTGAGAAAAATTTTGTCCCCACCACTATCTCCGATATAGCCTGGGCCAAATGATTTGCAAAAAAATCACCAACATCAAGAATTATTTTTAATTTTAAAATTTCGAGAAATTTCGAATTTTTAGCCGATTCTGAGATTAAACTCAAAAACTGCAAAAACATTTCAAAAATTATTTTTCAAAATATTCTGGAATATTAATTAATATAATAAATTTTTTGAGGTTCGAAAGAAAAATATTGAGTGCCTAAAATATTTCGTGGTTTTCGAGATATGCTTAAAATAATTTAAATTGATTTACTAAAATGGTAGCGCTAAAAAACGATTAGATGGAAACAATACTTAAAAGCTATAGGTTCTAAGTATTGTTTCCATCTAAACAACTAAATTTTACACAAGTTAATACCACTAAAGTAGAAGGCAAAATATTAAAAATATTTAAAAAAAAAGTTAAAACAAAAAACCTATTTGCCATTTTTTTTTAGATTTTTTTACAAAAAAAAAAAAAAATAAGAGAAAATTATTTGTCACACTGCGTTTCAAATAAAATTTGAGTACCATAACTTAAGATTCGGCTAAAATAAGTACAGTAAAAAAAATAAGGACTTGTAAAAAATGTTAACAGCACCTTAAGTAAAATTAATGAAAAAATATCTAAAAAAATATTTCAATATAATTTTTTTTATATTGAAATATATTTTTTATTATTATTTTTAATACATTGTAATATATAATATACTATATATATTATAATATTACATATATTTGTATATATATATATAAATATATATTATGAATTATAATATATATATATATTTTATATTTTCATATTGATATGAATATACAAAATAATTTTTTTATATTTTAAATATATTTATATTTTAAAATTTCTTAATATATCTCTAATTATATCTCTAATTTTAGACCCGAATACCCGGCAAACAAAATCTTCCCTTGATTTACTACACTGCAATTGCAGCAATTTTTAACTCGGATACATTGATCTTATATGCATATAATTTCTTAAAATTGAACTCGAAATATTCTATAAATACATTTGATATAAGCGAAACAAATGAGTTATCGAGATGCGCTTGGAAAAATGCTAAAAAGTCTGAAATCGTCATTAAATCGCAAAGATACTATACATCATTTTTTATGCAAATAAAATGTAAAGCCAACGGAGCGCTCCATGTATGACTTCATACGTGACGATCTTTTTATATATTAAGAAATTTTCTAATGTTAGCTAGTCTTAGGGTGATACTGAAAAAAATAGATACCACTTCGGCTAGTACTATTTATAAAACTACAATTAGTACTAGTACTACTGAAAGTGGGACCATGTTAGAGCCGCCTGCGACTCTCAAGTCAGGGATTGAACAATCTCTTTGCATTCATTGGGGTGCGGGATATGAGCTTGCAAATTTCGAATATGTATTGGCGGCACGCTGCCGACCCAGGGTATATTAAGTTTGATGTGTAGTTTAAAATAAGTGAAATAATCACCGTAGTTGCCTACCGACAGGAGAATCGATTAAGCCATGTCCGTCCGTCGGTCCGACCGTCCGTATGTAAGCAACTTTTAGGTCTTAAATTTTAAGGTACAGAGCTGAAATTTAGTGGGTTGGCTGGAAGTCTATTGGACCAGATCATGTTTGAAAATTAGCTGAATCCGCCCACAGACACGCCCACTACAGGCCTGTATATGCGACCATCTCTAATTTTAGAAAATAATTTTTCCAAATTTTAGCTATGTTACCATGACGCTAGCGCATTAATTTTGGGTATGTAATATTGCCTTGTAATTGTCTTTGAAGAAGCCAAAAATTTTGGGCTTTTTCATTGACCACGCCTACTTTTTTAAGGGATTTTAACTTAAAATCACTGTTTTTCAATAAATATATATGAAATTTGACTAAAAACTACATGACGGAATTGTAGATATTAGCATTTTCTAACTTTCATGTCTATGTTGTATGTGCCTCCGTCCACTTTTGAAGACGTGGCGTTAAAAAAAGTGATTTTTTTTTTGGTTAAAAAGCGGAGTTTTATGCAGAAATGTATGTAACCACCTAGTATAAAGTATTCAACAGTTATATTTTTATATCCCGCCCACTTTTTGGAAGCGTGGCAGTTTTTTTGGTATGGTAGGGTATTTCGCGATCCGTCGTTGTTGGACTAAAGCTTTTGCATGCGCACTGTAGCACTTTCCCACTTGTTTTCTTATAGTTTGCTTAATATTTGAAAATATTGGCGCCTTGTTTGTTTTTGCCTTTGGGGTCAAAGGTATTTTACAATGAAACCAAGACCTGTTTTTGATACCTTTCTTCATTTTGAATTAATGGCTTTATTTCATTGGAGCCTTATTTTCTAGCACCATGGCGCCACGCTCACATGCGAACGTTTTCTGCTTATTTATTTATGCATACAAATTCTAACCAATTTTAATTTTTAACTAAGAAGTTTTCTGAGCATATTTAAAAAAAAAATATATTTACATTTCTTTGGGACCTGGAAGGCCAGGTATGAAGTTTGACTTCCTAAGACCGAAAGCTAAGGCCTAAATACATGACATGACTCACTGAACTCACACCGGTTACCCTATCATGGTTATGGACCCCCGCTTCAAACTCAAGGTCTTGGGCTTTATGGTCTTTATTTTTCTATGCTACATACAAACTATAAATCAAACTTAGCGTAGGTATGTAGGTACAGGTAAGAGGTAGTCCTGCCTACTTATGCGTTAAGAGGTGTAATGTATTTAACGGTAAAAGTAGGAGGCTATGTTTATTCCATAATATTTCTGTGCGCACCAAGGTATAGCCGAAATGTCTATGCCGATATACTATTTTTACTTGTGTCTTCCTTCCTTATTGCCTCAATTTTTCGATTTAAGCGAAAAAGCAACGAAATCAATGCACAGACACGACCGCCATAAACATTGTACAAAGGTAGGTGTGTGTAACGTTACCCTGGTGCACAATGTCGCAACACATACATTAGTGCTGATATTGTGCAGCATCATTGTAGACTTATTATATCTAACCACTATGTATATCTTTTGCCCTTAACTGGCGAAATCATCCTTAAATCCCACTTAAAGCTTAGTTTTACCAAAAAGTGACTTGCAGTTGCCGAGTCACTTTTTCTCTATACAGGAGGCAACAATATAATGGGATACAAGTTGTATATAAATTTTTTTGCCCTGATAATAGGTACCACTCTGGCTCATAAGCCTGCCATTGATAAGTAAATATTAACCAAAAAAGGGGAGAATCAAGTAAAATCACACATTCAAATAAAAGAATAAGGCTTTGACAAAACATTTTTCTACTTTGGTATACAACTATTCTTCTTATTCTCTATCTGTGTACATAATATTTTCGTCCTTAATGCCATCATACCTACACCATGTCTATCCTGCACTAACAAAATAAATTTAGGTAAGTGCCTACATACCTACCTACACCGTAATAGTTAGTTCATGTGACGATATTTTTATTGTCCAAGATAAGTAAAAGGCAATAAATACCTATATTCAACGTTCAAGAATTTAAGGATGGCCTTAAATCTACTCCAATGCACATAATCTACTCATACAGACAGTACCAAGCTATCGAAATTTTTTTAACTCTTGTCTGCTCGGATTGCGGGCAGAACTGGCTTTTTAGGAGAGTTTGATTATAATCACCCAGCAGGACCCAGGAAATAAAACAAGACACCGGTCGAACGGAACCGCAACCGAATTGGAAGAGAGCGAAAAAAAATCATTAGCATTGCAGTGGAGAAAAATACTTCGACTCTCAGACATCCTTGTCCGCAAATTATGCTTGTTGTTTTGACCAAAAGCATAATAAAAAAAACGAAGTAGTGCAAGCGAAAGGAAGACAAAAAGAAAATATCCCAAGAAATAAAACCCGAATAAAAGTCCTGCGGCAGCTGTACAAGGTCGCTTGGTGCGTTGGACTGCCTAATAATACCCATAGGAAAGGAATGTATATAGAATGTACGAGTTATACTTTTGGATGTGCAAGCGCGAAAAAAGTTCAAGAATCCTTCGCTGACTTCGGAGTGGACAAAGTTTTTTGTGGTTCTCCAAGGGGAGTGTTGGTAGGATGTGAACGAAACCAAGAAAGAAAACAGCCCGTTTGGTCGGCTGATTCCTCCTGCTCGGCTGAACGATTAGTGGTGGTAATCATAATGTTTTGGCAATTGTAGAATGTCATTTATATTTTTTGTAGATAGGTTAGTATGTATGTATAATGTATATGTCATAAAAGTAAGTACCTATATATAAGGCTGCTTTTTCGTCCTTATTTTTCCGTTTCTCGTTTCGAGCTGGGCCTTGCCATTGCATAAAGCGAAAGCGACATTAAAGTGACATATGGTCGGACATAAACATTTTCTTCTTGCTGCCGGGTCTCGTAATCGAGTTGTGAGACGATATACGGCTTTGCTAGGCTGGCACTAATAGAAGTAGGTATAGTCACTTTCCGCAACATAAATCTCTAGAGATGAATTTAATATCGTGATGTGCATTTGACAATTTAACAAGGTTTACTGAGATTTTATGGTGTGTCCTGGTTGTGCTTAGAGTGAACTTTAAAAGAAACGCCGGGCAGGGTCTCGCAAATCCAATGCTCAGAAAATGTAGAATTTCAGAAACCCAAAATACCGAAACGCAAAGATATTTAAAACCAGTGGAATAAGTGTTGCAGTGGCTGGTGCAAACTTTGTAAAGGGGAGTGGTGTAACCGCCTCTTATTACAAACTCAATATTAGTATACATATTTCCAAGGAAGGCTTTAATGTATGGTTCACAAAAATTTAATTTTTTCGTTCGAATTCCATCTATTTGAAAAATCGAGCCCTAAATGGAAGCTCGGCCAAAAACTTTATATAGGCGAAAACTATAATAAAGTTTTTATTACCTTACGTGCTTATTTGTATTTCTTATTCCTTCATAAATTAGACTTCAGGCCAGTCGAAGTGACATTTTTCTGGACAATTCATGGCGCTACATTTGTCGTGAACAAAATGTAGAACTAAGGGTTTTCTGTACAATATATTCGGATTTTTTGTATAAGGAATAAATATATTAAATATAACATGCATTTGAAAATCTTCTCTTTAAATTCATGACACGCCCACTAGGGGAGGCTAAGCGATCCAAATTTTTCCTTCTGTATCAAACAATCACTCGGATGTACTAAATGTTAAATTTCAGCCTTAAAAGATGTCATACAGTTTCACTGAAATCACTTACAGAAACTACCTCCAGAAATCACTGGAGGTAGTTGCAAAATACCGATTGTGGGCGTTTCTGTAAGAGGATTCTAAAAATGTTAACACTTCAACTGTTTCGAATGCAACTGCTTCGCATGCCACAAAAAGGTTAATTTACAGTTTTAATTTTGATGGTAAAAAAAGCAAAAAGTGTTTTGACCCTTATCTACAATAGTTTTACAGCCAGAGAAAAGAAAATTGAAACCTACACCAAAAATATTGAAAATTTTCATAATAAAATCGAATTTTCAAAAAATATTTTAAAACTTTAGAGAAATGAGGAATTGGCATTGCTGTCTGCCATATGACTTATTCAAATATAATATTTACTATATAAAAGCATGGCAGCATTTATAGAGAAGTGCCATAAAACGCAATGTATAGTTTTGGCATCCCTGCCAAACTCGTCAATCTGTGCAGGATAACGATCGAAAACTCACGCTGTTCCGTCAAGGTCGGCAAAGACCTCACCGACCCCCTTTGATGTCAAAAAAGGATTTAGACAAGGCGACGCGCTGTCATGTGACTTCTTTAACATCATACTTGAGAGAATTGTGCAGAACTCTCGCGCCAACACCAGAGGTACAATCTTTCAAAAGTCCGTTCAACTACTTGCATACGCAGACGACATTGACATAATCGGTAGAACAAAGCGTGATGTCAGTGAAGCCTTCGTGAGTATTGGGACGGCGAATACGGATTTAGCAGTCAATGAGGGCTAAACCAAGTAAACATATATGCTTTCATCAAAAAAAGATACCCAACACCGACGTCTTGGACGAAACATCACCTTCGACAGCCAACAGCTATAACTTTGAAGTTGTTCAGGACTTTGTCTATTTGGGTTCCGCTATGAATTAAGACAATGACATCAGCGCTGAAATTAAACGAAGGATAACTCTTGCCAATCGCTGTTACTTTGGGCTAAGAAGCCGATCGAGGGTCCATGTATAAGACCCGCATTACCCCAGTACTTCTTAATGGTGCAGAAGCATGGACCCTGCCAAAGGCGGATGAAAACACTTTAGGCTGCTTCGAGGGGAAAATTCTTCGGTCGATTTATGGTCCCGTCTGCATAGACAAAGAATGGAGGAGGAGATATAACATCGACCTGTACGGGCTGTTCGGCGACACCGACCTAGCTAGAAGAGTCAAAATACAACGGCTTTGGCTGAGTCAACTTGAGCGAATGGACACCAACGCCCCGGCCCGGAAAATATATTTAAATCCACCCCGCAGGGATTGCGCAGTAGAGGAGCACCGAGACTCAGGTGGCGCACGCAAGTGGAAGGGGACTTCAGCCAACTTTTCGTGCTAAACTGGCGAATTTCGAGATGGCTGGCGAAGCTTGTTGGCTAAGGCCCAGGTCCACCCGGGACTGTAGCGCAACCTGTAAAGTAAATAAGTAAGTAAAAGCATGACTATTTAGATTTTGATAGAAATTATACTGTTTCTGTAAGCGTATGCCCTACTCAAGTAATTGTAAAGGCCTGATCAGAACTGTAGCTGAAGCTGACGCTGACGCTGTAGCTGACGCTGAGTAAAAAGTTAAATACACGTATTCTCACAAGAGCGAACACAATGTTAAGCTAAAGCTGACAGTTGTAGCTGAAATTATTGAACTTCAAGCATGATGTTTGTCAAATGTTGAAAATTTGTCAAAAGTGACAAAAACTTCAAGGCGGAACACGTGTTTTTATTTCCCTCCTTTGTTTTATCTGTCGGACTATAGATTTTTTTTGCTAAACTACAGTGCCCGAAATTCGTATAGACACACGCGATTTTTTGTATTTTTTCTTTGCAATCTGCTTTTTTATTATATTTTTCAATGATGTTTGTAGAAATTCTTTAGGGTATTACAAAAAATTAAATTTCAATCACTTTTTCAAATTCATCAATTTAATATTCTGTAAATCGCTATTAACGCTTTCAACGGCTTGCATTCGCCTCGGCAGTCCACTGTGCAGTTATGCCTTTTCGAAGCACTTTTACATAGATATGTATGATCACTTGTCAAAATTAATGACGTTTAAGCTGTCAATAGTTCTTGAGGTATAAATGTCCGATTTGAGTTTGGACTCACTGCGGTTGTTTAACTAAATAATAAGTTTTAAACTTAAGTTTTATTACCTCAGAAAATCTTAGTACTTTAAGCTCTATAATCTAAGCCCAAGAATAAAATTTAATAAAACAAACAACCGAGCCGAAACCGTGAGTGAATAAATTAAAATACACTAACAACAATCCATGCAAAGTTCTGGAGGGGTAGATGTCAAATACGGAGACGTCAAAACTCAAACAACCCTATTGTTGAATTGGCGTCACTTAGCATAGACATGCCTTGCTTGTATCACGAGAACAGGCATTTTATGGCCGTGTTTGCTCACCTAATGAGCTTCCGGGAAATGAGGATTGGGCATTCTTTGCAGAAATGCTCTGCTTCCACAGATATTTGGCCCATTCTTTCCTCATCCTAAAGAAATTTTTCATTTCAGTAAGATTGAAATCGTTCGAAAAACGATAGCCCAGCCACTATCTTCTTCTTATTTTTCTTTTTTGTTTTTCGTTTATAACATATCCGTTATTTTTAGAAGTGACTTTAGCTACATTTTTTGTATAAATTTAAGAATTTTTGCAAACTTCATCCAAAAACATAAAAAAGTGCTAATAGAAAAGAAAAAATACATGTTTCTTTATGGGAATTCCGCCCTTTGTAGTATAATGAAAACCTATTGACAAACATGGCAAACTTGTACTCAGCTTCAGCGTCTCATTGTGATTGGTATAAGCGGCACGCTACGCGGCAAGCTTCAGCCACAGCGACAGCGTCAGCTTCAGCTACCTATTCTGATCAGGACTTAAAGGTTTTTCCAATTTTCACCATTTAAAATCTTTTTGGTTTCTTCCAGTGTAAGCGATTTCTTGCCAAAGTAATGAAGCCTAAATTCTTTTGGTATGGGACAGTCTGAAAAGAAATGAAAAAAATCTTCCTTGGATCTTGCGTTGCACAGTGTGCAATGAGAGTAGCTCGATTGTTTGTACGGAGAGCCATTTAAATTTAGCGTATCACTTCGCGCTCTGCAAATCAAAGATATAGCTCTTGTACTCAAATTGTCGTTAAAATAAATATTAGCTAACGAGTAGTTTAAATCTAGGTAAGTTGTATCGATGTTTTTGCTCTTTGAGTATGTTCGCTTCTCTGCAGTAATATTAAAGCTTCCAGCAACTTATAAAGTTGTTGTTAAAGTAGAGTATGATCTGCATATCATACATTTTGGTCTACGAAACACTTTTGAGAAAGCAAAACCCAATCATCAATCCAATCCACTTTGTTATTAAAGATGTATTTAACAAGTAAGAGCGGTATTCGGTCGGGCGTGTAGTTTAGACCTTTGAGGACAAATGAATATGCTGTTTCAATGTATAAATGTGTAATGTTGGAAGACCTTTTTCCAAGAATAATAAATAAATAGAGTGACGCAACAGCTCGAGGTGAACCAGGGCCAACTTCTCAACAGTGTATGCTGTGTGTGTTAATTTCTTCACATACAAAGCACTTTGAGAAGTTTTTCAAGACAAATGATACTCTCGGAGGGCTTGTCAGACCCTCGCGGAGGTGGAGACCTTTTTCCAAGAGCTACACATAATTTGGAGTTATAGTCGAAAGGTGGAAGCTTTTTTGAGGCAAAATTCTCATATTCCTAATATCCCCAAACATAGCACATTACCGACCTCATAACCAAACAATAAACCTTATATTCCATTGATGTTAGCATATCGGATCTATTGATAAAACTTTGCCACGAAACATTTAGAAGAGCATAGTTGGCTTTCTTAATGTTGAGAGAATTTCAAATAAGACCATAATTGTAATCCGAGGTAATTATACTCCTTTACTGTCTCAATTAACTCACTATCAAGAAACCATTTTTCAGAAGGCAGCGGTTTTGTTTGGCGATTGCGATGGTCATTTTTTTTCATTTTTGCGGGTTAACTTTCATATTTCATATTAGATGAATGAATTAATTAGCCATTATCACGAGGTCGTCTGCATAAAGAAGTTTTTTAAAAAGTATACCGGCGAAGTGAATGAACGCGGGAAGCCATTTAACGATGTCATTAGTGAATATAGCGAAAAGAATAGCACTCAACAAACAGCCTTGCTTTACTCCATATCTCGTTCATACCATTCCGAAATGCAAGAACGATCCCAAACTGCTTGCCGGGTGTTGTTAGAAATATGTAACATTTTCGTGGAAACTCATTTTTGGGATAATTTAAAGAATAGAACATTTCTCGACAAAGAAAACATAGAGCTTCTTTTGACGTCTTAAAAAATATTTGCCAATTGTTGACAGAGTGAAAACATTTTCGACAGTTAATTGTGAGGACAAAATTTTTTCACGCCAAATGAATTGAAAAAAATCACAGACATCAAAAATTATAAGCATCTTTCGGGAAAACTATAAAAAATTTTAAATATTTAGCAGATTCTGAGATTTAGCTCGAAAACTTCAAGAACATTTCAAAAATTATTTTCAAAAGATTCTGGCATCTTAACGGTACCGATTCAAATAGATATTTGGTGTGTTTATAAAATTTATGAAGCAAATTCTAAAACTTTTAAGATGTTTAAAAAAATACGTTTCTAACTTTAAATTTTCGAAAAAGGTTTAAAAAACCAATTAAAAAAACTGTGCCTCCCTGTATTGGACAAAAATAGCTATTCCAGAGGAAAAGGCTATAAAAAACTCACGCGTTTGGCTGATTCGAGTTCGAAAGAATTTATGTAAAAAAAAAATTCGTGTCAATTAGTAAAACGTTAGCAAATTTAATTAATTATTTCCAAAGGTCAGTCGCACTCTCATTATCTTAAAGTAGTTATTTTACCCAATGCGAAATGTGGCTTACTAATCGCAGCTGCTGACCACAACAAAACCGCATAAGTGTGGAATTGATTTCCTGCAAACGACTGCCGTTCTAATTAACAAGAACTTGTTGATGCCTGAATGGCTTCCATAACCACAAACGGGAAGCCAAAAATGCATGCGAAAATCCTGATGCTTTTCACGGTAAATTAAATGCCTAAAACCATACAATTAGTAAAGGTACCGCATCTCACCCACATACACCCCTGCGACCATTTTCATAAAAGTCTTCAAAGGCTCAGCAGTCATCATCAACACTGCGTCGGAATTAATTGAAGGACAATGCAATCGAAATCTAGTATTCAATCAAATTCAATAATGCCGCAAAATTAGTTTATTTGAAGTAAACAATTCGACGGAAGTTAAGCCTGATGGTCAGAGTTTATTTGGTGGCATTCGTATGACCACTTTGTGAACGACATCGG
The DNA here is from genome assembly GCA_947623515.1 of Neoascia interrupta. Classification (NCBI taxonomy): domain Eukaryota; kingdom Metazoa; phylum Arthropoda; class Insecta; order Diptera; family Syrphidae; genus Neoascia; species Neoascia interrupta. The sequence continues at coordinate 30,549,255 of OX392464.1, read as the reverse complement.
TATATTGTTTAACCGATAAGGACAGGACCTATCTACTATAAATCGAACAGACCCCTTGTGATGGATTACAATAAATTACCCCTAATATGTGGATGTGGATTCATCTATCAATCACTTTGTATAGCACAGGCTAAAGGCATGAAGGTCTTCATGTAGTGGAGTATGGTTGTGCATGCCGATTTTCCTGTTAACAACGGTTATGTTATCTTAAACGAACAAGTTTGCAACAGGAATAATTAAATTAGGACAGATTTTTGGCCAGGATTTGTTGTAACCCCGTTGAGAACATTGATTAATTATGTTTTGAGCAGGAGCATTTTTTTTGAAAGGCAAACTTGTTGACACTTTCATTGCCCATTTTCTTATTAGATTAGATTTGTTAAATTTAAACAAGCATATTTTTATCACCTCTATTTAAATGCATAAATTCGAGCTATATTTGGATTTTGAATAACAGATGGCGCCATCCTTATCGCCCTATAAAAGCCACCTATCACTTTACGCAAAAAAAACTATAGCTATCATCCATTAAACTTTTTTCGTATTCCCATTAAGGTCGTCTAAGTAGCAACATTTTTCGCATAAAGTATAACTTTTCCATTTTGTGTACACCACTCCCCCAGGCGCATAACTTAAAAATTACCTAAACGTGAATTGCATCCGTTAAAAATGCTAAAAATTTACATGAAAAGTCATACACCCGCGCACACCTTAATGCTCCTTGGTGTCTAATTAGCAGCAGCATACATCCTTGCTGTTGAAAATAACTCACGATTCCGATGCTGCGACTGTACAATAGCATTGCTCCCGGCAAGGACGAACTCTTCCATTGGCCCTTCGCTACTCTAGATAACCCTAGCTATATGACTCTCCTCTTAGCGCATTGCATACTCAAAATATAATTATAATTATTATTATGATTATTTGCGAAATAAACAAAACCCGTCGGAAAGGAAAAAGCACAACGCCCGCGATGGGCTATGACTCGGGCGGCAGCGGCGCGCGGAGAAAATCGGCAAACAGGATGAAATTTAATTTTATTATTCCCAACACAGCAATTTTCGTTTTCGCAATTTCTCGTGCAAACACACACAAACGCCGGCCAAAAAAAAATCCAACGCAGGAAAATTAAAAAAAAAGGTATTATCCTGCGTCATCTTAAAATTCAAAATATTTAAAAAATTAATTAAAACGGCTAAATGCTTAGGTGGCAAAAAAGTCAGTGTTCTATCCGATTCAGGACTGCTCTTTCCCCATGGACCCCTCGGTTTTAGAAGTAGTCAGGCGCGGCATAAACTTGTGGATGAGGCCCATGAACGTGATATTGATATATTAATTGCTCTTCCTTATTTCTTTTGGAGTGCAATTATAAATGTCGGTGTGACAATATCACCGGCACGGCATAAGGAAAGGCTATTGTTGTTTTAGTATATCCAGATGATCCTGTGTCCCTTCCTTCTCACGTTAACAATGTTAATCCAGTTTCTGGTGTTTGCAACCCTCATAATGGTACTCATTGTTCAATTTTAATCATTGAGTTCCGGCGGTGAGGCAGTTTCGCTCCGGTCGGTCGATGGTGGAAAGCGGGACCGCAGCGAGGCAGATTGGGAAGTCGGTTAGATTTGGCATTCAAGGTTATTGTGTTGAGTTGCTCGTCTTCTTCTTCTGGAAGTTTTCAAAAGTTTTTTCACTCTAATTTGCATTTTCATTCAAAGTTAATTTTCAATTTATATTTAGAGGATGATTTTTCGTGTTATCTTCGTTGGTTCTTCGCTTGTGTCGCTCATTAAATGATTTATTGCACCCCAAGCTCCGATGAGGGCAGTACGTTGTGCATTTCTGTAGAAATCGTTTTAAAAGGAGATGGGGCAAGCCTTGGTAAGGGCTTAACAGTTATGGTATCACGTTAGACACTGTGAAATAGTTTGCAACTGTTTAAGGTTTAACCAGTAGGCTCATCTTAATGACGTGATGCGATGCCATGACGCTGGTCCTAATTAGGTCTGAAAATAAAGGTATCGAATAGGTATATGACACTTACCTAAGTGACAACTAGTTAAAGACTGCAGTACATCTTACTTACTTACTTACTTAAGGTGGCGCTACAATCCGGGGTGGACCTGGGCCTCAGCCAACAAGCTTCGCCAGCCAGCTCTGTCTCTAGCTAGCCGTCTCCAGTTTCGCACTCGAAGTTGTATGAGGTCCCCTTCCACTTGCGTGCGCCACCTGAGTCTCGATGCATAGTACAGTACATACATATGCAGTACATATGAATGCAAAAATAATTAATCAAATATATTTCAAAAAATTGGGGAATGGAAGCTAGCACACTTAGACCTGTGTAGGTCCACTGTGATACCACGTGGGTCTGGGAAAATTGCCTACTCGTTGAACCATTTCGAGCTACTAAAGAGGCGTAAGAGACGTTTTGGGTCAGTCGTACTAAGATCACTAAGATCACTAGAGAAGAAAGCTCCTAGGTGAAGATTTCGGTTCTTAGCGAGAGCGGGGCATGTGCAGAGAAGGTGGAGATAGTGGTCTCTTCTTCCTCCTCATTCATGCAGCTCCTGCAAAAATTGTCACTCTCTTCTTCCGAGTCTTTCCTCTTAACGCTTACCTATCAGACAGTGTCCTGTAATACCACCAATTGTAGCACCCATGTGCAATCTCTTAAGAGCTATCAAACTCCTAGAGCTTTTAAGCTCTAGCTTAATTAATTAGCTTATTAAAAGACAGGTACTACCTACCACTTGTCCATCTAAGATTTGTTCTTTCTATTGCATCCAGTTTTATCATGAGTTTGCATGTCGAAATTGGAATGCCTAAGGAGACTTTATCAGGCGAAATTGAGAAAGTAGTTCCAAGTTTGGCGAGTTCGTCAGCCGTACAGTTGCCTGGAATGTCACTATATGTCCTGGCAGTCAGCACAGAATAACGTTGAACTGCTCTGACATCTCCTTTAGAGACGAACGTCAGTCTAAGGCCACTTTAGAGTTTATAGAAACCGATTCCAGGCACTTGGAGGCCGCCTGGCTATCGGAAAAAATAAGTTTATCCTTGCCGTATATAACGTCATTCTTAAGCCTGGACAAGGCTTCCTTAATCGCCATGATTTCAGCTTGGCAAATACTACAGTTATCCGGAAGACGGAAAGAGAGACTAAGATTTAGTTTTTCTGAGAATACACCTCCACCTACCCCATCATTTGTCCTTGATCCATCCGTGTAGAAGTGAATCAATTCACATTCCAGAGGCACACAGTCATCTAAAGAAGACTTTGGGGGGATAATTGTCTGGAATCTCTTGTCAAACTGTAACTGGGGTATAGTGAAGTCTATGTTTCTAAAAGGGCATCCGAAAGTGTTCAGAATAGCGGAGTGACCCATCTAACTATCGGTCACTCAGAGGTTGCTTTGAGGCGAGGAGCCGTGATGGCAGCTGTTTGTTTGCTGAAAATATCAAGGGGAATTGGATGGACCAGGGTGTCTAGTGCTGCTGAGGTAGTGATGCGAAGCGTTCCACTTATACAAAGCAAGCTGACCTTTGGACCTTGCTTAGCTTGTCGCGGTTTATCGCTTTATTCAAATCGGTTCACCAGACAGCCGTTCCATACGTCAGTATCTGACTTCAGTCGAGTATGAGTCTGCTTTTTTGCAGGAAAAGAGTGCTATCGTAGTTTTCCGGACCCCCTGTAGATAAGATTTCCAGTCTGACTTCAGTCGAGTATGAGTCTGCTTTTTTGCAGGAAAAGAGTGCTATCGTAGCTTTCCGGACCCCCTGTAGATAAGATTTCCAGCTGAGCTTTCTATCGAGGATAACACCCAGATATCTAACTTTTTCCGAGAAATTTAAGCTAGTGCCCTTGATTGAGGGAGGATCGATATGAGGGATTTTGTATTTCCTGGTGAAGAGGACAAGTTCAGTTTTGCGGGGGTTAACACTCAGTGCACAACTGTCAGGCCATCTGGTAAGGTTGCTTAGAGCGTTCTGTAGGAGTTCTTTGAGGGTATTTAGGTGCTTCCCGAAAACGGCAATGACAACGTCGTCCGCAAAAGCGATCACTCTGCAGCCCTCTCCTTCCAGGATCACTATCAGTTCGTTCACCGCTAGATTCCAAAGGAGTGGGGATAGGACTCCAACTTGCCGGGTTCTTCTGCTGACAGATCTTCTGGCAGTGGTCTCACTTAGCTTTGATTTAATAATCCTACTCTTTAAAAGTTGATTTATTAACTCGCCAAGTGTGCCATCAAGATCGCAGATGTGTTGACATTGTTTAAAGCGCCTTATATATCGAGGAAGGCTACCATTGTGTACTCCTTGTGGTGAAGGGAATATTCAATGGAACGCACTAGCGTATGCAAAGCTATTGCCACAGATCTGCCCTAACAGTAAGCGTGCTGAGCTGTAGACATCAGCCTATCAATCAATCTTTCTAGAGTTTTTAAGAGAAATGATGATAACCTTATGGGCCTGAGATCCTTTGGAGTAACATGGGAATATTTGCCGGGTCTGAGATCCTTTGAGGTAACATGGGAATATTTGCCGGCTTTGGGTATAAACACCACTTTCACAGCGGAATCTGGACCAGCTCTACGCAACTTCTCAAAATTATCTCCAGTGTAGAGAGTATAATATCCGATGTGTTTTTTAGTTCGGCTGGTATTATGCCGTCTGGTCCTGCCGATTTGTAAGGTTTGAAGCAGTTAAGTGCCCATAGCAATCTATCCCTAGTTATCAGGTCATACTTATTGGTTATATGTGGCATTGACCTGTTAAGGTTAACACTTTTAATAATTTCAGAGCTACCCGGAAAGTGGGTATCAAGTAGCAGGTTCAGCGATTCTGCGCTAGAGGAAGTCCAGGAGCTATGTGCCTCTTTGAGGCTGCCAGACATCGTTGGATTAGTAGGTAGGATTTTCCTTAGCCTAGAGGTTTCGGAGGTTTTCTATTTTGCTACAAAAGAGTCACCAAGATAACCACGTTTGGCTCTTCTCAGTTCTTTTTTGTAGGATTTGAGGGGTGTTTTTTAGGCATCCGAGTATGTATGTATGTTTGTGGCCTTGACTCTGTTGAAGAGCTTTCTGCATTTTCTTCTGAATGGGCCAAGTTCTGACGTCCACCAATGCGGTTTACTCTTGCCTCTTGGAAGGATAAGGGGACAGGAGGAAGATAGTGCCTTGCTCAGGGCCAGAGTAAGTTCATTAACCTTGTAATCAGGCTCATTGGTGTCACAAGGAGGACCAAAGAGAGAAGAGTTCAACGAACGGTTCAGTGAATCTCTATATAAAAGACAATTCCTCGTCCTGTAGTTCTTGAAGGTTGATTGGCAGGGAAGTTAATCGTTTAAACTGAATTCAATGTATCTTTGGTATGAGAAAGAATGTTCTGATGAGAATTTCCGATTGACAATCAGTTCAGCGATGGAGTCAGAGACAAGGGTAATATCAAGGACCTCTTATCGACATTTGGTTATGAAGGTAGGTTCGCATCCCGTATTGCATACAATGAGGTTAATTTTTATAATAAAATGAAAAAGTAGCTCACCTCTATCGTTGATGTCGGAACTGCCCCACACTTATTGATGACCATTTGCATCGCACCCAAGAAGGCCAGTTTTGCGCACATCAGCTTTCTTGATGGCACTCTCCAAGGTGTATCCAGAAGGTAAGGTGTAGGTTTTAAATAAGTAACGGGCATATTCCATATTTTGCTATTTTAACAGAAACTTTAGCGGCCTGAAAATAGTATAAACCGTTTCCGAGATTTGCTTAAAAAGACTTAAGTTGACTGACTGAAACTATGTTGCTGTCAAACATATCTTAACTCCTGGGGCACTTACCAAGGGCACTACACTTGGAAACTAGGTTCACACATCTACCTTGATCGTGATACTTTATAAAGAATGATTAATAATAATAATAATAGTATACCTTGATCACATGCCCTTAAGGTCCAAGGGGTTTATAATTATAATAATTATATTATAAAATAATAATAATAATTATATTATAAAATACGTATTAATTATATCTACTTTTATTCATTTTGAATATTCTTTGAGGAAAATTTTGAACCTTTATTACCAATGTTTGCAAAAAAGGATCGCTCATTCCCCTTGGCGATAAATGGGGCTCAAACCACATAATACTCTTTTGCGGTTACCTCAACTTTTACTTACACTTAAGCCACTAAATTCCATTGTTATAAGCATAAAATAACTACACGCTAAACGAGCTACCTACAACAAAACAATCTAATTAAATGTCAAAAATTAAATAACCCTCCGTCACTCAAATATGAGCGGTTCTTCATTACCAGCCAATTATTTGCGAAAAGAAAAGCAAGCAAACTTTCGCCAACATACCTATCTAATTGGCCCTCAAGCGGAACACTCACAGGAGAATGTCACGTGAAAAGTTTTCCGCCCAAAAGGATCCCTTAATCGGCCATTAGACACGAGCAGTCGCCCGTTGCTCACGCAACAACTTAATTACAATTTTAATTGCTCTAATGAACTCATACCGTTGTTGTTTCAATACGGCCGGCAGTACCCTCTTATATTTTCTCCACTCAAAATACGGCAAAAAAATACGCGTTTCCTCTTGAAATCCTGCAAAGTATGGCCATCACCAAGAAGAACAATTATATCGATGAGAATATTGGAAGATTCGGACCCCATCAAACAGTAACACTGAACGTGTGTTCTCGGTAATGAGGACATTTCGAGAGCTGTTCAACAGCTCTCCCAGCCACGATCGACCAATCCAGAGTATGTCGCGTGCCTATAACCTCGTCAAGGCCCCCAACCAACCCACTTCTAAGTCCGCTTCGACGAGAAAAGAACAGCGTCATAGTCGACGATGGCCAATGTTAAGTTATAAGTACATTTCATTTGGAATTTGAAATTTCATTTCTGATTTATATTCGGACTGGGAGTGTACGAGAGCACTTACTCAACAGGATATGAGAGCACTTTCACATTCAAATCGTACTTAGTCCTGCCCGTTAACTTCCGAGCGGTCCATTATCCATTCGATTGCATCATTTCAACATGTTCGCAAAAAAGGGGGATAACGCAAAATAACGAACAATCTTCGATGGCACATCTCAAACGCTGCGCCGCCGATGTATGCCTGCCAAAGGGTTGCACGCAGCATCCTTTTGTCGTACAGGGGTGCGGCGTCTGCCAAATATAAATCATATCGAGAAATAATTTGTTAATCCCATGAATAACGTTCGTCTTTTCCTTGTTTTGTCTGTGCGGCTGGGTTGATTATATTATTTTTCGGGTGGTGGCGGGACGAAGGATAACACTAAAACCCTGAAATCGAGAAGAGACGGCACACGTCTGGCACGTGCGGTCTTTATCGCTGCAATAGCATGGTGCGGGCGCTCAAGAAATGAAAAAACAACATTAATTCGAGGAACAAGGACTCGAGCAATAGAGATTTCTATTTCGATTTCGGAATTTTCCCTTTCTTGCCGAAGGATGGCGAGCCTACAAAATGCTGATGTTTGATTTATGGAATCCTTACCATGATGGTGAAATTTAATTACATTGCCAAGAGAGAGAGAGTGGTTATGATTAAAAAAAAACACGCGGATGGGAAGGCGTCTCAAATTGACGAATCAGTGACCTTTGTATGTATTCAGGCATTTGTTTTGATTAAATGAGAATGTGTAAACAACGGCAGGCGTATGCATTGGGTGGTGAAGTTTAATTTCACTGGGTGTGGGAATTTATCAAGGGACTTTTGAGACGAGGCTCAGGAGTCATGTACCGATGAGCGTGTGTATATTAGATTTCGATAGCCTTGTAGGCATACCGCTGTGAGGAAGTGGGCCCAAAAGGCTCTGTGATTTAATTATAAGTTCATAGATTAGTTGATTATTAAATGAGTGTGCTTCCAACATTCGTTTCAGGAACGGTGTCGAATTACATCTAACGTGAAGAGTCTGTGATCGCTTTACCAAACATAATACAGGAGTATCAATAGACTTAGAAACATTCTGCTCTTAGTGAAACAGAACATTTGTTGAATGTATCAATACCTATGTTTGAAGAGCCTGGCCACCGTTTCACCTTTTAAATATTGCATTAAAAGAATAACGAAACTGTCCCGATCCCCCAAATTCACGAAGATGTTTTTTTTGCATGGAGGATTCCTTGAAGGAGATAGGAGGAGGTAGGTACATCCATGGAGGAGGTAGGTACATCCTTATTATTCTTTGCATGGCTACTTGTGCTTCTTACATTATAGTTTAGACTGCAGACTGCGGTGTAGAAGCTTTCTCACAGTTTAAAGGGAATTTAATAGACTCAGAAGAAGTGTAGCTACATTTTTTCCGATACTCATCCGACTATGCATACTTCCCAGGCGTACACTAGCCTTAGCCGCGAACTTGTCAGACAATCCAGAAGCAAGTCTTAGAGGCTTAGATGAACGACAACAGCACCAACTTAAAATTGGCACATGGATTGTCTCATCGCTAAGGGCGAAGCAACTGGAACTGGTTGAGGAGATTAAAAAGTATCAGCTCGATGCTACTGGCATCTCCTCAATTAAGTGGAAAGGTTTCGGAACCAGAGACTCCGCTGATGGGTGGAGACTTTTCTGGTCCGGCGTCCCACATAACATGACTGCACAGGCGAGTTTGGGGATACTCACAAGCCCCCGGGTGTCGGAAAATGTATTGGAGTTTATTCCATTAGGAGGCAGGGTTTTTTTTATCTTAAAAGCTTAAGCTTGAGCGATCGACTTTGGCTTTAGTGCAGGTGTATGGCTTTTAGTGCAGGGCGGATACTCTGACCCAACCTAGAGTCAGAGTATCCGCCCTTCGTGAACGAAGTTGATGCTGCGCTGTATAGAGTGGCAGAAATGGACTTCTTCCTCCTGATGGGTGACTTCAATGCTCATGTGATTATCGACGAAAGTACGTGGAGAAGTGTGATTGTGAGGCACGGTGAACCAGATCAAGACAGGAACTGGGAACTTGTTGGTTTTTTGCTGTGTTTATGGCTTGTCCATCATGAACACTTTTTCCCCCACAAAGACATTCACAACTACACTTGGTACCGGCACACTTTAAATTAGAGATCTTTGATTGATTCCTTTGTGGGACCAGTTTGTGTTCGCGCTGGTCACAAAAAACACGCGAACATCACAAAAAATGATTTGTGAAGTTCGCGTTTTGAAAGGAGCTGAGCTGTCAACAATTAGTGTTGTGCAAGTTGCGCTTTAGCGACAGTATTCCTTTGCCACCCAGGCGAAGTCCAAGACGGGTGGGAAAGGTTACAGGATGCTGAGAAAAAGAACGGTGTGGTTCTGAGGAAAAGAACGAAAAAAAGTGGTGAGAAAAGAACGGCGTGGTTCAAGACTCCTGAAGTTCAAGAAGCCATCAGAGAGAGGAAGCGACCCTATATTCCTGGATGTAGATACAGAGAGTAGATAGGGTAGAGACCCTATATTCCTGGATGTGGATTCAATGTAGGAACTCTATTTCTCGAGCCCGGTGCACTGAGGCGCGATGAACAGGCGGTAGGAACAGCAAGAGAACAGACATGGAAAAAGTTCGGCAGGAGCACGATTGCGGATCTGCAAACAAAACATTTTAACAGACTATTCGCCGACTCAGAGGAAGGAAGATGAATATCGTTCAAGGTGTTAAATTCAAAAACGGTACACTTCTTGCAACAGGGCACTGAAGATGGCAATGTCATTGCTGACGAGATTAGGGTGGAGAATAGAAAATGAAGTTGTGATTAATCCGCGATTAAATTGCTTAAAGTTGGTAAATCTTCTGGCGTTGATGAAATCCGGCCAGAAACGCTCATGGCAATGGGTAAAGAGGGTGTTAAATGACTAAAACGTATAATTAAGGTGGCTTGGGAAAGCGGGAAAGCACCCAGTGATTGGCAAACAGGAGTGCCCATTTTCAAATAACGGGACAAAAGAGATTGCTGTAACTATAGGGGTAAGTCTCTCTTAAGTCTTCCGGAAAAAGTATTCGCAAAGGTGTTGGAAGCGCGTTCCAGAGCTGTAATCGAGCCTTTATTGCGGAAAGAGCAATGCGGCTTTCGGCCTGGCAGAGGCGCAACCGACCAGCTTTTTGCTCTGAGGGTTATTCTTTAGAAGGCCAAACCGGTCTACGCGTGTTTTGTAGACTTGGAAAAGGCCTATGACCGGGTTCCTCGGAATAAACTCTGGGGAGTTTTGCAGGACTATGTCTACAGTCTTTGTATGGGAACTGTAGAAGCAATGATCGGATAAATGGCGTCAAACCCCAACCTTTTGATGTGTGCGTTGAACTTCGCCAAGGCTGAGTTTTATCGCCCCTCCTTTTCATAGCATATATGAACTGGATAGTGAATCGCAGTCTTGGTGAGGAATCTTTCGGAAAGGCTTGCATCAGGATAAGCCATCTGCCTTTCGCAGATGATTTAGCTATCCTTGCATCGTCCAAGGAGGAATTTAATCGAGCACTGGATGGGTTTGCAGCCCAGTGGACGTGGTGAAGCTGGGATGAAGGTAAACGTGAGTAAATTCGAAGTGATGGTTGTTTCTCGAACTCCTGTGCAGTGTACCCTACACATTAATGGAGTCGCATTAAAACAGGTAGAGAAGTTTGAGAATCTCGGGGTCTTTTTCACGAAATATGGAAGGAGTGTTACAGTTATCCTGAAGGATTGGCCAAGCTGGAGTTAAAGAAGATATATGAAGATATATGCGCCACGTGGAATTGAAATGAGAGAGCATTCACCATAAAAGCAATTAAAAGGTGAGATTTATGACAGTTCCCCGAAGTGACTCCATCTATAACAGATTGCATGGCGCGACATTTCTAGTTTTCGTCTGGTTTCCTGTCTTGTCCGATGAAGTATCGGGACTTCATTGATGAAATCACGATAGCCACGCCAGAATATCTTCTCATAACTTGTAAAGTAGGAATAAGAAATAAAACGAATTCTATTTAATTTAATTCTATTTAATTGTTTACATCCTAAAGGTATATCAAGTTCATATTCTGCAAACTTCTGTTGTGGATACCTACTGTTCCGCCTAGATTAGACACATAATGCAGGTATCTATATAATATATAAGAAAAAACTGGAGTAATATCAATCTTCTTCAACGACAGACATTAGGCTCCAAATGTGAGGAGGTATTATACCTAGTAACTAAGCTCGAATCCTTATGAGGAGGAGGTTCGAATGTAGTACCTGTAAGACTGTAGGTACCTGTACCCCGTCTCAAAAAATCATCAAACCATTTTTATTTGTTCTAAATTAGATGTGCTGTTTGACACGCAAGCTGAAGAAGAATACGCATTCCACGTTTCTTTGCACACCAAATGGCCTTTTTATAATGGCATGATAGCTAACATAGCTGCCCGTATAATTCATGCCACCTTCACTTTCTTATAGGCATATACGATTATTTTCTTTCTTTTTAAAACCCTTATTCTTTTTAACTACTTGCTGAGCACAACGATAATGTAGCAACAACGACTCCAGATGACAGCCATAACTCCAACTACACACGTCCTTACACATATATATAATAATATGATAGCGAACAGAAAAATTTATAAAATGTTCCCGCAATCTACATAATGATGTCAAATGGGAGGCAATATTCATTTTTTACAATTTTCATGTTTCGAAGTCATGTACGACCTCGCATGACAGCTACTCGGGAACACTCGTTTGCGAAACAGTTCAATATGACTAAGATATGGGGTACCTGCTGTTGTCATCAGGTCCACTGATTTCGGGCCTAATACACGTTACATCACACTGCGTCGTCTGCCGCATCGTTTCACTCACTCAAAGTGGGACAAAAGTCAAGGAATTTCCTTTTTCCAAAGACGGAATGGTGTGTGTTCCATGGATATGAGTCCCGAGCCCGACGACTGCCAACATCACCTCTAATTTATTCGATTACGTTTCGCCAAAGGAACCGAGGCAGTCAACGCAGGACGACAACGACAACGACGACGATTGCGATGACTACGAGGACATGCCATTTTCGGTGTAATAAAATGATAAAAATGTCTACTTTTCAGTTGGCTGAGTTCTTCGCTGCTCGTCGAGAGGACCCTCTGCGAGTGAGCTCCACTCTGCGTTTATATGTCATTTTTCTTCGCACACACTTTCATTAGCATTAAAACTTAATATTACCTCCAACATACAAGTCGAGGGAAGAGTGCTGCCATTGCCGGCGTCGCGTCCTGCAAAGGAGCAACTCTCGAGGAAAATCAATGTCAGTGCGAGCATGAAGTGACTTTGAAATTTATCACCACTCTTCTGAAAGTTCGTTTCGCTGACTTTCTTTCACTTTTTTTTTGCACAGCGGCCCCCATTTCTCCTTTTTCCTTATGACTATGCAGTGGAATCTAGAAAAAGGATATTACATTGAAAGTCGCCCGTGTTACGTTAGCGACTGCAAAGTTAAGTGCGGGAAATTGGTTGGGTAGATGGCAAAGGTACCTACTCACGAAAGTTCGGGTAGCATTAGGATCTAATACAAGAGGAATTTAAGTTTCAAAGGTATATAACACTCTGTAAATGGGCCTAAATTAAATGCCGGGGTTATAATATACTTTCGAAAGGGGATTTTATTTAAATTTTGTCCCTACAACTGTTACGGAATGTTATCCTGTAATATTCATGCATACTTGAACATGAAGTTGAAATTCGTTACGTGAAAGTTTAGCAAAAACTTTGTCCTAATAGAAAATTATTTACAAAAAAAAAAAACAACAACAAAAATAACGAAAATAGGATTTCAGTTTCAAAAACTTGAAGGTTAAGTGTTTTTTAGCGAAGTTATTCAAACGTTGCTCTTTGTAGTCATTGATGTCTTTGGGTGACATCAATGGAATGAAAGATAACGTCGACAAAACGCACGAATCTAGAAAAAAAACCTTTTTTGGATCATATTTATTTTTAGGGGGATAGGCTAATGTAACAAGTTCGCTTGGAGGGAGTTCGCGGAGTTATTTCCACGCAATTTCCACGCAAGAGAACCATTATCTGTTTAGATTTTCTGTCTGGGCGGATTTTGAATGTCTCGAGATCTGTTGAAGAAAAGAATGCGAATTTGAAAGCATTATGATGAACAATCTTAATGACAGTTTGTATATGAGGGTGCACCGTGGTGCACCAAAGAGATCCAAAATCAGTACTGCAGTGGGAATTATTATCGGACACTGCCTATTTAAGTCTTCACGCAAAACACTAGGTTGTTTCTCAAACGACTTCTGTTGAAGCTGCCGAGACGAGGAAGAAGAGGAAAGTGTACAACAAGTATTCTCTGTAGCTGCCCGGCAATCGCGTCGTCCAGGAAATCCATAATTGGCTCTTACTGCTACAATTATCTAAGTGACCTTAGTGAGACACCGGTCAAAAAGATGCTAGAGTTCCCTGACGAGACTGGCTGGCTGTCATAAAAATTTCACGTCAATCCCCTACCTTGGTTACATATACCCACGTTGAAATGCAATGGGCCTACTTTGGCCTCAGTGCGCTCAAAAGCCACTCCTACCTACCTACCTCTACCTGTATGTGAAGAATGCAACACACACAACATTCATTGTTAAGAAGTTGCCCTAGTTCACCTCGAGCTATAGCGCCACTCTATTTAAATTTTCTATGTTTCTGCAGCTTTTGATTTTTCATGGATACCCGAGTTAACGAAAGACGTCACTAGGTCTTGGGCATGACCATCGCCTTCGTCATGTTAGACAAGATTATTGTTTAAACTCTCGAAAGGCTTAATACAACCCGTTCGTAGTTAGTGAGACGAACTATATGTCTGAAGTTTTTAGGTCCCGAGGTAGGACAAGCGCAAACGTTAGGAAAACCGAATACTGATATGCATCCTTCATTAAGGGTGAAATTTAGTCGCAAGAAGTGGAAAATAGTCGCAAGCAGTTGAAGCTTTATGTCAATAGCATGCAGAGTTTAAAATAATGCATCGGAAAACAAAACAAAATCAAAAAGGGGCCCCCAGTGCATGTAGGCTACGTTAGAAAATCTAATAATTAATTCATGTGCATGGTTCTCCCTTAAGTATGGTACTCCCACAAAATGTTAGTCATGTTTTTTAGGGGTATTTTTTGGTAGGTGTTTCCATCATGGGGCACCATAAACGTCGGGCCCAGGGCTACCCTTTACCTTCATAAGCCCCTAAGAATGTCAAACCGCCTCGCATGTATACCCCACAGCACAGCCCAAGTAACAATTTTACTTCGGTAAGGCTTAAATTTTCGATTTATTTCGAAGTTATTCTTTCTATAAGGCCTCTATAACATTTGCCGATTATTTCCGAGGCAGACATTTCTGACACTATTTGTATAAGACCTTAAAGAAGCTACAACGAGGTCTTACAAAGGGATAGAAGATTCTGTTAATCTTCTCTGTTACTTTGTAAGAAGTCTACATCAGTGCAGAATGTGAACTACCTCTATAAAGCCGTTCATTAGAAGTTTCGGTATCACTATACCTGTAGCAGGCATTATATTGCAAGCTTAACCGAAGCTAAAACTTCCATAAGGTTTCATTCTGCAAAACTTAACCGAAACTGTTGCTTGTATAAACTTTCCCATTGCAAGCCATACCGAAACTGTTGCAACCAGCTTCCTGTTGCAAGCCTTACCGAAACTGTTGCTTTTATATGGCTTCCTGTGGCAAGCTTTACAGAAGGCGTTATGGTTTCCTTTTACTTGCTTCAATGAAAGTATTGATTGCTTAGAATTTCTTGCCGCAAGCCTTATCGAAACTGTAACTTGCATAAGGTTTCTTATTGCAAGACTAATCGAAACTGTAGATCTAATGTAGAGTTCCGTTGCAATGTTCCTGTTGCAAACGTAATTGAAACTGTTACTTGTATGAGGTTTTCTGTTGCCAACTTTACAGAGGATGTTACTTGTGTAAGGCTTCCTGTTGCAAGCCTTACCGAAGCTGTTACTTATATAAGTGTTCTTGTTGAAGGCTTTACCAAAACTGTAGACCGCAGGCTTTATAGAGGCTATTACTTGTAAAAGGCTTCCTGTTGCAGGCCTTATAGAGGCTTTTACTTGTATAAGGCTTCCTCTTGCAGGTCTTATACAGGCTGTTTCTTGTATAAGTCTTCCTGTTGCTGGCCTTATAAAGGCTTTTACTTGTATAAGGCTTCCTTCTGCAGGCCTTGTAGAGGGTATTACTTGTATAAGGCTTACTTTTGCAGGTCTTATAGAGGCTGTTACTTGTATAAGGCTTCCTGTTGCAGGCTTTATAGAGACTAACTTGTAAAGGGCTTCCTGTTGCAAACTTGAAGTAGAGCCCTTTTTGCACCCAAAATCAAGTTCTGTCAAAACAGTCAAATCGCTTTTATTGGGCTTTTGTAAGTGGCACCGTTACTTGTATAAAATGAGCTTCAAGGACCTAAAGTTCTATGATGTGGTGCTTTAAACGTTACGATGGCCATAACAATAGCGTCTGTGTTACTTGGGGCTGCAGCATATTATCCAAGGTTGTGAGGTTGATTAGTACCTACCTCCAATTCTGTAATGGGTAGGTATGGTCCTGTTAGACCCTGTTATGCCAATGCAGCCCACACTTTGGACTTTGGTGTGGTTAAAAAGACATAGATGACACTTTCTATCTATAGCATTCCACTCTACAATCGCGTCTTAGATGGATCTTACTACCACTATGTATATCCAGCGTAACATGCGCAGTAGAAGTCCTCACGTATTGCCAAACGTTATGCGGCGGGCATCAAGAGCCACGTGTGCCCCGCTTGACACGATCTTCTGCCGCTTTTTAAGTTTGGAGTCCAAAGCCTGCAGCTATCTAACATTTGTCTATCGGTAGCTCAATCCCTCGTATTATTGGTATCCTAAAGAAAGAATTGCCCTTTTCATGGTAAACATAACAAGACTTAGATCTGATATGCCCTCGGTTACAAACTTCTGCCGAATAAACTTTCGATCTTATTTTGAAAAGTATGATGGTATTTAGGATTTTAGAATTTTTTAGGAAATTGTGGGAAAAATTATATTTTTGTACAGCAAAAATAACATAATGACAATATGGCGATGAAAACAGGTTGGACTGAAACGTGAAAACTGAAAAATAATGTAAGCTAAAAGCATATTTAGCTAAAAGCTAATTTCCAAACTTAAGAAAGTAGCTAGGTATACCTAACCACCCAACTTCTTTAAACAGGCAGGAAATATCCATTCAAAATATTTGGCTGTCGACTCCATAAATTTTAAACACACACACTGTACCTACTCTCTTCTTAAACTCATAAAATACTGCTACTGTATGCATGTTTTAAGTCATAAACACATCTACTCGGCTGCAACGCCCCCGCCCAAAACAATTGCTCAAACAACTTTTCGCAATAGCCTCTTCCTTTTTGCGGGCAAGGATACATTCAATTGAATGGAGAAAAAGAAAAAAAATATATACATGAAATAATATTTCGCAGACGGTAAAATTTTCTGCCACATTCCACATGAGTTCCGCAAATGTTGTTCCATCACAGTAATTGAATTCCATACATGCTGTATCCCTCATGCGCCACATTATAAATCAAAAGTTATTTGAATACAAAAAAAAAACGAAACAAGCAAAGAAATTTCAATAAACTTTAAATAACGACAGGACAACGAACGCAACACGAGGCAGCACCCCCAAAAGTGATTCACCCTCACGGCGAATAGTCCGCGCATTGTTTGTTTGTGTGTGCAAGCGTAAAATTATTATTATTTCATATTTTTCCCTATTCTAAACATGGCCACCCCCTACCCTATATGTTCCCCATTAGTAGATAGAAACATATTTGCAAGAGAAAATAAATCTCTGCAACCCCTGCGTGGCGAAAAACTTTCATTCCTGGCGGATCGCTGTTATTAAAACTTGTTTTGACCGGAGCAAGAAGGAAAATTGGCAATCGGAGGGTGAGGCGCAACGCGCAACCCCGTCAGGAAACGATAAACCATCAAAAGATACACCAAGAGGGTCGTGAATGCAACTCAGATACACATAATTCATCAACCCTTCGGCTGAATCGCTAGCACTTCACAGACCTGAAGACAAAAGACCTGAACAAAGCAGACATGGAGAAGTCTCGATGGCTTCAACCCTCGAGTAACCCCACCGGTTAAGTTAACATTTTTGGTTGTCTGGTAGTTCGACAAACAATGTTGACTAAGTACCATCGAATGTCACTGAACGTGGGGCGATTCTTATCGGCACGTCATCGACGGCGTCCTCACGTTCATTATCGAGACCTTAAGGGTTATCTCTTGGATTCCCCGCTGTGCTACACACACACCCACCCCACGATGGGAGTCCGAATTAATGGGCCTACCCCCACCCAGGCCGTAAAGAAGAGCGTTTCGGTGATAATGTCACTCGCATAGGACATTCATTAAGATTCAATGGTCAAGGGTGTGGAGAGAGCATGTAGAACCACCAAACAATATGCAAGTGGTTACGCTTGACCAAATGGGTGGCTACTTAGTTTTTCCAAAAACTTCGGGGCACATTTAATTCTATTCTCGAGTGGGTTCAGCTTAAGGAGTTTTGCTTTCCATAATGTAAACAGCACATCCGGACAAATTGGATTTATTGCACCCACCCCTACAAGGACATTACTGCCTGCTTTATGTGTTGGAAAAGTGCATGGGCTGCACACATAAATAAACGCACCGGGTGCGTGCGTATGCAATTAGCTAATGTCATGTCATACCAAGGCAATAAACAAGGAGCACTTACAGCGCTTATTCTCGCAACCAGTCGAGATAATAATCGAAAATTGTTTTATTGAAAAGCCAGTGAAGCGTGGATAATCTGACTGCACATGGGAATTTTTATGAATTTTCCTGTACCCATACGGTTATTGGCGGTGCAGTGCATCGAAGGGAAAATATCTTATTGTTCAAGAAACCGTATATAAGCCAAAAAGATTTATATGCGATAACAGTTGACAGCATGTAGTACGTAATTGGATACAGGATCTTGAAGGAGCACTGAATGATTCCTGTTTTTTTTTTTTTTTTGTGTCACAATCACAACATGCCTGTGTGCAAAGGCAAACCGTCCGTTGCTGCCACGCAAGGAGAGGCAGCAAATAGATTTTACAGGAATGATTCACATCTGGCGATGATTGAATCGCTGTTGTGCTTGTAATGGGTAAATTGATAGCAAGGATGAAAGAGGGACGTGTCAATTGTTAGATAATAATTTTCGATAAGAGAATTGACAACTTTGCAAAATGTTTTGTCAAGGGTCGCGAATTCGATTTTAAGTTGTTTTCTGATCTGCTGGAGTGATTAAATGCGTAATAGCAGAAGTAGATGCCATCAGCTGTCGAGTACTCATAGGTTTATTTTTCGGTGGGTCTGATGACTATTTTTGCGGTAGAAATTGGGTCTACATAGATGCAAAATGTAGTCTAGAACTTACTCCTGAAACACTAGTGGACTACGAGCAACTTAGTCCAGAGAGAGAAGGAAAACACTTTTCCTTGCATCCATCTTTTATTCTTGATGTTTCTTAATAGGTGGCTCCCGTAGCACAGGAAACAGACATAAACGTAGAAAGATTAAAAGGAAAATTAATCTCAATGTGTTTCCACCGCAAAAGAGCAGGTTTACTTGAATTAAATGGAGACATCCTGTAGTGCTAGATGTCATGTCCTCTGCGCCTCTCCTTGTAAACTTGAATTTCCTTGGCTCCCGGCAACCCAGAATCAAAACTATGTAATTAAATTCATATTTAATCCTAATCGATTTTGAAATCTACCAAACGAAATAACCCAAAAATAGGAAAACTTAATGTGTTGCGTCCATCAGGTCGATAGTAGACCAACTTGATTAACATTAAAATTCGTCATTCTGTTGCAGTGTGTACTCCTCAGTGCATATAGCTTTTTTGACAGGTCCAACCGTATCCACATGAACAGCAAATGTAACCGTTCTGCACCATCCCTTTATGCAACAAAGCAATCACAGTTGAGTTTATGATACACAGCTGTCAAAAAAAGGTTTGTTTGCACCATAAATTTCGATGCACAATCCATCTCAGGCTTCGCGCTTCGATTACCTTAGTAACGCAGTCACTGAGGAGATTCTTGACAAGCCTATCACCAAATATACCCCAACCCCCTCCGCCGGATCAAAATCTGAATGAGAATAGTTGATTTTTCATGAAATGGATTTCACATAAAGCCCATCCACAAAGCGAGCAAAAAGGAGATCCGTGAATCTTCGTTTGTAAAAAAAAAAGACTTTCTAATGCTTACTCTTCATGGTTTATTCCACAGACTTAGTTTTCCTACAGTGCTTTGCGTTTTTTTCTGGACTTGGACTCGGGCCTCAACCAACAAGCTTCCCTAAACAGATCTGCTTCCACCTAGCCGTCTCCAGTTTTGTGGGCGAAGTTGGCTGAGGTACTATTTGCGGGTGCCATCTGATTCTCGGTGGGGTGACGTGGGGTAGTGGTTAGTGTGTGTGCTTACTACGCAAGAGCTATGGGTTCGTATCCTACCATCGTCACTAAAAAAAAAAGACTCGTTGTTTTTCATGGTCCCCACCTCCGCGAGGGTGTGACAAGTCCTCCGAGAGTATCACTTGTCTTAAAAAACTTCTCAAAGTGCCATTCGGATTGGCAAAAAATTGTAGGTCTTCTTGCAAGTGAAGAAATCAACACACACAGCATACATTGTTGAGAAGTTGGCCCTGATATCCGTTTTCCGTGACAGCTTCATAACAGCTCTAGCATTAACTCTCATATTGGAACTACTCACACTCCATTTTCTGCTTCTCTTGTATCGCTTTTAAGAATTCCGAGATTTTTTTTCACGCTTCTTCACCAATTGCTGCCTTTCCAAGCGGCTTTATTCTACAAGGATGGGTGGCTGGCACTGCCCTCGGGTTTATCGGAAAGAGTCTTACGATTAATTGCTCTACATTTGATGAATCAATTTGAATATTTTCGGTTTGACTGTTGTCATAGCATATAGGTCGCTATACGCTATCCACTCTACCTCAAAATATTGTAAATAATCTACATACTTAAAATTCCTATTATAAATTTTCTTTAGAACAGTTATTCGAGAAGATAAGAGTATTCCCAAGTAACACAGATGCTCTTGCTTTCGCCACCGTTACGTTTTCAGCACCACATCATAAAACCTTAGGTTCTTGAAGTTGGTTTTATACAAGTAACGGGGCCCCTTACAAAACCCCTATAAGGATGATTTGACACTTTATAGAACTTAATTTTGGGTGCAGAAAGGGCTCTAGTTCGGGCTCTTATATAACTTTTTTGACAGTCAATACATTTTAAGCACACACACTTCGAGGAGTTAACCTTTTACTGTCATGGTGTGGTTTTTATTGTAGTTAGGTATACACACATTTCGATCTTATTCTTTGAAAGTGTTGATGTTTTTGCACAAATAACTTCGTTCTTATTAAATGGTTATGAAATTAATGAGCAAACCGAGTGCATTTAATTAGCAGAAAACAAGGTGCGCATCTCGTTTCTTCGAATGATTTATTCAAATAGGACGAAAAGAAACAATGCTCTTCTTGAAATATTAAATATAACATAAAATAAAGAGTGTAAGGTTTTATGTAGAGCCCACATAGCACCGTTGTAACACTTTAGGTGCTCTGCGATGCCTTTTAGAAATTTTGGGTTGTAACTAAAATTTATATCATTCTATAGAAAATTTTAATTGTTTAGATGTTTACTTGAAATGTTCTCACAACAATTTCTGTAAATTACATTGTTTTCTATTGTATGACTTATGGCAACCTCCAAGTGCTATATAAGAGTGTAAAGTAGTACTTCGGATGTGTCAAACCTATAGTGTTAGAAAACAGGTGCTAGAAAGGTTTACAGAACTTGCGCTATAGAACTTAACCCCTCAGCACTTATTTCCTTATAACTTGAGTGCTAGGAACGTTTATAGCACCACGTTTACGGAACCTTTGGTGCTAGCACTTTTAGTTTTATCATTTTGGTGCTATAAACGTTTCTATGACCAATTTTATAAGTAAATAAGCTGCGCACTAATGGTACGATAACGAAACCTTGCAAAACCATTAGTGCTACTGACGAGTATTTTGAGTGTCTTATAAGTCCAATATTCAAAAACCAGTGCTTATGGTTTCAGAGTGTGCTACTTGGGATTAGCCTCTATGAATACTCATGTTTTTGGACCTTCCAACCATCCATCCCAACTCCCGTCCTAATACGCACAACTATACCTACTTTAATCGGCTTTTATATAAATGAACACCTCTTCACTCACCTTTTAAAGTACCTCATCCACCTGTCCTCATCCCCGATACAGGATAACTTAACTCCTGAAACACCTCATCACAAATTGGATATTCTCAGGTCGACCGCAAAGCTTGTTAATGTTAAGCAAATAAGATTAGTTTCACATCGTCTAAGGGGTGCTTCTTAAAATTCCATTTAACATGATTTCTGCACTACTCTTAACCGAAAATTTACCCATAAAAGACTTTATAAAAGCCCAAGTCCTATTTGCCATCATTATTTACGAGCAATGAAATTGAGGTCCCCCCCGCATCCCCAATTCGAAACACAATGAGTAGCTATTCCTATGCCCTGCTTAGACAAACTTACTCAACAAACACACATTCCACGTGCTTAGGATTCTCTGCATGGCCTAATCCTTGCCGTAAGTAATTAATTAGTTCTCTAGCTGTGTGTGGTGTGGCACACATAAAACGTCGGCCAATTCAAGCAATCATTTGTTCGTTTACACAACAAACGTAGGTTCTGGTCCAACAACATGCATACACTGACACTTGAAATGCGTTTGCCGGTAGAAGAACATCCCCCAACACTGGACGACCGTCAACGTCAAAGCTTTGAAACACTCTGTCTGACCCCAACTACTGGCCAGACGCGTCCAACCCAAAAACATCACCCGTGCACCTCTGTCTAAGTCAGACGATGAGATGCTGAATGATGTGCACCGACTTCGATCCGAATATTCGACTGCCCTGTGTCCGACCTTTTGTTCTATATATTTAGTAATACCAGAAAGGACTTCGCCTTAAACGTAATGAAATTACGTATAGATTTCCTTATAGTTGTTGTTCAATTGTTGTCCTTCCTTCCGTTTTAGTACTCCTTGTTGTTGTTTGCAAATTTCTGGTACACCGTTGTTCTCAGTGGTAGTCCTGAGTCCCGATGTCACTATTCTTGTTATTGGGGAGAGGGTGTAGGAGAAATTAATTGGTTCAGCAATTCACTCATCAAGTTGTAGTTGGGTGGGCTGGCTGCTGGAGGACATTCGGCATCATGTTCTCCTCCAATAGTCCTATGCTTGAGCACACATCCTGAGATAACTAATGGTTATCCTTCGAAGGGATATGTGACGGGAAAGCAAGACAAATTACACGACTAGCGATAATCGCTCGTTTTTTGTCCTGGGGCCCAGGGGGGCATGACAATCGACTTCCAGCAGCCCCAGCCATAGGATGGAGTGGAATTATTTCCTTATTTATTAATGCTCATGACAACGGAGGCGACACTCGTAATTAATCTTTTCGGCTGCGTTCTGATTTCGTTTTGTGTCGATTTGAAATCAATTTATCCAAGTTGATTGTGTTGTTCAGTTCTGGGATAGTTTCGGTTGATACGTTTGACGGAAATGAGACCGATGAAGGTGAGCAATTTGCTTTAGATAATTCTCTGGCTGTTAGTTTAGTGATTTTGATTTATTACAATTTGAGTCTTCAAATTGATGTACTTACGTCTAGTCGCCTTCAATTACTTTCTATTACAAAATCATTACCATGGAGAAAAGTTTGACAACGTTACGCTTGAACTTTAAAGTCTATACCTGAGGAAAACTTTCAAAGTTTCTTCTCTTCATTAATTTTCAAACTACACGCACACCTCCACGAAAAAATGATGAATGGTGTATACATATTATCTAAGCATCATGCCCCATTAGAGAGCCTGAAGTGCAATCAGCTCAATTGAGGAAGTTTCAAAGTCGTTGCACAAAGAGCCTATTAAGAGTTGAAAACGGATCTTGATTGATCGATTTGTTCACTTTCTTCAAAAACATTCAACAAGAGCAGGGAGATAATCAAACCGCGCATTTGTGGATTAATACTGATTTCGAAACCGAAATCACATCGATTGAGCTGTTACACCAATTGAGTTTTTAACTCCCTTAAATATTTACATTCCCGTCAACCTATATCCCATTCATAAAAATGAGTTCTGCCGAGAGTTATATTTATTCAAGAGAATAAGAAGGACTCATCTATTGGGGATATTAGGTTAAAGATAATATTGGTCGTTTGCACCACACGCACCCAGATTCTATCCTTCTCATAATCGTTGGCATTCATCTTCCAAGTTTGAAAACTCTGGTGAATAATCCAGTGATACATCCCTTCAATCAAATCAGAGTGTATAGTACGACTCTATACATTATATCAAATCGCACCTGAATGATTTGCCCTGGTGCGTCCGTGTGTGCGGTGTGTGCTCTGTGTATGAATGCCACTTTGACTCACATGAAGCGATTGCCTTTACGACTATCATTACTTATATCCTGTCGCTGCGTATCATTGTTTCAATCGAGTTAATCTTTGGGTAACGTTAACGCAGGGATTTACGATGTTGAAAATTCATTTTGTATCATCATTTGTCATAGATTTTTTGTGATCGCCCCGTCAAATTTTCCCGGCTTTAATAAATGGCGGGATTATCTGTATCATGAGTCATTGGATAAATGAGGATTTTAAGAAATAGACTTTAAAAAAACGTTGTTTCTTTTAATTCTATATTAACTGCTTACACAAATTATTGTCAAAAGTGACAACTCGCTGCTCTTTTTCTTAAGTATATTTAAAGAGATGCAAAGTAAGACACTGCTTTATCTATGTAGTCCTTAAAAATTACCTTTTTTTACCCTAACAAGGGTACGTCAAGTTAAGTGCATAGTTTGTAACGCAGATAAATAATCACCGTAGTAGACGATCCTTTAGGCAGATAAAGTTTTCAAATTAGTCGAACCTGTATGTGTCGAACCACAGAGACACCCACAACAGACCTGTATGTGTGACCCAGCATTGAACAAACCGACTTTAAAAACAATTTTATGAGAAACTGCCAGAACGCACTTCATAATACTTTAAATTTTCGTTCTCTCTCATAATACTTCTGGACTACAACTAAGTTAACTTAACAAGTAGTTTACGCTTCCGTAGTGTTTATCGCATTGGGTAGGTTGCTATCCAGTGAATGCACTAAGGCCGTTAATTCGTGCAGCTTCACCCTACGTCGCTAGATCGAAGGGTCTTGTTCTTTGAAGTCGTCGCTCGTTGTTTACATCGTTAAGAGTCTCGTTGAGGGTACGGATCATTCCATTGTTGCAATGAACATGAAGGCGAGCATTTAGCTTTCGAGCAAAGTTTGTTACTTCTTCGCTCACGGTAGCTTTTCCTAAATCTCTGTGAATATCACTTATCCTAATATACCCTGGGGCATTCACAATTGCTCTTAGTGTCTTGTTTTGGAAAGTCTGCAACATACCCATGTTGCTCGGCTTGGTACAACCCCAAAGTTGTATACCGTATGTCCAGGACGGCTTTAACACCTGCCTGTACAGTTTGAGAGAGCAGTTTGTTATATAGGCTTAGTTTCGAAAATCTTCCGATAAGCCAATACATTTCCCTGAACCTAATCTCGAGCTAGTCACGCTTCTTCTTTACGTGTGGTTTCCACCTTAGTTTAGCGTCCAGTGTCATCCCTAGATATTTCGCTTCATTTGCATAAGGTATTTGTGCAGAATTTATGAACAGAGGTAAATTGTTAACCCTTCTGTATGTGAAATTCACATGCGTAGACTTGTTCTCGTTAAGAGCGATTCGCCAAGTCTTCGTCCATACACAAATTCTGTGCAATGCTCGTTGGAGGTTTCTCGTTGATGACTCGACTGATTCACCTGTTGCCAGGATGGCCGTATCGTCCGCAAACGTGGCCACAACTGTCTCGTCATCTAGAGGTCTCTTGTGTAGAGCAGAAACAGGGTCGGACCGAGGACGCTTCCCTGGGGTACGCCAGCACGAATTTGTTTGAAACTCGAGTATTCACTACTACACCTTACACGAAAGAGTCTTACTTCAAGATAGTTTTTCAATATTTTAAACATGTCTTCCGGCAAGTTTTGCCGTCGCTTATATTTCAAGCCTTCGTGCCATACCTTGTCGAAGGCTTGCG
This sequence comes from Neoascia interrupta, assembly GCA_947623515.1. Classification (NCBI taxonomy): domain Eukaryota; kingdom Metazoa; phylum Arthropoda; class Insecta; order Diptera; family Syrphidae; genus Neoascia; species Neoascia interrupta. Next base: position 30,523,970 of record OX392464.1, on the reverse strand, counting down.
ATACGTCCAGGAAAGCAAAGGCTTTTTCAATTTCATGCGTTATTCTGTAGACTTGATCTATTGTGGAATGGTTAGGTCTGAAACCGAATTGATGATCCGGGATCAAGCGTCTTTCTGCAATTATTGGTTGTAATCGCTTCAGCAGAAGTTTCTCGAATACTTTCGATATTATCGGCAGAAGCGATATGGGCCTATAAGATTTTTTATCATTTGCACATTTCCCCGGTTTTGGAACCATAATGACTTCAGCAACTTTCCATTGCCTTGGAAGGTATAGAAGTCTAAGAGAAGCGTTTATCATATAAAGTAGCTTGACTATAGTGCCTTTTTTGGTAGTTCTTTCAATATTTCGCCAGGTCGTAACCCGGGGCCTTATTATTTCTAAGTGTGCTTATTGTCTGTCGGAGTTCAACTAACGAAACTTTTTTCATTCTGAAGCTATCAGGTTCCGCGTTGTTATTTTGAACGTCAGCCAACGGCGGACCGTCGAAAGGCTTGAATGTTTCTTCTACATGTTCAGCAAACAAATTCGCTTTCTCTTTTTCTTCTCTTGCCCATTCGCCGTTAGCTTTTTTTATTGGTGCCGAGTGGATTATAGGTTTCTTGATAGACGAGTAGTTTGAGCTCCTATCAGCCGACAAGCCTTCAAGGTATTTGGAGGTCTCACGATTTTTAAAATCTTGCAACATTGCTTTCAGTTTGTTAGAGAGGTGGTTCAAGGGGGTTTTGTCTCTTTTCACGAATCAATTCTTCGATTTCAAGCAGATATGTTGTGCGTACATGCCCGTCGGTGCTAACTGCGTTCTTTTGGGACGAAATGCTGTTCCAAGCAGCGCTCTGAATTGCTTCAATGAATTTGTCAGCTGCGGTTTATAACTCGAAAGGAGTTCTCAATCCACATTCAAGCCAACAACCTTCTTACAGTTCTTTCTGAAAGCGTCCCACTTCATATTTTTGCTAGCTAATGTGGGAGCTATTTCTATTTTCGCCAGTCTTCCACCCATCATTACTCCTGAGTGGTCTGAGCAAAGATCATAACTTTGATTCGCGTAAGCTATTCGGGGTACCCTTTAGCGATGACAAAGTCGACAAGGTCAGGCTTATTATTCCTGTCGGTTGGCCAATAAGTTGGCTTACCCGTGGAGAAAAAGTTCACCCCACGTTTCATACTGTTTTTGTACAGTAATCTGCCTCTTCTTGAATTGCATCGTGAACCCCAAAAAGTATGCTTCGCGTTTAAGTCAGCCCCAATGATAAAATTGGACCCAATGAAGTCATACATACGATCAAGATCGTCTTGCACCAGTCTATATCCTGCGGGAAATAACAAGATGCAATGTTGTAATTTAAGCAGTCAATTTTTACAGAAACTGAACTGATCTGCATAGAGTCTAGCTTAACTTCTGTGTTCTTGAAATGCTTTATGCAGTTCTTAATGTAGAGGGAGGATCCTCCTCTCGAATTTTGCGAAGGACGATGTGCGTGATAGTCATTGTAACCTATAAGTTTGGGCCTAGACCCGTTTTTAAGGTGAGTTTCCGTAATCATGCAAATATATACGGAATATTATTTTTCCGTATAAATACTTCTAGTTCGTCTATTTTATTCAGAAGGCCGTTTGCATTCCATGTTAGTATTTTAATTAACTGTTTCACATTTAGCTACATATAAAAAAATTAATATTTACAAAAAAAATAACTTTTATTCCCTCTTTCACATTAATTGAACAAAATGGTTTTAATAAAGGCGAAAATTTAACATATAGAAATAATAATGATAGGCTCCAAGCCAAGAACCTCATGATCGGTACATGGCACATGATCGATACTGAATTCTGAGTTGAGTAAGCCATGCCCGTCCATCCGTATGTCACTAATTTTTAGGCCATAAACTTTGAGCTAGTAGAGACTTGAAATTTTCTCGTATATATGTACATATATACTTCCTGATATCTGAAGCCCAAATGTACCCATAAACGGTCTTAATATGCATTTTCCTTGGACCACGCCTACGTTTGGGGGCAGAATTTAAGAAAAACCTATCTATCCCGCAATCTAATCCAAATGCCGCATTTGCGAATGTTTTATGTCCCATGGCTATGTCTCCGAAACGTGTCGTGTCTTGACGGCAACCGATAAATCTGCCAATTGTAGATAAGGGCATTTTCGAATATTATATTCTATTCTTCATATTCTTCTCCAAGCTACACGTGTTTTTTAACACTTTCATGATTCGACCTCCTGGTAACCAAACTTATCTTCCTGGTACTTCTCGTGGGAAGATAGAAATGCTTTTGGTACTTGCTTTTGAAAAGCTTTTATTGCGGGTGGTTATTTTTTAGCGGTTCGTCCAAAAATGGAAAAAGGACCTCTCTTGTCTGACCGTCCGTCCAATCGCGTTATAACTTCTGAACGGTCTACACTTCGGTCGTAGAAAGACAAAAATTGATGTGCTTTTAAGCTTCGAAAGTCAGAGAATCCAGCGAGGGTAACTTTTTTTAAGCAGAAAAAACGGTTTAATTACATTTTCAAATTTCACGGGGAAAATAGATTAAATGTTTTTCAATACTTTGTTTAAGAAGATAAGCAGCCAAGAAGAAAAAAAAAACGAATTTAAAGTTAAGAAGATACCAAACTTTAATGGAAAAATTCAATTTTTTGAAAATATTGAGAAGTTTCTGAGAAATGAAGAGGTGAAAATGGGTGACGTTTTTCAAAGTGTTTGAGACCATTGTTTTATATGTGTGTTATTGAACGCACATATAAAACAACACAAAATAAACCAAATGTTTGAGCCATATTTTTCGCAGTTTTAACGCATTTTCGAAAAAAAAATCGCGAAAATTCATGGAAAAAAAGTGCCCCCTCCCCTTCATCTCTGGTCTTGTTTGGACAAATCTTGTGAAAAAAATCACACGTATCAAAATTTAACCAAAATTTTAAGGAAAATTATAATTTTAAAATTTGACGCAGGTACAACCACATAAACGTAAACCAACAGAAGAGCTTAAAAAAACCAATAAGTTCATTTACAAAAAAAATGTATAAAAAAATTGAAAAAAAAGTTTAGTGCTACCCTTTTTTAAGTGAAAAAAATTAAAAAAAATCACCCAATATAAGAACAATAGACTCTACTACGAAAAAGTATACAATAAAAGTAAGCGGCTACAACAAAAGCCGACGGAACGCTCCGCATATGTTTTGATACTTGACGGTCTTTTTTGTTGTTGGCAACCAGAACTATATTTTTATTTATGTGCCAACATGTCTTGTTAATTAAAGTTTAGTAAATAAACAGATATTATATAATATTAGGTATATTTTTTGGCTAAGAATAAGTGTTTTTGTTGGCAGGCTATAGTGAGCCTTTTGATATGTCGCTGCACTTAGTAGACAGACGATGATCTTCTAAACTGGAGGCCACAGATTCGTTGTCGAATAAAGTATATAAATCTCTGGCATCCACAGCAGACTTTTTATGCGGACCGCCCTTAAAACTGTTGTCTATCTAAGCCATTTGTTTGCAGAGAAAATTATTCAAATATGTCATATGAGGTACATACTTTGTATGGAAAATTTAAATTTTGAATAGCTATAGCTTAAAAACTAAATAAGCCCAACAATTTTTAATAGCATATTAACAGAACAATCATATAGATGTATACCTACTAGCATAAAAAAGACAAAGGAATTGCACTTGGGCCAACGTAAAACTTGTGCCTGTTTCAAACCCATATAGTGAGTTTATGCTAAGAATGGGATGGAAAAAAAATTGTGAAAGGATTGATTTGGATGCTATGGGTTACTTACTTACTTAAGGTTGCGCTACAGTCCGGGGTGGACCTGGGCCTCAGCCAACAAGCTTCGCCAGCCAGCTCTGTCTCTAGCTAGCCGTCTCCAGTTTCGCACGCGAAGTTGGCTGAGATCCCCTTCCACTTGCGTGCGCCACCTGAGTCTCGGTGCTCCTCTACCGCGTCGTCCCTGCGGTGTGGATTCGAAGATTTTCCGGCCCCGGCCCGGTTGGTGTCCATCCGCTCTAGATGACCCAGCCATCGTAGACGTTGTGTTTTGACTCTTTTGGCTGGGTCGGTATCGCTGTACAGCTCGTACAGTTCGATGTTATATCTCCTCCTCCACTCTCCGTCTATGCAGACGGGACCGTAAATCGTCCGAAGAATTTTCCTCTCGAAGCAGCCTGAAGTGTTTTCATCCGCCTTTGACAGGGTCCACGCTTCTGCACCGTAATGCAGGACTGGGATGATGAGGTTCTTATACATGGACACTTTAGTTGCTCGAGAGAGGGCTTTGCTACTCAATTGCCTTCTTAGCCCAAAGAAACAGCGATTGGCAAGAGTTATCCTTCGTTTGATTTCAGCGCTGGTGTCATTGTCTGAATTGATAGCGGAACCCAGGTAGACAAAGTCCCTAACTACCTCAAAGTTATAGCTGTCGATGGTGATGTTTTGTCCAAGACGTCGGTGTTAGGTGTCTTTTCTTGATGACAGCATATACTTGGTTTTGCCCTCATTGACTGCTAAACCCATATTCGCCGCTTCCGTCCCAATACTCACGAAGGCTTCACTGACATCACGCTTTGTTCTACCGATTATGTCAATGTCGTCTGCGTATGCGAGTAGTTGAACGGACTTTTAAAAGATTGTTCCTCTGGTGTTGGCGCGAGAGTTATGCACAATTCTCTCAAGTATGAAGTTAAAGAAGTCACAAGACAGCGCGTCGCCTTGTCTAAATCCTTTTTTGACATCAAAGGGGTCGGTGAGGTCTTTGCCGACCTTGACGGAACAGCGTGAGTTTTCCATCGTCATGATGCACAGACTGACGAGTTTGGCAGGGATGCCAAAACTAGACATTGCGCTATATAGCTCGTCTCTATAGATGCTGTCATACGCGGCCTTGAAATCGATGAAGAGGTGGTGTGTATCGATTTGGAATTCCTGGGTTTTCTCCAAGATCTGCCGCAGTGTGAATATTTGATCGATGGTGGACTTTCCTGGCCTAAAGCCACACTGATATGTGCCTATCAGATTGTTGACAAACGGCTTCAGGCGTTCACACAGTACAGCAGAAAAGATCTTGTATGCGATGTTAAGAAGACTGATTCCTCTGTAGTTGGCACAACTCAGAGGGTCTCCTTTCTTCAGGATCGGGCAAACAATGCTGAGGTTTCATTCGTCGGGCATGCTTTCTTCCGACCATATCTTGCAGATGAGCTAGTGCATGCTCCTAACCAGCTCATCGCCAGCGGATTTAAAAAGTTCGGCCGCTAGGCCGTCTGCTCCGGCTGCTTTGTTGCACTTGAGCTTAGACACAGCTGCTTTCACCACCTCCAGGTCGGGTGGGCGGTATCGTTCGTATGCTTCGTCGGTAACGTCTTCGCCCAGGTTGAATGGTGGATGCTATGGGTGGCACCTCAAAATTAACTGCGCCTCACCTAACTAAAGTGATGTTTGCAGGGTGATCTTCTGAGTCTATCATCTCATTTTTCCATAGTAAGCTCACAATCTGATAATCAAGTTAACACTACTGCGTTGTCTTTTGCTAAAAAAAACTAATAAATTAAATCGCGAAGAAGTTGAATTAATGAAAAAGATCAAGTTTTTAAAGGCTCTTGCTTATTTTCAGATAGTAGGTATTATGCCTTAAATTTTCCGATAAGAGAGACTCAAACATTTTCATACGCGCACTGCAGAGCTTACCAAATAGTTGTATGGGTTAATCATTCGAAACGGATAACTTAAATCTACTTAAAAGCCAATAAGCCGACCATTGATATATCGCTCTTTATAAACTGGCAAACGACGTTTATACCATTGAACTAATTGCATTGTCAAGCCTTTGTAAGATCAATACTCACCACTGCATAGTTGAGGTTTTGTTTTAATGAGATGTCACACCAGACTGTGTAAACAAAAGCTGTGAGCTAGAGAGCTTGTGCATGGCTTTCAGCCCAAGAGACCCGCAAGGTAGATATGTATTGGTATTAACCGAAGGCAGGCTTGTTGCGGAAACTTGGTGTGTCGCTGTGATAAGCATTCTTTTTAATGCTTTCGATTGTTCAATTCCATTGATGATGTTGACTCCGGTGCAGTCACTGCATCACATCCTCAAGCCGATGCAACACCATGACGATGACGGCATTAACATGAATCCTTATTCTATCGAAAGGACTATGTTAATGACAACATTAAATCATGGTGCACTGCATTCACGATTATCTTATCTCGTCTAATTTATTTAAAGTTAATTAATTTACATGGAATGTCGGCGGCAGTCTATCGCTGTTATTGTTTGTCCAATGCCATTAATTGATTTGTGCCTTTCGAGCACGGGCAAATTAATCCTGCACACAGTAGGGGAGTGCTGGGAAAACTATCGAAACTAATTAATTCAACCTGACTCGGCAGCGTAATTTATTGTTCTTTAGTAGCCGAATTATAAGCTCGTGAAAGGACGTTATATAACAGCAATTTGTGTGGGTAACCGTGGTTATAAGCTGCTAACCTGCATTCACTCAATCGATACACGAAATGTGTAATTATACCAAACTCGGCGTTAGTCGAAATTTAAATTTTTAACTTTTCGCGCGCTGAAAAGATTTCGTGGGCAATTTAATTGACTCAATAAATTTAAATTTTCTTCATTTTCTGGGATTCACAACCTGCTTCTTCATCATTAGGGATATAGCGTTGAAGGACATTTCTTTCTTAATCTGCTGGCGAATAAATTAACATTATGTGTTCGTTTGCCACCCTGCCGCGTGAAATAATGGCCCCGTGCACCGCCATGGAGACGATAATATATTTCCTATCTGTTCAGTAAATACACATTATAAATCCTTCTCGAATTGGGAAGGAATTCTAGAACTGTCATTCTAATCCAAGGAAAGTATACTGCATGCCCCGACATAAGTATCGCTTCTATACTCCTAACTGCTATGAGTTAAAGCTTTTTGCATAATGAAAAGCATTCACCCGTGATGTGGAGGCAAAGTCTTCCCACCCACACTGATGTTAAAGCAGCGAGAGGATGAGTTTGTTTTCTTAAATAAATTTATTTACCCAGGTAACGTGCAATGCAGGCAAAAGCAGGTACAGGAAGCTTGGAAACTGGAAGTTTACTCCGGATGGATGGTAGGTATGATTGTATGTTGTGTTTTCATGCCCCTTTTCGAGTAGGTACCTACATCTAAGACATTTCTTAGCATACTTACCTACACATGTATCAAAGTTGCAAAAGGTCATGGAAAAGAAATTCAACAACTCTGAGAGATTTCAAAGGAAAACAAGAAGAACTTCTGATCCGGTTAGAGTTCGTGCTTATTTTAAGATTCCTCATTTCACCTTGAATTCTTTAAGGAGAAGCAAAATAGCAGGAGTAAAAAAATAAATAAATTTATTTCCTGTGCTTTTGTTTTCCCTTTTTTCCTTTATTTACATATTTAAGAGGATATTCCTCGTCAGCAACACCAGCGATACAGCATGGTATTACGATAAATCCTTTTGAGGAAGTGTACATCATGTAAATTCACTTATTCAAGGAGTGAGATGCGGAGAGAAACCAGAACTACGCATACGGGCGTAAAGGCAACACGAAATCGTTAAGTGTATCATGTGGATGCGCTTAACGCGTGACCAATTTGAAACCGTCATGCCTTCTATTGAAGAATGTAAACGATGATGTGACAATCTGCCCCCGTTGTCAGAGTTAATTGACATTTGAAAACTGGAAATCTTGGTATATAAACTAGGCCAACATAGGAGCAAACTAAGTCATTAATTTTAAAGATTTTCCATTGATGACGTTGCACATCAATGGAAAAATCTCATTTTTTTAAAAGATTTTGAGAAATGAAAAGCTGTGTGTTTGAATACTTTGAAAAACGGTAACGCCTACTCACAAATGCAATTAGCTTAAATTTTTAAATAAAAAGCGGGCTTAGTCCAATCTTCTGAAATTTTATACAAAATTACAGCAAATTTCGAATATTCAAAAACTTCGCAGATTTGACTGAAGGCGGTATTCACGAAGGAATCTCAAATCGATTTTATGATATATATAATATTAATATGAGAAAAAAAGTTTCCTAACTCTTTCGAGCATATTTCTTTCTGCTTGCGGAACAACCACATGAACGTTAACCAACACAAAGGCTTTGAAAAAAGAACTATAAACTCAAAACAGTTTCTTCAATCAATTAATCATTTTCTGTGACCGTCACTGCTTATCCTTAGAAGAGTCACGGAGCTAGGGCGGCTTAATGGTCCTTCCATCGACTAGTGACATGAGACGAGTCTCAGAAATGTTCTTTACCTGATCCCAGTGTGTAGTGCAAACTTCGAAAAGGGGCGTGGTCCAATCGCCCCTAATTACAAACTATCAATTATAACACATACATTTACAAGTTATGCTTAAATGTGTGTAGGTTAGGTTAGGCTAGGTTGATGGATGCCCTTTTGACAATACTCACGGTTCACTTAGACCAGCATTTGGGTCCATTGTGTCCATTGGGAACCTTCTTAATACCTGGAACAAAAACAGAAATAAACCGCTGTTAGAAGCTCAGAGTTCCGCCTTAAATGTATCTGAAAATGCAATATTTTGGTTAAAATTCAATATTTTTGAAAAATCGACCCCTAAAAGTTGGTGTGGCTAAGAACCTTGCATGAACGACATCTGGAATGAAGTCTCCTTTAGGGTTTTAGTCTCGAGAAATTAGTCTCGTCAAAGGGTCTTGCTCTTTGTAGTCGTCGCTCGTTGTTTGTCTCATAAAGAGTACGGATCATTTCATTGTTGCAATGAACATGAAGACGAGCACTTAGCCTTCGAGCAAAGTTTGTTACTTCTTCGTTCACAGTAGCTATTCCTAAATCTTTCCGAATCGAAATCGCTCTTCCTAATATACCATGGAGCATTCACAATTGCTTTAAAAGTCTTTTTTTGGAAAGTCTGCAACATGGACTTGTTGCTCGGCTTGGTACCTTTAAGGGCTTTAGAGGGCTTTAATACCTTGTACAAGAGCAGTTTATATGAGCAGTTATATATGCTAAGTTATGAAAAATTTCCTATAAGTCACGATACCTTTCTTTGAGTCTTATTTTTCGCTCCTCACGCTTCTTCTTGTGTGTGGCTTCCACCAAAGTTTGAAGTCTACAGCCGCCCCTAGATATTTTGCTTCGTTTTCATAGGGAATTTGTACAGAGTTTATGAACAGAAGTTAATTGTTCATCTTTTAAATTTCCAGATATAATTTTTGTTTCGGAAATCTGGATTTATAGGTTTGAGAGAAAAGAGTATTATATTCCGGGTTTTAATTTTTTCGCGAATACAAATAAAAATTACGCTGCAGGTGGTGTTGGATGTTTTATAAAAGGGAAAGAGAAATACGTTATTCAAGAAATCCTAAATGTTGATTGTCTCAGTGCTGATGTTTTGAAGGTTTCCATGGAAATTAACCATGAAACATTTGTTTTTTTGTGTGTGTATCGATTGCATATGTTCACTGTTTCGATGTTTTTGGAAGAATTTTCTTGTAAACTTAACAGGGAAAAATCAAGAAACCTCATGGAAGTAGGTGATTTAAATATCAACATTCTGGAAAAATGTAGTTTCGCTTTAAACTTCCTAGAAATGTTAGCAATGCATGGTCTCGAAAGTTACATTAACGAACCGACAAGACTTGCTTCGGGTAGGTGTTTAGACCATATTTGTGGAAGATACAGAAATGGGTCGTTCAGTAATTTCGAGAATCGCGTTCTTGACCGTATGATTACCGATCATTCAATGACTGGGTTTTTATTTAGCTCTTCTACAACCAAAAGCAACCAAAAAGAAAACTACAAACCGCTCTTTTGAATGAATTTTGGGTTAATGTCTATTCGTGTACTGACGTCTGTTCCTCTTATTCAGTTTTTATTGAGTGTCTAAAGAGTCATATTTTTTATTGTTCCACCACTTTGAGTGCTAAATGTCTACCGAAGAGGCTTAAACCTTGGATCTCCAGTTTTTTTATTAAACAAAGTTAAGATTAAAAACAAACTTAGACTAAAACTGTATAGAGAACCTGGTAATATGAGTTTAAAAAACAGTTATAAGAAGCTTTGTGGGGAACGTAAAAAGGAAATTCCAGTTTGCCGCGATAATTACTACTGCTCGAAATTCAGTTCAGTGAAGGGTAACCTAAAAAGTGAATAGAGACTAGTTAACAGCATCTTAAATAAACCTTCTGGTACAAAAAAACTGTCAGTTATTTTGGTTAATGACCATCCTGTATCTGACAAGCAAGCTATTGCAGATGCTTATAACGGCTATTTCACCAGCATAGCCACCAGTTTGCAGTCTTGTTCTGTGCAACCACGTTGTTTTTCAAGGAGATGTCTTTTGGAGTCGTCTTCCTCTACTAGCTTTAGATTTGAGCCCATAACTCCACTAGAAATTCTAAAGGTAATCGGCTCTCTAAGGAACAGCATGTCATGTGGGTTTGACGGTATCTCTAGTACTCTAGTACTTAAAAATATTGGTTGGTATACTATAGATGTACTGTCCTTTGTGTTCAATCGCTGTATTTTTGAGGGAGTTTTTCCAGAAGAGCAGAAGTGCGCTGATATGTTACCGCTTTTTAAAAAAGGTTCCGCTTTACAAATGTGTAATTATAGGCCTATTTCACTTCTTCCAACTTTAAGCAAAATCTTTGAAAAACTCGTTAAGGATAGACTGGTTTCTTTTCTAAGCAAAAATAATTTTTTTCATAAATCTCTGTTTGGCTTCCAAAAGGGAAAATCAACAGAGGATGCGCTTCTTGAATTTTGTAGCAAAGTTATGGCCAATCTTGATAATAAGAAGTGTACGGCTGGCCTATTCATAGATATTACTAAAGCCTTTGATATAGTTGATCACCATATCCTTCTTAACAAAATTGAAAAGGCAGGCATTCGTGGCTTTATGTTGGACTGGCTTAGATCGTACCTAAAAAATAGATGCCAAAAAGTAAAGATCGGAAATATAAGAAGCAATCTTTTGCTTTTCAACTTAGGGGTCGACCCAAGGTTCCGTCTTAGGTCCAATTTTGTTTCTTATTTACATAAACTCTCTGTTTAAACTGGATTTCAAAGGTGTTCCAACTGCCTTTGCAGATGATGTAGGCTTTTGTTATGGTTCAGACAGTCGCCTTGATCTCATCTCGGACATTAATTGGGACCTAAGCCTGCTGAGAATTTGGTTCTCTAAACATAACCTGGTTATGAGTTCCAAAACAAAGATAATGTTTTTTAATTTGTCGCCTATTCCTGCTCCCGATGTGAATGTCTACTTCCATGCACCAGAGTGCCAAAGGCTGAAACTTTTTTGTTGCAACTCTTCGCAAGAATTATCCACTCCTACATTTAATTGTAACCCTAATTGTAGTGACAAATGTTTTTTGATTGAATCTGTGATAAAGTTTAAATATTTAGGACTTACTTTAGATCCAAGATTAAGCTTCGCTTATCATATAGATTCCTTGAGGAGGTATTTCCGTTTCACCATTAGACATTTTAACTATCTAAGTAATATATGTTCAGCCAATTTGTTAAAAACCATTTACTATGGCATATTTCAATCAAAATTACAATATGGGATCACTTGCTGGGGAGGCGCGTATATGAACGAAATTCAGCCACTCTTGGTTCTATAGAAAAGTATGGTGCGTAGATTACTCCGCAAACAAGGTAGACATCCTTCTTACCCTTTGTTCTGTAGCTTGAAAATTCTTCCTGTCCGTCATTTGTATTGTTTTAAGGTGTTAAAAAATTTCTTTATGAAGTCTGGTAATAGCAATTCTAGAATTATTTCTAATTATAATTTACGTGGCAACTTTTCATACTCATCTAATGTTCCTTTTTTCTGCACCACAGCGTATTGTAGTATTTCCTCGATTCGGCTATTTAAAAAACTTCAAGTATAGTACAGATCGGCTTCTCTAACTGTAAAATTTCTTAATCTTGTAAAAAAGTGGCTTCTTGGTTTTAACTTTGCTGCCATTGAACAACTTCTTTCCGAGTATCTGGTGTGACTTAAAAATTTAGATTTTTCGCTTGATTTTCTCTCAAGTATTAGGTCTTTCGATAAGATTTTCTTTTAACTTCAAATGTAAATTAAATGTATTTTCTTTTGAAACCGCAAGTATGTAATAAAGGTATGCATTGTTTTTATTTTCCTTTCAAGGGTCACCCCACCCATATTTATACTGTACTGTCTTAAAATGCTCAGTTGACATTCAACACTATTTTCTTATTTATTAATATAAAAATTTAGAATGTCAAGTAAATTTCCGTACTTTAATTTCTAATTTAAATCAATTGTATCAAATTGTAAATTGTTTTCTAGTTCAATAAAATATTGTACTGAAATAAAATAAAAATAAAATATCTATCTATTTAGTCCAAAACTTGTTGGAAGCTCCTTGTTGATATCTCGACTGATTCACGTGTTGCGAGGATGGCCGTGTCGTCCGCGAACATGGCCATAACTGTCTCATCAGCTAGAGAGAGGTATGTCTCTTGTGTAGAGCAGGAATATGTTCGGACCGAAGACGCTTCCCTGGGGTACACTAGCTCGAATTTGCTTGAAACTCGAGTATTCAGTACACACCAAACACGAAAGAGTCTTCTTTCAAAATAGTTTTTCAATATTCTAAACGTGTCTTCCGGCAAGTTTTGCCATAGCTTAAATTTCAAGCCTTCGTGCCATACCATGTCGAAGGCTTGTGATACGTCGAGGAAAGCACTCGAACATATTTTTTCCCTTCTAAGGCTCTTTCAATTTCATGTGTTATTCTGAAGACTTGTTCTATTGTTGAATGATTAGTTCTTAAACCGAATTGATAATCCGGGATCAAGTGTCTTTGGGCATGGTTATAATCGCTTCAGTATAAGTTTCTAAGAGACCTTCGATTATTATCGGCAGAAGCGATATGGGCCTATAAGATTTATTTTGTCATTTGGACGTTTCCCCGGTTTTGGAACCATAATGACTTCAGCAACTTTCCATTGTCTTCGAACGTATAAGAGTCTCAGAGAATCATTTATGATAAAAGTAAAAAAGTAAGAAAAAGTGCGAAAAAGTATACCTAAAACAGATTGTTAAATTTATTCGGAAATATGTAGTTTTATAAAACAACTCGATTTTTATATAAACTTAGTAATAAAGACGGGTTTAGCCTTCAACAAAAGCCGACGGAGTACTCCGCGTGTGTCTTCATATTTGGCTGTCATTTATTTGATGGCAAAATCAGCCGCCGCTCGTTTAACAATCCGCACAACGAGGTGTGCATGCCAATCGAACATGAGCGCCGCGGTACCGTGGTTAGCGTGTCGGGCTACTATGAACTAGTTTTCAGGTTCGAATAACGCCAGGGCAATAAAAGATTTTTCATGATTCCACATCCTCCGTGAGGCGAGGGCTTGGCGAAACCTCCGAGAGTATCGTTTGTCATTCGCCATTCGGAACCGGCAGCTTTCCTGTCGGTATAGAATTGTAAGACAACTCCATGTGTGTTAGAATACCTCTAACGAAATTCGACTAAGTTCGATCTCGTGCCTTCAATACTGTGGATGTAGCACCTGGAAAGTGGGAGTAAAAAATGCTTTCTCTGAAAATGTCGCATGGCTAACGAACCAGATGTTTATGTTCAAAAACATTGTCAACTGTCTGAATTTAACAATTTAACAAGGGGCAAGCCGACTTAGTTATTCTCTTCACACACAGCTAATAACCACTCTTAGAACGTACAGTTCCACCTCAAATTTGCCTATTCTTAAACATAAAACTACTTTTTGTATCCAATCACTGCCTAGGTCTATAAAAACCTCATTTCATGTAAAAAAAATAATAATATCAAATATTTCCTCCAGCAAATTGGTAGCATTCCTCCATTTCACATTTGTACGTGTCCCGTTGATTTTGTCATATATTTTCATCTTCCAACTTAAAAAAAAGAGCGCAACGACAATCTCATACACCCACTGACTTTGGAATCCCAGATGCTATCTACCAGTCGCAGATCCCTTGCCATTTTAGTCACGAAAATCCCATCAAAGAACTTAATGTTCCTCTCACCGTGTCTTCATCCGCCTATAAGGGAGCACACGAAAAAAAAGGAAACCTCTCATAAAGCACAAATACACAGAGAAAAAAAAGGAAGCCCCACTGCTGCAGAATAAAGTGACTTCGACTTCGAGTCCATTCAATCAAACTGCCAGCAAATTTCGAGTTCATCAATGGGGCAGAGTCCACCAGCAGTTTCAGCCCCATTGCAAAACCTGTAGTCGAGTCGGTACGCAGAGAAATGCAAATGGAACTCACTCTATCTCCTTCTCTCTTTGATTGAATTTTCATTGGCAAAAGGGACTGGGAGATAGCTATACCTGAATGCAGTTCCCATAGAAAATGTGGCAGCAAATCTATTTCAGACTCTCATCCTTAAGTTCTTAGTACGACCAACGATTTTTATCGAGAATTATTTGCGTTTTTGAGTACATACTACCAATTAATGTGCTCACGGTAAGCTAGGAAATAAACAGATTGTTTTCACATCCAGGTACGCGGACCCCACCTTTCTACAACACTGACATAACCAGTCCAAACTTACTTAAGTGGGTGGGGTTTTCCAAGAGATTCTCCTCTCACCGTTTCCATTGAAGTTGTATCCTCTTACTAAGTTCCTTCAATCTAAAACTCAATCTTTACATCGAAGAGGTTTCAACAGAAAATCAATCCTGCAACTGTGCCAGCATAATTGATTACGTGCTGAGTGATCCTTTGGGATTTTGTTTTCCACGTTTAGCATAAAAAAAATGAAAACAAACAAAAAAACAACAGAAAATACCTTCAATTCATATCGTTCAAGCTTACGGGATCCACTGATGTATATTTGAGCTGGACTGATTCACTTTCCAGAAAAAAATTTACTAGCTTCTTCTTCTCCACGGTGTTTAACACAGGGCAAGGAAAAAAAATCAAAGAAAAGAGCTAACGCCCCATTATTATTGAGATAGCGAAAAGGATGCTTTAGAACGTGTATCATTTTGCTCCAAAGGAATGGTTATCCTTGATCCCAACCGAAGAAATTGGTAAATTGCATTTGTATAGAGCCGGAAATTAATCCAATTGAATTTCGCGGTAGATTAGATAGGTAACCCAAATCAATTGAGTAGCTAGATTGATTATAGCCAACGTGAGCGTTCAATTTTTTGAGATTGTTTTTTGAATTCATTATATTATCTTAATTTTGACGCGAAACTAATTTCAGCTTTCAGGTTTTGGATCACTGTAAGCAAATGAGGCTGTTGCTGTTCTTTCTGTTCCTTGGTGGATGTTTGATCGATGATTGGCGCACTGAGAATCGACTTTCTCGTGAATCGCTCTCAAACTAAGGTTATTTTTTTAGAAGAGAAGATGAAGAATGATGAAGACCATGACTGGTTTGTCTTGCAGCTTTAACGATTATAGTTCCAAAAATGACTATCCCAATCACCTGTAAAGTTAAGTATCTTTATGTCATTATCCTGAAGTTGGAAACAGTATCCCGAACATGGTTCTAAAAGGCCAATAAGAGCTTATGATGATTATTTCTCTCATATGCGGCCAATCAAATTCTAGGTAGTCTGCTACTGCTTCGAATTAAAATTTAATGCAAATTTTAGCTATAGACAGTTTTTCAAGGACTTGTCTTAGCGTTAAAATCTGTTCAATGGTCCATCTGCTAGGTCGAAAGCAACATGTATAGGAAATATTTCCTGAAGTCACATGCTGGATTGGCGAAGGTAACGAAATTTTTGACTCGAGAGCTCTTAAAAACGCTCGCATAGGATCGCCTCATTGGTAGACAGAAAACATGGTTCAGTCATGCCTTAAAATCCCGGAACTGTAAGCATTGGTAATGTCTACAGATTACGGCTTTTATCTCTTGTTTCGGGAGAACAAAGAAAGGTTTGTTTTGTTTGTGCGTTGCAACGATTAATCCGGGTTGTTGCGTTTTCGTTTTTGGCTCAATCGTCCAAAAAATTCCAGCCTGCATGTGTATTCTTTGCGATAGAAACTTAGTTTTGCTCTTCCTACCACCTAAGCTTAGATCCAGGTTCTTAAGATTGTATGTACTTTAAATCGTGGTTAATTTAATATCTCGATCTTGCTTCTTTATGGGGATATATCTTCTAAACATGTTTCTACCGAAATATTACCTAGTGCTTGGTGGTCGGAAACCATCATTTAAAAGCTAGAAAATTTCTTTGGTAGTAGAGAGATGTGTCTAAAATGCCTTTTTTAGTCTCTTCTCCAGTACTGAACAACCGCTTAAGGCTAAGTCTCTAATAAGTTTGTTTTTGCCTCCCGCGATAACAATTGCCCACAAACCATAATTAATTAATTGTCCAAGATTTAGTTGGGCAATCAATGGTGAAGAACCACATCCGGCGAGAGATGTCCATGCTGTAAACTGAATATGGCGGCTCTAGAGAGGTCAATTTGAATCGAACCCGTTGTTCCTTTCTTAAAAAAAAACTGATTAATATGGGCTACAGCACTAAGGATCTCGCCTCTAAGCAAATTTCAACATGCTTATCAAATGCTTATCAACCATGTAAATCTAATAAGGCAGCCCTCATCGCATGGAAATCTGTCTTGTAGCTCTCCTAGAGATTGAAGGAGCCTTTAACAATACATGTTTTGAGCCAACAACAGGGCTCTCAATAACGTCGATCTATCCCTAAGATGGATCATGTCGATGCTCAAGGGAAGAATAATTCAAACTCTCATCAATGATGTGGAAATCTAAGCATTAACGTCACGAGGGTGTTCCCAAGGGGGTATACTTCTCGCCTTTCTTATCGTCGCTTGTTGTTGATTGACGATCTACTTCAATCCACAGCAAACCAAGGAATCGATGACTTAGGATATGCCGACAATGTAGCAATCATTGTCAGTGGCGAATTGATGCAATTTGGAATTTCTGTAGTTCAGAGATGGTGCAACATAAAAGTTTTCTCTCTTCAAATTCTAAAAAGACAAATCCTCCTTTTACAAAACAGAGGAAACTAGATTCTCTCCGATGATGTATGGTGAAACTATAGATTTCTTAAGGGAAGCGAAGGACTACCTTGGAATAATCCTTGGTAGCAAACTATCATGGAGCCCACAGATATAACGCACCGTTAACAGAGGCCCCTGATCCTTGTTGACCTGCAGTCGAATCTGCGGTAACAATTGGGGTCTAATCCCCCAGATTATATAGGCAATTGCCTATGCCGCGTTGGTCTAGTGGACAAATATCAACGAAGTCACTGCGGTGAAAAAGCTATAACGAGTACAACGTCTAGCTGGAATCTGCATGACGGGATGTCTTTGCTCCACCCCGACTATTGCTATTATCGTCATCATGGGTCTAACACCGATTCAAACACATATTCGATTGGAAGCAACACTAAGCATTCATCGTCTGCTCCCATCGAATACTATAGATTTCCATTCTTACAAAGGCGGGCACTAAGAGCACATTCAGCATGCCTCTCAACGATATGATTTGCAGAGTATAGCTTCCAGTAAGAGTTCTTCGTAGTAATCCCTCAAAAGGATGAATGGGAAAATTCAAACCAACTCCTTCTCGGTTTGGCCTTGTATGGTATACAGACGGCTCTGTTATTCATGGAAAACTGCCTCAGATGGAGTATTTAGTTAGCTTAAGGAAAAGGTTATCCATATTCCAGCTGGAGGTCCTTACCATCAACTACTGTGTTAGAATAAATCTAAGTTCCAACACTAGAGAAAGAACAATATTCATCTTTTCGGAAAGCCCAGCAGCTCTCAAGGCGCTTGACTCACACGTTATTAAACTAAAAATTGTTTTTGAAACAGTTATGGCCATACAAAAAATATAGTCGAAAACAATTTAATCATCCTTTACTGGATTCCATTTACTGGATTTACTGAACCATATTGTGCTGCAAAAGACTCTTCAAGAACTCTATAAGAAAACTAGCTAAAACTGAATTCAACATTCTGGCTTAACACACCTGGACAGCATTGTTCCAGAAAATTCTTTTCCAGGTTCTCCCCAAGAAGCTCTAATACCTTGGCCAACGTTAACAGGGCTTATTTAAAAATGCTTACTGGAACTTTCAGCGGCCATTACAAACTGAAAAAAAACCGTCAAGTATGAAGACATACACAGAGCGGTCCTTCGGCTTATGTTGAAGGTTGAGCTCATCTTTATTTTTCTATTATTGTGTGAAATTCTATAATTAAATAAGAGCTATAACCTGATATATTTCAAATTCTATTGTATACACTTTTCGTAGTTTGAAGCCTGCACGTTCTTTTATTGGATGATCCATAAGTTTCGTTACTCTAAAAAAGGATAAAAAATGTTTAAGTTATAAGTTTATTGTTTTTTTTTAAGATTTTTGTGTTAGCTTAACGTTCATATGGTAGTGCTTATCTACGTCAAATTTGGTTGATGTTGCATCATTTTAGTCAGTCAACTATAGTGTTTTCAAGTATCTCGGAAACCATTTACTATTTCAATAGGTACTGATAAAGTTTTTATTTTTATTTTGAACCTCAAAAGGTGGTTTTATCCCGTTATTTATGTAAATTTTTTATACCTATTATCGTTTCGGGAATGGAGGTGGACAGAAACGTTTTCTTGGCTTTTCTGCCATATTCAAAATTTCAAATCCAAAAAACAGCGATTTCAAAATTTTTTTACTACCGTTAGACTTTTTTTCACTATAACAAAGATCTGAGCTCGCGTTGGCTACTTTTCTTTAATTCTGCAAACATGGATTTCTGAGAAAACGATAAAACATTGTGGTTTTTATTTCATTTGTTAAATGTGCTTAAAAAATTTGGGGTGGAAACGGCAAATTTAAAACGTTTTTAATATAGTCAGCTTGCCTTGTAAACAATATCCTCATAGCCGCTTAGATACTAGAAACTCTTAAAAAATCGTTTTCAAAACGCTTTTAGGTTTTTGAGTAGAATCTTCCAAGTTTTTGCATATTTAAAGGTTGAAATAATTTAGAAGAATAAATTTCAAGAGAGATACTTTGGCTATTATTTATTTCAAAATTATACTTTATACCGTTTGCGAGATAGAGGGGAGGCATCCGTTCTGCTGACCCCTTTTTAGCATTTTTAAAATTTCAAATTCATAAAACACCTCTTTTCAATTTTTTCCAATTACCGTTAGATCTTTTTCCAAAAGCACACCCACCTAAGCTAGCATTCCTGTTTTTCTCAAATTCTATAGGCACCGATTATTTCGTAAACGGTAAAACAAGCTCTTTATTTACTATTTTTTCTTCTTAAATAGGCAGAAAAACTTAAGTTGGAAACGGCAATTTTAAATTTTTTTAATGCAGCTAGCTTAATTTTTGTGCGTTTTTGTACCGAATCTGAACAAGATCGCTGACATAATTAAGATGCTAGAAGATTTTAAAAAAATTATTTTTGAAAATGCTTTTATGTTTTCGAAACAATTGTCAGAAGTTTTTGAAATTTCAAAATTCACTATAATTTTCCTTGAAATTTTGGATATTGTCTGATACTTGTGATTTTTTCTCAAATGATTTTTACAAATAGCACCGAAAATAAGGGAGGAGGGACACACACACACGTTTTTTCGTGAATTTTTGCAATTTTTTTTCGAAAATGTTTTAAAACGGCACTATTAAAGTCTTTCGAAAAAATGAGACTTAAGCATTTGGTTAATTTTGAATTCTTTTATACGCGTGTTCAAAATCGGCTTTGTTGAACATGCGTTACTAAGTTATGGCCTCAAACACTTTGAAAAACGTCATCCATTTTTAACTCTTCATATCTCAAAAACTTCTTAATATTTTCAAAAACCTGATTCTTTTTATTAAAGTTCAATATTAACTTGACACAAGTTCCTTTTTTGCGTCCTCCGTCTATTCCCAAAGTTTATAAGCACAACAAATTTCGTCTCTCTACAATTAACCGTTCAGAAGTTATAAAGCGACAAGTTAGTGATACTTTTAGAGGTCCTTTTCCATTTTTGGACGGCGTCACGCAGTCTTTGTCTAGACAGCGATGAGTCTTTTCTTCACATAATCATGGAATGGCCGGCCCTCTTGCGTCTGAGGAAGAATTAATATCCTCGGCAAAGGAATTATCTCTTCGGCAAACCTAGCCGATATCCCTCCAGAGAAGATCTTTGTCTTCCTGATTGCCTCTTGAGTAAAAAGATGGCTCTGAGATTTCGCCAGGCAGGGCACAATAGGCTTTTTTTTGGAAGGCTCCCTACACACGCAGTCTAATCAAATCTAATCCAAGGTTGAGTTAGGTCTGTGGAGACCCATTGTGATGCCCAGTGGAGGAAGATTATTGTTTCTGTTTCAATTCTTCCTTCAACAATTTCTTTCTTGCGCCTTTAGAAGACGTAATATACACTTAAAAATTCTGAGATGTTGCACCAAACTTTGGTCCGCTAAACTTTGGAGATAGTTTTGATTTCAATATCAGGACTTTCTGGCCGCTAAAATTCTGGCGTTATAATAATATATAGTGTATACCCTGTAATACCCCTGTAATATACCCTTATTGACAACATGCTGGCTGCTCCTTAACTGCAAGGGACCTCCACTTGGGAGATGCTGAAATAGTCGAGCGATATTATTAGTTTTTCTTTATGTGGGTCTTCAGAGTAAAGGCCCGCACCCGTGCCTATGCTCATTTGTGCCCAACTGTGTTTATCTTTTTTAATGAATTTCTTAGCGGTTCCTTGGATTCCCACTCATTCCTAAGCTTGTAAACATGCAGTTGAAAGGCCGTTCGATGTCAAGTTAAGGGATGAGGTAGGCGGAGGGGGTGTAGATTCTTAAGGCCATGTGTAGAATTTGCGCATTTCCCCAAAAGCTAGTAACCTAATCGAGTGACTTATGAGCCTGAAAGCGCTTTTGGCAGCAGTTTCTTGCATAAAGGCAACCGCAGTTTTAGAATTTCCTCCAGCCCTGAGGTTGTTGTTCTCATTGCAGAATTCTTACGAATACAAGCTCTCTGTATTATTGTCATAGCGTAAGTTTTTTTCCAGCTGGTTTCTACCAGACCTAAACACTCATAGCCTATTTTGGTCTCTTTAGGTTTAACAATTGCAGTATGAATCCGGAAGACAATTTTAGATCTAAGACGTTATGTTTTTGAGCGATTGTTTTTTACATCCGCGGACTCATCTGCTGCTTTTCCTCCAACTGAGGGTCAAACAGTTTTATTGCGCTTCAGGCAGAAAAAGTTTTTTAGACTTCCACTACTGAGAAACTAGTCACTGCCGTCTTTCCTTTAAACTCGCCTTAATAAGTTAAGAAATTCTTTCCTAAGGACGGATGTCACCGTTGACGTTTGTTGCCACTGAAAATAAATTGCTTACTTGGTAAAACACAGAATCGAAAACCAATTTGATAATACGTCGATAAATAGGTACACCTACAAAAAGAATTGAATTTAACACGCAGCCTTTGAGACCTACCAGCAGACTTCAGTTAGAAATAATAAAACGTAAGAGTAATATAATTTGCTAATTCAAAAATTAATTCCTTGAACGCTATGATGGGCATTATACTATGAACTTAATGCCTGTAGTCAAAACTTTATAGAGCCTTTGTTTTTCAAAGCGGTTTTCCTGCTTGCCTTGCCAAGTTATCGAACAGTTTTACTATAGACATACTGAGAGCCTTCTGCTTGTGTATTTTTATGCAGAAGTGGAGTGGGTGAAACTGGTCCGTCATGAACTCGCAAAGTAAAGTGGTAACTGAAACCACTTGCACCATAGCGAATGCATAAGATTCCAAAAATTCTCACTTCAAGCCCATTTCAAGCAACATAAAAGTCGAAAAAGAAAAAAATAATAATTTTCTATGCGGCTTTGGGCTGGCTTCCCAAGTTGAAGTGCGGCTAGGAAACCAAAAACCAAAAACGTTTTGGCAAAAAAAAATGAATGCAAAATTTCTCTCTTCCAATATAACAAAATTGCACTCTGTTACCTATAGTAATTTCTCCACTAGGCACCACAACCGTCGATAAGGTACAACGGATTTGGCACTTGACAGCTTAGTCTGAAGTTGCTGCACCCGCTTCACTCCATAAATGGATGCATTGAAATATACCCTCCATCCGCAAAAGGACGAATAGCGCGCGATGAACACTCTCAAAAAAAAGTGTACAGCAAATAAAGAGCTCTACACTTTGCCACTATAGGTACTAGTGAATGGTGAATCCCAAAGTTATGGATCCTTAGCAATCTCTTCCACCTTTCTTATACTTACACAGGTAAAGAGGAAACTCAACAGGGTTGCATGCTGCATTACGAATCTTAAATTTATTCACAGCGGGGTTAGATGCAAAGAATGCGGTTTTGTTAAGTCGTGGAGTGTAAGTGCAGGATCCCCCCACTAGGATAGGAAAGCAAAAGTTTGTCCATTGTCCTTGAAATGGAAAGCGTTGATAGAAATTGCTCAGCAAATGCTCAGTCCTTCTCTGGTTGTTGTTAAGCAATTTTTCAATTTGCGGTGAACAATCGGGAGTATATCACGTCATTTATAGCTGGCAATAAGTCAAGACCCGAATACAATAAGCATTTTAAAATAGTACACTAAACTAAGTTTGGATGTAATATGTTGCACACGTAGGTTTAAATAGCTATATTCAAGTCCTAAGAACGGCTTAATTTTGAAATATTCCAGCTTTTCCACAGTTTCCCCCTGTAAAGCATTACTAAAGGCAAAGAGCAGTTTTTTTATGAAATGCGAATTTTTATTAGTTCTGCCAAAAAATAACGTCAAGAATTGCTCATCTTCTTATACCCCATCCCATAGGATAGGAGGTATCCATATTAAGTTTGATTCATAGTTTGAAACATAGAGAAACAACCACCGTAGACCGTAGACCCCCAAGACCTTAAGGGCATATGACCGAGACCGAATTGTAAGTCGAATGAGCCATGTCCGTCCGTCCGTCCGTCCGTCCGTCCACAGAACACTGACGACCGAAACAGATTGTGGCAAGTGCGTCATAGCTGGGTTAAACCAAGGCTGTCCGGAAGGTGGTGTTCTGTCTCCCCTTTTATGGTGCACGGAAGTAGACTCCGCAAGCCTACGCGGATGATGTCGCTGTTCTTTCTGTCGGCTAAAACCTAGGGACTGTGTGCTCTCAGGCGCAGAGATCCCTGGACTTGATCGATTATTGGTGCACTAGGAATGGGCTTTCAGTGCATCCTCTTAAAACTGCGGTTGTTTTCTTTACGAGAAGGAGGAAGGTCACTGGTCTGACCCAACTAGTGCTTAAAGGTGTCACTATTCCGATATCCGATGAAGTCAAACATTTGGGAAGAATCCTTGATAGAAAACTTCTATGGTCCGAGCATGTTGAATACAAATCCAAACAAGTTGGGAAGTGCAACAGTGCGTATGCAAAAGCTTCAGTCCATCTACGGTGGATTGCAAAATACCCGACCATACAAAAAAAAACTGCCACGCCTCCAAAGAGTGGGCGGGATTTAAAAATATAACTGTTGAATGCTTTATACTAGGTGGTTGCATACATTTCGGCTTAAAACCCCGCCTTTTTATACCCGACCAAAGGTATATTAATTTTAATGCATAGTTTGTAATACAGTGAAATAATCACCGTAGACCCCTAAGACCTTTTAGAGATTAATCGAGACCAACAGGTAAGTCGATTAAGCAATGTCCGTCCGTCTGTCCGTCTGTCCGTCTGTCCGTCTGTCCGTCTGTCCGTCTGTCCGTCTGTCCGTATGTATGCAGTTTTGAGGTCTTTAAAATTGAGCTAGGAAACTGAAACTTGCAGAGTTGCTTAGTTCCCATTTTGTACAGACAAAGTATGATAATTGAGACGATCCGCCCACAACCACACCCACTTAAATGTCAAACAACATCAAATTTACATTCTATTTCAAAATGCCTTTTGGTCAAGATAGACAAAACTTATGAACTCAAATTTTGGCGGAGAGCAAGATCGACCAGAAGCCTTTAATTAGACAAAAATTGGACTGCCCACTCTATTGACCATGCCCATTTTAAAGATAAGAATTGAAAAAAATTGTATGCCAAATATTAAATATATTACCATTTGCTCAGTTTGTTACATACAAAGCATTGAGTTCCGCCCACTTTTAGGGGGCGTTTTTGGGAAAAAAAACTGTTTTTTTTAAGTATAAGTAAAGGGTGATTTTTTAGCTGGTTTGGTTTTGGCAACACTGGTTTTGACAGCTGACGTGTGTTTAGTACCTTGTGTTACTGTCAAACAGCTTCAGTTTGGTTTGCAATTTAACCATGGACCATTAACTTACCATCGTCTTACAAATGAACAACGCTTGCAAATTATTGAATTTTACTATCAAAATTCGTGCTCGGTTCGAAATGTTCATAGCGCGCTGCTTCCATTTTATGGTCGGCATTCTCGACCTTCTGAGCATTTCACGTTTCGGGCCGGTCAATTGGCCGCCTAGATCGTGCGATTTGACACCATTAGATTATTTTTTGTGGGGGTATGTCAAGGCTAATGTCTATAGGGACAAGCCCGCTTCGACTGACGCACTGGAAGCCAACATCCATGCATTCATTCGTGAGATACCGGCCGATATGTGTGAAAGAGTATGCCAAAATTAGACTCAGCGGATGGGCTACCTGAGACGCAGCCGCGGTCAACATTTGCATGAAATTATCTTTAAACATTAAATTGCAAGGTTCAAACTATCGATTCAAATAAATATTTCATTAATTTTTTCGAATTTTTTGTGTTTTTTTTTTAAAAAAAAGTTCTCAACCTCTTAAAAAATCACCCGTTATTAGCTTTTAACGCATTTTCTCGTGATTCCAAAGAAATTAGAGTTAATTGATTTTAATTTTCAGCCTACGCCCATTTTTGGGGGCGTAGCCACTACAAGTAATTGCATTCAGTATATGAAACAGACCAAAAAGTTTTAAATTTTGTGTTAATGGCCAAAGAGGGTCGGGTATTTAGAAGTTCGTTACAGACGAGCTCTTGCACTAACTTACTTGTTAGCTAATAAAATCATTTATTTTTCACGCCACGCTCACAAAAGTGGGCTGGATACATACAATACAAATACAATCGATTCTCCTGTCGGTCCCATTCATACCTCTAAAAGGTCTTAGAGGTCTATACTACTCATCAAACTTAATACACCCTGGGTCGGGTATAAAAAGCATTGTCCGCTTTCTGGCAGTGCAGAAATCCTTTTGTCAAGACATCGGGCTTATCGCCGAAAAGGCTCCTCTGGATCTATACGGCCACGGTTAGAAGACTCCTCTCATGGAACAGGCTTTCGCGGAAACGTGTCATTGCCTCTTTTGCCAAACTCCAAAGAACGGCTTGTCTTGGCTGCACAGGGACCTTCCCTAGCACGCCGGGCTCTGCTTTTAATGCTTTGATGAACTTGATGCGTTTGCAGTGAAAGCCAAGCCGCTCTAAATGCTTTGGTCAACACTCTTACCCCGTTCAAGATAGTGCTCGAACTCAAACATTCGTTGAACTTAGTCGGTAGGCTTAATGCAGTGAATCTTGTTTGGGTCCCAGGTCCTGGATACCAGCAGGGAAATGAGATCTCTGACAAGCTTGCCAAACTAGGCTCAGAAGAAGTTTTCCCAGGACCCGAACCTTCTGTAGGCCTGCCTGTATCTGTTTTCATGTCTGCCATTTCTCGCGAGCACAGGGCTTGTTGGCGTGAGTGCATGGGTGCAGACACTCTAAACGACTACGCCCGGACATCTGCGAGGGCTCAGCGTCTTTCCTTCTATCTTTCAGGAGAATCGATTATAGACTTTTTGTAGCCGTCCTTACCGGCCACCAAGCTATTGCTAGACACTTGAATGTGTAAGGCTCGAGCGAAACCACTACCTGTCCTGCCTGTAGAGAGGGCGACCATAAAGCGGAACACTTCCTCTGTAGATGTCCTGCCTTTGCTAGCATCAGATGGCGGATCTTTGGGGCTGGCGTATGGTGACTGCAAAATACATAAGCTTTTGATCACTGAAGCTCCCTTTCATTTTTCTTCGAAAGACGGGTAAAGACGACCAAGTACATTAATTTAAGGTGTCTGCATGGTAGTCGGATAGTACCATCGGATAGTAGCAACATCCAACAAAAATGTATGCTAAAATTTGGTTTGCGATATCCACGCTTAAGTGTACCTACTGTCATTGGCATTTAAAAAAAATCGAAAACCACCCCCATGTGGGCGTGGTCATATTTAGTTTGCATTCTAATAAATGGCTTTTATTCGATATTTCCTTCAAATCCAAAAAAACTTACACAAAAAAATGTTCAGATACGTGCGTTAGCTATATCAACTGAAATGAATAAATTTTTACCACGCCTACTTTTGAGGGCGTTTTAAGTATAATCCAAATTTTTAATATGAAAACCAGTGAGTTAGTGCTACAGTGTGTACGCAGAAGTTACAGTCCGTAAAACGGACCATTGAATACCCCATCCTATCCCACATTGTAAAATGCTGATGGCAAAGTTATTTTTTGACATTTTAAAAGTAGTGCTAATTTCGAAAAGGGGCGTGGTCCAACCGCCCCTAATTACAAACTATTAATTATAAGATACTTCCACAGATATTTCCAAATTACACTTAAATGTACGTAAATGCAACGTAATGCAATTTTTTGGTTCAAATTCAATATTTTTGAAAAATCGACCCCTAAAATGGGGCGTGGCTAAAAGATTTGTATGAACGAAATCTAGACTGAAGTCTCTTTTACCTAACCTGCTCCTTTTTTTGTTTCATGCTTTCCTAAATTAGTCTCAAGGCCAGTCGAAATTAAGTTTTTCTTTAAAATTTTAGGTTATTCTTCAATTCCGCCTGCAAATGTGGGCGTGGCCCAAAGTCTTGTATTAAAAAAATGTGGAACTAAGCGTTTTCTAAATAAAATATTAAGCATTTTTTTTCAATTTCGAGCAAAAATATTGAGTAAGCTGCATTTGAAATTTCACCCTTAAAATAGATGCCACGCCTACTAGAGGAGGTTTACCAATTAAATTTGTCTTTTTTGTGTCTTACATTCATTAGGAGATGCTAAATGTCAAATTTCAGCCTTTTAGAACGTCTTACAGTTTTGAAAACTCTGGAGGTAGTTGCACATTTAGACCGATTGTGGCGTGTCTTTGGGCGGAATTCAAAAATTTTTACACTTGTACTGCTTCGCATGACGTGGACCTTACGCAAGAGGTTTCAGCACCCTAGTTCAAAATTTAAGGCTGTAACATACAGACAGACGGACGGACGGACGGACGGACATGGCTCATTCGATTCAGAATTCGGTCTCGATCATATGCCCTTTAGGTATTGGGGGTCTACCATTATTATTTCAACGTGTTACAAACTATGTGACAAACTTAATATACCTCCTGTCCTATGGGATGGGGTATAAGAATATGAACAAAAAAACGATGTCATTGAAAAAATGTTGATAACACGCTCCTTTTTCAGGAAAGAAGATTCTTAATGAAAAAATTCTAAATACAATTAAAGTTAATAGAAACTTAAATCTAACAACCAAAATTTATGACTCGGAGCTTGACAGTGGTCAACTGGCTTGGGGTATCCAACGATTCGACTAAAACTAGGTTTTCATATGATTTTGCTTAAGAACGCTAGAGATAAGAAGAACACCTTTTTTCCATACATTTTTTGCTATTTTTTTTTTCGAAAATGCGTTAAAAGGGCAGTATTAGAACTCTTTTAGAAGAATGTGACTTAAGCACTCGGTAAACTTAAAGCTACTTTTAACTTATGTGTTCAATACGGCTTTTTGTACTCTGAGTCTTTTAAAAGTAATGGCCTCAAACATTAAGAAATACTCTATTTTCAACTTTTCCTTTCTCACAAACTTTAATATAATATTTTCCAAAACCAAATTTTTTTGTTAATATTCAATACTTATGTACTTGACCGAGTTTTATTTTTTTAGTTCTTGCCTACAAAACTTCTTACAATAGTTAGATATACTAAAAAACATTTAATCCATTTTGCCACCGTAGGTATAAAAAAAATTTGGCTTTGCGCATGCGCTCTCTTTCCATTGTTGGAGTTCAAAAAGCACAGCAAATTTTGTTTTTCTACGGTTTTCCGTTCAAAAGTTATAACGCGATTGAACGGACGGACGAACAACGTCGTAATGCCATCATAAAGGGTCCTTTTTTCATTTTTGAACGGGCCGCTAAAAGCAAGTTGATCTGAAACGAACTTTTAAGCACCCTTCCCTATTTGCCCAGTAACAGAAAACGCCCCTCACTCACGCCCCTCGTACACTCACTCTTTGAGGGTTACGAAGTATTTACGTTTGATACCTATATACCAAAAAGAAGTGCACAATTTAGGTAGGAACTTGTGATACATGATGTGAAAATCATCTCTCAAAATACTTTCTTCAATAAGGCATAAGTAGGTTACGCATGAAAGAACAAAAGCTACAACAAAGCCGCAAGCCGCTCATGCGATAACAACTCTGTCAACTTGATAATTGTTATATGACTTTGTTTGTCCACCCACCCCGGGTGTGATTTTCGTATACACATGGCCTACTTGGTTGGGTTTATGTTTTTGTTTTGAGATACAAGGATGCTACCGCTGCGCGCCGCCCAAAGGTATTATTACACCATTACCTTCACCGTCCGGAGGGATCCATTAAATGGCGTAATTGTAATTACGCTTTGTGTATGGAATATCGTCGGCCAGTTGTTCGTCCTCGTTGGTCGGGTTCCGCTTCTTTCACCCGAAGAGAAGAGCTACATGGAAACGCAATTAACTCGAGAAGTGAGTTTTGTGCCACAAGTGCAGCATAGTTTTGTGAATGTTTTCCTTTCAAGGATGATGTGTCGTGTGTCGTGGCCTTTTGGGTTTTTCGATCTAAAAAGTATGTGGGTGGCTGACTATGTTGCTATCTCTACCTACCTCAGATGAGAGATTTTCTACTTTTGCTTGTGGGTGTTTATTAGTCTTTCGATGTTTTACCATGTTACTTCCTGTAGGTACACCTGCAAATAATCAGTTCATGGAGAGAAATACCAAATTAATTGGGATGTCCCATTCTGAGGGAGATGTGTCAAATGATTGCGTTATTTGGACGAGATTGCAACAGAATCGAGAAAGTCACGAAATTGCTTTATGGCCCAAACGTCGCTGCAGGATTTAAAGTTTAATGGATCTCTTTGCTTTTCCTTTGGGCACAAACATCCATCAAATCATTGTACGGATCTGCATTGCATCCGGAGAAGAGTAAAACGGCAAAAGCTGGTTTAATTTACAGTGGATTGGAGCTCTGTGGATGTACCTGTGAGTCAAACATTAATTTTTTCCACTTGCAAATAAAAAAAAGTCCACCCTCCATTCGTATTGTAGAATGTGTCGGACGAAAAGCTGTGAAAAGCCATTGAACCTTTTGTAAATTCCTCACCCCGCCGCCAGTGTAAATAATTTCAAATTCGCTCTTCACCTTATCCGTAAATGAACAATGAGCACCCACCCTCACCCACCTTCTCCGCAAGAATAAAAACCAACTTGTCACTAACTCAATTCAAGCGCATTAACCCGAAAAAACACATCTCTTCATGGTTCGTCCTTAGAGTACAGCACATATCTACCGCAAAAATTCGCATTTGGGTCAATTCAAATTAATCCGCATTCCTACAAAAGGATCGTAACAATGCGAGAGTCACCATCACCGCAAAACTACCCCACACGCCACACCATCCACACCATTCACTCTTAGCTTGAAGAGTCTCTCCAATCCATCTTGAGAGGACATGTGTGTTTGCATACACTTTTGTATTTTAAAATCGACAAATACCTACGCCCTGAAAGTCATTCGATATTCGAATTAAAAGTAAGTCCTGCCACATATCCTTTCAGCTTTAACACTGCTATCGCAGACAGGCGTCCTCGCCACACTGTGTGTAGTAAGACCCTTCAAAAACACTGATTTCAATTTTCAACAACTTCTGCCTCTCCATTGGGTTTGGCCGGGTGGTGGGTCTAATCTGGCCAATGTGCACTCACCCCATCGCGCCCATTCAAACCAAGAATTTGTGGGACCACGGCGACGGCTATGGGTAGACTTTCTCTTTTAATCACAAGGATAATTGAATTATCATCCCGCCCCATCATCATTATGATTCGTGTGTCAATATTTTTCAAGTACAAATTAAAATGTCGTCGTCGCTTTTGTCTGCTGTGTCGGTTCGAT
The DNA here is from genome assembly GCA_947623515.1 of Neoascia interrupta. Lineage (NCBI taxonomy): Eukaryota > Metazoa > Arthropoda > Insecta > Diptera > Syrphidae > Neoascia > Neoascia interrupta. The sequence continues at coordinate 30,493,675 of OX392464.1, read as the reverse complement.
ACCATCAACGAAATCATCATATCGTTGGTCCAGGCGCATGCATATGTAAAAAGGACACGGAACGGATGATCTGTTTGCTGTTGATAAATAATTCGTTAGCATACATACCCCATGATGCCACACTTTTCACTTGGGCAAAGATTAGGGAGAATTATTTTTCATATACAATAGAGCGTCCCTGGAAATTTTTCAAAATTTCCACCACTTTAGCCCGGCTAAGGACCTCAACAGAACACACTTGTCTGGGGAGGGTGCTTCAAATTCGAATGGGGCTTTACGAGTTTTTCGAGCCGCCGTCCGTTTGCCTGTTCCGAGACTCCTTTTCGAATATCCGGCCATATGCCAAATTTATATGCAAATGGCAAACAAACAATTAAATTTTCAATCTGGCAATTGCGATAGAGCGCTCTCATACATGCACTCTAGTTCACGTCACCCCTGAGCACAGGACAACAACAACTTGTTAAGCTGACGAAGACCAACGCGTCGCGCCACTTTCAATTTCTGGGGGCGATATATTTGATTTTTGAGTTTTAAGTGAATAATAAACAGAAAAGGGAAAAAAGGACCCTTTTTGTCTAATGGAAATCTTTAGAGCTGGAGGCGGGGATGCAATCATAATTCTCACCCCCTGGTGGCTTGCAATTTGTCATAGGTATCTACGCGCTCTCAAGCAATTTACATTTTAAAGTGACACAAATTCGAATTGAATACCAACACGGGGTTGGTTTGTTGCTTTGCCAAAGCAAAAAAAAAACGCCAGAGTGGGCGTGTAAAGAAATTTACTACACAAGAGCAACAACAAAAAAGTGACAAACTATACGAGGCTGGGGAAGATTTGTTGTGTAAATAGCCACAAGGCATCATCCATCACACGTAATTTAAGTTGCTGAACAAGGCATCAAAGCAATGTCATCGGCATCATCATCATCCTGTCAACTGTGAACTGATGTCAGTGGCAATTAGGATTTTCCATTATATGAGCATTTGGCCGGATTCAACACCCTTGCTAGATATTGCTCCTTTGAAATGTTACAATCTACGAGTTTATATGTTGTGGGCTGGGGAGGAGGTATAAGGCGATTTTTATTTTTGTCTGCCATTTGATGTCTGTGAGCGTATTATATGGTGTAGGTGAAAATGTGTAAGGAGCAACTCTTAACGTTCACAGAGAAAAGTTAATATTTATTAGACTGTTAAAGAGACAGTACTTTAATCATATTTGGGTTATTGTGCATGGCACTGGATTTACAATAAAGCCATACAGAGTAAACAGTAAAGGCGAACTTGCGAACTGCTATCATGTGAATTTTAGTAAAATTTGTATGCGAATTGTATTTATAATCACCAAAATCAAATCTAATTTTTTTATAACTTCTAAATTATAGGTTGATAGATCCTCGTTAGTTTTCTTTTTTTTACTTATCCAGTTTTAAGCCCCAGGCTCACGTAGATTTCAATTGGCGTGTTTTTGAGTTCGCTGGCTGTGCGTGTGCCTTTGGCCTGGCCTTCCGTATTCCGTGAGCGACGAAACAGTTTTCGGGTACATTGAGTCTTATTAGATAACTTGTCGTCGTCCGTTTTCGGTAAGAGATCTTTTCAGACCAGTTTTACAGATTTTGCCAATGGCTTGCAGCTTATTTCTTAAGTTTCTCAGTAGATCATAGCAATTTTCAATTTTATTTACTTTTCTTCTGTTGTAAGGATCGTTTTCTGCAATTTATTTGAATGAACTTCTATCTCCATCAGTAAGCATTATCAGATATCTAAGACCTCTTTTTGATTGAAATGCTTCTACTAAGAAGTCAGATTCCATTAGAGCTGAAGGTCTAACGTAGTTTATGTTACACTGATGATCTAGGCTTGTCTGAAATCCTTTTCTGGCATAAAAAACACAGTATTTGTTCTTTACGCCTAACGATATAACCTTCCCGGTATTAAGTCCAACAACAACGGCTGTTCCTGAGCCGGATCAACATCACCGCGTTGTCGAGCAGCTTCAGCTTCTTCTTTGGCAGCAAGTAGCGTGTTCTTTCCTGCTAAATCTTTCACATCATTCCCGCTGTTTTTTGTAAGTGCAGGACTGACGTCAAGTCAGAAGTTACAGTCAGAAATTACAGTCTTAGTGTCATTGTTATTTTTTGACATTTTATAAGTAGTGAAAACATCGAAAAGGGACATGGTTTAAGCGTCCCTATTTACCTAGCTTTCCACAGATATTTCCAAGCTACGCTTAAATGTACGTAAAAATGCATTTTTGGGTTCAAATTCAATCTTTTTTTTGAACCTATACTTGTTTATATCTTTAACTTTGTTATTTAAAGGCACTCTGCATTCAATGTTGCACATGTTGCATCTTAACACTATTTCGATGTCAAAACCGATTTTTATCTCTTTTACCATTGAAAAGTTTTTTAAACTGCAACCGTATACTGAGGGCAATGTTGATCTATTGTTTTTAACACATTAAAAAAAATATTCAATCTCGACGATCCTCCGTCCTTTAATGATGTTGACGTCTTAAGAGACTCTTCATGCTTCCAGTTTGCGAGGCATTTGTATCCGAGATAATTTCTAAAACATTAACGATGTCTTCAATTTCTTCATTTATCTGTTCTTGGGCTTGTTAGGGAATTTCTTCAGCAAAAGCAGTATTTCCCGGATTATCTTCAAATGTGATTCCCTTATTATTGTTCAAATTGTTAAAAGAACAAATAAATATAAAATTTTTAGGTTAATCATGTAAGGGGGCTTATATTGTCTATAGCTAGGGATTCGCTCGTCGGTTCCAGGGTGTCCACAGAGAACACGATAGCTCTGTATTTGCGAAGTCTTTAATCTTAATACACCAGTTTCTTATTTAAATTCGCTTTATGGTTTTACTAAACTTTACTTAACAGCTATACATTAACAACCTTTAATACTAAAGTGAATTCGGCTCAGTCGCCGGAAAGATGAATGGACTCAGTTACACGACCGGAAAGGAGGACTCGGTTTCACGAACCAGAAATGGACTCGTCTCAGTTGCCAGAAAAGGTCACACGACCGGAAAGGTAGATTCGGTTCGAAAACCAGAATAGGACTCAGCACGGAAGCCATAAAATATCAAAGGACTCGGTCCGAAGACCGGAAAGGTAGACTCGGTTCGAAAACCAGAAAAGGGCGCAACACGGATGCGAGAAAATATCAAGGAACTCGGTCCGAAGACCGAAAATTTAGACTCGTTTCGAAAACCAGAAAAGGACTCGGCACGGATGCCAGAAAATAACTACCCGTTTGTCTTTGTAGTCACTCCTCCAGAGTGAAACACAAGGCTGGAACTGGATTAAAGCTTTAATCCTCGGTCAGTTGGTCGGCGGTCGGTGGGCTCCAGAAGAACAGAATTTCTGTTTGCCTTAGTCAGGCAAACACCAAAAATTGATGCCGAGTTGGCAAGACTGCTCCTTGGATAATCCAAGGCGGCTTACTAGCTTTACCAGCGTTCAAGACCAAGTGCATCTCTAATTTATTTCGATCACCGACGTTCTACTAGAAAGGTTTCTTTTCACAAAGAATAAATGCGAATTATAAAAACGAGTGAAAGGGAGAAATGCAAAATAACTAAAATGCTTTTCCGGCATCGGAAAATTTTACTCATCTCATTCAGTCCTGCTTGATTTTGTTATTAAGCGGGCATATAAGAATCACTGCGGTATAAAGCATATTAACGTGTATCAGTCCATCATCATCATCATCATTTTCGAATGCCGCCTATCCTTTAAAAGGGTCGCGGAGCGAGGGTGGCTAAATCCCCAGGCGGGACTCAGAGAGGTTCTTTACCTGATCCCACCACCTGTTTCTTGGCCTACCAGGGGGGCGACGCGCTCGCATCTCGGCTAGCATGACCTGTCTAGGAAGTCTGTCAGGGGGCATGCGAACAACGTGTCCAAACCATCGAAGAATCGATCGCTCCACTCGGAGAAGTAGCTGCTCAACATTAAGATTCCTACGAATACTGACGTTTCTCACACTGTCCCTAACACCAGCAACGCACCTCAGGAATCTCATTTCGGCAGCTTGTACCCGCGATCTAATTCTTTTGGTCATTTCCAAATTTCATGACCATAGATGAGGGTCGGAACGAACAATGAATTAAAAACTGAGATCTTTGCTTTCACTCCAAGCTCAGCTTTCCTGATGACCGGCCGGCGCAGTTCCTTTACTATTGCTCCAGCTTGGCCAATTCTACAGGACAACTCAGTATCACTCCTCCCATCTTTCGTGAAAAAGACCCCGAGATACTTAAACTTCTCCACCTGTTTTAATGGATCCCCATTTATGTGCAGGGTACAGGAGTTCGGGAAACAACCATCACTTCCGATTTGTTCACGTTTACTTTTATCCCAGCATCACCACAGATGGCCGTAAACCTATCCAGTGCTCGTTGAAGTTCCTCTTTGGATGATGCAAGGATGGCCAAATCATCTGCGATAAGCAGATGGCTCATCCTGATGCCAGCCAATTCGCAACATTGCTCAAGACTGCGCCTCACCATCCAGTCCATATATGCTATGAAAAGGAGCGGCGACAGAACACCGCGCGAACACCTTCGCGAATACTTTTCCCGGAAGACTCAAGAGAGATATGCCCCTATAGTTGGCGCAATCTCTCATGTTCCCTTTTTTGAAAATGGGCACTATAACTCCCGTTTGCCAATCGCTAGGTGCCTTCCCGCTATCCCAGGCCACCTTAATGACACGTGTTAGCCATTTAACACCCTCTTCACCCATTGCCTTGAGCATTTCTGGCCGGATTTCATCAACTCCAGCAGACTTGCCAACTTTTAGCGATTTAATCGCTTCAGTGACTTCGTCTACTGTGGGACTATTCTCCGCCCTTAACTCGTCAGCAGTGGGAATGCCATCTTCAGTGCCCTGTTGGGGGTTGAGCAACTCCGAAAAGTGCTCTCTCCATCTGCGCAAGACATCGCTCTCACTTGAAAGAAGTGTACCGTCCTTGGATTTAACCCCTTGGATGATATTTAACTTCCTTCCTCTGAGCCGGCGAATGGTCTGCCAAAATATCTTGTTTGCAGATCTGTAATCGTGCTCCAACTTCTCGCCGAACTTTTTCCATGACTGTTCCTTGGCTGTTCTGACTGCCAGATTGGAAGTCCTTCGCGCCTCATTATACCGGGCTCGAGAAGTTGAGTTTCTACATTGGATCCACGCAATGTAGGCTCTCTTCTTCTCTCTGATGGCTTCTTGAACTCCAGGCGTTTTAAACCAAGCAGTTCTTTTCTCACCACCAGAAATCACTCTAACATCACAAATCATTCTTTGAACACACGATGGTACAACAAAGAAATCAATCAGTGACTTCTGATTTAAACTGTGCTTGTACCTTGTGTATTTGTGAATGTCTCTGTGTGGGAAAAGGGTGTTCATGATGGACAAGCCATATGCACATCAAAAGTCCAACAACTTCCCTCCTTTTCTGTTTTGATCCGGGTCACCGTGCCTTCCAATCACACTCCTCCAAGTACTGTCGTCTGTACCCACATGTGCATTGAAGTCACCCATCAGGAGAAAGAAGTCCATTTCTGCCATTCTGTCCAGGGGAGCATCAACTTCGTTCACCCGCCTGCGCAGGTGTGGGGATACTCACAACCCTGCAAGGTCGGGTTTAAGAATAGCCTTGAGGTAAGGTATGATTGTCTTAAGAGCCGACTGAAATCCACTGGAGGAAGTAATCTTCAGGCATAAGTGATGCTGTCCAGAAGTATAAACTCCTTGTGGGGCCACCCTTGGCGGTAAAGTTATACCTGAAAAAGATGAACCCGAAGGTTTAAATAAAATCCAGCAGCGTCTGTTACATATTGTGCGGCTTGTTGGTCAGCGTCTGATCCCAGAGGGACGGCTGAACTTCAAATAACAGAAATCCAGGAGCGTCTGTTTCGGAACGAGCGGCTTCCTGGTCGGCGTCTGTTGTCCGGGTTAGGATCTTACTTACTTACTTAGGGTGGCGCTACAGTCCGGGGTGGACCTGGGCCTCAGCCAACAAGCTTCGCCAGCCACCTCTGTCTCTAGCTAGCCGTCTCCAGTTTCGCACGCGAAGTTGGCTGAGGTCCCCTTCCACTTGCGTGCGCCACCTGAGTCTCGGTGCTCCTCTACCGCGTCGTCCCTGCGGTGTGGATTCGAAGATTTTCCGGGCCGGGGCGTTGGTGTCCATCCGCTCTAGATGACCCAGCCATCGTTGACGTTGTGTTTTGACTCTTTTGGCTAGGTCGGTATCGCTGTACAGCCCGTACAGTTCGATGTTATATCTCCTCCTCCACTCTCCGTCTATGCAGACGGGACCGTAAATCGTCCGAAGAATTTTCCTCTCGAAGCAGCCTAAAGTGTTTTCATCCGCCTTTGACAGGGTCCATGCTTCTGCACCGTAAAGCAGGACTGGGATGATGAGGGTCTTATACATAGACACTTTAGTTACTCGAGAGAGGGCTTTGCTACTCAATTGCCTTCTTAGCCCAAAGAAACAGCGATTGGCAAGAGTTATCCTTCGTTTGATTTAAACCTGGCAGCTAGGTATAAAATGCAGCTATGGTATAAATATAACGAATCACTTCGTTACAAGCATTGGTTGTCACTGGGCACCACCACTGGTCACTGCACCAACTTTTTAATAGTGGTCAACTTTCTAATAGCAGAAAGTTCTGACCTTTTTTTATGTTGTTTGCTAAGGGGTCTAGTACGAACTATGATATGGTCTAGTACGAACTATGGTATGACTTAGTTTTTCGGAACAAAAGACCTTAGTTCACAAGCCACAGTGCTTAGTGCAACGCAGTTCAACTGTAAATGAAATCAAAAAATTAATACAATCCTTTAAAAATAAAATAACTGTGGGGAACATCAGGATACGCAATAAAAACTTGAGATTATCTACCTAGCAGATTTTAAAATATTTTCCCTTATCAATACCCTACGTACCTGAATGACTATCCCTCCAATAGGCTATATTTAGTGATTTCATTGCATCATGTTTGGTAGTGAGTGAAAATAGCTCCTTTTACCTTTAACTTTTATTACCTTTTTAGTTTATTTTTCGCGGCTTTGGTTTTTTTTTTGGAAGACCTACATAAAACAAATTTAGCACTGTCCATTTTTCAGGACTTAATTAAGAAATTTAATTTAAGAAATCTCGGATTTAATTAGATTTATGGTCCCAGCAGCATAGAGGAAGAGTAGAGGAGGAGGAGAGACTGTAAAGCGATACCGATCTAACCAGAAGAGCGAACTCTAATGGCGATCTTACGGCTGCGATGGCTAGGTGATCGAAAGCGGATGGGTGCTCACGCGCCAGCCCGGAAAATCTTCGAATCCACCCAGCAGTGGCGGCGGGTAGAGTAGAGGTGCACTGACACTTTGGTGGTGCACACAAGTGGAAGAGGACCTCGGTCAGCTTTGCGTGGAAATTAGTATATTGTTAGCTGGAGACGAGCTGGCTGGCGAAGCATTGTTGGTTAACGTCCAGGTCCAACCCGCACTGTAGCGCCTAACTACAATTTTGGGGGAACAAACATTTCCCCCAAAAAACCTGAATGTCGATAACTACTCTCAAGAAGAACTTACATGCCTTTTTTCCGACATGGCTTACACTCGTTTTTGGAACCACTCGCTTGGATAGTTTATTCTCATGAAAATACTCGTTTGATCATTTGAACTTAGCTACATAAATTTTATTATGCCAACAGCATGCTAGCACCCTGCAACCCCCTGCCTGTTGAGGTCCGTCCGTCAAAAATTAAATGTAAGTTCTAGGCAAAGCAGTTAGTTGTAGAAAGACAAAATTTGGTGTGATGCTAATATGCGGAAATTGAAAGAACATGCATGCTAGCAGAATTTTTTTTTATATACCCATATAACGGTTAAGTTGCAGTTTTAATTTCTCGTGAAAATGATTGAAATGTTTTTTGGCAACTATTCTATATCCAAAAGTTTTGTAGACAAAAATTCCAAAAAGAAAAGTCGAGTTAGGTAAATGTTGAATTATTAAAGAAAAATATTGTTTTTTGGGAGTATTGAATGTTTTTTTGTAACTGAAGGGTTGACAAAACATGGCGTTTTTATAGTTTTTTAGTCCACAACTTTTGAACCACTTACTTAACAAAGCTGGTGATGAACACATTTATGAAGCAACTTACAAGGGCAACTTACCTACAAAATACCAGTTTTCCAGCTCGAAATATAAGGCCTAGAAATTGGTGACATAAGGATGGACGGACATAAATTTGGCCTCGATCATATGCGTTTAAGGTCTTGGGCATCGGTATTATTACTCTATGTTACAATTTCGTATGTATTAAACCTTATATACTCCATTCCTGATATGGGATAGGGTATAAATATATACACCTCGTTCTATCTCCCAAACGGACATTTTTAACGAGCACAGTCCATTTTCCAAAAATTTCAGCTAAACTGAAAATTGTTGTTATAAAAGTTGGGTAAAATCCAAACTTCTTTAAGAAATAACTACTTTCTGAGCATCTACAGCATAAACTAGCCACTGAACTAGATATGGCCAAGTTGGCGCAAAAATTCGTTTTTGCCCACAAGCTTCCACAGACTTGCAACTGCATTATGTAGGTTCGCTGCCTTACCTAGCTCACTAATATATTCTTAACTGACGAGTGTTTCACATAGACAGAAAATCAAAGGCAGATCCGTGGCCGTTTCATGCGTGTTTTCGGGGCTGTTTGAGGACGGGGAGCCTTCAAGCGACTTAGCACTTATATACAATATAATTTAAATTATTTTATTAACTTATATTTAAATTTATAATATAACTTAAAAGTGGAAACAAAAAGAACCTTAAGAAACTCACATAAAACACCCGAAAAAATTACATTGCTTCTACTTCCAAAGCATCTCCTATTCTAGTGAAAGCAAAAGCTTAAACCAGCCACTACCGAAGCTGCACACAATATACTCTTCGCTCTAATTAATGCGACACGTCCGCTTGGTCCACAGGAGGCAATCTTCTGTAATCGTCACCTTCAAGCAAGCTATAGGTACTTACCCTAAAAGCATTCTTCAAAAAAACCTAACAAGCCAAAGGACCTACCTAATCACCTTAAATGTAGCACCTTCTGACGCAACACTTGGAAAAATTAATTGGAATAAATGAACATTCCAATTATGTGCTTGTTTATGCATTAACTAACATACCAACCTGATGCTAAAGCAAGGAGCGCTCCTGATGCTGATGGTGCTTTAGTTTGTGACTTTCAAGAAATTATTATGTCTTGTCGCACAGGTATATTGCCACCACAAAGAAGTTGTTGTAACTACTGTGCTGCAGGACTAATTAAAAATCACAATTAGGTAGTATTTCTTTTTTTCGAGTATGTATGCAATTAAGGTGGGGGTTGGAATTCACGTGGAAAACTATATGGGGTTTCACACAGAAAGAGCCTCAAGGAAGGGAAGTCGAAATAGAAAGTTTAACAAAGGCCAACATTTTGCAATTAGTTTTGGTTATTCTCTCAAAGTTTCAAAATAATAAAACATACAGTGCATTTATAAGGACTAAGAACAACACGTTTGCTGGGATGCCGGGTGGAAGCTTCGGTTTGTAACATGCTTTTTATACCCCCCATCCCATAGGATAGGAGGTATATTAAGTCTGTCACATAGTTTGTAACACGGTGAAATAATAATGGTATACCCCCAAGATCTTAGGCATTATGATCGAGACCGAATTCTGAATCGAATAAGCCATGTCCGTCCGTCCGTCTGTCTGTATGTCACACATTTTTAGTTAGAGTTAATGAAGAAAGATTTTTTGTTTATCTTTTTATAAGTAAAGTTAACATGCGTTGACGAGTCTCGTTAAGGACGACTCGCCAGCTCTTCGTCCAGTCGAATATTTTGTCCAAAGCGCTCTGAAGTTTTCCTGTTCATAATTCAAGTGTCGTATCCAAAGCGAGAAAAGCAGTTGTTCCCGCATCGTAAGGTATGTCTCTAGTATAAAGCAAAAATAATATTGGGCCGAGAACGCTTGCTTGAGGGACACCGGCATTTATCTCTTTGAATTCCGAGTACTCGTTTTCGTACCTCACGCGAAAGATTCTGCCTTCAAGGTTAGACCCTAAGATCCTATAGAGTTTTTCTGGTAAGCTAAGTTTAATTTGTACTTCAGGCCTTCGTGCCAGACCTTGTCGAAGGCTTGCGATACGTCGAGAAAGGCGCTAGTGTATATCTTTTTCGCTTCCAGAGCTTTTTCGATTTCGTTTATTATTCGATAGACCTGGTCAAATTGGTTAAACCTAAATCCGAATTTTAGGTTTAATCCGAATTCGTCCTACTTTAATAAACCATTTTAAGAAATTAGATACGCACCTTGCATTTTGCTAGTTAAAAGCAGTCGTACGTAACTAAAAGAAAAACCATACCATATGACAGTAAAGACCATGAAAGTGTGTGTACCTGCATATTGTTTTAAAAATGTATTGACTGACTGAAATAAGTTCTATAAGAGCCCGAAGAAGAACTTTTTTTGTCAAGTGTCAAATCGCCCAAGTGTCTAATCGCCCCGTTACTTGTATAAAACGAACTTCAAGAACCTAAAGTCTTATGATGTGGCCATAACAAGAACTTCTGTGTTACTTGGAACATGTCTTCCAACACCCCAGGAACTACCTCTTCAAAGCATGGGGTTGCAGAGGGGCAGTCCCCAAAAAACATTCATTTTTTTTTTTGAAAAGCTCACTGAACATTTTTAAATTCACTCTGGATCAAAAAACCTTAACCAAACAATGATTTTTTCTCCCTTTTGCTTATTGTTAGCAACTAAACCGAGCTAACAAAAATTTAGAAATAGTTTCAGAAAGTAAATGAAGCTAGGGTCCAAAAATGTTTTTAATTTTTTTAGTCCGTACTTAGATCTACAGAGATCGATCTGGATTTCAACTTGAACTAATCACATTTAAAGTTTTTCTTTTACAAGACAGTCTTTTGGCGCAAAATTGTCCAAACCTCGCACATCGATCGTATGTTGAAGCACTCGCACTCCGATGGCCGGCGCGGTTTTCCTGCGGGCCTAGTACACTCAGAAAAACTGGGATATGGTGCTTTGATTACTACACAGTCTGCCTCAGGCCGAGTTACCTTACAGCGAACGTTTGAACGAACAGCTCTGCATCCGGGTAGTGTAATCTTCAGACAGCTTGCATTCTTCTTAAGATTTTTTGTACGAGAACACGACATGAGATCGGGGGGAGTGGCCATGCATTTAGCCGTATCTGGTCGCGGTTTTCGTGATCGCCGTTCGAGTGGGGGATATTTGTCTGTGGGATAGCTGCAAACAACTTTTGGCTGGATGAGTCTAGCTGGACACTCGACCCAAGTTTGTTGGTATTTTCGTTTAGCTTTGTCCGAAGGCTTGTAATAAAGTGCGTCGAAAGTCGAGGGTGGACATACGCACTCGGCTACATCTTTCTTAATTTTCTCCCACATAGACACGAATTTTGGCTTCTGTGGTTTATTCCGGGATGGATGTTCAGGACGGTTGGTTTCGCAGGGTTTGGCAGCAGCTTTTATCTTGGGACATTTCGCCTTGTCCGCGTTACAGCTGGCAAAACGGATGATTTCCAAAAGTGTGTTTACATTTGTTTTACAAAGGCCGATGTGATTAGAGTACAGGCCCAAAAGTTTCATGTTAATTTTTTGCACAAAAAATTTTTAAAAGAAATGGTCGAAATTTATTTTATGTTTTATAACTATTCCTTTGGGAAATTTTAGCTTGACTAAAAAAAATCAAATGAAAAATTGAAATGTAGTCAAGGATGAAATGTTTTTTTTGTACATAATTTAGTTTTCTGACACAGTGCCATTTGCTCAAGTAGAAAAGGCAAAATTTTTATTAGAATTTGGCTGTTCACCACGTTTTAGGAAAAGACTCATGAATTAAAAAAATTTATTTAGTCTCTTAAACAAAAAAACGCTCGACTATGCGATAAAGCTTGTACTTCACTAGTTACAAGTCCCTTCCATCCAAACGTGTAAGATTGCAAAGCTCCTCTGATCTCTTCTGACTTGCTTTTACTGCTAACAGTGCGACCGACAACACTACGGTAAACAAATTTGTGTGAGCTCTGTCTGTCAGCTCTGTTTTGTCGCAGCCTCAAAGGCACATCATCCCTTTCTTTTGCTGAGCGTTCACCTTTCCAAAAGTCCTTTAACACCACATACAACCTGTAAAGACGTAGTGTAATTGTGGCTTGCGGTCCAGATGCTGTTTGATATTTATATGCTGCACTCATCCACTGGAGTCCATTCAATTTTAACGAGGTCCTTGCGGAGCACATTCTCTTGAAATATGAAATATCCAAAAGGTCAGCCTTGGCACTGAGGTTGGTGGCGCGGCAGCAGAATACGAAAGCAGTTGTGTGCATACACAGTTTTTAAGAAGCAGCATCCCTTTGAGAAAGGTGCGGGTAAAACTTTCCGGTAAAGTTTTCTGTTTCATTAGAGTCAAAATGTAATGGCCTCACATGCGTAAGATTTACGATGTTTAATTATGCCTGGGAATTGGGAGGTAAGGACGGTCCAATTATGCCTGTATTTATGGGTATTCTGTTACGTACATTGCAAGGGGTTTTATGTCCTGTCCAGTTGTTCGGCCATTTCTGTTTCCCACTCGGTAGGGTCATTAAAAACTCTGAGTGGTATTTGCCTAGAAAAGGGACTTCATACGGGCCAATGTTTGCTGTGTAACACCCCATTAGAAGGGGTGATGATGCGAAGGGATTATGTCGGTCTAACGTCTAATTTTAAATTAACAGTGCCAGGTTTAATTATGGTCGGTTATGTATTCCTTTCGTAGTTTGGTTTATTTATCGTCTTGTGGGCTGTGACGGCAACTATTTGATGCTTCCTGATTGCTGTGGAATTTTTGATGCGACCGACATCGTCAATGTGTTGAAAATATTTTATTAAATTCTTTGAAAGGACTGCATAACGAGAAGAGTTTGATTATTTGCTACATTTTTGTGGTTAATTAAGTTCGAAATGTTTGAACAGCCGGGGTGGAAGAATAGAAACATAACTAGGGAAGTGTAATTGTTAATGCGAAGAAAGTATGTGCCGAGGAATGCACGCATGATGCACTACCTACTTTGAAAAGGATTCAGGCCTTTTCGAATGACAACACATTTTCCCAAATTCAATTGTAGATTCAATATCCTTTTGGGGACTTTCAAAATTCTAAATAAATTCATTACTGTACCTATTCAAAGTGTAGATATATCAGACTGACCATTGTCATAGTTGAAAGTTCACTAAGATGCAGAGTCCTTTTCTTCTCGTAGTTTTGATATTCATCTCTGAACTGGAAAGTCCTTAAAATATTTTTCCTGGAATGCTACATCACTTGTTAAAGTTTTTTTTATTTTTTTCTTTTAACAAATCAAAACCCATCCATCTTCATGTCCTTGACAATAGAACGAGGCAAAACCTGCGGAAAATACCCAAGAGATGAAAAATAAATAGAGCATAAAATGAAAATGGAAAACACAAAGCGACAAGCGAAGCAAGTCCTTAGATTGGTATGGTGGTGCACACACTAGGGCGCACAAAACCACATGTATAGAACCACAGATTGTCCCGTATATATAGGACATAGACAAAGTATGATGGCTAGCAAAAGGCTTGTCCCTACAACTTGTCCTTAAGGATAAATAAATAACCACCATATGACTGTTATCCTGGCTTGATGTGTGTATGTTAAATTTGTGGCTGGGTCTCTGCGCTGTCTCACCCAAATATCCACACATCCGTTTGGTGACGTATAGCCATTTTGAAACATAAGGACACCATAATATAGGTTTCATGGGTAGGTATGTAGCCCAACAAGGATAAGATTTCTGTTAGTCACAAAAGTTCGTAGGGCGTGTCGTCTCTTTGTGTCTTTTCATTTAAAATCAGATGCTCTCGTCGCGTTCTTTAGAGGTTTTCCTTTTTTATTTTAGAGCTTAGTGCTCGTATAAATCCACGTCAAGTCTTTGGTTTGGCTATTTTTACTTTCATTAACAATGGCAAGCACATGTGGGTGAAACCGGAACATAAAAGAGTCCTTTATTGTTCAAACGGATTATTTTTGCCTTGAATTCAAGTGGTGGAAATAAATCAGAGCTGAGTAAATTTTGATAGACACCTTTACAATGCATGGCGGAAGACTTTTAAAAGCAACATTTATTTTAAGGATAGTATTAAAGTTGGAAAATGATGTGACGAAATTTATTTCCCAAGAGCGCTCAGCCGGTAATTCTTCACTTATTGGGTGACAACAATCAGAATCTTTACCAACTACTTTACTGCTGTGGGTACTATTAAAGTAAAAAAAACTGTATTTACTTTACCAATAAAGTTAGTGGGTATAAGTATAGGTATTAGGTAAGGCACCTCTAAAAATATACATATAAGAAGGACATGAGAGTTTATTTTAAACTTGGACTTGGCCTTGCGTGGAACTTCTTCCTAAGAAAAATATCCCATACCTATTATGTATCGACTTCTTGAGGAATTTTTACTATTTGCGAAGTACAAAGTTTTGAGCTCCCCCCACTTTTAAGGGGCGTTCTTAGGAAAAGTGTTTTTTTCTAAAATAATTTTAGCTTTTACCGTATTTTCTCATGATTCTAACGAAATTAAAATTAATTGATTTTAATTTTCATACAAATAATATTTATATGAATTCGGGCCAAAAAAAAACTTTAAGAGCTGGTGTTAAACGGTATATAGGGTTGGGTATCTAGAAGTTTGTCACAAACGAACTCTTGCACTTTCTCACTTGTTTAGTTATTTTAGCAAACTATGAATCAAACTTGAAACTTGATATCTGTTCTTTCTAGGTCCCGAAGCAGTGCAAGTGTAAAAATTTTTGAAATCCGCCCACTGACCCGCCCACTTTACTTAATATCATGAAAAATCAAGGTTGTCGCAGAAAGCTGAAATTTGGTATGCGATATCCTCGCTTAAGTGTATTGTTATTGGCATTTAAAAAAAAGCGAATACCGCCCCTTGTAGGCGTGGTCATACTGAATATGCATTCTACTAACTCTGGTCCAATGGACTTCCAGTTCACTTACAAAATTTTCAGTGCTGTAGCTTAAAATTTAAGGCCTTAAAGTTGCTTACACACGGACGGACGGACCGACATGGCTTAAACGATTCTCCTGTCGGTCTCATCCATATGAGATCTTAGAGGTCTACGGTGATTATTTCGCCGCGTCACAAACTATACAGCAAACTTAATAATACCCTGGGTCAGGTATAAAAATGCAATGTTCGATGGCCGATTTGATGTCAGGGGATAATGTCACGCCCTTTTCAATTGTAAAAGATTTCTAACAGGTAAATTCTAAATGCAATTTTACTAAATATAACTAAATATTTAACACTGGAGTTGCTAAACGAGATTCGGAGCCTGACAGGGTCAGTCAACTGGGATTGGGTTTTCAACGATTTGCCTAATAGGTTGGAAAATATTAAGCTCAGGGTTACCGTTGAGCTGAGCGACGGTGCAGTTGATTGTGGAAGGCTATAGAAAGAAAGTGTCATCTTTCTAACCTCGACAAAGTTCAAAGGGCAGCCTGCATGGGTATAACAGGGTCCCTAAGGACCTCAACCCTCTCTATAACATTCGCTTTCCAGAGGAGATTCGATACCATAATACCTGAAAGAGGTGAATGGGAAGAAAAGACCATTACAGGAGACGACGAGATCGCCGTATATACTGACGGCTCTACTTTCATGACTCTATAACTTATGTTGAAATATCGTTAATTTTATAAGCAAGGTGCGAGCTCCTTCCTCTAAATGGTACACCTTACAACGGAAGCTTCAATTAATTCTGTACGCTCTGCAACCTGAAATCAAAAGAAGATTGCTTTCATATTATAAGTATATGCCCAGTTTTCCGATCACAAAGGCTAACTTTCTTTGGTAAACGGACATTAACCATGCAGGAAACTATTCAAATTCTAAATGAGTGCCACTGGAAAAACTTGAGTAATTTTTTAAAAACTATTTACAAGTATAGAATGCTTTTAATATGTGAATTCAGCTAAATTTTTATACCTATACTATGTACTATATACATCTTATCTATTGCAAACTGTGTTTAACTAGTAAAGAAAACATTTATTTATTTGCTTACCAGGCTGACGGCTTACCCATAGTCCTTAAATTCATATATTTATACACTCTGGTTTTCTTATTGACATGTTAATAAATGAATTACTTACTTACTTACTTACTTACTTACTTACTGACGGCACTAAGATGGACGTCGGAACCGGCGCGGGCATCTTCTGTGAAGCTCTGGGACTAAGTAAATCTTTTCGGATCAATGACGACTGCAGCATTTTTCAGGCGGAGCTGGCAGCTGCCTGTGAGCTGAAGAAACACAGCCCCGCAAACAACACCATCACCATATACTCTGACAGGCAAGCGGCAATTAAGGTGAAAGCAAGGGCTGTGAAACTATGCAAGGAAATTCTGGACGAGTTATCACTTGCAACACTGTAACTGTGTGTTGGGTGCCAGGACACACCGATGTACCGGGAAATGAAGAATCGGACAAACTTGCGATATATGGGTCTGGGATGAATTCATCTCTAGCCCTCAAATCTATAAGAATCCCACTGAGTTCGAAAGCACGTAGGACTGGATCCTTGGAGAAGAACCAACCTACGTTGGACAGAACTTGATGCGTGCAGACACACAAGGGAGCTATGGCCAGCGGTAAGCAAAAAGAAGTCACTATTTTTGATCGGACTAGCCCGCAGTACACACGGGAATCCTTACGGAGCACTGCGCTCTGGGTCTACACGCTGAGCGGCTACGCATACCGCACAACGATTACTGCAGAAGCTGCAGGGACGTTGAAGAAATTGAATCTGTTCGTCACCTGCTTTGCGAATGCCCAGCCCTAAACAGCATCAGGCGTAGTACCCTCGGCAGTTATTTCTTCAACGAGCTCGAAGACCTAAATAATGTAGATCTAAAGGACCTCCTAAGATTTGTATACAAATCCGGATGGGTCCAAGAGGGCGGAACTCTGAGCTTCTAACAGCGGATTATTTCTCTTTTCGTTCCAGGTGTTAAGAAGGTTCCCCAAATGGACACAATGGACCCAACTGTTGGTCTAAGTGAGCCTTGACTATTGTCAAAAGGGCATTCATCAACCTAAGCTAGCCTTACCTACCGTTGAGCGACTCTGAGCGACTGAAGTCGCTATTGACAACCTTTTTTTTAGCGATCAAGATACAACCTTCATTTAAAAGCGCCTCTATTCGAAAAGGCACTTTCAAATGAAGGCTGTAATAATTAGCGCCTTTTACAACTTAAATGTCAAATATATTTTATATTAAGGGGCTTGTTTTTTTTATAAAAGGGGCGGACTTCAACCCCTTTTCAAAACACTTTATTTTTTTGCGTACGAGACGAAAAATTAAAAAAAAAACGTGAGTAAGTGCTACAGTGTGTACCTAGAAGTTACAGTTCGTAAAACGGACCGTTGAATACCCCATCCTATCTCACATTGTATAA
Organism: Neoascia interrupta; assembly: GCA_947623515.1. Classification (NCBI taxonomy): domain Eukaryota; kingdom Metazoa; phylum Arthropoda; class Insecta; order Diptera; family Syrphidae; genus Neoascia; species Neoascia interrupta. Next base: position 30,476,078 of record OX392464.1, on the reverse strand, counting down.
TGGTGATGGCATAGTTATTTATTGACATTTTATAAGTAATGCAAACTTCGAAAAGGGGCGTGGTCCAACCGGCCCTAATTATAAACTATTAATTATAAAATATTTCTCCAGATATTTCCAAGTTACACTTAAATGTACGTAAAGATGGAATTTTTTGGTTCAAATTCAATATTTTTAAACAATCGAACCCTAAAAGGAGGCGTGGCTAAAAACTTTATATGAACGAAATCTGGACTGAAGTCTCGTTTACCTAACCTGCTACTTTTTTTGTTTCATGCTTTCCTAAATTGCTCAAGGCCAGTCGAAATTAAGTTTTTCTTCAATTGCCTTCAACTGTGGACGTGGCCCAAAGTCTTGTATAAACAAAACGTGCAACTAAGCGTTTTCTACATAAAATAGTAAGCAAATTTTTTTTAATTTCGAGCAAAAATATTGAGTAAAATGCATTTGAAAATTTACCCTTAAAATAGATGCCACGCCCACTAGAGGATCTTTACCAATTAATTTTGTCTTTTTTGTGTCTTACATTCATTAGGAGATGCTAAATGTGAAATTTCAGCCTTTTAGAACGTCTTACAGTTTTGAAAACTCTGGAGGTAGTTGCACATTTAGACCGATTGCGGGCGTGTCTTTGGGCGGATTTCAAAAATTTTTACACTTGTACTGCTTCGCATGACGTGGACTTTACGTACGAAGTTTCAGCACCCTAGCTCAATATTTAGGCCTAAAAACATGTGATATACAGACTGACGGACGGACGGACGGACGGACATGGCTCATTCGATTCAGAATTCGGTCTCGATCATATGCCCTTAAGGTCTTTGGGGTCTGCCATTATTATTTCACCGTATTACAAACTATGTGACAGACTTAATATACCTCCTATCCTATGGGATGGGGTATAAAAAATATTTTTTTTTTAGGCGGTAACTGCTTACTAAAGTGGACGTGTCTGTGGGCGGGTTTCCAAAATGATCACTTGTTTTTCTAAAATTTTCATTCTTGCACTGCTTTGGGACCTAACAAGCTCAAATATGGAGTTTCATGTTCCCAGCTCAAAAGTTAAGGCTCAAAAGTTAAGGACGGGCGGAAGAGTAGACGGACAAGTCTCATTCGATTCAAAAATTGGTCCCGATTACATGCCCCTAAGGTCTTGGTGGCCTGCCTACGATGATTATTTCTCTATAATATGTTACAAAATGAATCAAACTAATATACTTTGCTGAGCATTATTATCCACATTAAAAAATTGAGCTGTTGGTAAGGTAAAACTCTACAAAACACAGTATTTAACATGGTGTTCCACTTAAGGTGTCTTATTTTGTTTAGTAAATATTCAATGAATCGCACTGACTGTGTGCATGTGCATGTGACTTGTCCATTTTGACCAGCCTCGCAAAAAACGAAACACCTGGGATACCTGTATTCACCATCAGCAGCAGCCCATGCCCTTTGACACGACACATCCTTATTTATTCAAGCCCTTCTTCGGTCCATTTACCGAGTGGCTCTTCATAGGCAATCGCCTATAGGATTTTCATTTCACTGAGGTATTCAGAATCGTTTTTCATTTTCACTCCATCTTAAATAATAAAAGTGTGTATAGGTTAGGTCGTACTACCCTGCTTGCACACGGCTGCTGCTCGGAGTTTCACCCGAACTATGAAAGAGCAGCAGACGTACGTTGTGGCGCAAGATTGCCTTAAAAGTATAATGTACTCCATGCCGGGCATATAATTCAAACTCCCATATGAGTATGCATGTAGGGTGGGGGTGGGCACGTTGATTCAGACACTTAGGGTTAGGTAAGTATACTTGCCTCTTCCATACTCCCTCCGAGCACAACCGGCGTTGACTTTCCTCCTGGTGTAATGCTAGTGATATTTCAGCAGACTATTATTTACGATTATTGCAATAATTATGCTTCTAAAGTACCTTCGAAGAGCTAGCAACATGGGGAAGGATGATATAGGTAGCTGAGTGGAGACTTTGAACTACCTCGTACAAGGTGGATCGACCAAGGAAAGGAATCAGTTGATGAAGAGAATGGGGCGGAGGACTAATGTGAGTGGTCTGCTTCATAACGCTCGGAAGAAACATCGACTCTCACTCTTGTATGTTGTATTTACGACTGCTTAACAAGTGATACAACGCATAAGCCAACACAGCCAACGGGCCCAAAGGGTTTGACTATGAATTTTCGATCGAAAATTCACGGGTACGTTCATGGGCGGGTCGATGGCGGGTGTAAATGACTTCCTGGCAAAATCCATGATGGGTATGGGAGGATAACTGGATTGTTGTATTATAGATGCAAAGGAGTAAAGTGTCCTTGCAACACGTTTTCGTAGGTGTCTAGGGCGTTTGTTCGTTCTTCGGGGAAGTTCTGCTCCAGATCTTGAGCATTATTTTCCACAAAATTGATGATAATTTAAATGAAATTTGGTGTTTGTATATTTTGCCTTCGTGTCACATGAAGGGACATTGGAGACATGTTGCAGGCATATTATCCTTATATAATATTAGATTTTAACATTTATTATATTGATGCAGTTATGGTGAAAGTGTTTTTGTTTAAAGTGGACTTACCATGTAGAGGAGGGTAGTGAAAGTGAGAAGAGGCAAAAGGCAAAAGGAAAAATTGGGAATAAAAATAATTTTTTTGTAGAGATGTTTCAAACACTGAATATAGAATGGTCTGTGAATGAGGTATGTACCAAAGCTGCTTCTGCGTTTGTGGCTGTGTTCCTCTGCTCGTCGCTTCTCTGGCTTGTATTTACTTTTTCCAACGTCAAGGACTCACAGCGCCGCAGTATAGACAAAAATTAAATAAAAATATGATACATAGGGAAATTGATACTTTATCAATACTCATCGTTTTGTATCCGCTATAGCGACCGAATAAGTTTGTATTGGTCTTCCTTTCGACTTACCGAGTATCATAAATCTGACGTGTCCTTGGGGGTATTTGCTGTTCTAAATAAAAATTGGTATCTTTGCATCTGCTGCTTTAGCATGAAGCAGTAGCTCGAGGTAGTAGGTGTGATGGCTACCTATTAAGTCTAGTTATACACCTCTGGCGGAATTGTATATGGTGCGATTTCCTTCATTCCATCGACCGCTTCCGTTGGGACATGATTTCACATAGTGAATAATCAAAATTTGCCACAATCCGGATTAGTCTATGCGGAGTTTTTTTCGTCCTAGATGCCTTTCTCATCCAGGGATTAGCTTTTTGCAGTGTTTGGAATCGATAATTTTCAGAAATCGGTATGGAAGAGAAACCATTACGGGGCTATGGGCTGGGCAGGTACACATGGTGTGATTATTGTTCTTTTTTGCCAAACAGGTAAAAGATAGCTTCAAGGTTTGACAGAGATTTATTTGCTAGGGAAAATAAAATTGATCCAACAATGGTTCGATTTAAATCTGAATAAGACTTAAGGGCAGGTAGCCCAGTCATGCAATTTAAGTAGGTACATAGGTAGATTTGGTTTTGTTCTTCTTTGCGACAAAGACTTTAAAAAGGGAAATATATGACATTTAGCCTTTCTATAATTTTGAAATCGTTTGGCTTTGATTTGACGACATACCATGAGCTTTGTTCAGCAATGTTCCAGAGAAATAGTCCAGAATACTTCATTTGCTGTAATGGTAAGCTCCGGATGCTTGAGCTTTGACAGAAACTAGCCTTGCTTTGAGCATCAAAAAAAGGAACAGCAAAAGAAAGGAACATTATCAGGCTCTCAGGCTACCGGGAATGGTCGCTTATCTGGGGCGAATGATTGAAATCATTCAAATAATTTTACGGAACAACTTTATAGGAGACACTTTACACTCTGTAGAGTTCCCTACAGAGAGACAGGGAACATGCGAAATGACTAAATTACTTTTTTATTCTTTTTTACTCTGTTTGATTCTTAAACGTGTTCAATGCCATCGAGCATTTTGCATCATATTGACAATTTTGTTCATCATTAAGACAATTTCCGGTTAACAACCGGCGATTGTCGATGTGGGACTGTCAAGCCAATAATTTTTTCAGTGTATGAAATATCTGAAGCTGAAATTCAGTTTCACTATTGCCCTGACTTGAGAATCTTAAGAATTGCGTTAAAAAACACGCATAGGTACACCGAAAAAAAAACCAAAATGAAAGTCATCGTACATGACTTATCTATCTAAGTTCAAATCACAATCAAGGCCTTTTCGGTTGGTTGCCCGGAAGCGTTCGGGAGCATTCTGGACTTTATAAAACTGTTTTCTTGGCACTGGTTGGACAGTTCTTCTCATGGAAAAAAGAGAAATTTTCTTTCAGCCGAGAATCCAGAATCAAAAACAGAAGCACGCACGCAATCATACAACGCACGTGTCAAGTTGGTTAAATGTCACTTATTTGTCCCCTGTAGAATGGCTTTTGTTTCACAAATACAACGCCAGACAAACTTCAAAATCGCGATTTTGGCCGTTCGGATGTACCGCCCCATTCCGGGAGAGAAACTCCCTAATCTCGGGATCGCTAAACGAAAAGGCCATTAATTTATTTAAACACAGTCGCTTTTTAGTTTAACTCTAGATTTTTACAATTCAACGATTCAAATACAACTTTGTTGTCCGAGCCTGTCATTCGTGTATTTATACAAATTCACAAGGTTCTAAAAATTTTCCACCAATTTTTCATTGATATTTCCCAACTGAATTTAATGAAGGGGAAATTTCGATGTTCGAATGTCGGTTCACTGCCACTTGACTAGAATGACTGTTGGGTGTGTTTGTTTGGTGAATCGACTGGGTCTGTTCGTTATGTGAATTGATCTGTAGATTCAGCGACTTCTATATATCTTTTCACGTCTTTTGGCCACAATATCAATTTTTTAAAAAGTGGAACCAAGATTGGAATTGTAACATTAAAAATATAATATTAACCGTTTAAGGGTTCGGTTTATATTTAAATATGAAAAATTTATGTTTGTTTTTTTCTATTGCAATAACAAATTTACATTTCAATGTTCGGTCTTTTTTAAAATATCCGGCTTTATACTTTTTACACTCGATCCAGGGTATATTAATTTCAATGCATAAGACCTTTTAGAGATAAGATCGAGACCGACAGGTGAATTAATTAAGCCATGTCCGTCCATCCGTCCGTATGTGCGAAGATTTTAGGTCTTTAGAATTGAGCTAGGATGCTCAAACTTGAAGCGCATCTTGCTTCTTATATTGTACAGACAAAATGTGAAAATTGGTTAAATCCACCTACGGCCACGCCTACTACTGGATTCAATGTAAGACAACCTCTACTTAAAATTTTCTTTCCAAATGCCTCTTGGTCAAGTTAGACAAAGCATAGGATCTCAAATTTTGGTTTAGAGCAATATTTGAAAAAACCTTTTAGTCGTAGAGTTGAAATGTTAGCGGACGGAAATGTCGAAAGAAAAAATCGTGTGCGGTTCAGTGGCAGGGTACGATCCTGCAATCCTTACTTGTCGCGAGTAATGCTCTACCAGTTAAGCTACAGTAAACACAATTGATTGTTTGTCCAGATTCGACCACCTCACTAGTTTTTGCCTTACGTATGCTATATACGATGGTATTCCTTGTAGCTTATAAGGAATGGCGAATAGAAGACTTGTGTTAGTGAATTACACGCATTGCTGCTTGACTACGTGTAACCACGTGATCAATTTTTAATGTAATTACATGTTGTTGATTTTACGTGCATTATTTACCTATGCCGAGAGAACATGTAGGCTTTTTCGACACCCGAGATGGAAAAAAGCCTACCTGCATGTTCTGTCTACATAAACAATGGACATAAAACCAACAACATGTTATTACAAAAACTTTTAGTAGGCAAAAATTTGACCGTCCACAATATCGACCATGCCCAATTTTAACATATAAGAACATTAAAAACCCGATTTCTCGGAAAGTTTACTCCGAATCGAGAAAAAATATGACAAATATTAAAGATATTACTATTTTCTATGGATTTCCTATTTTCGAGGATACCCAACTTAGTGCTTTAACAAATTATAATACATGGAGGAAAATTTGTGCAAGAGTGGAATAGCCTATCGTCGAATTGTGATTTTAATCTTCTTGTTACACCGAATGAACAGCCTTCTTGCCTAAAACTAAAAGGGTAACTAAAATTTAACCTTGCTGGCTAAAACTGGCCAATATGTTTCAAAAATGTCTAAATGAAGCTCAGTCATCACAACACCGACAATACTACAGCAAATCAAATCACAATCTTGAATGCAGGAAATATTTTTTGGCTAGTAGCTCAACGGATATGATAAGCACAATGTTTAAAAAAAATACCTGTTCTAATCCGGAATTTAATTTCAAGTGGATTAATTTCACCGTCCGTTTACTTTACAGAAGCCCTAACTTGGGCAGTTCTTTCTTTCCCAACACTATGAAAGAAGAGATCTTTAGTGCTTTAAACAATCTGACCCAATTTCTAGACGAGCCCACACGGGTACCGGACATTGACGATCATACCGCCAGCACACTGGACTTGTTTTCAACCTCCCATCCCGACAAATACACCGTCAAAGTCTTATCTCCTCTAGGCTCGTCAGACCATTGTGTCGGCAAGCAATCAACCAAAGTTCCTACTCCCAAAAGAACTGTTTGACGATGCGAGAAAGCAAATTGGGACGGCCTTAATAACTTTTTCGGGAGTTTTAACTGGTCGCTATGTTTTCTCGACAATGATGTAAATGCTACTGCCGATATGATCACTAGCATAATTCTCCTAGGAATGAGATCTTTTATCCCTAACATTGTTAAGAGTATCAAGCCGAAGGAGAATTTGGCTTGAGCTGCAAGGAGGCGATAAAATTGAAAGAGTCTTACTTTCGGTCTTGCAAGGCCAACCCCTCCATAGTAAGCCAAAATAAGCTCAAGCATGCCAGAAACGATTGCAATGCTCTTATCCGTCGTGTGAAGTTTGTGTATGACCAATACATTATCCCAAAGGTAAGTAGTAAGAATTTTTGGTCTTTTGTCAAAAAAGTAAAAAATTGTGCCTTTTCCTCCAACTCAACACTCGTCTGCAATGACATTTCAGCTGTCAGTGCCGTAGACAAAGCCAATCTTCTCGCAGCGCATTTTGCTGCAAGCTCCACACTACCGGATTGCGTAATGTCTCCGCCTGTACTTAAGCGCGTGGAATGCGCTATGGGACAAATTCAATTTCGCACTCGTAGAGTTAAAAAAGTACTTAAGAATCTCAAAATTCACGAATCCGCTGGTCCAGATGGAATATCCCCAATTGTTCTGAAGAGGTGTTCTTCCACGTTGGCAAAACCATTGTGTAAGCTTTTTTATCGGTCCTACTCCTCAGGCCTCTTTCCGAGTAGATGGAAAACAGCATTTGTCCAGCCCGTCCCTAAAAAGGCGATTCTTCTCATCCCTCTAGCTATCGTCCAATTGCACTAACTCCCATTCTTTCTAAGGTCATGGAAACGCTGATTAATTTTCCGCTTATGAAATATCTTGAATCACGAAAACTTCTTCATGACCGGCAATACGGTTTTCGTAGCAAAAGGTCCAGTGGTGATTTGATGACATATCTCACCGAGAAGTGGAACCATGCCTTGCATCTTCTTGGTGAAAGCAAGATTGTTGCGCTTGATATTTCTAAAGCATTTGACAGAGTTTGGCACCAACCTCTCTTTTCGAAAATGCGTGCATTTGGAATCGACGAAACTCTTATTCAATGGATTAGTAATGACCTCTCGAACCGTTCAATTCAAGTTGTTTTGGATGGCTTCAAGTCTGCAGTTCATAAAATAAACGCTGGAGTTCCCCAGGGCTCGGTTTTGTCGCCGACACTTTTCCTAGTTTTCATAAACGATCTCTTGTCTGCTACTACTAATCCAATTCACTCCTTTGCCGATGACAGTTTTTCATATTCGTTCTTGGGGCCTCGCCCTTTGTTCTTCGGACGTAGAACTGGAACGACAGCGTATGTCTAACTCATTAAACTCCGAACTTAACAGCATTGTATCAAGGGGGTTTCTTAATAGAGTGGAGTTTAATGCTTCAAAAACTCAATGCTGTATTCTGTCATTAAAGCAAAATCGTATCACCCAGCCATTATCCATGAATGGCTTTTGCATCGCTGAAACCGAAAGGCCTTCCATCCTCGGTATGTGTGTCAATGAAAACTTAAGTTGCAATAACCACATATTTGAGACTGCAAAGAGCGCCGCGAAATGCCTAGGTTTCCTTAAGCGATGCAAGAAGTATTTTACCCCTTCTTATTTGGCTGTTTTATATAAAGCATACATTCTTCCTAAGCTGGAATATAACTCCCAAGTCTGGGTAGGTGCCCCAAAAATTGCACTTCATTTGTTGGACAGGATACAAAAAAGAGCTTTTTGGCAGAAGAATTTTAGGAAAGTCTATTGACTTACTTTAACACCGACGAAATGTCTCCTGCCTGTCACTGTTTTATCGCTTTTTCCACGAACAGTGTTCCAGCGAAATAGCCATTTGCATTCCTCCCCTCAAGATATTTAACCGTAATAAGATCGAAGTTTTTCACAGATACAAGAACATCTACAGAAGAACTTTAGCATTTACTCACATGCTTAATATAAATAAAAATTTCCATATTGACTTATGGATTTGGTCATATATCAATTTCCATATTGACTGTTCTTGATATTTTAATATCAATAGAAAAAGTTCATACATCGAATCAAAATTATAATGTTAAGTTGCAACTTAGCAATCTCATATTGATTCGATGACGTTTATAACGATCAGATAGCGAAAAAAAGCCTAGTGGATGACGTGACAGCCGGAGAAAGCTCAAGAAGACGCATGGTCTAACCTTTAACCTCAAGTCAAGTGAGTAAAATTACCTTTTTTTTAACTAAATTACTTTTTTTTAACAAATTTCATAATTTCAAAAATTGAGCGTAGTCAATGTAGAGGCTAAACTTTTTCTGCTGTCTCAAAGAAAATAACAATGCAGAGTCACATACCGAAAATCAGTGTGCTAGCGCCATTTTTACATATATAAAGCGTAAAAAAAGTTTTATCAAAAATTATACGGGCCCACATACAGGTGTCTAGTGGGCGTGTCTGCGGGCGGATTCAACTAATTTTCAAACTAAATCTGAAGGACTGGACTTCCAGCCTACTAACTGATTTTCAGCTCTCTTGCTTTAAATGTATGGCCCCAAAGTTGTTTACATACGGACAGGCAGACAGACGGACATGGCTTTTTTAATTCAGATCATATGCCCTTAAGGGTTGGGGTCTACCATTATTACTTAACAGTGTTACAAACTATGTGATGAACTCAATGTACTGAATAGCTATATATGCAGAAATATACTGAGGAAAAGTTTTATATGAAATATGTAAGAACAGTATACTTGAAACTTCGAAAAAATATACAACAGAATGTAAATTGAATCAGGTAACAATTCTAAAGAAATAGAATTTGACACCAACTGAATAATTGCCAGCTTAAAGGTACCTGTACCTTTAAGGTCTAAGTGGCGTTTACGGCGATTATCTAGCTACTTATGTTACAATACATTTGTGGATACGATTTTACTCTTGGTATTGTTCAAACAAAGACTTTCAGCGCTAATGTCAATCCAATGACACACTTTTCAGTTTTTCAAAATAGCCCACAAGTTCGTTGTTCAGCAATTAGAAATCGACAAGTAAAAAAAAACCATTTAAATTTTTTCTAATTCTATATCTTGCCCCTCAGAAACATTTTTGCGTGCGCTTGTGGTTGTGATGTGAGTCCATAGCCATACCAACAGATCGTCTCGTTTGTTGGCGCGAAAACTACACTGTTGTGTTATAAAAAGTATACACAGCTTCATGTTAACTTGAGACATGCATACATATGCATCTGTTTCACACTGTTTTATTATATCCACTTCACGTAGTCTTCTTCCCACATGCCTGTTAAACACTGTTTGCATAGGAGATGCACAGATAGATGAAGTCCCACTGAAACGCTTCAATTCTTAAAATTGTGACGAAAACATACAGGGCCGCCTAGAAAGTGGGTAACAATTGAATTAATCCCTGGCCCATATTTTTGCAAGGACCCGTATTTCATCTATAGGTCACCAAAATTACTATATATGTAAGTAGGTTCATACTGTTATGTGGCGACAAGAAAGAAAACAACTCGCAGGAGTCCCTGAATGCACCCATCGATTCACTCTACAAACGCACCCGCTCGATTCACTAAATGAACATACCCAACTGTCATTCCAGTCATCTGACAGCAGCTGTCATATTCGAAGTTCGAATTTCGATTTCCCCTCCTTGGAATTCAGCGGAGGAGTACCAATGGAAAATTACCAAAGAGGGGTATGGAACGTACTAGAAGGTGCTTAATTTTGTATAAATACACGGGTGACAGGCTCGTACGGGACAGTTATATTTTAAACGTGGACTTGTGAAAATCGGTAATAAAGTAAAAAGTGATTGAGTTGAAATAAAGTGTTGAATTCTAAATAGTAAAGTTAAATAACAGTGTGACCTGAGTTTAAATAAGTTCGTTTGATAAATAAAGTGTTTCATTGTGTGATTTCAAAAGTGAAATTGAGTTTTATTTGACGAACCCCAGGCCGAAAATATTACAATACTTTCAATAAATTTTTAAGAAAATAAAACCACAGTTAGTATGTTTGTTGCTAAATGATTGGGAACAAAAAAAAATTTAAATAATCCTTTAACTTGACCGTTGTATGTGAGACGTCGTCAGCGCCCTGAAGAAAGCTATAAAGAGTTTTTAAATCTATATATTGATCTATATATCTCTCAGTCTGAAAGTTATTCATCTATTCGAAACTATGTAGTTAAATAACGAGGGGCCCCTACATGGCTATATGGGCCCGAATATCTCAGCACAGGGCCGCTGCAATGGCATACCATTGAGTATCACCATTCACAATTCCAGCAGACTAATTTTTTTACTAAATAACGCGTCATATTAAATTTTGCGCGGTAGGTATTTAGGCAAGCGAAACTGCCGAATTTCATATGTATGTGTGAGCGTTTTTGAGTTTGGATCAGTTGTTTGTATGCAGGCCTTTATGCCTTATTATACAAGTAAGTGGATGTGCTGTCTGAACGAAACTGTTGATGAGATATCTTCGTTAAAGAGCGCGAGAGCACACTGTTTTTTTTTATTGGTATTTGTGCACCATTTAAGAATGCGAAACAACCGGTTTCTGTTAGGCCTTATAGAAGTAGATGCGAAGTCCTACCGAAAGTGTTCATGTAACATCTTCGTCAAAGTGCGCGAGAGTACACTAATACCAATATTTTGCTTATTGGTATTTGTGTACATTTGAGCATGCGAAACAACCGAGCTTCTGTTAGGTTTTATAGAAATAGATGCGAAGTCTTACCGAAACTGTTAATAAAATATTTCCTTGAAGAGCGAGACAGCATGTGACAGCATAAGCTTCGGTAAGGCCTAACGCAAACTGACAAGAAGTCCTACCGAAGCTGCTTTACTTTACGTATCAACTAGTGCCGCTTTCGCTTCCATTTTTCATATAAGGCGATAGCATACTGGAAAGACTCACGACTGCCACGACAGAGGACCCAGGATCGATCCCAACCAAGTAAGTAAATATTTCAAATTTCAAATGTTCACAAATATAATTTCCTAATTAATAATTGACTTCATTTCACACAGCAAGAGTTAACAACAGCCAGATAATAGAGGGAAAAGATAAATCAACATAGAAGGAAGGAGACTGTACAATTAAGAATTTTTTTTTTCGTTTTCGCGACGAGTTGCGAGGCAACGATGTAGCATAGTGGATGAGTGCTTGTCTCTGGTAAACGAGAACCACGGTTCAAGCCTCACCCAGCGAAAGAATTTTTTTCTTTATTTATTTCGGAGATTTGTTCTGCAACAACAGTTTCGGTAAAGCCTGAAAGAGTAAGCCTTATACAAGTAACAGCTTCTATAAGACCTGCAAAAGGAAGCCTTACAGAAGTAATAGCCTCTATAAGGCCTGCAGAAGGAAGCCTTCCAGAAGTAATAGCCTCTATAGGGCCTGCAACAGGAAGCCTTATAGAAGTAATAGCCTCTATAAGGCCTGCAACAGGAAGCCTTATAGAAGTAATAGCTTCTATAAGGCCTGCAACAGGAAGCCTTATAGAAGTAATAGCCTCTATAAGGCCTGGAAGAGGAAGCCTTATACAAGTAGCAGCCTCTATAAGACCTGCGAGAGGAAGCCTTATACAAGTAATAGCCTCTATAAGGCCTGCAACAGGAAGCCCTGTACAAGTAACAGCCTCTATAAGACCTGCAGAAGGAAACCTTATACAAGTAATAGCCTCTATAAAGCTTGAAAAGGGAAGCCATATACAAGTAACAGCCTCTATAAGACCTGCAAGAGGAAGTCTTATATAAGTAATAGCCTCTATAAATCCTGCAATAGGAAGTACAAGTAACAGTTTCGGTAAAGCCTAACAGGAAACTTTATACAAGCCTGCTAAAAAACTGTAGGCAAGTAACAGCCTCGGTAAAGCTTGCAACAGAAAACCTTAATGCAAGTAACAGCCTCTATAAGACCTTATACAAACTATTTTGCGGGAGGGGAAATAGCTTGTATATAACCTTACCGCAACAGAAATGTTACTTGGGAGGGGCAGCTAAAATAAATCTACTGGCAAATAAAGTGCAGACTGTAGACTGTACCAAGAGCTAAATAAAATAATATTTCATTACGTTTTTTGAAGTTTCGTTTACCTTATATGAAACTTGAGGGCTGATCTAGCTCACAAGGATTTGGCCTAGTGGAAGTCCTCTTCGCCTGTCATTCCGTTGACCCAGTTCAAAGCTGGGCTGAGCCAAAATGTTTTTGTGTTTTTTTTTTTTTGTAGGATCAAATTCAAAACAAAGTACCTACCTTTCTTCAAAATTGAGCGAAATAGTGACTCAAATCAATTTAAACTTAACATTGTCTGATATTAACATGGTATTATCTTAATGATAAATTTACATGAGGAATATCGGGGGAATAGTTTTAATATCAACTGTGTATTAGGAAGTTATAAAGCCATAATGGAGAAATATTAACTTGACATTTAAAATGTTAATGTAACACGTGTAAATGTAAATGTCACACGTACAGTGTTAGTTGCATATTTAAATATCAACTCTACCATTTTCATATAGTGAACTGATTTTAGGTAAATGTTGTGATGCTATGATCAGCATAATGAGTTTTGACATTTTAAATGTTGGATGACTTTTATCACCCAAAAATGTTAATTTAGCAGCTGAAATATCTTCTTTTTTTTGTCTATTCTACAAGACAACCTGATTTCAAAATCACGCAACCTTAACTTCCGCAGTTCCGCACGCAAAACTAACCTGAGGCTGTGAATATGCTTTCCCCCACTTTTCCCAATTTCCGTAAAACTCAGATTTTGTATTCAATTATGGTAGGTAACAATTCGATTGCGAAATTCGGTACCTCTCGGCATCATCGCCACGCAGCCCTCATGGTAAACCTGTGTTAAGCTCATCACTCGTACACCTTTACCCTTCAAAGGTAATTATCGCCGAGCCGAGCCATAATGTGGATTAAAATGAAATTATAATTACAGATTTTCAGTTTCAACGCCCTTGTCTGGGAGAGTTGCCCAACTTTCATACCATTTCCGTACCAAGTGTGAGCCAGGTTGGAAGGGAAAAAAAGCATTCATTAACCTCTCCCAAAAACAGCAACAATTCCTACACAAACACTTCTCAAGCAACTAAATTGACCTTTTTATGACGGCAGCGTTTCGCTGCCAAATTTAAATGAACACACTTTGGCCCCCAAGGACCAAGCGCAATGAACATTCTCCATCGTCCCGATGAGAGATGGCTTAGCCCACCTGCCTTTGGGGGATATTTATCTCCGAAAATATTATACCCATACCCTGACGGTGGCACATCGGAAGCATGCTAAGAATAAAACACGAAAAAAGTATGTGTAATCCGAAACGCCTTGGAGAAAACTCAAAATGTAATATTTTATTATGGAAATCGCAGGGGTTAAAGTGTTACAACACAGCGGAAAGCTTTGCAGGTTATGCCTCCCGTAGTTGTTGGAACCTAGTAGCTTTGCCCACCACCGCCGCCGCCAGTCCTTCCGAATGCCATCCTTCTCCTCGTACACCTCGAGTACATAACATTAAATTGCTGCCACCCAGCCACCATCGCGCCACCGAGAATCATTGCAAAGATGATCGTGAAAATGTTTTCTGCTTCCGTAAATTCACCAGGACACCAAGGAGCAGTCTTCATGTGGAATTCAGCGACTCATATTTTCACGCAAAATTTATTCACGTAAAAAGGATTTTTATTGGCAATCGTTGAAATCTTCTACCACTGTGGCATGCCCTTGGATCTATGTAGGTGAACTTTGCACAATTGCACACAACCGTATATCGAAACAGATATTCCTTATACCTATACCAACGTAGACATTCGCCACTTGGGAACACGTCTAGATACTTTATATCTACCATTTCTTTTATTTTCAAGTGGGCACACAGGATACCCCACCAATGTTATGTTCCGCAAATGGCATTATGACTTACATGGGTTTATGGGTCCAGGCCCATACACTCCTGGCAACTGTATCATTATTAAATGGTAAGTAAAAAAAAAAACTAAAAAAATGATTCCATTCAGAAATTATGCAGTAAATTCGGTGGGAAATCTCGGAAATGACTTGGAAGGGATTTGGATTTTGAGTTTCTAGCAAGGTGAGGAGCACGAAAGTGGTGCTTATACAAGGTACGCATAAAGGTGCAAAATTATGCAGAAAGATTCTTCCAAAGGTTTCGTTCCACAAAACCTCCTAGGGCGCAGCCCAAAAGTGAGTTGGAATCATGCATAAGAAATCCTTCTAAACATTCAATTATGTTTGGGGCAGGATAAACTAGGTTGATTAATGCAGGACGCACCTACATGATAAAGTGCCTTGTGTAGACGCTTCCAGGGGAATTTATAAAGGTTATAAATCAGTTTTTCGTTAACATGTGCGTAAAGCCAGTCTTTATTGTTTTTGCCGTTCATTTGTTGGTTGGTTTCATGTGAGGTTGGGCAGCATTGAAACTTCTGAGTTATTAGGAGGCCTTAAATACTTTTAGTCATTCAAATAACTCCTAAAGCTAACGAATAGAATGGCAGTTACGTGTAACATTTTAACAGAAGTAATGCAACAGTCACGTTTGTTGCACACATGAAACTTAGAGTAGTGGTCACAGAAAATCCTTATTGATTCAAACTTTTAACTTTGGGAAAGGTACCTAAATAGCCACTACCACTCGATGTTATTTGCTTTCAAGGCCTCAGGCGTGCTACTTTTACTTGATTTACAACAAAGATGCAAGGGTTCCGCCTAAGAATGAGAAAAGCCATAAATTATTCACCATCACTATGATACGACTGAGTCACCTGCTGGAGACTTTCCTGATTTGAACAATTATTTAAATGACTTTTCAATTGCCAACTATTTTAAATACTCCGAAAAAGAAATAATTTTTAACCTCTGCAAAATTTGCCTCGATATATATTTTTTTTTTTTTCATTGATGAATTTTTTTCCACTTAGCTTTTTCTTCATAAAGGAAATGATTAGGAGTAAAGGAAACATTAAGCAGCAGGTCATGTGGTATTTCAGCTAATTTAACTCCTCCTTCCTGCACTTTTTGTTTTTATTCTTCAAATAGGGTCGTTATTTCCGTTCGTTTCACATTAAAGCTAACTTTTCTGAAAAAAAACATAATGAAAACTATTTCGGTTTAACCCTAGAGATTGAGACTGTTTTGGAGTAGGTACCTACATTTGCCTGCGTAAGTAACTTGATTCTCATTCTTTATTTTAGTTTGCAGTCGACAATCCAGGAAACATCAATCGCCTCAAATTGCTTAAAAAATTCACTTGAATCGCGTTTGAAGAGCTCCAAAATTGTGTTTGAACTCTGCATCCGAGCCCGTTTTTGATCCACCATAATTAATAAAACGCTGTGCAGCCACCTTGCTTATAATTTTTCATGCCCAATCCAAATAACGGTAGCTACCTATCACTTGAAATTGCTACAATCTTTGCTTTATCACCAACCTTGTTTCGGATCTTCCTACACAATTTCGTGGAATTTGGTTAAGATTTCTTAATTGTGACGCGTCATTTGGACGTCCTTGGAGCTCAGCATTTTTCTGCTCGTAGAACACCAATCTTCCACCTGCGCACTATGCAAGAACCTATATTAATTTTTATGTATAGTTTGTAACACAGTGAAATAATCACCGTAGATCCTTAAGACCTTTTAGAGATTTGATCGAGACGGACATGTGAATCGATTAAGCCATGTATCCCGTCCGTATGTGTGAAGGTTTTAGGTCTTCAAAATCAAGCTAGAGAGCTGAAACTTGTTACATGGCTTGGTCCTTTTGTTGGCCAGACAAAGTGTGAAAATTGGCTCAATCGGTCGACGGTCACGGCCACTACTGCGTTCAATGTGAAACAACCTCTATTTCACTATTTTTTTCAAAATGCCTTTTGGTCAAGTTAGACAAGGCAAAGGAACTTAAATTTTGGTACTGGGCAATATTGGCCTAAAACCTTAAACAACGCAAAAATTAAACCGAACTTTCTCGGAAAGTTGACTCCAAATGGAAAAAAAATATATGACAAATATTAAAGATATCGCTATTTGCGCAAGTTTTTAGGAAAAAACTGTTTTTCTGAAATAATGTTCGCTTTGACCGTATTTTCCCATGATTCTTACGAAATTACAATTAATAAATTTTTATTTTAAGCCCATGCCCACTTTTGGCGACATAGAAGTTTTTCACAGACAAACTCTGGCACTTACTCACTTGTACTTTTTAATGTCTTCCAGTGAATACGAGAAGCCATTACATCAAATTTAAGCCTTTTATGATTTTTAACAGTCTTAAAAGCGGCATGATTAGACCATTTGTGGGCGCGTTTGTGAGTGGATTTGTTTTAACACTTGTCGGAAGGACGGACGGACAAATAAAAATACTTTGCTTTTGGTGTGAACCATAAAAACATGTGCACGCGCTGACAAGAACATGATGGTAACCCAGTGGTTGTTTCTCTTACGATTTGTGAAGGTTTAAATTAGTCATAGTGGCAACCCTTAAAGAACTTTGAAGAGAGACAAGCTTATGCAAGTCGTTAAAGACAGAGGGCGAAGCAAACGTCCTATCTTGCCTACACTGACAATTAATTTCGGACAGAGTATGATAAATATCACTCACCCTATTCACAAACCTCTTTTAAGCCATATTCAACCCTTTACGCACACCTCTGTTACAGTTTGAGCATAGAACGAGCAAACTGAAACTGTCCACGTCAGACCGATCCAACTGAAATCTTTTATTCCCTTTATGTTAACATAAATTCTTAAAATAAAAATTCAAGTGCTTCACCGATCTATCTGATGTGGTCTGAGACAAGGATATCGAAAAAAAACCGTTCGTGCCATCGCTGCACCACTAGCATCAAAGTTACTCACTTTTCGAACAGTTCTCGTATAGTGGCATTTTCTGTTGGCTATCCGGAAGAACACCTTGATTCGTGATTGTAACTGTATGGCCACGCACGTTCTTCTTGATTTTGAAATTTATCTGGCATTGTATTTATGAAACAAAAGCTATGCCACAAGGGCCAAATGACATTTACAACATGTTTCCAATGGACTCTAATCGGGCAAATTACGCGATTAATACCATGTTTCCACCGGGCACTAATCCGTGATTAATATACATTTTCTTTTGATCCTCTACAAATAAAGCGGTCAACCACACAAACTTAAATTCTCTCGGCAAGCGATTAAAAATAATCCCCTCTTAAATCTCGTTCACGCTTTTCACAAAACACTTTCAGGCCCTTTTCGAACACTTTTAGCAGTTTGAGTATTGAAAAAGGACACTGAAACTGTCCACGTATAACAGATCTGTGAGAATTACGACTTCTTTTGGTATGATCACTTCTATTAAGAATTGACATCGCCATCCTCCTTTGAGAGCCCGAATGACAGAAAGAGAGTGCTCATGTCAAATTGATTTTATATTTGTTGTCTGGTGGAAACACTTTTGGATTTATTATTAATCGTCTCCCGTTAATCCTCGCATAATTGCTGATGGGACAACAGTATAATCAAAAAATTTAAATCCTCACGACAAGCGATTAAATCTCATTCAACCTTTTCACCAACCACTTTCAATACTTCTCGAACACTTTTGCCAAAATGGCAGAAAAATCGTGTTCATGTCAAATTAGTCCTAGATTTGTCTGATTGGATTTATAAATAAATACAGATCTCCCGCTATCCTAATATTATTGCCGGTGGAAACATAGTATTATCCAACTTGATGCATATGCTGTATGATTGCGTGCCTCTGGTCTAAGTTCTGAATTCACGGCAAGAAACAAATTTTACCTTCATTCAGGCGGAATCATAAATTACTGAATAACTAGATATTCAACTTTGGACACGTAAAAGCTTTGCCCACAAGCTGAAATTAAGGAATTTACCCATTCGCCGACATTTGTATACAAATGTGAGTAAATTCATCAATTCGCTATTTCCATGCAATTCGTTTTGGAGCTTTTACATCAGCTGATCGCGTAAGGTAAATTATTGTTGTTGCATCTTCTTACACGTATTCACCGACACGGAAATTTAAAGCTTTGCCGTAGAACCACAGTGATGTAGCTGTGGCGGTAGTAGTAGCGGTAGTAAGAGCTGTCAAAAGTTAAAACACATGTATTCAGTATTGTACATGTATTGCGCACACAATGTGTGTCTGAGGCGGTCAGCGCGTAGCTGTGGCGGTAGTAAGAGTTGGCCAACTTTTAACTTTCGTAGCGCTACACGGTTGACAGCGCTACACGGTGGACAGTTCAATACAAGTTAAGTAAAGAATGGAGTAAAAGAACGTCGAAAAGTTTATTGAGATGGTTAAATCTAAAGAAATTTTATGGAATTTGTGTCATCCGTTGTACAAAAATATTAAATCTAGTTCAAATTAACTCAGAGTATCGGCCATTGTTTAAAAACGAGGTTTTTGTTCGGCATAGCCGCGCTACACCATTGTGTTCAATTTTTTTCCGTACTACGCCACATGGCTCCGCGGCTGTACTACGTACTACTGCTACATACCACCGCTACGGGCATTGTGGTCCCACGGTTAAAGGCTTTATCTGTTCGCCTTTTAGAAGTTCTTTTTCTGTTCTTTGCATTAATCTAAGAGTTATTGAAAAATTGTTCCGAATCTGTGATCTTATTGAATTCATGTGCCGATCTACCGTCATAAGAACTAGGTATTGTATTTTAATAAGTATTCCAACCAACACATTTCTAATGATTTCCGTATTTTGTAACTAGAATCTGTTTACCGGACGCTAATCCGCGATTAATATAAATTTTCGTTAAATTCTCAACACATTACGAGATTAACCAGCCAAATTTAAATCCTCTCGGCATGTGATTAATACCATGTATCCACCAGGCACTAATTCGCGATTGTTATAAAACATCATTAAATCCTGCCCAAATCACGTGATGCCATGTTTCCGCCGGGCGCAAATTAGCGACTAATTTAAATCTTCATTGAATCCTCTACACATAACGCGATTAACCATATGAATTTAAATCTCGTCGGCAAGCGATTTAAAATAAATCGCCTGTCATACATCTCATGCGCCCTTTTCACAAACCACTTTCAACCCTCAAAAATCCCGAAAAAGGACTCTGAATCTATGACAGTCGTTATTCTGACAGACAGTATGACAGATCTGTCAGAATTACGACTTCATAGAGTTTTTCGCGTAACTATCTCGCTCGCACCTTTCCTTCTAACCTTTGGCGAAATCCGTTCACTTGTAATGAAAACAATGAAATGTTTGCAAAGGGTAGGCATGTGCGCGAACGAGATAAACAAGTTTGTTTTCATACCAAGTGAAGAAAAAAGATATTTTGGCGAAAGCTCTATTGGTATCACAAATCACAAAACAAGATTATGCCACATTGAGAAAAAAGCAGTATACCTACTGCGTCGCTCGTCATTGGATGCCAAGCAAAACAAATTGCTGATCTGTGATTGGTCAGCACAGATTTTTTTTACGTGCATGCAAGGTGACAGTTTCATCCCATGACGTCAGATTTACAGTTAGGCCCGGCAAACAAAAGTCATAACCAACGCGTGTCGTAATCTTTATATTCTTTTTTAATACCGCTCCTAGAAAATGACATCGCCACTTTCTTTTGAGAGCCAAAATGACAAAGAAGAGTGCTCATGTCAAACTAATCTTGCATTCCTCCATCCTCTGTTTATGTGTTATTAGCACTTTGGGATTTATTATTAATCGTCTCCCGCCGGTTGAAAAATAGTAAATATAACAAAGATTGAATAAGTCTAGAACTTTCTCCTTTATCGAAACACACGATTTGATTTTTGAAAATAGTCAAATATGTTTATGTGTAATATTTGTTTGTTTTTCATATAAAAAGAAACTTTGTTCGGCATCTCTCACTTAAAATACCAGTAGACGCTAAACTATTAAATTGTCTCTACTTCAACACTTTCAAACGAAACTGTGCACGCAGACACAGTGAACATCCCCCAACAATCAAATTGTGCTTCGTGAACACTGCCCATTTATTTGAATACGAGTTCAAGCATTTTTGAACCCTGCATGAAAACACGATACTGGCGACTGTCAAAATGTTGCGCGAAATAGAACGAAAATCAAACTCACCTAATGCAAACTGAAAACAACTTTTGTTTGTAGGTACTGATTTCGTTTTAAAACAAAATTTATTTGTGTAACATTTATAAAATTGAATGAAAAAAATATTGCAAAAAATATGTCGGATGACCGCGACTATATGCTCGCGCTAGAAATGCAAAAAAAATGGAACGAATTACCATCAGACAATGTGAGTAAATCTGAATAATCAATTGTTTACCTTAGTCAACTCTGCTCCTGTAGCAGGATATCGAAGAAATCCCCGACGAGACTCCCCCAAAAAAGAAAAAAAAAGAAAGCAAATACCGCTCGAATCAAGATGAAGACTATTTGAATCGCACCAACAACCTGGTTCATCCGCAATGGGAAATCCTGGACCCAACACCTGATACACAGGCATTGTTTGTTGCGTTCGACGACAAGTTCTTTCAAAAACGCCTGCGATGTGTAACCTTGGAATGGAGTAAACGAATGTACAGCTGTGCTGGTATTTGCTACTCGCGTCGAAATGGGCTCGGCATGGCCATCACAATTCGTCTGAGTGAGCCGCTATTGAAATTGCGTTCCAGGAAGGACCTTGTTGAAACTCTGTTGGTAAGTGCGCCTATAGATTCGTGCGAACGAGACTGCATCACTTTGATTTCAGCATGAAATGATCCACGCCTACTGTTTTGTGCTGGGAATACGCGAAGGAAACGGCGGACATGGACCGAATTTCAAGAAGATCATGCATGGTATCAACAAGGTCGCTGGAACCAATATCACAGTAAGTGCAATGAGGCCGGTTGGTTTGTGTGTAATCTATCTGCAGATTCCCTAAAAGGTGTACCATACATTCCATGACGAGGTGAATGCCTACAAGACTCACTGGTGGCGATGCAATGGCTCTTGCCAACACCGCTCCCCGTTCTTCGGATACGTCAAGCGTACCTCCAACCGAGCTCCCGGTCCGAATGATATCTGGTGGAGTCAGCACCATCACTCTTGTGGGGGTACCTTTATGAAAATAAAAGAACCAGAAAAACCTGCGAAGAAGAGCAAAGGAAAGTCAAAGGCGATTGAGGCAAACAATGTGAAAGCTCCAGTCAAATCAAATGGGGGCGACTTGAGGAAGTACTTCCCAACAGGAGCCCCAGCCGGACGCACTGGAGGTACGATTCGATTTTGCTTCGTCTTTTTGTAACTCATTTCGTTGTCCTAGGTCCTGTTAAAACAAATGGCGGTGGTACTCTACTACTTAATCCGCGAACTAGCACTGTGACCCCAACTGAAATCGCTCGCCCTAAGGTACCAGAGCCAAAGCGCAGCACAGGAAATCTTGCCAATGTTGTTGGCTTCAAGGATATTGGTACAGTTAGTCTGCTTCAATTAAGGTTAGCTTATTAAATGTGTCTTCCACAGGTGAAAATGGGTCGCCACGCGTTTCAAGCACTCCCCGAGATTTTTCTATGACTGGTACGGGTTACACTCTGTCCAATGGCACAGGTCCCTCACCGGCTGAAAGAGAAGTGGATAGAAACCATCTGCGTGATGTGTGGCTGAAGAGGTTCGGTGGATCCACAGAGAAGACCCCAAACCAACCGCAAGACGCTAAGGAGGATGAGACTGTGTCCGGTAATGCTAAACGGCGTAGGTTGTCGACAGAGCAATCGAATGTTACCTCTTTCATCGCAGACGAAGCGACAAAAAAGCCTGACTGGGTGGTTATCGATGAAGACGTTATGGTGCATGAAGTCGAGAACGACATCATAGCCATTTCTTCGTCAGATGACGATACTGGTTCTGAAGGTTGCCCGCCCAGGGAAAGTACACCTCGCAAAGCATTGGTATTTGCCGACGCAGATGCCCGCCAGAAGCAAATCAAAAAGGAAATCCTCGACGAGTCTAACGACCTTTCCGATGGAATGGAGGATGACATCCAACTCATTGACGATGAGTACAATGATGAAGCGCTCAACACTTCCATGGAACTGGCAGACACTTCACTGGTCGACGATCTCTTTGGCGAAGACACGCTATTGAAGGACTTCAAGCGGGAAAACGCCGTTGTGCCATCTTGTTCGCGGTATTCAAATGATCCGCGCAACGACATCACTACTTGCCCCATTTGCCAGGAGAAAATGAAGCGCGAAGACTTCTCGAATCATCTGGACGGTTGTGTGGGAATAACCGTAAAGATAGAACTGCCTAAGCACGGTAAAGCCAAGCCGACCGCATCTAAGCCCAAGAAGCGCTCTCCAAAGAAACGCGTCGAACCGTCTCGCGCACGGGAAATTCTCCTGAGTGCTGGCTACACTGATGACGACATCGATGCTATTCCACCAATGAATGATGTAGCTACTAGTGACGATGATTTAAATCTCAGCGATCGGCAGCGACGAACGCAAGGTCTCTACACTCCGACACGTTCATGTCCTGTGTGCTGCAGCGAGGTGGAAGTCGACAAAATTAACGAGCATCTCGATGAGTGCCTAAGCAAGTGATGTGTTGTTATTGAACTAAGGTTATGTTTTATATCGTTGAATGTATTTATATGTTTTCTCCAATAAATTGTTTAGTTTAAAAAATTCTAGGTTTTAAAGAATAACTTGGTAACGGTTACTTACTAAGAAAAACTTTCCGAAATTATAGTCCAGCAATTTACTACAAATAATATTAATCAGTAGCAATTTTCGAAATATTTAAGTTTCAAAGCTCTAACTCATTGACATACTACATATGTATGGACTGCTAGTCAAGCGTCATTTTCATACTAATTTGCCCAAAATACGAGTTGCAAGATCTGTCGCCCCTCGAAATGCAAGCAGAAAAAACTTATATCAAAACGCCTGTCACCTGGAAAAACTCACAGAGAAATCGACTAAGCCATGTCCGTTCGACCGTCCGTATGTAAACAACTTTTAAGTCTTAAGTTGGGGAGTTGAAAATTAGTAAGTGGACTGGAAGTCCATTGGACCAGATCATGTTTGAAAATTAGTTGAATCCGCCCACAGGCCCGTATGTGCGAGCATCTCTAATTCAAAAAAACAAGTGAGTAAGTGCACCCTATATACTGTGTAACACAAAATCTTAATATTTTTTGTCCCGAATTCATATATAATTTGTATAGTCCACGCCTCCAAAAGTGGGTCTGGCCTAAAAATTAAAATCAATGTATTGTTATTTCGTTAGATTCATGACAAAATGCGTTAAAACCGAAAATTATTTAAAAAAAAAAAAAAAGTTTTTTCCTAAAAACGCCCCCTAAAAGTGGGTAGAGCTCAAAACTTTGTATGGACTAAACCTTGCAAATGGTAATATCTTTAATATTTGTCGTGCAATTTTTTTCGATTTTAAGTCAACGTTCCGAGAAATCGGGTTTTTAAAGATCTAACATTTTAAAAGTGAGCATGGTCGATATTGTGGGCAGTCCAACTTTTGGCTGGTTAAAGATTGGGCCAGTGTTGCTCAGTACCAACATTTAAGTTCCTACGACTGTTCTAACTTGACCAAAAGGCATTTTTAAGGGAAAATGTGAAAGAGGTTGTCTCACATTGAAGCCAGTAGTGGGCGTGGCCGTTCACGGACTAAGCCAAATTTCACACTTTGTATGTACAGCAAAAGATCCAAGCCGTGTACCAAGTTTCAGCTCTCTAGCTTAATTTTGAAGACCTAAAACCTTCGTACATACAGACGAACGGACGGACATAGCTAAATCGCTTCACCTGTCGGGTTCGATCATATCTCTAAAAGGTCTTAAGGGTCTACGGTGATTATTTCACTGTGTAGCAAACTATGCATTAAAATTAATTTAACCATGTTTAAAAGTTTAGCTTTTACATTGAAAACGCCCAATTTTTAAGGAATTTGAACGTTTTTCAGTAAATATACCTACATAAAATTTGACAAAAAATTATATTACAAATGTTGTAGGTATAAGCATTTTCGAACTCTTTAACGTAGGGTCGGGTATTTTGCAATCCGTCGCAGACGGAGCTTTTGCATACGGACGCACTGTTGCTGTGTCCCACTTGTTTTTTCATCAAAGGGTTTGGTGAGGTCTTGATGGAACAGCGTTTTCCATTTTTTTATTGTTATCCTGGAATCGTCTAAATGTGATCTGTCATAAGTGATGTCACATATCAAAAAAAATGATCATCACAATTTGCTTGTGACAGCTAACGATCAATCACCGTTAAAATCAGCTGATCCGTAGCTGTCAAACTTTTTGGTTAGATGTTTTTTTTTTTTGCCTATTACAAGCCTGTCTTATAACAAGCCTTCACTTATCACAACCCTAAATAAAGCAACAATTCGGAACAATATTTTTCTGATCATGTACGCAGAATTATTATTTGTTTAATCACATTGGCTGTCGCTAAATGTGAAAATCACAGATCACTCTAGCCAATTCCATCCCTCCACAAAGACAAACTGACGGAGGATTTTAGCATTGATGTCAATTGTCAAAGCTTGAGATCACCGTAAGATCACCAAAGCTATATGGACCTATAGATGTTAACCTGACAAGAGACTTTAAGTCTTCTCCTTAATCACTTTTAGGACTTCCGAACCATAGAGAGTCTCGCGGTTATTTCTTCATTCACCCTCATTGCCCTCCTCCATAAAATCGTGATGGAATATTTCTCTCGAAAGAGCCAATCATATAATTTCTTCTTCTTTGCTTAGTGCAGCACTTAGCGCCATAAAGCCACACTGGCAGTGGCAGAATAGAGATGCCAGTTCAAGCCACTTGTTTTGCCAAACCGTAATAGCGACAGTTTCTAATATGACTAATATGACTAATATGACTTATTTCACGATGAATCTCCATCTACATTAAGGTGTCGTTTGTAGAGTTCGTATTAACTCCTTATCTAGCTCGTAGTTACTACTACCAACAGTGACGTCACTAAAGTCGTTTTTAGTTTTATAAGCGAAACTAAAAGCTTCTTGTAGTGAGATAGCTATTTGTTTCTCAATAGCCTGTGTGAGGAAAATTCTTATCAAAACTGTAAAAAGCTTGCCAAAACTGTGCCAAACGAGTTTGCGTTAGCCTTGCTACAATTGTTATCGCAATAAATAAATAGCAATAGCAATTTATTAAATCATCAATATTTTACTCACGATCCACCAAAGCAGCACTCACATGATCAACTTCTCTAAATCTCTCTAGGAACCTACACACTTACCAAGATGAAATATTTTACTGCCTGCTCTCTAAAATATAGCCGGAGTGAGAGAAATGAAAAAAGCTCATGGCTCAAACATACAACATAGATCTGACAGGTGCCGGTATCTGAACTTTTATATACCTACCCGACCCTTTTTACTGTGCAATACCAATCTTAGAGTCTTAAGGCCTGAATTCATATACTGTCAATTATTTATATTGGGAGGCCCTGGGAAAAAATGTTTGCGGCGGGCGCTTAAAAAAAATAAAATTATATAATTTCAATACAATTTTATTCAGTTCATTCACTTCAACACTTTTTCTTAAATAACACATTAGGACTGAGCTACTTCTTCATAGTAAGGCTTTAAAAAATCATCAAAAAAACCTAGAGAATAGGATCAATAAGGCAGCAGTTTATTTGGCAATTCAGCTAGCTAATATGTCTCCTGCCACTCCTCCTGAGGACGAATAAGTCGGTCCATTTCGTGGCCATAGAAGTTTAAATAAGTTGTAAGAAGCTTTTATTCCTCAAATGGAGCCGATTTTTTTATTTATTGCACATTAAATATTTCTTATTAAATGACATGTACCTACTCTCCGGTGATTGTTTGTCCAAATAGCAAAGAAAATTATGTCGTTGGAATCTCAGAAAACCTTTGCCATTACTTTTCCAGCTGTCGAAATTATTTAATCTGTTATGGAGCACTTTTGCCTGTTAAAGTCTACTATTTCTAATTCTAATTCATTCAGAATTCACTAATGAATTTAAAACGCTCAAAAACTAAGCTTGAATAATGCTTGAATATCGGGGTTTTAATTTTGCAAGCCTAGGTGTATCTGTTTTTTGTCCTTAATCGAAATCGCGCCAGTCCCCTTGCCGACAATTTTTTTCATGCCCAAATTTTCATAAAAGATTCAAATAACGGTATCATTTAAAATTTCCACAATCTTAACTTTCTCACGAATTTTGATCCGAAGATTGATTGCCAAACGCACCATCCTGGAGTTTAGTGACGATTTTGTTTTGTTTTTGACGTTATTAAGATGCCCCGGATCTTAGGATCTTTTGAGCTCGTACGACAGCAACGAACCGATTACTTACTTAAGGTGGCGCTACAGTCCGGGGTGGACCTGGGCCTCGGCCAACAAGCTTCGCCACCCAGCTCTGTCTCTAGCTAGCCGTCTCCAGTTTCGCACGCGAAGTTGGCTGAGGTCCCCTTCCACTTGCGTGCGCCACCTGAGTCTCGGTGCTCCTCTACCGCGTCGTCCCTGCGGTGTGGATTCGAAGATTTTCCGGGCCGGGGCGTTGGTGTCCATCCGCTCTAAATGACCCAGCCATCGTAGACGTTGTGTTTTGACTCTTTTGGCTAGGTCGGTATCGCTGTACAGCCCGTACAGTTCGATGTTATATCTCCTCCTCCACTCTCCGTCTATGCAGACGGGACCGTAAATCGTCCGAAGAATTTTCCTCTCGAAGCAGCCTAAAGTGTTTTCATCCGCCTTTGACAGAGTCCATGCTTCTGCACCGTAAAGCAGGACTGGGATGATGAGGGTCTTATACATGGACACTTTAGTTGCTCGAGAGAGGGCTTTGCTACTCAATTGCCTTCTTAGCCCAAAGAAACAGCGATTGGCAAGAGTTATCCTTCGTTTGATTTCAGCGCTGGTGTCATTGTCTGAATTGATAGCGGAACCAAGGTAGACAAAGTCCCTAACTACCTCAAAGTTATAGCTGTCGATGGTGATGTTTTGTCCAAGACGTCGGTGTTGGGTGTCTTTTCTTGATGACAGCATATACTTGGTTTTGCCCTCATTGACTGCTAAACCCATATTCGCCGCTTCCGTCCCAATACTCACGAAGGCTTCACTGACATCACGCTTTGTTCTACCGATTATGTCAATGTCGTCTGCGTATGCAAGTAGTTGAACGGACTTTTGAAAGATTGTACCTCTGGTGTTGGCGCGAGAGTTCTGCACAATTCTCTCAAGTATGATGTTAAAGAAGTCGCATGACAGCGCGTCGCCTTGTCTAAATCCTTTTTTGACATCAAAGGGGTCGGTGAGGTCTTTGCCGACCTTGACGGAACAGCGTGAGTTTTCCATCGTCATCCTGCACCGACTGACGAGTTTGGCAGGGATGCCAAAACTAGACATTGCGCTATATAGCTCGTCTCTATAGATGCTGTCATACGCGGCCTTGAAATCGATGAAGAGGTGGTGTGTATCGATTTGGAATTCCTGGGTTTTCTCCAAGATCTGCCGCAGTGTGAATATTTGATCGATGGTGGACTTTCCTGGCCTAAAGCCACACTGATATGTGCCTATCAGATTGTTGACAAACGGCTTCAGGCGTTCACACAGTACAGCAGAAAAGATCTTGTATGCGATGTTAAGAAGACTTATGCCTCTGTAGTTGGCACAACTCAGAGGGTCTCCTTTCTTCAGGATCGGGCAAACAATGCTGAGGTTCCATTCGTCGGGCATGCTTTCTTCCGACCATATCTTGCAGATGAGCTGGTGCATGCTCCTAACCAGCTCATCGCCAGCGGATTTAAAAAGTTCGGCAGCTAGGCCGTCTGCTCCGGCTGCTTTGTTGCACTTGAGCTTAGACACAGCTACTTTCACCTCCTCCAGGTCGGGTGGGCGGTATCGTTCGTATGCTTCGTCGGTAACGTCTTCGCCCGGGTTGAATGGTTCGTTCTGCCTGACAGCGGTATTTGGTTCTTCCTCGCCGTTATACAGTCTGCAGAAGTGGTCTTTCCAAATCCTCAGCACCGACTGCGATTCTACAACGATGTTCCCTTGATGGTCCTTACAGGCTTCAGTTCGAAGTTTATACCCTTGGCAGGACCTTTTGATCCTTTGGTAAAACTTTCTAACCTCATTCCTGTTGTACCATCTCTCTATCTCTTCAACCGCGCGCTTCTCGTGCTCTCTCTTTTTCCTTCGGAGAAGCCGGTGCTCCTCTCTCCTCCTCTGCTCGTAGAGCTCGCGAGCAGCTCTAGTCCTTCTGTGCAGCGCCGCTTTGTATGCTTCCTGTTTAGCTGCATGTGCTTGCCGGCATTCATCGTCAAACCAGGGGTTTCGTTGTGGTCGCCGTGTGAAACCCAGCACTTCAGAGGCGGCGTCTCTGATGGCATTTTGGCAATGTTGCCACTGGCTATCAATACTTGATGCTGGTTGCATAGGACTTCGTAGAAGGTTTTGAGAGACTCGGTTGGAGAAGGACCTGGCGATCTCTTGCGATTGTAGTCGGCCGACGTCAAACTTCCTCACAGTATTTCCATTACTTGGCGCTGGTCGGGATATCCGCAGCCGTACCTTGGCTACAACAAGGTAGTGATCCGAGTCAATGTTGGCCCCTCGGAAAGTTCGGACATCCATGATACTGGAGGAGTGCCTTGCGTCGATCGCAATATGGTCAATCTGGTTGACGGTTGATTGATCGGGAGATCTCCATGTCCCTTTGTGGATATTGAGATGCGGGAACTGTGTACTAGCTACCACAACGTGTCGCCCCGCAGCAAAGTCGATCAGCCTGAATCCGTTATCGGAGGTCGTGTCGTGCAGGCTATACTTTCCGACAGTACGACCAAAGATGCCCTCCCTTCCTAGCTTGGCATTAAAATCGCCTAGGACAATTTTAATGTCGTAGCTAGGGCACTGCTCATAAGTTTTGTCCAGGAGCTCGTAGAACATATCTTTGGTCTCGTCATCTTTCTCCTCTGTGGGGGCATGTGCGCATATCAGGCTAATGTTGGCGAACTTAGCCTTGATGCGGATCGTCGCGAGGCGCTCGCTTACAGGGTTGAAGCTCAAGACTTTTTGCCTAAGTCTGCCTCCAACAACGAAACCACATCCAAATAGGCGCTGTCTTTGATGCCGATAGCAGTCGCCGTAGTAGATGTCGCAGTTTTTCATCCTTCTTTTGCCCGGCCCGTCCCACCGCATTTCTTGGATGGCAGTAATGTCTGCCTTGCAGTCGTTAAGGGCCTCCGCTAGTTGCTCGGCTGCACGTGGTCTGTTAAGGGACCTAACATTCCACGTGCAGATCCGGAGCTCGTTGTCCTTTTCTCGTTTGCATTGGTCGTCAACAGTAAATCCGTCCGAATCCGAGGCTTGTTTCCGCTTCGTGACTGGTGTTTCTTTACGTGGCCGGGAAGTCACCCCGACGGCACGACCCCCAACCTGGAGGACCAGATCCTTTGCTTAGCTCTAAGGACGGAGAGCCGGATAGCCCGCTCCTTATAGGCCTGAGCTCCGAATACGTCGTAGTAGCCCATATAAGGTGTTCACTAAGTAGTTCGGCCTGACTGGAACTATGGACGCCACCGTTGATTCCATCTGGGGAATTCCTCCGCTGCCGTCCGGATGCAAGGAGAAGTGCCTTAGTGGGAACACTCCTCCCCCCCTCTCTCGTCTGCTACCCCCAACAACCTTCCAAAGGGGTTGGAACCCAATCTCCAGTTGAGGTACTAGGCACCCGGTGTTCACCACGGGGAGGTGAGAGTAGGAGTTGATAGACAGAGGTGGGTTTAGAAAACCTGTGGATGCTTGTATCCTCTTGAGTGCACATGTCTATCCTTTGACCACCCAACGAACCGATTGCTTACCATAAAATGAGAGAGAGCAAAGCCTCTGTGATGTTGTTCAGTTTTTTTTTTTTGGCAAAAAGGAGCGCTTTATCACGCAATGCACTCTTTTTTTCTTTTGATTTCCAAATATGAAAAACCATTAAGACCTTTCGATCATGGGTAAGACGGTAAAGAAACAAATGTTTGACAGATCTATCTGATTTTGTCTGGTTTTACCTTCCAACAAAGATATTGGAAGAGAATCCTTTATGCAATCCGAGTGCCATCTAGCATTAAAGTCACTGACTTGTCGAGCAGCTCTCTTAGCCTTCTCTGTTACAATGCAAAATTATTTGTGCCCCGCTTTACAAAATTCATTCTTTTTGGCAGCAATTTTGCCGCCCCTCAATTTTGCCGCTCTGGACAGTTACCCATCCTTCCCCCCCTAGATCGGACCCTGGAAGTGATTTTCAAAACCCTCCCACTGTCATATCAAAACCCTCCCTGGTCATTCAAATCCCTCCCACTCTACTGCATTCCTAATAATCCGCTGGTGGAGTACGCCGGTTTGACTAAAGGAAAGTAGGATATTTGAACATGGGAATACCAACTGAGCCGGTCGTGCTTAATTTTCCTGGAGATAGGTTCTTTAACATCGATTCTCCGATTTTCGTACTTCTTATTCTATCTTACTTTGTTACTCCAGCTGTCATGCGAAGCATCTTGATCTCAGCTGCAGTTAATGAGATTCCTACGTCATGTCTAACTTAACCAAGAGGAAGAGGCATTTGGAAATAAAAGGTGAAGTAGACGCCCTAAGCTGTGAGTTGTGCCAACTACAGAGGCATAAGTCTTCTTAACATCGCATACAAGATCTTTTCTGCTGTACTGTGTGAACGCCTGAAGCCGTTTGTCAACAATCTGATAGGCACATATCAGTGTGGCTTTAGGCCAGGAAAGTCCACAATCGATCAAATATTCACACTGCGGCAGATCTGGGAGAAAACCCAGGAATTCCAAATCGATACACACCACCTCTTCATCGATTTCAAGGCCACGTATGACAGCATCTATAGAGACGAGCTATATAGCGCAATGTCTAGTTTTGGCATCCCTGCCAAACTCTTCAGTCTGTGCAGGATGACGATGGAAAACAAGGTCGGCAAAGACCTCGACCCCTTTGATGTCAAAAAAGGATTTCAACTACTTGCATACGCAGACGACATTAACATAATCGGTAGAACAAATGACGTGATGTCAGTGAAGCCTTCGTGAGTATTGGGACGGAAGCGGCGAATATGGGTTTAGCAGTCAATGAGGGCAAAACCAAGTATATGCTGTCATCAAGAAAAGACACCCAACACCGACGTCTTGGACAAAACATCACCATCGACAGCTATAGGTAGTTAGGGACTTTGTCTCAATGACACCAGACAATGACACCAACGCTGAAATCAAACGAAGGATAACTCTTACCAATCGCAGTTTCTTTGGGCTAAGAAGGCAATTGAGTAGCAAAGCCCTCTCTCGAGCAACTAAAGTGTCCATGTATAAGACCCTCATCATCCCAGTCCTGCTTTACGGTGCAGAAGCATGGACCCTGTCAAAGGCGGATGAAAACACTTTAGGCTGCTTCGAGAGGAAAATTCTTCGGACGATTTACGGTCCCGTCTGCATAGACGGAGAGTGGAGGAGGAGATATAACATCGAACTGTACGGGCTGTACAGCGATACCGACCTAGCCAAAAGAGTCAAAACACAACGTCTACGATGGCTGGGTCATCTAGAGCGGATGGACACCAACGCCCCGGCCCGGAAAATCTTCGGATCCACACCGCAGGGACGACGCGGTAGAGGAGCACCGAGACTCAGGTGGCGCACGCAAGTGGAAGGGGACCTCAGCCAACTTCGCGTGCGAAATTGGAGACGGCTAGCTAGAAACAGAGCTGGCTGGCGAAGCTTGTTGGCTGAGGCCCAGGTCCACCCCGGACTGTAGCGCCACCTTAAGTAAGTAAGTAAGACGCCCTAAGTTTCAGTTCTCTAGCTTGATTTTGAAGGCCTTAAACTTTCATGATAGGTACAGACGGACATGGCTTAATTAATTCACATTGCCATGCCAGTCTCGATCTCCGAAAGGTTTTAGGGGTCTAAGGTGATTAATTCATTGTGTTAAAAACTATCCATTAAAATTAATATTCCCAGGGTCGAGTATAACAAGAGATATTTAAAACTATTTTCTTTCCTCCCAACCATCAGTAAATTGATAATTGATGGAGTGTAAACGGAACTCATTTGCGGTGTTTGCCGTGTTTTTCACATTCAAATGCGGTGTCGATGTTTACTCCCACCATGAACAAGCGGCAGTCGAATTTAAAAGAAAGGCATTTCATTTTATTTCACTGTTAGTTAGGTAAACACACTGATCGCACAGTTCGAGTTGAGCGTACGCACTTATGACTACGTTTTTTGTGAGAAGATTCTTAGTCGCGAAATTGATCGCATGCCAATCTCTGATACCTATCCCACCCATCAGACAAGGTTCTAGTTCGTTATACCTATGCCGTCAATCTAAATTCTTATAATTTAAAAAAATCAACGAAGGTATAGGTATCACAGTCAGAGTCAGAGCCATCATTCTTCCATCCAATCACTACGGGAACTGAAATGACAAAATCTTATTCTCTTCACAATTATGTTTATGAAGAATAGGTGAAACCAGGGGGAGGAAACTTCCTAATAAACTTGACGTTGCAAAATTCGAGAAAGACATCATATCATAATAATGTGTATTGTGACTTTGGCCTCCACACATTTTGACGGTAAAGATTTTTGTTGTCCTAAATGTCGGAAAAATAAGAAAACAAAATTACAAGACACTTGCGTCATACAAGTGTTGTTAGATAGTACATACCTACTATTCCGACAAGTTTTCGCATAAATCCTGGCAAACTTCACTTAAACTTTCCTTTTTAACCTAATTTCATTAGGTTATGTGAAAGTTTTTTCCACTTCCATTGAATTCATCAATTGACTAGGGCGGACGTATCCGTGTCCATGTGACCGTCATCAGCGAGGTAATGCTTCTTCCTGAGGCTCATCGCTGAGGTTTACATGGTTACTGCTCCAGCCATGCGGACGCAAAAGGTGCGAAGGCAATCGTCGTCGTGGTCGTCGTTGTCGGGCTGTGTGTAGTGCCATAACAAGTTGGTACTTGATTTGGCAATGGAAACAAAGTTGCTGTTTTAGTGGGCGATCATGCTGACGACTAATTTGATTGTGGATGGCAAAACTTTACAGATAGGTACTTGTAAGTTTGCCCCGCAGGTTTTTGGGAGAATCGTCCTTGCCGCAATGGCCTTGTTAACAACGCCATTTTGGTAGTTTAATTTTCTGATAATTTTTAGCAAATGATTGTTTTTATTGTGCCGCGCTTGTTGGAATTTTCAGGTTTATACCCAGTTGATGGATAGGTGAAAGATTTTCCTAAATAACTGGAGAGTACAACGAGAAAAAAACAAATTAGAATATTTTTTCATTATAGCTAACGTTCTTAATAACGATTTGCCCCTCAGACCATTGGAATTTCTAACTCAACCATTCGATGCGCCCTGTGGTTGGGAAAGGGAAAAAGTTTCTGACAGTACCCTCTGTCAGGGGGTAATGAAAAAACTGCTTATCTAACCGCAATGCCCTTTGCACACTTTTCATGGCGCCAAAGCCATGAAAAGTGTGCAAGAACTCATAATCTGAAAAGTCAGGGTTTTACTGCCGCCAGCCAATGGCAACCGCTTGAATCTCAATTGAAAATAAAAAATCCCAGTTTATTTCGTTTTGGTTGCTCTTTCCGTAGTTTCCTTCCTTGATGCCATTGCATGTATGATTCTTTCCTTGAATCCACCATCCGATTTGGGGTGGTCAACCCCTGCCGATGTCCAGACCCAGACCAAGACCAAGGATCCCTTCGCTGGGATCTTATTTCGTTTCCCTATTATTGATGCCCCCGAAGAGGAAACCAGCACTTTTTTGTTGTGCACAAATAATTGTGTCTGTTAAGCTATCACCGTTCCCTAAAAATGGCATCGCATTCCATTGTGTTATGTCTGAAGTTTTATTCATTCATTTTGTTTTTCCCTAACTTTATGCCATTCAGGTATAGGATGTATGTATATATGTATTATTGATTCCTGCACAGGAAATAAAAGGATGAAAAGAATTTGAATATTTCTTTGATGCTGCACAGTGTTGTTCTTTAATCTTTGGATTTTGCATTCTATTTTGGCCTTATCGCCTTGGCGTAGAGGTGTTGTGAGCATTCAAGAAGTGACAGGATGTGGATATGTGATTTATCTTTTTCCACATTTGGACGTTAAAGGTGAAATTTTAGACGGGATGATGGATGAACACGGGGCAAATATTAAAACGGATTGGGAATCAGAGGATGCGAACATCAACGGCCACCGCCCGATAGGATGGAGCACAGGTCTGATCCTGTAGCTAATGTTTTTGATTATGTTTTGGAATTCCGTGAGGAATAGCGTTCCTTATTCAGGAATTGGTTGGGTTTCGAGCGGATTGCAAGAAAGGCGGATCTAAATTTATGTGTAGAGTTTGAAAAATCCTCTTGACACTTACCTATAAGGTTGAATATATTAAGACAGTACAGTGCGGTCTTGCGAAGACAGTCTACGACTACGAGTGATTTAGAAAAATTAAATTTAACAAATTGTGGAAAGTGGACAGAAATGTATGGGGTTTGCTCCAATTTCCACCACCAAACGAAAACTAATGTACATATAAGTGAAATGTTCATCAAAGAGTTCAGCAAAAAGTTCAGCAAAGAAAAAAACAATGTGAGTAGGATTGTCAGGTTATAAAAACCCGAATCGCTAACGTAAAAAAAAGCGCCAAATATCAAAACCTTCCATTCAAAATTTAAAATTTTAAAATCTTATTAATTAGCGAAACTCGTTATTTTGATGAAAACTTTTATTTAAAAAACATACAATTTGGGGAAGGAAAAGAAAACGAAATTGTAGATTTGGGGTGCATTCATAATTGGGGTCTCGATGGTTGCATTCAGCACACAGCTATGAAAAAGATGTATGTAAGGTTTGAGTTAAATTAAAAAAAAAGAAAAATGATGAGGATTTTGGTCAAAAAATAAGAAACGTCGAAATCTAAAAATATCGCCATTTTTAGCCAAATAAAATTTTAAATCGCCCGTTTGGCGACAAATTGCCACATCAGACAAGCCTGAATGTAAGCAAAAAGCTACAGCTACCTAGATACTGCCACCTAAAACTGGGACATAAATTGACTAAAAATGTATCGGGAGAGGAGTATGCAAACATCAGCACTAAAAATTGCTAAGGGTTTTTTGAAAGTTGCTGACCAACAATCACTCAAAAGTTTTTACTTTACTTAGACTTTGTTTTTATACCCTACCCAGGGTATATTAAGTTAAATGTACAGTAGTTTGTAACGCAGTAAGAGCCAGTTTTTCAGTGCTGAGTTAAGCCCAGCTGGAACCAAGATCTGTTAAGTCTGGAACAAAACGAATATAGAGTTAACCCAGCGGACAGTTTTGCACGCAAAATCTTCGACTCTCCCAATGACTTTGAGTCTCCCAACTCTAACTTCACTTGAAAAAACACAAAAAATATGTTTTGCACAGAAACACGCAAGACCACTGCCATTTCACACAGAAAAACACATTCAAGGAAGTTCATGTACTGTTCACCAGAACTGATCCGAGATTAACTCATCACCTATTTCTCTTTTTGTACACTGACAGTCAGTCTCTTGATGATGCCCCAATAAGACGAAACGCATCGACAAACTTTTAAAATAAAATAATAATAATTGTGGATCAACAAACAAGGGTTTTCCTTTATAAAATGTCACCATTTAACTCACAAAACTTGGCGAGTTAAGCTGAGATTAATCTTGGATCAAAATTGACTGAAAAATTCATTTCTGGGGTAAATCTTCGTTTAACTCGGAAATTCGGATGATCTCGCACTGAAAAACTGGCAATAAGATTTTTAAGAGATATTAAGTCCGCCCGTCCGTCCGTCCGTATGTAAAAAACTTTAAGGCCTTTTAAGCTATAGAGAGCTCAAGGCTAGTGAGTAGACTGAAAGTCCAGTAATCCAGATCAAATTTTAAAATTGGTTGAATCCGCCGGTTGTATATGTGTCACCATCTTTAATTTTTAAAAATACTTTTTTTTTTAATTTTAGCTATGTAACAATGGCGCTAGCGCACTGAATTTTAGCAAGAGACATTGCATTAAGATTGAAAAAGTTTGGCCTTTAAATTTATCACGCCCACTTTTTAAGAAATTCGTGTAAGGCCTTTGATTAGACTCTATGTATAAAAGAACGGTTTTGTCGCTCGTGTAGGTAGGTAGGTAGAATATTGGCTAAGTAAATGCACTTAGGCCAAAAAGTAGGCCCATTGTACCGCTACGTGGGTATATGATCAAGGGAGTAGGTTGGCGTGAATTCTATGACAGCCAGCCAGTCTTTTCACTGAATTTTAGTAGCTTTTTGACCGGTGTTTCACTAAGATCACTTAGGCAGTCGTAGAAGTTGGAGCCTAGTATGGATAGTATGGATTTCCTGTACGACGCGAGTGCCGGGCAGCACTTTTTACGGACTTTTTACAGGTCTCTTTTCGGAATCCGGGTTTCGAAGTTTTTCTCTGGGAAGTATGAAGGTGAAGTATAATCCAGGTGAGATGCTGTTCGTTTAGAATATTGGCATGCCCGTTAACGTAATCACGCCATTGGGAGGTCACTCGTGTAAGGCCAGACTAAAACGATAGACCCTTTGATCACCCTCTTTGATTTACCTCATTACCTCATTTGACATCATCTTTTAATGTGACCGACCCGACCATATTAGTCTCTATTATGCCCTTTCTAGCTAAAAACGTAGCTTTAAGACATAACTTGAATCGATATTCAAAATCCCTAGTGAAATAGTAAACACATGTAGCTAGGTCGATTTATCGGAAGCCTAATGCCGAATGGACTTTTCAACCCAAGCTCCAAGAACTTTTTGCACTTTTAGATTGCATCGTAATATTGCAAAACGAATATCATGTCGAAGTTAGTAAACTTCACTTCCAGGGCAACCCATGGGTATATATTGTAGATATCTACCTAAAAATATAGAAGTTCTAGAAAAAAGTAACATGACGACAATCATCAATGAAATAAGTTTAAAAGTCAACAAGAGCAAATCAAGAGTTCAAATTGGGAATTCGATGCTGCAGTGCATGGAGAGTACATGTGTACATGTCGTAGGTATACCCACTCGTTAACCAGAGTAAAGGATCACCCGCCTTCGTTTGGCAAACCTTTATGTACCTATATGTAGTTACCACCAAGTGAATGTAGCATAGGTACAAGTTTTACAAGTAACTTCCAAGAAAAGATGTAAACGAATTGAATAGACAGGATTATCTGGTGTAGCATGGAAAGGAGTTGTATATGCTTGTATGACTTTCTTCCTCAAAAGTTGCTCCTGCTGCTTTGAATGAGTCGAAGAGAAATCGGAATTACTCAATCAAAAGGATAAAAATTTGGGAATTCATTTTTTCTTCAGAAAAATAAATTTGTGAAAACTTATAAAATAGACCATTGCGTCGTGTATGCGTACTAAATCATATTTGTTTGACCGAAAAAGTTTCTTTTTTGCTCTTCGGGGCGGGCTTTAAAGCTTCCTCGAAATTTTTAAAACATAATCCCCCTTTGTCAACGTTAATCGAATTTACAAATCACATCAAACATCCCACCCATACCCTACGGACCGGAAAATGAGATAAGAGCCCAAGAGTTTATCGCATTATGCAAATAGCCCAGGTGTGGGACTTTGTAACCCTTCAGATACACCTTGCATTCCTAATGATCGAAATCAGACGTGTATTGATATTCCAAACTGATAACCCTGACACTTTGTATCACTCAATCAGCCACACGTATGGTTAGGATTTGACTGTATCAACAAACCATAAGTCGATTGTAAGATTTGCATAAGTAAATCACTCCTAAGGGCGTAAGGCATAGGTATATACTTAAAGGTGTGGCTTTGCCTTATTCATCCGCACAAAGGCGGAAAATGTCCTTTTTGTCGTCGAAATGTCGATTTTTTTTCTTTTTTCTTTTAGGTTATGCCAGGCTTGCCGCGTGAACGGGTGTGTAGTATTGGTATCCGGATCCACCCACAACCCACTACTTAATTCCCGAATTGATTGTCGATTAACCCTAAAAGTTTAAACTGAAAGCTTTTGAGTTCTAATTAGCTGCCTTTTGATATGTGCGACTTTTCCTCGATTTCCTCGCCGAATGTGGGTATATGTGTATTGGGCTTTTATTTCCCATATATGACAAAAGTTTTAGCAGGCTATTTCAACGAAGCACTTAAATAACATTTTCCGAGCAATTAACTTAAAATGTGTTTATTGAGTCGAATTCTTCCGCGCAAGTACCTGCTTATTTGTAATTCAAAAGCAAACATTGCGAGGTATTTATTGTGCGTGATTAAGATTATTGCACATGTATGGGTGTGGGCCAAAATACTTTCAGCATTTAATTGAGAATAGGGCGATTAAGCGATTTCGTTACGATAACTCTGATTTATTTATTAGGAAGAATTTATGTAGGTAATATAGATTACACTTAGTTTAGTCATTAAATATGTTTTCGACACCGGGCAGTGCAATGAGCTTTGAACTTCAACGTAACGGACGCAAAGGCAACTATAGGTTTAAGTCAACCAAACCTGTTTTAAATTAGAAAGCCGTGTTTTAACTACAATATCCATCAAAGGAACAGCACAAGCTATTCAGAATATGTCTTTAAAAAAAATCGTGTTGTTTCAACCTATCCCGCATATGAGGAAAGTTGTAACAGAGACCGGGGCAGGTATGCTGTAACAGGAACTATAAAGCCAATAGATTTTATATAAAAAAAAAATTTCGTTTGATTTTTAACAGATTTTAAACACGAAATACAAGCAAAGCTAGTAGTTTAGTAAAATTAGGCAACTTTTATTCTAAATATAATACGAAAAACAAGTACAATTCATTTGGCAATAAAAAATTAAAAATTAAGAACCTCTCTCTCATGTTGCTTATAGGTACATATAATTATGCTAAAATTTAAAGAAAAATGTTGATAATTTTTTTTTTATCAGTGCATAATAATAAATAAATAGAGTGGCGCAACAGCTCGAGGTGAACCAGGGCCAACTTCTCAACAATGTATGCTGGTGTGTTAATTTCTTTACATACAAGGGGACCTACAATTTTTTGCCGAATCCGAACGGCACTTTGAGAAGTTTTTCAAGACAATTAATAATCTCGGAGGGCTTGTCAAACCCTCGCGGAGGTGGGGACCGTGAAAAAGAACAAGTCTTTTTTTCAGGTGACAATGGCAGGATTCGAACCCAGACCTCCGGCGTAGTAAGCACACACACTAACCACTACGCCACGGCACCCCACAGTGCATAACATGCCAAAATTAGCAAGACTGAAGCATATCACGAGGCTTACTTTTTTTTAACTTGGTTAAGTCTTCGTTTGCCTCCTTTTCATGGTTTTATTTTTCATACCCGACCAGGGTATATTAATTTCAATGCATAGTTTGTATTTGTTACACAGTGAAATAATCATCGTAAGCCCTTAATATCTCAGAGATATGATCGAAACCGACAGGTGAATCGATTAAGCCATGTCCGTCCGTCTGTATGTATGAAGGTTTTAGGTCCTCAAAATCAATCTAGAGAGCTGAAACTTGGTACACGGCTTGGTTCTTCTGTTGCACAGACAAAGTTGGCTCAATCCGTCAACGGCTTCAATGCGAGACAACCTCTATTTCACATGTTCTTTCAAAATGCCTTTTGGTCAAGTTGAACAAGGCGTAGGAGCGAAAATCGGACCGCCCACAATTTGGACCACGCTCACTTCCCAAGTAACATTTCTGTTGCGGTAAGGTTATATACAAGCTATTTCCCCTCCCGCAAAATTGTTTGTATAAGGCCCTAGAGAAGCCAATTTGGCGCACTTACAGAAACTGTTAAAGCGCTAACAGCCGTGTATAAAGTTTCCTGTTAGGCTTTACAGAAACCGGTGTTTGTATAAAGTTCCTGTTAGGTCTTATAGAGGCTGTTACTTGCATTAAGGTTTTCTGATGCAAGCTTTACCGAGGCTGTTACTTGTTAACAGTTTTTTGGCAGGCTTGTATAAAGTTTCCTGTTAGGCTTTACCGAAACTGTTACTTGTATAAGGCTTCCTGTTGCAGGCTTTATAGAGGCTATTACTTGTATAAGACTTCCTCTTGCAGGTCTTATAGAGGCTGTTACTTGTATAAGGCTTCCGTTTGCAGGCCTTATACAGGCTATTACTTGTATAGGGTTTCCTGTTGCAGGCCTTATAGAAGCTTTTACTTGTATAAGGCTTCCTTTTGGAGGTCTTATAGAGGCCGTTACTTGTATAAGGCTTCCTGTTGCAGGCCTTATAGAGGCTATTACTTGTATAAGGCTTCCTGTTGCAGGCCTTACAGAGGCTTTTGCTTCTATAAGGCTTCCTGTTGCAGGCCTTATAGAGGCTATTACTTCTATAAGGCTTCCTGTTGCAGGCCTTATAGAGGCTATTACTTCTATAAGGCTTCCTCTTGCAGGCCTTATAGAAGCTATTACTTCTATAAGGCTTCCTTCTGCAGGCATTATAGAGGCTATTACTTGTGTAAGGCTTCCTCTGGCAGGTCTTATAGAGGCTGCAAGCTTTACCGAAACTGTTGTTGCAGAACAAATCTCCGAAATGAATTAAGAAAAAAAATTCTTTCGCTGGTTGAGGCTTGAACCGTGGTTCTCGCTTACCAAGGGCAAGCACTCATCCACTAGGCTACATCGTTGCCGTGCAACTCGTCGCGAAAACATCATATAAAAATAAATGGAGCATAAAACCAAAAAAAAAGTTTAATTGTACAGTCTCCTTCCTTCTCTGTTGATTTATCTTTTCCCTCTATTATCTGGCTGTTGTTAATTCTTGCTGTCTGAAATGATGTCAATTATTATTTAGGAAACTATATTTGTGAATATTTGATATTTGAAATATTTACTTACTTGGTTGGGATCGATCCTGGGTCCTCTGACGTGGCAGTCGTGACTCTTTCCACTATGCTATCGCCTTGTATGAATAATGGAAACGAAAACGGCATTAGTTGATACGTAAAGTAAAGCAGCTTCGGTAGGACCTCTTTTCAGTTTGTGTAAGGCCTTACCGAAGCTTAACCACATGCTGTCTCGCTCTTTAAGGAAACATTTCATTAACAGTTTCCGTAAGACTTCGCATCTATTTCTATAAAACCTAACAGAAGCTCGGTTGTTTCGCATGCTCAAATGTACACAAATACCAATAAGCAAATTATTGGTATTAGTGTACTCTCGCGCACTTTAACGAAGATGTTTCATGAATACTTTCGGTAAGACTTCGCATCAACTTCTATTAGGCCTAACAGAAACTCTATTGTTTCTCATACTAAAATGATGCACAAACACCAATAAGCAAAACAGTTCATCTCTCTCGCGCTCTAACGAAGTTATTGCTAAGAGTTTCGGTAAGACTTCGTACAAACTTCTATAAAAGGCCTAACAGAAACTGGATTGTGTTTGTGTCGCATGCTTTAATGGTGCACAAATACCAATACGCTCTCGCGTATACAGAATATTGTATTCATTCTACAGCGTGTGTAAGGAATACAAGGTGGATAGACCTTTTAACAGTTCGACGTTTTACTGGTATTTTCAGCGAAGGATGCCAAACAAAGTTCATTTTCTTATGGATAACGAGTAAAAATTACATATAAACATAAATAACTATTTAAAAAATGCAACCGTGTGTTTGGATGAACGAGAAAGTTGTAGAATTAATCTGCCTCTCTAAGTTAGGCTAAAAATATTTTATTTATAAAACACGGATAGGGTGAAAAAAGTATTGTTTGTGTTGTGAAAATTGTGCATGCATACGACCACAAAATGGTTCACGGATTCAAGGAGATCACATCGTTGGATCACATTTCACATAGATCACAAAATGTGAAAGACGAAAGATTTTGACAGTCGAGCCAAAAGGTCTATGGCGCGAAAAGCAAATGACGCATGATTAAGTAAAAAAAAGATCTGCTTGGATGGCGATACTCACGGGCGTAAGCAAAAAATTCTTCAGGAAGGGGCAATATCTGAAATCGAAAAATGCTAAGGTATAAGCCCTTTTTTGTTAATAACGTACGTCAGCAGGGCTTGTTTATATAAACTTTTTAATGGATTCACTATATTAATTTTTAAATGTCGTCGGATGGCCTTGAAAATCTGTATTTTTCCATCCATTGACATCGTAGCCATCCTTTGATGGAAATCGTTACTTTATGTCTTGATAAAATCCAGACGAAATATTTAGGCTCGTCTTCATTATTATCAAGACATAAAGTAACGATTTCCATCAAAGGTTGGCTACAATGTCAATGGATGGAAAAATACCTATTCTTGGGGTTTTCCGATGACATTTAAAACTAAACAAGTGAATATCCCAAAATATAGCTCGTCTTCATTTTATCAAGACATAAAGTAACGATTTCCATCAAAGGATGGCTACGATGTCAATGGATGAAAAATTGCACACTTTCAAGGCTTTCCGATGACATTAGTATAAAAATCCCAAAATATAGTTCGTCTGGATTTTACCAAGACATAAAGTAACGATTTCCATGCTACGATGTCAATGGATAAAAAAATTCCGATTCTTAGGGCTTTCCGATGACATTTAAAACTAAATAAGTGAATATCCCAAAATATAGCTCGCCTTCATTTTATCAAGACATAAAGTAACGATTTCCATCAAAGGATGGCTACGATGTCAATGGAACAATGTCAAATGGATGAAAACTTTTTTTTTTCGTTTTATGCTCCATTTATTTTTATATGATGTTTTCGCGACGAGTTGCACGGCAACGATGTAGCCTAATGGATGAGTGCTTGTCTATGGTAAACGAGGACCCCGGTTCAAGCCTCTTCCGGCAAAAGAATTTTTTTTTCTTTGTTCTACAACAACAGCTTCGGTAAGGCCTGCAAGAGTAAGCCTTATACAAGTAACAGCCTCTATAAGACCTGCAAGGGGAAGCCTTACACAAGTAGTAGCCTCTATAAGGCCTGCAACAGGAAGCGGCCTGCAACAGGAAGCCTTATGCAAGCAATAGCCTCTATAAAGCCTGCAAAGGGAAGCCTTACACAAGTAGTAGCCTCTATAAGGCCTGCAACAGGAAGCCTTATAGAAGTAATAGCCTCTATAAGACCTGCAAGAGGAAGCCTTATACAAGTTCATAAGTATGTGTGAGTGTTTTTGAGTTTGGATCAGTTGTTTGTATGCAGGCCTTTATACCTTATTATACAAGTAGATGTGCTGTCTGAACGAAACTGTTGATGAGATATCTTTGTTAAAGGGCGCGAGAGCACAGTTTGTTTATTGGTATTTGTGCATCATTTAAGAATGCGCTGTAACCGGTTTCTGTTAGGCCTTATAGAAATAGATGCGAAGTCTTACCGAAACTGTTAATGAAATGTTTCCATAAAGAGCGAGACAGCATGTGGGTAAGCTTCGGTAAGGCCTTACACAAGCTGAAAAGA
This sequence comes from Neoascia interrupta, assembly GCA_947623515.1. Lineage (NCBI taxonomy): Eukaryota > Metazoa > Arthropoda > Insecta > Diptera > Syrphidae > Neoascia > Neoascia interrupta. The sequence goes on along the minus strand of OX392464.1, from coordinate 30,431,856 downwards.
AGTCGTACCGAAGCTGCTTTACTTTACAACTAATGCCGCTTTCGTTTCCACTATTCATATAAGGCGATATGCTCCATTTATTTTTATATGATGTTTTCGCGACGAGTTGCACGGCAACGATGTAGCATAGTGGATGAGTGCTTGCCTGTGGTAAACGAGGACCACGGCTCAAGCCTCACCCGGCGAAAGAGTTTTTTTTTCTTTATTTATTTCGGAGATTTGTTCTGCAACAACAGCTTCGGTAAAGCCTGCAAGAGCAAGCCTTATACAAGCCTCTATAAGACCTGCAAGAGGAAGCCTTACACAAGTAATAGCCTCTATAAGGCCTGCAACAGGAAGCCTTATAGAAGTAATAGCCTCTATAAGGCCTGCAGAAGGAAGCCTTATACAAGCAAAAGCCTCTATAAGGCCTGCAACAGGAAGCCTTATCGAAGTAATAGCCTCTATAAGGCCTGCAACAGGAAGCCTTATACAAGTAATAGCCTCTATAAGGCCTGCAACAGGAAGCCTTATGCAAGCAATAGCCTCTATAAAGCCTGCAAAGGGAAGCCTTATATAAGTAACAGCCTCTATAAGACCTGCAACAGGAAGCCTTATACAAGTAATAGCCTCTATAAGGTTTGCAGAAGGAAGCCTTTTAGAAGCAATAGCCTCTATAAGGCCTGGAAGAGGAAGCCTTATAGAAGTAATAGCCTCTATAAGACCTGCAACAGGAAGCCTTATTCAAGCAATAGCCTCTATAAAGCCTGCAAAGGGAAGCTTTATACAAGTAAGAGCCTCTATAAGAGCTGCAACAGGAAGCCTTGTACAAGTAATAGCCTCTATAAAACCTTCAACAGCAATCTGCAAGACCTTATACAAGCAATAGGCTCTATAAGGCCTGCAACAAGAAGCCTTATACAAGTAACAGCCTCTATAAAGCTTGCAACAGGAAGCCTTATAGAGGTAATAGCCTCTATAAGGCCTGCAATAGGAAGCCTTATACAAGCAACAGTTTCGGTAGTGACTACAAGAGGAGGCCTTATACAAGTAACAGTTTCTGTTATACTTGAAACAGGAATATTACGACAGAAAACAACATTCAATCTACAGTTTCGGTGAAGCATTCAATAGGAAACTTTATACACGCAACAGTTTTTGTTATGACTGCAACCGGAGGCCTTATACAAGTAACAGTTTCGATAAGGCTTGCAACAGAAAGCTTTTTACAAGTAACAGCTTCTGCGAAGCTTGCAACAGGAAGCATTATACAAGTAACATTTTCTGTTACGTTTGCAACAGAAATATTGCAGCAGAACTCTACATTAGAGTAACAGTCTCTATAAGTCACGCAATAAGAAATCTTATACAAGTTACAGTTTCGCTAAGGCTTGCAGCAGGAAAGTCTATGCAAGCAACAGTTTCGGTGGAGCCTGCAATAGGAAACCATATACAAGTAACTTCTTCTGCAAAGCATTCACACGAAGCCATATACAAGCAACAGTTTCGGTAAGGCTTGCAACAGGAAGCTGGTTTCAACAGTTTCGGTAGGGCTTGCAATGGGAAACTTTATACAAGCAACAGTTTCGGTTAAGCTCTGCAGAAAGAAACCTTATAGAAGTATCTGCTTCGGTTAAGCTTGTAACATAATGCCTGCTACAGGTATAGTGATTCCGAAACTTCTATACGGCCTTATAGAGGTAGTTCACTTTCTGCATTGAAGTACGGAAGCTGCTATAAGGCCTTATAGAAGTAGTAGACTTCTTACAAAGTAACAGAGGAGATTAACAGAATCTTATCCCTCTGTAAGACCTCGTTGTAGCTTCTTTAAGGTCTTATACAAATTGTGTCAGAAATTTCTGCCTTGGAAATAATCGGCAAGTGTTATAGAGGCCTTATAGAAACAATAACTTCCCAAAATCGAAAATTTAAACCTTACCGAAGTAAAATTGTTACTTGGGATTTTAACATGTCAGTTCTCTAAAAATCCGATTTCTCGGAAATCTCACTCCAAATTGAAAAATTGTAAAGATATTACTATTCGCTAAGTTACCATACAAAGTTTTGAGCTCCGCCTACTTCGAAAGGGCGTTTTTAAGAAAAATCGGGTTTTTTTTTTGTGAATTCCATAGAATTCAAAATGCCATAGACAGCTTAACGTGTGGGAATCAAGCTTCATTAACAAAACGCACGCAGACGCCTTGGACGACAACTTTGGCTTTGCTGACTCCTCGCTGATAAAAATATGCAGAGAACCCAGCTGATTTGTGTTTTAATAAATCTTTTTTTCTTTGACTCTCACGCGAACAATGAAAGATTTCTATCAATCAATATATTAAACCTTTTTTATTTTCTTGTTCAAAGCTCTAACGTTAAGATCTTTTTTTAATGAAAACCTTGTTGTAAGTTTTCATGCAAATTAGTTGATCCTGTTCTTGGCCGTTTCACATTCAGCACGAGAGCGTCAAACCAGAGCGGCAGTGACAACACGAGACCAGAGAAATCGTTTATTAATACACAATGAAAGCGAGAAACCGCGACGACTGTTTTGACTGCACAGTGACAATACTAAACATATTTTTTAAATTTGGGGACTACAATAAGCACATAAATAGTTTATATTTCACAACAAGTATTAGCTTCGAGAAAAAAAATTTCAGCGTCTCATAACTCACAACAGCGATTGACAGAATAATCGTCCACCTAGGCGAGGGTTTTTCAATTTTTTGAAAAGCTCGGCGAGCGATACAGCGATCACGCCGGTATTGTAAACCACCCCATAAATTGCCATTGATTGAAATTCATTTGACAGCTCGCGCGAGACTCTCGCTCGCTCTCTCGCTCTACATGTGAAACAGGCATCTGTTAATGGCTCAAAGCTGAAACGCGTAAATAAAATAGGTTTTTTAAAAAAGAATAAGATTATAAGGTGGCTTTGATCAATTTTGTTGATTCGGAACATGCGTTTAAAGTGAAGGGTGCGAGTGATAATTCGTTGAGGGCGTTAATTGTGCTATGTAAGTGGTCTGCGATACGTTTGTAATCTCCATGGACTTCGTTTAAACAAACGAAGTAAGAACTAACGTCTAAAATCCGAAACAACCCCTACCAGGTTTGGTGAACTAAAGGAATCTATCAATAGAATAATTATTTCCCATCCTTGTTCTGAAATCGTCATTGCAGACGATATATACACAAATCTCAATGGCTTCGACATTCTGTAGAGGCAATACCTGAAGGCAGGTATGTTGGGGCCTTTGCTACGGTAAACCATCTCACCCAGCTTGTAAACCTCCCAACGTGAATTCCCTGACATTGTTAGTCATGCCGCCAATTCTGGACTTCAAAATTTCTTCATCAACCGTAAACATATGCCATGCATGTTGAGGCAGGACTCCCTCAAGCTAACGTTCAAATTATAAACGTGGAGGTGGAACTCCTAAAGGAGAGTGATGACTGATGACCTATGCACTGCAACTTAGGTTATCATCACCCTTTAAGGGAATGGTTGGACCTTCTGACGCCTCATGGCACAACCCTTGAGTTTGCCAATTCATCATCATCGGATAGCCTGAAAACATAGTCTTTATGTATTGCTAAGGTAGATGAAAGCTTACGTGGAGTGCCAACGTAGAGCCCAAACGTCGTCATCTAGGTTACTGTATACGAAGCTCTATCATTCCTTAGAATAAGGCAACTGCTCATTCATAGTTTATCATCTAATCAAGTCAGCCTAATTTTCAAGTTCAGATCTTAAGCTTACACTCCATGCCTCGCTCAGATTAGGCAGCCCAACAACTTGTAGTTTTTGCAGCAGGAGTGAAACTGAAAATGTCTTCCATTATCTGGCAGTGTGCCCCTACTATAGACCTTCTCACCTCCCATCCTGAAAAAGAGACTCAGCACCTTATCACAGCAAGGCCAGTCAGGCCATTGTGTAATAGCAACTTCTTACTTGTTTAAAAATGGCACCTACGATCGCAAGGTTCTGTTAGTGGGTTTATAAGGTCAAATGCTCACCTAACTGTGAGTGACCACACACAAAGAAACATGACGGGATAGTTTCCTCTTAAAAGTCTTTGATAAGGAGATTGATTAAGGGAGAGGAATAACAGCAGCCATATTAAAGAAGCCTGTCGTACGACTGGAACAACGCAGCATACATCGATTAAAATAGAAAATGAAAAATTGTCCTGGGCCCAACCCAACCCCACGCGAGCCGACCACTCTCGCGGTGAGATACCTAGTCACATAATTTGGACCTGCAAATAGCGCTTTGAACACCTATGCTGCTAAGCACATAGCACTTTATTATAGGGGATTATATTTTTTTACTTTTACCTTTTTACTCCATTATCGGTATTATAAAGTAGAAGAATATAATTATACCAGAGTTCCTAACCTGGTGAACCCAAAGAATTCTGGAGGAAGTGGACAGGATCTGCAGGGATCCTTTATAAAGACGTATTAAGACGATGCATATAATTTTTCGGTACTACCAGACCAGTAACTCCAATGAACCTAAGTAAAACTGTCATGAGCCCAAAGAATTTTGGAGGAAGTGGGTAGGAGCTGGAGAGATACTTTTTAGACGGGAAGCATTTCATTTTTCGGTTCTACCAGGCCAGGAACTCCTATAAACCCAACAAATACTGAAATGAGCCCAAAGAATTCGGGAGGAAGTGGGCAGGATCTGGAGGGATGCTTTATAAAGGGGAAGCATATCATTTTTCGGTACTACCAGGCCAGAAACTCCAAAGAACACAAGTAATACTGTCATAAGCCCAAAGAATTTTGGAGGAAGTGGGCAGAAGCTGGAGAGATACTTTTTAGACGGGAAGCATATCACTTTTCGGTTCTACCAGGCCAGGAACTCCTATAAACCCAAAAAATACTGAAATGAGCCCAAAGAATTCTGGAGGAAGTGGGCAGGATCTGCAGGGATCCTTTATAAGGGAGAAGCATATCATTTTTCGGTACTACAAGGCCATGAACCCAAATGAACACAAGTAATACTGTATTGAGCCCAAAGAATTCTAGAGAAAGTGGGCAGGAGCTAGAGAGATCCTTTATAAACTGAAAGCATATCATTTTTCGGTTCTGCCCGGCCATGAACTCCTATAAACCCAAGAAATACTGAAATGAGCCCAAAGAATTTTGGAGATGGTGGGCAGGATCTTCAGGGCTCCTTTATAAAGGGGAAGCATATCATTTTTCGGTACAACCGGGCCAGGATCTCCAATGAACCCAAGTAATACTGTAATGAGCCCAAAGAATTTAGGAGGAAATCGGTAGGAGCTGGAGAGATCCTTCTTAAACGGGAAGCATATCATTTTTCGGTGGAACTCCTATAAACCCAAGAAATACTGAAATGAGCTCAAAGAATTCTGGAGGAAGTGGGCAAATCTGGAGGGATCCTTTATAAAGGGGAAGAATATCATTTTTTGGTACTAAGAGGTAAGAAACACCAATTAACCTAAGGAATACTCCAATGAGCCCATGGAGGAGGTGGGCAGGAGCTGAAGGGATCGTTTATTAAGTGGTTAATACTTAAATGAGCTCAAGGTATTCTGGAAGAAGAGGGCAGGAGCTGGAGAATCTTTAATTCTGGAGAAAGTGAGTAGGAGTAGGAGGAATCCTTTAAAGGTGAAGAATTCCTTTTTTTGGTACTAACATGTTGTTAGAAACTCCAGTGAACCCAAGTAAATAAAAACTTTGCAGAATTTATTCAAAAACGTGATTTGAACTTCGAAACAACGAAACGCGAGCTTGAACTTGTCATTTGGCGACTGTACGTGACATACTTACGCACATAGCGCTTTATTGTATAGGGGATTGCATAACCATCTTATATTTATATGCCCTACAGAGGGTATATTAAGTTAAATGCATACTTTGTAGCGCAGTGAAATAATCACCGTAGACCCCTAAGACCTTTTAGAGATATGAATGAGACCGACAGTAGAATCGATTAAGCCATGACCATTCGTCCGTCCGTATGTAAACAACTTTTAAGCCTTAAGTTTTAAGTTAGAGAGCTGAAAATCGGTGAGTGAGCTTAAACTCAGTCCTTCATCTTCTTCTTCTTTTCCATTTAGGCGCGAGGCTATGATCTAAAGAGATGGATCATAACCCTCTCACCCTATCGCATTCCTAATGGTCCGCTTGTGGGGTACGCCGATTTGGCCTCAGAATATACCGGCAGGACCTGGTTTAGGATCTCTTCGTCACTGAGGCCAAATAAATGCTGTTGTCGTTGCATTTGTGTGATCCATGAATGTTTAGGCCTTCCTCTCCTTCGCGATTGCGCTGGAATGTTGATTGACATTGCCTTTTTGACGGGGTTCGTAGGATCTCTCCTTTAAAGTTCGTAGCTACGACCAGTCATGCTTCCAACATTCCGAATCTACGACCAGTCATGCTTCTAACATTCCAAATCGCGACCCTGAGCTTGCGCTTAGGCGTTTTTTTTTTTTACGTTTTTGTTGGAGGTTGCTACTATCCGATGGAGCACTCAGACACAACTACTGGTCCATTGTGTTACCATGCAGACACCTTACATTAATGTATTTAGTTTACCCGTCTTTCGAAAAAAGATGAGAAGGAGCTTCAGTGATGAAGAGCTTAGGTTTTCGGCACTCACCACGTCAGCCCCAAAGATCCGCCACCTGGTGCGAGCAAAGGCAGGACAACTACAGAGAAAGTGTTCCGCTGTATCGTCGTCCTCTCCACAGGCAAGACAGGTGGTGGTTTCGCTTAAGCCTAACACATTCAAGTGTCTAGCAAAAGCTTGGTGGCCGGTAAGGACGCCTACAAGAAGTCTGCAATCGATTGTCCTAAGAGATAGAAGAAAAGACGCTGACCCATCGCAGATGTCTGGGCGTAGTCGTTTAGTCTGTCTGCACCCATCGCAGTCACGCCAACGAGCCCTGTGCTCACGAGAAACCCAAGTATCAATGGCAGATGTGACAACAGATACAGGCAGGCCTAAAGCAGGTTCGGGTCCTGAGAAAACCTCTTCTGAGCCAAGTCTGGCATTACTGCTCGTCCCAGGATCACTACCATGTAAGCCATAAGCAGTGCCTGGCGGGGTAGTTCCATTCTTAGAGTACCTTTCCATAATGCTCTTGTCTAAACGACTTCTTTTGCTCGACACGTGCATAGTCCTTATTGTTGTTTGACCGTCCTTTTCCGACATCGGTAGTCCCCCAGTCATGTCAACCCACGGACTTACATAATGCACACTTGTGGGAAAGTTTAAGATGCTGAATATGTCGTTAGGCTCACATCAAAACCCAGTCCTTCATCAATTTGGAATATTTTAAATTGAATCCGCCCACAGATACGCCCACTACAGGCCTGTATGTACGACCATCTCCAAATTTAAAAAAAATTATTTTTTGAATATTAGCTTTGTTTCAATGGTGCCAGCGCACTAGTTTTTGGTATTTTTAAGTAATTTTTTTGAAGCGTGACAGTTTCATTTACAATCAGCCGAAGACGGACTTAAGTCTTTGCACTGCTGCACATTCCCACTTGTTTTGAATAATTGATGTACCTATTTCGTGAAAATATGGACTCAGTCATTTTAGTTAAAAAACTATTAGCCTTTTAACGGAATCCCAATCCCATCCGACTTATTGTTTTGAATACTTAAACCCAAATTAAGCAGAATAACGACGTACCTTCCATCACTCAATGTCTCATATTCAACTTTATCATGCTGTAAGCCTACTTCAGCATGTCACGTCAATTATAGGAAGTTTTTCTCACTCATTGCCTCGGGCATTTAATTATTGGTAAATCTCAGAAGGATCGTTCCATTATTATTAGCGAATTAATTAGAATCACCCTTGTCTCTTCCACTCAAGCATCTTGTATATTTAGTTTTATAACTAATCCTCTCGAATTGACCAAAAAACTACACACAGAAATGTATGTTACCTTACCTATACATACAAATACACCTACTTGAAAAGAAGAACAAAAAAAACTATCTCTAACTTTTTTGCAAAAATATAACTTTTCGTAGATTCCTTTTTTTATGGTCGGAAACCAGGGCGAACAGTATACACGAAAGAGTAAGTACATGAATGTCCTGACGGCTATTCGTTTGGTAATTCGTCTTTAAGAAAATGAAAAGAGGAAGGGAAAAGAAAGAAGAACTTGCATGAAGGGTAAACTTCGTGGGTTTGATTTAGTCTTGGATTTTGCAAATTGAATGAAATGAATACAAGGTGCGAGGGCGGGAACAGGCACGATGCTTTGGCCGTTCTTAACTTTCAACTTTTTCTGTACCTTACATATAGGTACCTACGATTCAGACTTGTTTGTTCTCTTTCTTATCCTTTTCAATTAGGGTAAGGATCAATGATGACATGGAGTTCTTCTTGTATTTTCTAGTTTAGTCTTTTAGTTTTTTTGATATCGACGCGCGTATCCCACAAAACAAAGTTTTGATTACGTTAATAGATTTATGAGCCCTGCCATACCATGACCCTTTTGAGGGACGCAAAACATATCAATCAAATTATCAAGTTCAGAGACGTTTTCCTTTACTGATTGACAGAAAGAAGTTTTATCATAGTAAGTTAAATCATAGGCAAACTTTAAATAAATAAAATAAATAAATCGAGTGGAGCAACAGCTCGAGGTGAATCAGGGCCAACTTCTCAACAATGTATTCTGTGTGTGTTCATTTCTTCACATACAAGGGGACCTACAATTTTTCGCCGAATCCGAACGGCAGAAGTTTTTCAAGACAAATGATACTCTCGGAGGGCTTACCAGACCCTCGCAGAGGTGGGGACCGTGAAAAGACCTTCTTTTTCAGGTGACGATGGCAGGTTTCGAACCCAGACCTCCGGCAAACTTTAAATATCTACCTAAATTTGTTGCGGTTGCTTGACTTTGCATTGAACATCAATTTCTTAAAATTTCGGTGGGGTCCAATACCACAATCGCATATACCATGCATGAATTGATTTGATTGCCTGTAAAACATTGTTTTTTTATTAACTCAACCTTGTAAGCGTCTGATACGCCTGAGTTACAGTCTACTTTTTCAACGCTTGATGCTTAGTTTGTTTTCTAGTCGCTAGAGCCATTTCCACATTTTTTACCGATCACATTCTTATTTGAATAGAGACCTGAAAACCACCTATACATACAAGGCCGTAGCTAGGCAAACATTTCGGGGGAGATTTGATCAGTGAAATTATTGTAAGTCCGAATTTAATCGTTTAAATAATTTATAACAACCGCGAAAATAGTCCTAAATCTAAAATATTTATCCGCTGTCTACAACTTGGACGTATTCCCAAAGTATGGAGAGAGGTTAAGGCCATCTTCATTCCAAAAGCAGGGAAATCGAGCCACACGACTGCCACGGACCTTAGGCCTATCATCCTTGATGCTAAAGTCTTTAGAAAAACTAATGGATATGCACATTCGCAATCAAATTGACCCCAAATTGATATCAGCAGCCCAAGATGCTTACACTAAAGGTACGGGCGTTGAAACAGCGCTGCACAAAGTAGTCAGCGTGATTAAGAAGTCACTTCAGGACAAGGAATATACCCTTGCTGCCTTCCTTGACATTGAGGGTGCCTTTAATAATGTCAAGACCTGTGCAATGAAACGAAACTTAGAAAATCTAAACGTTGACTAAGCCCTTATTAATCTGATTATAAATTTGCTTAAAAATAGGGTGATCAATGCATCCATAGGCGATAGTGTTGTTAAGGTGACTGCCTCCAGAGGCACCCCACAAGGAGGAGTCATCTCACCACTTCTCTGGGTACTGATCGTCAATGAGATACTAATAAGACTGGGCGTGGGAGGGATTCACATGGTGGCTCATGCCGATGACCTTGTTTTAATGGTCAAAGGCAAATTTCTACCCACTATCAGCTGTTAGAGAAAGCTCTAGAGAAACTTAGTTCGTGAGCTGGAAACTCAATGTTGAGGAAAAAGTAAGGAGAGCCTCAACCGCATTCTATACTTGCAGTCGCATTTTCGGAAAAAATTGGGGTCCCTGCCCAAAATTGTCCTTTGAATGTACACTGCAATTGTAAGACCTATTTTGACGTATGGGCGTTTAGTCTGGTGGCAAGCAGCTGGAAAAAAACACAAACCTAAGCTACATGACAATAATACAGACAGCTGCATGTATTGGTACGAGGTACGACATCAGCAATGAGAACGACACCAAACTCAGGGCTGGAGACAATTCTCGATATGCTACGCCTCGACCTCTATATGTAAGAATCTGCTGCCAACAGCGCCTTGAGGCTCAGTCAGTCACCTGAATGGATCCCAAGCTCATTTGGTCATGCGCAGATTCTTCACAGTGTTACAGGAACCGATACTTCCTCCGACTACCTTACCCCCTACCTAGACTTCGAAACGCCTCTTAGCTGCATGTTTCCTAGCAGAGATGAGTGGGGATCGGGGAAACCGCTAAGAAATTTATCGATAGCCATATACACAGTTGGGTCAAAAATGAGCAAAGGCACGGGTGCTGGTCTCTACTCTGAGAACCCACTTATAGGAAAATCAATAAAATTTCCCGACTCTTAAATTTCACGACTCTTGCAGCGTCTTCAAAGTGGAGGTCCTTGCAATCAAGGAGGCAACTAGCCAACTGTCAATAAGGGCAATACCACAGGATGATATAACAATATTTATAGACAGTCAGGCAGCTATAAAAGCAATAGCTGCCACTGAAATCAAATCCGAATGTTAAGTGTTGTCGCAAAGAGCTTAAGGTTCTTGGCTCACAGCACAATGTAAGACTCTTCGTGACAACGAAAAAGCGCATGAGCTTCCACGACATGGATCAACATTAGATCCTCAACAAGCCCTTCAATGGATCAAACCCCCACTCTGTGACCTTAGTAGGCAAGTGGAAAACAAGATCCGGATGAAAGCAAATACAAGATGGACATCCTTGTCCTCCTGTGAAATCTCAAGAAAAATGTGACCTTAATATGATAAGTCCTGAACTAACGCGCTCATTAAAAGCAACAGGAAGACTCTGTGGTTGCTAGTTGGTATACTTACTGGTCACAATCTTTTGAGACACCATGCTATGAAACTAAATCTCAACAATGACGACATCTGCAGAGGATGAGGACACACCTCACTTTCTGTGCCACTGTCCCTGTCTAAGTCAGTTGGGGAAAAAAACTTCCATGGCATCTCAGAACTTTCCAACGCACCACTAGTGTAGAAGCAAAATGCTCAAGCAGAACAAACTTAACAAAAAGTCACTACCAAAGTTGGCAGAACCTGTTGGTGTAATCAAATTTGGTGTAACCTGTGCACTTGTCAAAAATTTAGTACAAGTGTACATAAGGATTTTTCAAATCCGCCAACAGACACGCCAACAAGCAGTGCAATTTGGCAACTTCCTGCAGAGCTTTCAAAGCTGTAAGACGTCTCAAAAGCCTGAAACTTGGTATTTATTATCTCCTTTTTATTGTTACATACACAAAATAAATATTTAATCGCTTTGACTCTCCTAGTGCCCGTGGCATTGATTTAAAGGTAGTTTTTCGAATGTATTTTATTCAATATTTTTGTTCCAAATCGAAAATTTTTACCTAATATATTATGTAGAAGACATATAGTTCTACATTTTGTATATACAAGACTTTGGGCCACGCCAACATTGGGAGGCAGAATTGAAGAAAACCCCATTATTTTCCAGAAAAACGTAATATCGACTGGTCTTAAGCCTATAATTGGGGAGAGAATAAAAAAAGTAAGCAGGTCAGATAAATGAGACTTTATTCCAGATTTCTTTCATACAAAGTTCTTAGCCACACCCTATTTTAGGGTTCGATTTTTCAAAAATATTGAATTTGAACCAAGAGCATTCCTACGTTACTTGGAAATACCTGTCTTATAATTCATAGTTTGTAATCAGGCGCGGTTAGACCACGCCCCTTTTAGAAGCTTGCTCTTCTTATAAAATGTCAAAAAATAACAATAACAGTATTTTACAATGTGCGATAGGATGGGGTATTCAACGGTTCGTTTTACGGACTGTTACTTCTGCGTACACAGTGTAGCACTTACTCACTCGTTTGGATTTAAAATAATATGTTGAATAAAACAGTAACATAACCAAAACCGGAACATAACCACGCATACACTGGGGAGGTTTTCGCTCGAGGGTCTGACAAGCTCTCCAAGAGTATCGCTTTTGTCTTGAAAAACTTCTCAAAGTGTCGCTTGGATTCAGCAAAAAATTGTGAAAAAATCAACACACACAGCATACATTGTTAAGAAGTTGGTCCTTGTTCACCTCGTGTGCCACTCTATTTTTTTTTTCTCCATGGGATGGGGATTAATAAATCCCTTCATAAATACCATTCAACCTATTCACAAACCTCTTTTATGCCATTTTCAACCCTTTTCGCTCACCTTTGTAACAGTTTGAGAACCGAAAAAGGCAACTTAAACCATCCACGTACGACAGATCTGTCACAAATATCCGTTTTCTATTGGGATTTTAAAACGGTAATTTTTTTTCGCTCTTGGGAAATATCGTCGTCTATCTCTTTTGAGACCCAAAATCACAAAAAATAAGTGGTCGTGTCAAATTATGATTGTCGGGTGGAGCCACTTTGGGATTAATTTTTGACCGTCTTCCGCTAATCGCAGCTTTGTGGCTGGTGGAGACATAGCTCAGGATTTCTATGAAAGTATCGTCTAAAATTTAAATTAAGATACCGAAAGTCCAATCGACCTTAGATTCTTGAAAACATAAAAAATTCTATCGAAAGTCACTCTCTCATGCCGCATAGCAAACCCTTTTGTTCTTGGTGAAGTGAAACCCTAACCTAATTGAATTTTCAATAGGATAACACGAGTAGGCTCCCTAAACGAATCCTCCTCACAAAAACCTTGCAATCTCTCCTGTTGAATCCAACTTCTAGTTGACGTGTTGAAAGCCATTAAACTCATTCAATGTTCAGTCCCCAGACCTAAAGAGTCACTTAACCCACTTAAACTTTTCACTGTTTCACCTGAAAGCCCTGCTTCCACCTACGACAGCATAATGCTCTAACTCGGTAGGTACGTTTCGTACTCTGCTTTGGCATAGCGAACCATTTAATCCAACGACTGTTTTGCCCGATGACGCCGCGGAACCCTTTGCGGAATTATTTCCACTAAAAATGTGATTAAGAAACATAGAGTCAGTTATGTCGGAAGCATTACGACCAGCTCGTGGTTAGCCTACTCCTTCAAGTAGCTACTCCTTCAATGCGCAGCGCACCCGTTTTCACAGCAACCGTAACAAGAAGAAGCGGATAAAGAACACGAGCTAGTTGTTGAAAAATTCGCATGAAGAATTTTCACCGAATGAGCCGCAATGTGTTCGTCTATGGGGTTAATGGAGGCATGCAACAATATTTACGGGCTGCTGAATATTCACCCTTAAGCACGGTTTGTACTTAGCGCAATAGTACCTACCTGCTATACCACCCTCACTGCCGACAGTTACAAAACAAGTAGTTGATTTTGTTCCAGACCCATGCTACTATACGTACGGAGTGACATACTAGTTGCAGCACCTAGCGCTGCAAGCAAACTCTTGAGGAGCTTTAAAATAATTTGCCTTTTGTTGAGCCAAACACACCGGCCCACGACGTCAACTATGCCGACTACTAGTGAGTGCACTACATATGGATGTGGAATTGATGTGGCCCCCGTACTGCTTACACCTCTCGTAGCCTTTTAATTAGTTAATGGAACTTCAAATTTCGAAGCTCATTCCATTTATTGTTCTTCTTTCTCATGTTGCAATTAAGTGTAATTCGCAATGTGATTACCTCCGGATCTCACCTTCGTTAACTGCTGCCAGCCAGCTTCATTACCTTATAGCCAAGAGTTGTTGGGGAAGCGTGCATTTGAAATAACCCTCACTTACTCTAAATACAGCTTCCCCTAATAGATGCACTTGCAGGGGTGCTACAATTTAGTTGGCTTCGTTATTTAGAGAGGTTGCACAGGCTGTATAATGTACAAGTACAGTGAATGAAATTCCTATCCAACACTACTGCTGTTGCTGTATACCTGATACAGTTTCAGCTTGATGCTCTTGATGAAGAAAAAATCCACAGGTTGCAAGTTTTTACCCTGAACTAATGATAAAACTTGAGTTGCTAAAGGAAACCAGAAAGAGCTTAAAAATATATTTCAAAATACCTGTCAGTATTAAATGCTTACAATTTCAATAGTAGACGTCATGCTCATGCCAGGACGGCACTTGCATAAATTCCTTATTAACTTTTCAATTAATAAGGAACTATTTTCTTGTTTTCAATCCCTGTCCCATTACCATTCATGCACCATTTTAAATAGAAAAAGAAATATTCCTTATAAGGTTTTGCTTAATTTATTTTTCAAAGGGGCGTGGCTTGTCCAACTTTTACCAGAAATCAATATAAGCATAAAAATATCCAAGTTTGCCGCTAAAATGTACGCAAAAATGTAATTTGTTGGTTCAAATTCAATAATTTTGGGAAATTGACCTCTAAAGTTGGGCGTGGCCGGTGTACTTCATCGTTATCATCATCATTTTCGGTGACCGCTTATCCTCAGGAGGGTCGCGGAGCGAGGGTGGCTAAATGGTCCTTCCATCGTCTCGAGACACAGGCGCGATCCCCAAACGGGTCTCGGAGATGTTCTTTACCTGATCCCACCACCTGTTTCTTGGCTTACCAGGCGGGCGACGCGCTCGCATCTCGGCTAACATAACCTGTCTAGGAAGTCCGTCGGGGGGCATGCGAACAACGTGTCGAAACCATCGAGGAAACATCGTCGAAACCATCGAAAACATCAGTATTCCCACGAATACATCAGTATTCCCACGAATACTGATGTTTCTCACTTTATCCCTAAGAGTAACACTAACGCACCTAAGAAATCTCATTTCGGCAGCTTGTACCCGCGATCTTATCCTTTCGGTCATAACCCAAATTTCATGACCATAGATGGGGGTTGGCACAAACACTGAATTAAAAACTAAGATCTTTGCTTCCACTCCAAGCTCAGTTTTATTGATGACCGGCTGGCACAGTTCCTTTACTATTTCTCCAATTTGGCCAATCCTATAGAGGATAACTCAGTTATCCTCACTCCTTCCATCTTTCGTGAAAAAACTCCGAGATACTTAAACGTTTACCTATATCCCAGCCTAAGGCTCAACTATGGCCGCAAACCCATCCAGAGCTCGCTGAATTTCCTCCTCTAACGATGCCAGGATAGCTAAATTATCTGCGAAAAGCAGATGGCTTATCCTGACACCAACCATTTCGAAAGATTCCTCACCTAGACTAGACTGCGATTCACCATCCAGTCCATATTTGCTATGAAAAGGAAAGAATAGAACACGGCCCTGGCGAATCCCAACGCAAATATCAAAAGGTTGCCATTTGACGCCATTTAACCGCACACAGGTTCAGCAGTTTTCATACAAAGACTGAATGGCTGTCAGAAGAGGCCAACTCAGTGCATAGTGTATGCAAAACACTTCAGAGTTTATCCCAAGGAACCCGGTCATAGGCCTTTTCCAAATCTAAAAAACACGCGTCGACCGCGTTGGCATATTCTCAGGCTCTCTCAAGACTAACCTTCAGAGTAAAAAGCTGGGCGGTTGTGCCTCTGCCAGGCCGAAAGCCGCATTGCTCTACGCGCAACAAAGGCTCGATTTTAGATCTGGAACTTTCCGCAGCTATAATCGAGCCTTTGGTGCTGCATTTGCAAAGGTGTTGGAACCGCTTCCAACACCTTTGCAAATACTTTTCCCGGAAGACTTAAGAGATTCAAATTCGGTGCACTTTATTTGCTAAATTTTATTTCTTATGCTTTCCTTAGTAAAGCTTAAAAGCAGTCGAAACCCATGTTTTTTTCGGAAAATTATAGGGTTTTCTTGATACTGTCTTTAAAAGTGAGCGTGGCCCAAAACTTGGAACCAAATGGAGAACCAAGTATTTTTATAAAGTAAAAGTTTTGGCCCGAATATGTCATATATTATATGTATAAGCCACGACCCCAAAATTGCTCCTGGGCTAAATCAAAACCAATAAATTGTAATTTCGTGAATAATGAGAAAATGCGTAAAAAACGAAAATCATTACTGGTAAAACCATTTTTTCCTAAAAACGCCCCCTAAAAAAGGGCGGAGGTCAAAACTTTATATGGAGAAAACTTAGGACAGGCAGACAGACGGACAGATGGGCAGACGTACGGATGGACATGGCTTAATCGATTCACCTGTCGGTCTCGATCATATCTCTAAAAGGTCTTAGGGGTCTATGGTGATTATTTCACTGTGTTACAAACTATGCATTAAAATTAATATACCCGGGTAGGATATAAATATAAAAAAAGTTTATGTTTTACAATGGAGTCCCTTAAAGTTATTGTTTCTATTTTCCTCCTTCTTCAACACCTAAAAGGTTTGAAGACATAAAAAAAATTAATTCAGAATTCGAGTAGAACACAATTTTGAAACCTTTTTGTACCCTACCCTTAAGAGTAGTTTTTTTTAATAATAGAGTGGCGCAAGAGCTCGAGGTGAACCAGGGCCAACTTCTCAACAATGTATGCTGGTGTGTTAATTTCTTTACATACAAAGGGACCTACAATTTTTTGCCGAATCCGAACGGCACTTTGAGAAGTTTTTCAAGACAAATGATACTCTCGGAGGGCTTGTCAGACCCTCGCGGAGGAGGTGGGGGCCGTGAAAAAGAACAAGTCTTTTTTTTTCAGGTGACGATGGCAGGATTCAAACCCAGACCTCCGGCGTAGTAAGCATACACACTAACCACTACGCCACGGCACCCCACACCCTTAAGAGTAGAGTAATTTCAATTTTTAGATACCTATAGTTTGCAATGCAGTTAAATAATCAACAAATACCCTTGAAACCTTTAAGACATATGAACAAGACCAATATTGGAAATGATTAAGCCATGTTCGTTCATCTGAAATTTCCGTCCAGACAAAATAAGCTGCAGATTGTAGCTTTTAATGTAGAGAACTGAAATTTAACAGACGCTCCTGAAATCCTGTGTTAAACTATGTAAGCCCGGGAACTATACATGAACCCGACGGGACGGTTGAGTGGCGGACTTAAGGTGGGGCAGTCCTCCCCGGGCGGAAGGGTTAAAAAGGGGATTTGAAACCACATAATAGCGTAGGTACTGATATAACCACGGATTTATTATGTAAAACAGTTAAATCTACCTACCGGTGTTTGTCTTTAAAAAATTGATTTTGAACAGAACAGACTTGCCAAGTGCTAATTTGTATATTTATATTAGGTTGTTACTTGGACAAGACGTTTAGACTAATGGATATGAACGATACCGATTTGGTTAGTCAGTTGAGCGATATTTTGTCTGCCTGACCACACGTCAGAAATTTTGGGACTCAGATTACATGCAAGTTTGATAAACACATAAATAAAAGCAAAAGGCCTCGAAGTCTGGTATTGTATAACCGAACAATTCAACTGTCTCCTTTATTGTTCAGCTACGAGAGATAAAGAATTTGCTGCAAATATAGCGATTGTACCTAGAAAGATTTTGATTATTCTAAGCCTTATAACTAATCAAACAGCTTTAAATTAAAGCACTAACTATACAAGTACACCAATACAAGACCCATTTTTGTATATTGAGCTCCATCGGTATCTAAATTTCAAATTGATAACTAGGTTATTGCATCTGTCTGTCAATAGTTAAATAAATTCTTACTTACTTGATTATACTTCGGTATAACTCGGATATAACCAATAATATATTTTAATCGAGGCATATCTTAAGGATATAGACAATGCCATTCTTGGTTACAGAGAAAATCTACCATTCAAAAATTCTTAAGCTCTATTTACCACATTTGAATTGCATTAAACCTGGTCTCCTTTTGTGCTTGAGGTGTTTTTGATAAAGCTGAATTGCATCTGAATTTCACCTTACACTGTATACTTAAGAGCTACATACACAGGTGCAAAGAATTAAATCACTTAAGCCTCCACAGTCCTTATAGTTATCCGAATACCATGACGAACAACATTCTGTACCTAAGGTAAATTTGTGATTCACTGTTACTATTGCCTTGTTAAGTTCTCCATTCATTCCACATTGTTAGATATAGGTGTAAAGTAATAAAAATCAATTGACCCTAAAGCGATAGTATCTGCAAACATTTTCATGCAATTATCTTGCATCTTATGTGATTATGCTCTTTCAATTCCATCATCGCCCCCCGCCCAGCCCCAAGTGCTGTGCATTTCAACTGATTTCACTTGTGAGCAAGGCACACAATATCTTGGCATTGCTCCAATTGTGGTCCACAATCATGTGGCATAGAAACTCAAATAATGCCGATGTCGACTGTGGAGATGTACAAGCTTGTATACATCCGTAGCAATGGATTTTTGCAGCTATGTATGGTCTCAGTCATGAGCCTCTCTCCATTGCTGTTAAAATTTGCGTTAAGCTTCAATTCTTGTGCATTTTTAGGATTAATTGAATTAAGGCCTTTCAAGGCTAACTGTTATATCTCTACATGAAAATCCTTTTAGGAAAGGAATTTGCGAAATATTTGTGTACCTACCTACCTAGTTTCTTCAAAGAATCATGGATGGAATGCTTAGGACTAAATAAAAAAAAATCGTTTTTGTCGACTTTATTCTCAGATCGTGATTCGTGCGAAAAATTTTAGATCGTTTATAGGTTATTTGGTTATTTTATTAGTTTATTTGTATTTTTATTAGCTTATTTCTATTACATATTATTTTTTTAACATTTTAAAAGTGGTTGACATTTAACATTTCTGGCAGGCGCCTGTGTGTGGCCATTTACGGGTACGTTAAAGTTCCACTCTTTTTGAACTTTTTTTGCCTACAACTTCTTAACTAACCAAAACTTCTAACCGACAATTTTCAATAGCATATTTAGAATCAGGACACCCAAACCCATATATCAGGATAAAAAATTCCAACAAATTCTACTGGCCCTACGGTAAACTTGTGTCGTTTGGAGAAACTATAACGCACCTTATTTTCACCGCAATGATAAAAGACTTCTTTTTGGCACCTTTTCCAACAGTATTCAAACTTCCTTATCCTGAGTGTTGTTCAGATGGGCAGAGGCAGAGGAAGATCTTTTCGTTGGGGAAAGCAATTGTTCTATTAAAAACATACAATATCCCCGGTTTTGCATCATGAAATTCTGTAACGTGAAGGGATATTCTTTCGCTAATGGACTCAATATTTATGTTTGATGTTTTAAAAGACTTCTTGTGGTGTAGCTGTATAGGTATAACCCTTCTTTTTATAGGTAGGTATGAATTGACCTACAAACATGAAACACTATTGAGGAATATAAGCAGCCCACACGACTGTATCCGTTGCAACAATAATAATATGCTCTACATTACTGTTATCTCACATTTTTGCATTTCGTTCAGCATCATCAGCAAAAGTTAATTCCGGTATAAATTCACCAGAATGAAATTAAACTCACCCACAAGCGCACAAAACACCACCGGATACATATAGGCAACACAGCGTTCGTGTGGCACACATTAACTTTTTGCTCTTCCGAAAATTGCCAATCACATCTGAAGTGAAGCCCCTCCATTTAATTTCCGTTAATCAATTATTAAGTCCATCAACGATGGACCGGTGTGTATGGGTGCAGCACGCTGAGCGGATGGCATTAACGCCCCCTCGCTAGCCCATTTCCACTACTATGTATATCAGTGCTCAGAGAGTACATTGTCATGTCAGCTGCCCTTAATATGCACAGTCACATATACATCAGGCAATTAATTAATTAAAATTCATTGCCATGTTACACGATATCTGCAATAATCGGCAGTTTTACTGTTGACAACAAGAGTGCGCCGCCCTGTGAAATTTATCACGGCGCGGCGCATTTTATGTGCTTTTGGCTCCCTTTGTCCTGCCATCTCGATGTGAAAAGCAAGAAATGAGTTATCACGGCCGGGCATTGGCCCGAAGTATATCGGATACATATGCGTATCCGCTACGAACGAGCGTTGGCCTGAGATATGAAAGCTCAGCATACTGGGGTTTACTAGCAGTTCATGGCCAATGCTTTCCCACCGTTTGGCGAAATACGATCGGCAGCAACGCCCGGCTCAGGGCGACTCTAGAAGATATGCAGGTGAACTGCATGGGAACTGCAAGTCAGCAGTCTTAGTCCGTAAGTTAAATTGTAAAGCACTTTTGGTCACTTCCAGTTGAGAGCTCAAGGAGTTAAGAATAAACATTTTATAACGTGCAATTTAGTGCCTTTTATTTATACAGACCAGTTGAGGGTCTGAAGTTTTAATTTTTTTCGATATCATCAAGGAAAAATCCTTTACTGGCGCCCGAGCAGGGACCTTCCCTAAGAAATAAAAAAAAATAAAAAAAATCGATTCGTTTGAAAAACAAGTGCTCTTTAATAAGAAAAAACGTTGCAGTGTAAAGACTTTACAAAAAGACACAATCATTTGATTAGTAAATTTCATTCAGTGAATGTCACCAATATATTGTCTCCTTAAAAATAAAAAAAGTAATAATAAAAAAAAAACCCAGTGCACTTAAGTAATTTAATTCCTTCAAAGGAAGCGTTGCCGTGTAAAGACTTTATATAAGGACATCATAATCAGTGAATAATTGAATTGCCTTGACTGGATGTCACCGATACATTATCACCTCTAAGGACAGCAGTTGCCAACGAAGATAACCCTTACAACTTTACAGAAAACTCAGCAATCCAAAGGACTTAGTGATGAAGTGGATCATATTTGTGCAGTAAGATTCATTACCTTAAGCATACATTATTTATTTAAGATAAGATAAAAGTAAAAGAAATTTTAAAATCAAGTTACTTTAAACTAAAATAAATTAACTAAGTTAACTTGCAAAAAGAAAATACAACAATCCTCACCTAATAGTCTATTTAACAGACTTAACATTACTACTTGTTGCACATACCTTTCACCCCTAAAAAGAAAAAAGTAGTACAAACCTGAATCAATTACTTAATTACTTGTTGCACATACCTTTCCTATCCAAAAGAAAAAATCACGGAAGTGAACAAGTTGCTTAATAAATAGTGAAAAGCAGGAAAAAAATAAAACAAGGCACAACCTATAAAATCTCTTGGGAACACTCTTAGATACTCTTAGATATGGATGAAATTAAGAATTCAGTGACTCAGTTAACAGGGGCGGTAAATTCAGTAATTGAACAACTGAGGGGTTTTGAAAACCGTATTAGCCAGATAGAGCAGGGGGATTCTAGACAGGCACTCCAGGGCTTATTGGGACAGCTTAGTTCTGTCGAGGCTAGGATAAGAACTGTAGAATCCATAGGTTTGGGAGGAACTAATGTTCCTCAACCATCTGAACTTCGCGAAGAACTTCGAGGTCCGAATAGTGAATCTGAACTTAAAGAAATTTCTAAGTTACCAGACTCAGTGAAGGAACTCCAAGTCTTCGAAGGCAACCCGGTTCACTATGTCTCTTGGGTACATAGTGTCGAGACTGTGTTAAAGGATTACGAAATTGTTCGTAGTAAGCCCATATATCGGGCTATCCTTCAACACATAAGACAGAAGATAAGAGGCAAAGCAGATTCTGCGCTCGTATCTTACAACATTTTCGATAATGAGTGGATTGAGATAAAGAGGGTCCTCTCCCTGCACTACGCAGACAAAAGAGATATCAGGACCCTCGAACACCAGTTAAACCAACTGAAACAAGGTGGTTCCAAGGTGGATGATTTCTACGCCACCGTGAATCATCAGTTTTCGCTGATTATTAACAAGATCCGAGCGGAAACATATTCTGCTGAAACCATGGACGCGTTGGTGGAAGCCTACCGAAATAGAGCCTTGGATGTTTTTGTGCGTGGTCTTAATGGAGACCTTTCTAGGCTCCTGGTAATTCAAAAGCCAAAAACCCTCCCCGAGGCTTACTCTGCATGTCTCGAAATGCAGAACCTCAATTTCAGAAACACTTCGGTTCATGTGCAAGCATCTAACCTAATTACTTCCCCGGTACATTATAACTTCAAAAACGAGAGGCAACTCCCTTTGCCCCCGAGAAATCCGAACAGATTTAATAGCGACAGAACCGGATTTGGTCGACGACCACAACCTCATTGGAACTCGAGGTTCCAAAACAGGCAATACGCACCACCGAGACCGACGGGGCCGAAACCTCCAATAAAGATGGAATTAGGGTCAGTACAGACAGGTAACGTAAATTACATGAATCGACCCGACAACCCATTCAAACGCGAAGCCGGATCGGACAGTTACCCGAGGAAGCAGCAGCGTATGTACCATATGCTAACCGACGTTCCTGAGGCTAATGAAGAGCAGGAAGACACAGCAAACACAGCTGAATCGGACACTGAGGAAAATTTTATAGCAGGTGCCTCGTGTCCAGCGTACCATACCTAGAGTATGCCACGAAAGATGGGAAAATCTTACATTTTCTCGTCGATACTGGTGCGAATAAGAATTTTATTAGACCATCCTTAGCACCAAAACCGCACCCTGTCCAAAACCCTTTTTATATTAACAGCCCCGCTGGAAAAATCCTTATAAGACAGAAAATCAGCGGCAAATTTTTCTCTTTCGCCGGCTGCAGTTTGAGTATCACCTTTTTTATCCTTCCCAGTTTAGAGTCATTCGATGGAATTATAGGCGATGATACTCTCAAGGAACTGAAGGCCATCATAGATAGAGAAAAGAACTTGTTGATCATTCATCCAGGCATTAGAATCCCTTTAAAAAACAAATCTTCAGATGCCATAAACAATCTAGTGATCCTTAATAAAAACGTAACAGAGGATGCTAAGACCAAACTCGAAGCCATTTGTAACAAATTCTGTACCTTATTCGGCCCATTAACAAACGAAAGAGTAAAAACTGATGTGAGGGCAGAAATAAGAACGAGTACGGACGAACCGATCTACACGAAAAGTTATCCGTACCCAATCTGCATGAGAGAGGAGGTGGAGAGACAGGTTAATGAGCTCTTGGCGGAGAATATAATCCGTCCATCGAAAAGCCCGTATAATTCTCCCATATGGGTCGTACCAAAAAAACCAAAGCCCAATGGCGAGAAACAATACAGAATGGTCGTAGACTATAAGCGTCTGAATGCCGTTACCATTTCGGACACCTACCCCATTCCCGACATCAATAATACTCTGGCGAGTCTCGGGAGTGCGAAATTTTTCACTACGATTGATCTTACCTCGGGGTTTCACCAGATAGCAATGAGTGAAAAAGACATCCCTAAAACGGCGTTTTCGACGATGAATGGCAAGTTCGAATACCTAAGGTTACCCTTCGGACTTAAGAACGCCCCGTCCATCTTCCAGCGTATGATAGACGATGTCCTAAGGCCCCTTATCGGGAAGAGTTGTCTCGTATACATTGATGACATCATCATCTTCAGTAAAACTATAGATGATCATTTACGGGATATAGAAAGCGTTTTTATGAAGCTTAACGCAGCGGGCCTAAAAATTAACTTGGAAAAAACACATTTTCTGGACACGAGTGTAGAATTTCTCGGCTACCTGGTCACTTCAGACGGCATCCTGCCCAACCCACAGAAGGTTAAGGCCATAGAGGCTATTCTCCCTCCTAACACCTTAAAAGAGCTAAAGAGTTTTCTCGGACTTACCTCATACTACAGGAGATTCATCCGTGACTACGCTAAGGTAGCGAAACCTCTGACTAACATGACGCGCGGTGAATTCTCTCAAGTGAGAGCGAACCAATCTAAAAACGTATCCATTCACCTCAATGACGAAGGCCTAAGGGCTTTCGAAACACTTAAGACCCTCCTTACTTCGGCAGAAGTTTTAGCATTTCCGGATTTTGGGAAACCATTCAATTTGACGTCCGATGCCTCAGATTACGCTATTGGTGCTGTTTTGGCTCAAGGTGACCCGGGTAAGGACAGACCAATTGCGTTTGTCTCCCGCTCTTTGAGCAAAACCGAAGAAGCCTACGCGACTAATGAAAAAGAACTTCTTGCAATTGTATGGGCTTTAGACAATTTGAGAGACTTCCTTTACGGTGCGAAAAAGATTAGAATATACACCGACCACCAACCCTTAACCTTCGCGCTAAGTAATAGGAATTACAATGCGAAGCTTAAGCGTTGGAAGGCGAAAATTGAGGAGTATAACTACGAGTTGATTTACACTCCTGGTAAATCAAACTCTGTGGCTGATGCTCTCTCACGACTTCGGACGGAAGTCAACCACCTCACAGGTTCCTCTTCCTCTCGAACACTAACGGCAACCTCCGAGGCAAGCACAGACACAGCGGACGAAGAACGAATTCAAACACTTACTGAACGTGACAACGAGATACGAAGCCCGGGGATGAACGAAACATTAACTGACACTGCCACGGAAGGGTTGCATGAGGTAACAATTGACCATGAGGAATCCGGCACTATGCACAGCGCGGAACAAGATAGCTCGGATTTAATTCCGCACGTCGAGGCACCAATTAACGTATTTAGGAACCAAATAATCTTCAAAATTGGAATAGATCTTCGTTCTCACGAAGAACCCCATCCTGGTTACCATCGTTATTATATTTCGGTGAAGGAACTAAATCCTACCAACCTCAAGGAATTATTAAGGGAAAATCTTAACCCAAATGTAATTAATGGAATAAAAATCCCGGAGACTTATCTGGGAATGCTCCAGGCTGTATATCTAGAAACCTTTGAAAAATATAAAATCAGGGTGACGCAGAGAGTAGTTGAGGACATAGCAAATGAAGAGCGCAGATTCTGTATAATCGAGAATGAGCATAAAAGAGCTCATCGTAATGCCAGGGAGAATAAGGAGCAAATACTTGAGAATTTTTACTTCCCCCGCATGATGGCTTCCATAAGGAGATTTGTTGCCGCCTGCGAAATTTGTAAGATCAATAAATATGATAGACACCCCATAAGCCCGGAATTACAAGCTACACCTGTGCCTAGGTACCCATGTGAGATAGTACACATGGACATAATGGAAATTCAGGATGAAAAATTTTTAACCGTCATTGATAAGTTCTCAAAATTTACCAAATTCTTTCATATAAAAGATAAGTCAGCGATTTATATAAGATCCAAGGTGATAAAGATCCTGCACTATTTTTCAGTTCCTCTGATTTTAGTTACAGACAACGAAAGGGGGTTCCTGAGTCCAATTGTGCTAAACCTCATCAGGAGCCTGGGCGTAAAATTGTATTTGACACCATCGCATAGAAGCGAGGTCAACGGCCAAGTGGAACGAGTTCATTCCACTGTTTTAGAAATATATCGATGCCTTAGGACAGAACACCCAGATCTTAAGGTAAAAGAACTCGTTTACGTATGTGTCGATCGATACAATAATTCCGTTCATTCCGTCACCAACAAGAAGCCCACAGACGTTTTCTTTAATAGATCACAAAGGATTAATTATCAGAACCTTTTAAACATTCGTTCCAAACTTAATAAGGATCTTAGAGGGTTAATCAAAAGAAATATGGAAGCTAGGAATGTTAGGAAAAATCTAAGACGAGTGGTTCCGAGGAAATTCAATCAAGGGGATGTTGTTTATGTTGCCGTCAAAGGGATCAAAAGCAAAAATAAGCCATTATACAGGAAGGAGATTGTGGCCAAAGATAATCGTGTCACTATAACGACAATGAGCGGCAAAAAGATTCACAAAGCTCATCTAAAAAATATTAAATAACTTACAGAAAACCCTTTTCCTTTCTCTTTCATATATAATCAATAGAATCCTTTCCTTTTCCTATACACCTTGCAAAGACTCTTCTTCAGTGCATAAAAAAAAAAAAAAAAGAAAAAAAGGGGAATGTGCACAAGCAACAAATGTTAAACAAAAAGAAACTGTACAGAATCCTGTTTAGCTTACTTAAATATGCTTTGAAGTTAGCTCTCACGAAACAAGGGGCCAGTTCACTTTATTAATTATTTAATCATAATTGCGGTGGTGTTGACTCTCGTACCTTAGTAGGTTGTTTGAAATTTTAACCTTACAACTAAAACGGAATAATACGAATCTTCCAATCCGGAGTGACAACCCCGAAAATTTAATGGAGAGCTATTCTGTCGGCATCCAGGGACAAAATATTTGGATTCAAAAAATAATGAGTTTATTGAATAAAGAATGTACAAAGACAAATACGAAATAAAGAATAAAAAAAAAAAAGTAAAAAAAAAAAAAAAAAAAACTATAACAAATATGCAAGTCAATTTGAAACAAAAAAGAGACCAATTGATGTAAAATACTTGATTGTTGCCTATTGTAACCTAGATTTTAAGATGAAATTGTAAGCATAACTTTAATAAACCTTGACTGTCTTACAGATTATTAGTTCTTTGCACTCCCATGCAGACTCTGCATATTTTTGCCTACGAAGCTCCGATTGTAACTATAAAAGAAGGAAACGCGTGGGTAACAAACGGGTTTTTTAAATTAATTCACGTAATCGACCTGACGAAATACGACAAATTTATTCAAGAAACTGAGCAGTTGATTTCAAAATATGTTGGGAACAAGGAAATGCAACCAATTCTGAGTTATCATCTGAATCAGATCAGGGATCGTCTTGCTGAATTAAGAGATGCAAGGACGAGGAAGGCTAGGTCGATAAATTGGATAGGAACTGCATGGAAATGGGTAGGTGGATCTCCTGACGCAACTGACTGGGACAACCTTTTGGAAAAACTGGCAACTATCGAAGACAATAGCAACCGACAGTACGTAATTAACGAGAACCTACTTGACGCAACTCAAGAAATAACCGGAAAACTTAACAAACTAACCGAACGCTACAACAACGCTATACAAAAGGGAGAGACAAACAACATAAGACACGACATATTAAACAAAATTCTTATCCTAAAAGAAGGAGTGAATGAAATCGTACGAGCTTGCCAGATGGCTAAGAGCGGTATCGTAAATAGTAACCTTTTGGACACCGAAGAGATTAACATTATCATAAACGAGCTCGAAACGCTGCCTTACCAAAACGTTGTGGAAGCCATCGAGTACGGCCGACCTTCAATCTACTGCAATGGGACATTGATGCTTTACGTCTTAGCCATACCTAAAATCGACCCAAAAATGTATCATCTGGTTACAGCTCGTGCAGCGATTAGAAACGACAGACAAATTTACTTAGAAAACTCAAGACTACTCATAAGCCACGACGAGACATACGGACTGAACGCAGACTGTCAGAACATTGGCAATACATCTGTGTGCGAAAAGAACATTCTCCGAAAATTTCCTGAAGACTCTTGTTTACCACGAATACTTAAGGGTGGAAATGCACTTTGCGACTATAAAACGACTCAAGAAGAAATAGTCGAGTTGGTTGGGGAAAACACGATTTTCCTTACAAACTTTAACGGGACCATATTGCACAATAATTCTTCCATTCCTTTAGAAGGTACCTACTTGCTTCAGTTGGAGAACGATACGGTCCAAATCAAAGAGAAGACGTACAGCAGCAGGATGGTCTACCGTCCACAGGCGCTTCCTCCTGTCCTGGCGAACGTGACGAGTAACAAAATCAAGCCCAACCTGGAATATGTTCATGGCCTTAGCGCAAGGAATATCGAACTTATTAAGAGCTTAAGGAAACATGTTAATTCATCTATTTTTACAGAAATCTTAATCATCATAGCGTTCATAGGTACCATTTGTCTGTTCTGGAGGAAAATCTACGGAAAAGTCAACATCCCGGAGCTTCGCTTATCCTACCATCGAAGACCAGTTCCACTTCCTACACCGCGATCTGCTGAAGAGGTGAACAACACCAAAAGAAATTCAGATGACTCCCCCGGCTCACCATGTGATCTGCGGGACGCAGATATTTAAAGGGGCGGCAGTTATCACGGCCGGGCATTGGCCCGAAGTATATCGGATACATATGCGTATCCGCTACGAACGAGCGTTGGCCTGAGATATGAAAGCTCAGCATACTGGGGTTTACTAGCAGTTCATGGCCAATGCTTTCCCACCGTTTGGCGAAATACGATCGGCAGCAACGCCCGGCTCAGGGCGACTCTAGAAGATATGCAGGTGAACTGCATGGGAACTGCAAGTCAGCAGTCTTAGTCCGTAAGTTAAATTGTAAAGCACTTTTGGTCACTTCCAGTTGAGAGCTCAAGGAGTTAAGAATAAACATTTTATAACGTGCAATTTAGTGCCTTTTATTTATACAGACCAGTTGAGGGTCTGAAGTTTTAATTTTTTTCGATATCATCAAGGAAAAATCCTTTACTAATGCAATAAAAAAAAAATACAATAAACAAAAACACAGTTTTTTTTATCTCACAATTCATTGAACAACCCAATGTAGAGTCCATTGGCCTGGAAGCATTTCCGGGGTCTAACAGTGGAAAAGCTAACAGCCATAAGCAAACGACTTTAACACAGGAGACGGAACGAAATGGAAGCCACGCATCTGAAAATCGCTTACGAAATAAAATTGTTTACAGCACAACATATACGAATACATGTAGATGGCTATAAAAGGTTGGGTAAGAGTCCTGCGGAATAAAGCCCCCAACAAGTCGAAGGCTGCACCCTATTACATCCCTCTGCTCGATTCTGTGAGAACGAATGTCGGTTACGTGCAACGACTTAAATGCCAACAAGTTAAACGCTCCGCTTTTCTGAAGCTGGTACGATCTTTCTTTCTTCAATTTTATGTGCATCCTCATTTTGGAGCGAGGCGAAAAAAACAAGGAAAATAAAATTAAAAATATGGACAGAGAATGAAAACTCTGTGAACAAGGCATTAAATGGGGTCAAAGGCGAGGGTAGATGAGTCCATGTGAAAATGAAATCACATCCTTGCAAACAGCTCATCACCATTGATTTTGACGAAGCGATTCAGTACGAGAATGGATATTTTTTCATGTGCTCACTAGACTAATAGGGTTGCCAATAAGTGTGGAAATGCAGTTTATGCAAAAAAATTTAATGTGTTCAGAAATAACTGGGGAAACTAATAAGTTATTCCTCTAATCTAAAAAATGCGAAAAACAGAGCGCATAAATGCTTCAAAAGAAGTACATCTCCATTGGACTTTAGTTTTCGTGCAGTTGAGAAAGCAATTTATTTTTCTTTTCAGGTTTCTTTCGAACAAATACCTTCAAACATTGGAAAGGAATCTTAAACCCAATCCAAGGTGCTTTTGGACTATTGTTAATTCTTAAAGGACTAGTGAAGGTTTTCCGTCAACTATGAATTTTCAAGGCCAGTCATCCAGTGATCCCAGAGCTATACTGAACATGTTCGCGTCTTTTTTCCAGAGCATCTATGATTCTTCTAGTTCGTCATCTTTTAATCAAGATTATTTTGATTCCTTACCATGCTTTTACTGCCTCAAGTTCTATAATTCTTGATAGATCGGAGTTACTGCGGGCTCTTAAGGATTGATTTGAATGACAACAAAAAACCGGGTTTTTTCGGGTTTTTTCCTGTCGTTTTTTAAATCGTGTGCAGATTCTCTCAGTGTCCCCCTACTCTCTATATTCAATCAGTCTTTGGCTAGCGGGATTTTAATTGACGAATGGAAATATTCGCTTGTAAACCCAATCTATAAGAGTGGTAAAAAGGACCTAATAACAAATTATAGACCTGTTACCAAACTCTCTTATATTCCTAAAATTTTGGACGAACTAGTGAAGGATTGTATGGTGTTTATTTTGAGTGGTTTCATAAGTGATTACCAGCATGGCTTTTGGAAAGGCCGATCGACTTGCTCAAATCTTGTCCAGTTCACAAACTCCTGCTTAAATTCCATTAAAAATCACAAGCATGTACACGTAGTGTACACTAATTTCGTGAAAGCATTCAGTAGAATTAACTTGCACATCCTAGTAAAAAAGTTTAAGTGTTATGGATTTTTTGGTGCCCTACTTTCATGGTTTGTGTCGTATCTTTTTGGAAGGAAACAATTCGTTTCGATCGGAAGCTTAGTTTCAAAAGAAATTAAAGCTGTTTCTGGTGTCCCGGAAGGTAGCCACCTTGGACCTATACTTTTCATTATTTTTATAAATGATTTGCCTAAAATTCTAGCGTTTTGTTCTTGCCTTTTATATGCGGATGATGTGAAGTTTTTTACATCTATTTCTGACATAAATGATTGTCGACGTTTCCAGAAAGATTTGGATGCTTTTTTGGCATGGTGTCAACTGAACGACAAATGTTCAGCGATGATTTTAAGTAGATCCCAAAATGCTCTTATTCCTGCTTATGAGCTAGGAGACCAAGCACTTAACGTTGCAGATGAAATTAAAGATCTATGAGTCGTTTTTGACAGTAAATTAAAATTTGATCTCCATATCAACAAAATTATGTCGAAGGCTAATTCTGCTCTGGGATTTTTTAAAAGAAACTCTGCGGACTTTAAGGATCCCTATACACTTAAAGCCATTTATATTAGCATTGTTCGTCCCCGCCTGGAATATTGTAGCGTCGTTTGGAATCCATTTTCCGTGAAAAATATTAAAAGAATTGAAAAGGTACAAAAAAAAATTTTGTGCTTTGCCCTGCGCCGATTCTTTTTGGATGACAATGTCCACCATTCTTACCGTTCTAAATCTTTGTTATTGGGTTTGGATTCCCTTGAAGTTCGTCGTAAATTGCATTGCGTAATGTTCGTTAGAGATTTACTTTGTTCGTCTGTTGACTGAACCTTCTTTCTTTATAATGTATATATGCACCCCTAAGGGCTCTTAGACCTAGACCACTGTTATTTGAAGTTCATCACTCCTCATCATATATAAGGCCAATGAGCCAGTTACTTTTTGCTGTAGATTATTTAATCTTGTTTATGATCAGCTTGATAATGTTGTACTGTTTTTTCGATCTGTTGATTTTATAATTGTAGATCTAAATAAATAAATAAATAAATAAAAGAATAGAATCTCTAGTAAATTCGATAAGATTTCTGTGGATTTCAAATACATTTTTTAAATCCTATAGCCTTAACAGGCGTGTGCCTTTTTTGTATTTCTTTTCTGTACAGTTTCAAAATTTAAACACTCAATGTTCAGGATCAAGTTAGCAATACTTCGTTCAACTTAAATTGTCAGTACAATGCTTATTGGTGGGAACTGGGAAGTGCTTCTATTTTACAATATTTAATCAGCATGCCAACAAGATGAATTGAAAAAAAAACATTTTACTTTTTACGTTTAAAGAACACCCACGCGTGTCTTATCTGTCATAGAGCGGAAAAAAAAAAATAATTGGGCTTAGGTGCTCAACTACCATTTGATTCTTGTCTTGACACAAAAGATTTGAGATAAAATCTCGATCAAAAAGGACGCACAAAAATAGGTGAAGTTTTGACAAAAAATTCAGAGAAGAATGTGCAGTGTCCCAGAAAATGCCCAGAAGCAGACCGCATTGGTCTGAGGCATCATTAGGCGAAAACTTATGAAGTTTTCAAGCAGTACAGATGTTAAAATTTTTGAAATCCGCCCAAAGACACGCCCACAATCGGTCTTAATATGCAACTACCTCCAGATTTTTCAAAACTGTAAGACGTTCTAAAAGGCTGAAATTTGACATTTAGCATCTCCTAATGAATATAAGACACAAAAAGACAAATTTAATTGGTAAGCCTCCTCTAGTGGGCGTGGCATCTATTTTAAGGGTAAATGCAGTTTACTCAGTATTTTTGCTTGAAGTGAACAAAATTTGCTTAATATTTCATGTAGAAAACGCTTAGTTTTACATTTTGTTCATACAAGAGGGAAGCATGAAACAAAAAAAGTGGCAGGTTAGGTAAACAATACTTCCGTCCAGATTTTGTTCATATAAAGTTTTTAGCCACGCACCCTTTTAGGGGTCGATTTTTCAAAAATATTGAATTTGAACCAAAAAATTGCATTTTTACGTACAATTAGGTGTAACTTGGAAATATCTGTGGAATTATCTTATAACTAATAGTTTGTAATTAGGGGCGGTTGGACCACGCCCCTTTTGGAAGTTTGCATTACTTATAAAATGTCAAAAAATAACTATGCCATTAGCATTTTATGATGTGGGATAGGATGGGGTAATCAACGGTCCGTTTTACGGACTGTTACTTCTGCGTACACACTGTAGCACTTGCTCACTATTTTTTTTTTATTTTTGAAAAAAAAAGTAATAATGGCAAGAGATCGTCTGTAACGAACTTCCTTTTACGCGACCCTACTTACATATCATGTTTTTGGCCCGATTTGGTCCACATACCGTACGTCAATTATTTCTATTGGCCACGCCCCAAGACATGAATATGGGCTGAAAATTAAAATTATTAAAATTGTTTCTAAAAAAAATATTTTTTTTTTTCATTTTCAAGAACGGAATGTGGGCGGAGCACAAAACTTTGTATGAAACAAACTTGGGAAATAATTATTTGTTTAATATTTGTCATACAATTTTGAGTTCAATTTGGAGTTAATAATAACCGAGAAACCGGTTTTTTTAAAATCTCACATGTTAAAAGTGGACATGGTGAATGGCGTGACCAACCAAAATTTGAGTTCCTACGCCCTAACTTACTTGACCAAAAGGAATTTCGAAAGAAAATGTGAAATAAAGGTTGCCTCACGTCACAGTGAAGCCGTATGCGGATTTAACCAATTTGTCTGTGCAACTATAGATTTTGAAGAGCTAAAACTTCACACACACCGACGGACGGAAGGACATGACTTAATCAATTCACCTGTCGGTCTCGATTATACTCTAAAAGGTCTTAGGGATCTACGATGATTATACCCTTGGGTGGGGATTAAAAAAGACCGCTATAAGTTTATTTGTTTGCTTCTTTTTTCAAAACTTCAAGTGTTTTCAAGCTTCAAACTTTAAGTGTTTCATTTTTTTGCAACACACATAACGGTTTGAATTTGTAGATAAATAAGACAAAAAGTGTTTCCGCACTTATCTTGAATAGTTCTTAGCCCTGGAAAAAGAAAATTTAAACAAATAATTTTTTAGGTACTCAGGTTTTTAAAAATTAATGGAAAGTTTTCGAGAAATAAGGAATTGAAAATATGTACTCGTTTTCAACGTGTTTATGGTCAAACTTTTTAGTTTCCTTATTCAAAATCCGAAATTAGTCAAACGCATATAGCTTATAAAGCTATACAGGGTGTTTCCAAATTCGATGCAAATATTTTGACACAAGATTCTTGGGTATATTTGAAGAAGAAAATTGTTCCACAGTATGGGCCTATCTCAAATTTTGATACCACTTATTGGGAATTTAAGAAAACACCTACTTTGAGGTACCTTGACCCATACTAACACAAATATCTCCGCTAACACTTACAACAGGTACTTCATTTAGGACTTAAATTTTAGAAATAGTACTCCTTTTAACTGCATTAAAATAAAATTAATGACTTTTTTAACTTTCGAGATATTTGCTTTTAAGTCGGATCCTTTTTCCCTGCCCATGACATTTTTTTGACTTTCAAGACACATTTCTGCGAAAAATGCGTAATAAACATATCGGTAATTTTTTTTTTCTAGTGCACCTAACAATACTTAATAAAAATTGCTAAAACAAGTTACCCGAAAAACCCACAGATTTTATGATACTTGGGAAATTCCATAGCAGGTAAAATTATGAAAAACTCTTTTCACGAAGCCGCGACAGGTATAAGGTGGAAATATGATTTGTTACCTACTTTTTTAACCGCAATTGACAACAAGAACGATTTTTTGACTATGTATTAATAATTTGCGTAGGTTTTAGAGCATGCATTTTTATTAGACTACCTGATAAAAAGGTGATTTCCCTATCATTTTTCTGTTAAATCCCAAAAAGGACTAAGTTTGAGGTTGGTCGCCTAGTTGGAAAATTTACCTAATGTAAATTGTATAAAAGGTTAGAAAACAAAATTTAATCCATCAGAGTCATTTTTGAAGCCGAGGTGACACAACAGTTGTTAAGAAACCCTACTTGAAATGGCATCTTTTACAAACGAAGAATACGCCGATATTATCTACGTTTATGGGATGTGCAACGGAAGTTCTATTAGAGCACAACAAAGATACCATCAGCTTTATCCTAACCGAAGAGTACCTAATCCCCGCGTATTTACAAATTCGTTTCGAAGACTTCGGGAAACGGGATCTGTTTCAACAAGACGACCTAACGCAGGAGCTTCACCAGGAAGAATTGCAGTTGATGAAAGAATACTGGAAGCGGTTGCAAATGATCCATCAATCAGCATCAGGCGCTTATCCTTCCGATTTAATGTTTCAACACATAAAATTGTTCGTCTGCTGCATACGGAAAACTTGTATCCATACCACCATACACCTGTGCAGGAACTGCTTCCGAGTGATTTGGAGCCGAGACTTGAGTTTTGCAACTGGTTGTTAGAGCGAAACTTGGATGACAACGGTTTTATAAGCTGAATCCTATGGACGGACGAATCTCAATTTACTAGAGATGGGATTACAAATTTTCACAATCTACACACATGGGCTGCGGAAAACCTACACACAAGGAGAGAGTCATCATTTCAACACAGATTTAGCGTCAATTTGTGGGCAGGTGTTATTGGAAACAACTTAATCGGTCCCTTCAAACTGCCTCCCACACTGAATTCTGCAAACTATCTGGAATTTTTGCGCAATGATTTAACAGATCTACTGGAGGATGTTCCGGTAACTCAACGAGCTTCGTCATATTTTCAACAGGATGGAGCCCCAGCCCACTTTGGTCGCGAGGTTAAGAATTGGCTGGATGAAAAGTACGCTGGTCGTTGAATAGGAAGAAATGGACCAGTTCACAGGCCTGCAAGATCACCAGACCTTACAATTATGGATTTTTTTTTGTAGGGGGGAGAATGAAAGAACTTGTTAATTCTACAGAAATATCAACTCTAAATGATTTAGAAGATCGTATTCTCCAAGCCTCGTCACAAGTGAGGCAGGAGTTATCCTCAATAAACGTTGACAGCGCAATCCAAAAACGGGCTCTAGCATGCATACAAAATGGAGGAGGACACTTTGAACACCTTATTTGATTGTAAAGTTAACTTAATGAAATAAAAAAAAACATAAACCAAACACAAATATTTTTATTCAGAATAATAGGAATTGAACACTATGAATCGAGTTTTTCATAATTTTACCTGCTATGGAATTTTCCAAGTATCATAAAATCTGTGGGTTTTTCGGGTAACTTGTCTTAAGAATTTTTATTAAGTATTGTTAGGTGCACTAGAAAGAAAAAATTACCGATATGTTTATTACGCATTTTTCGCAGAAATGTGTCTTGAAAGTCAAAAAAATGTCATGGGCAGGGAAAAAGGATCCGACTTAAAAGCAAATATCTCGAAAGTTAAAAAAGTCATTAATTTTATTTTAATGCAGTTAAAAGGAGTACTATTTCTAAAATTTAAGTCCTAAATGAAGTACCTGTTGTAAGTGTTAGCGGAGATATTTGTGTTAGTATGGGTCAAGGTACCTCAAAGTAGGTGTTTTCTTAAATTCCCAATAAGTGGTATCAAAATTTGAGATAGGCCCATACTGTAGAACAATTTTATTCTTCAAATATACCCAAGAATCTTGTGTTAAAATATTTGCATCGAATTTGGAAACACCCTGTATAGCTTTATAGCTAAAAAACTTATATAGCTTTATAGCTAAACGTATTGACATATATACCGCAGCTTAAGCAAAGGTTAAAATCAAAGTTTTGTTAAAGCGTTTTAAAACTGTGGTTTGACGTTTTTCGGAAAAAATTAGTAAAACAAAATTTATCCCCACCACTATCTCCAATGCTTTAGGGACAAACGATTTGAAACAAATCACACACATGAAAAATTATTTGAGATTTTCGGGAAAACTATAGAAATTTTTGAATATGTATTAAGCAGGTTCTGAGATTTAGCCCATAAACTTCTAAAAACCTACTACATATACATAATGAAATATGGTTTGCATATAAAATCTATCAAGAATATTCTAAAGTTTTTAAAATTTTTTAAAAACGACATTTCCAACTTTAAACATTCTAATACCGTTTAAATAATGAACTTGCTAGCTTAAAGTATATGGAAATAAAAAAAAATTAGCTATAGGTAACGGTATTCAAACAAAGATTCTGAATAAGTTTTTGTATGGATTTTAAAGCAGAAAAATGCAGAAAAATAGCCGAAAAAAAGTCCGTCTCCCCCACTATCTCAGAAACGCTAATGTATACTATTTCAAAAATAAATCTCTGACATCCACAATTTTTCGATGTTCAACATAGCGTGGCTTAAACATGGTATAATTTTTGAAATACGCTTAAAATCATTTGAGTTGATTTGCTTAAACGGTAGTGTGGAAAAATGCTTATAACTTCTGAATTATTTTTATACTATCAACTTAATTTTACGCAACACAAACCACTTGGGTAGCAAGCCAAAATATTAAAACATTTAAAACCAAATAAAAAAAAAGCCCGTTTGTCATTTTTTTCAGTTTTTTTTAAATATGTAATAATAAAAAAAAATATTTATGCCACCTTGCGCTCCGGTAAAAATGTTAGGACCTTAACTTAAAAATCGCTTGAAATATGGAAAACTAGCTTAAAACTAGTGGGAGGGCTACAATCCGCTTAGGCGGATAGTTGGATACCACATCCCTATTGACCACTGTCAAGCTCCGAATTGTGTCATAAATCTTGGTTGTTAATCTTGTTGTTAAATTTCAGTTTCATTCAATTTCAATTGTATTTAGAATTTGTCAGTTAATAATCTTCGTCCTTAAAAAGGGGGCGTGGCATCAACCTCTTTTCAACAACATCATTTTTTTTGTTTATATTTTTTTCAGAGCTGGTATACATGTGTTGATTGCATTTTCATATTAATTTGGTTTATACTCAAAAACGCCGCCAAAAGTGGACGTGGCAAAAATCTATTTATTTCAGTTGATAGCTTACGCGCATATCTGAACATTTTATAGTGCAAGTTTTTTGGATTTAAAGCAAATATATCAAAAAAGAATTAAAGAACCGTTTATGAGAATGCAAATTTAATATGACCACGCCCATGTGGGGCGATTTTTGTTGTTTTTTTTTTAAATGCCATCAAAATGCACTTAAGCGAGGATAACGCATACCGAATTTCAGCTTCCTACGACAACTTTGATTTTTCATGCCAATAAGTTAAGTGGGCGTGCCAGTAAGCGGATTTAAAAAATGTTTACTCTTGTACTGCTTTGGGACCTACAAAGAACAGATATCAAGTTCAAAGTTCCTAGCTCAAAATTTAAGGCCTAAAATCTACCGACACGCGGACACTCGGACGGACATGGCTTATATATTCTACTAACAATTCGGTCTCGACCATATGCCCTTAAGGTCTTGGGGGTCTACGACTTTCAATCACAAGTTACAACGCGGTTGGACAGACGGGGACGTAAGTACAAAGTAGTGATACCATTAGTGGTAATTTTTCCTTTTCACACAGACCGCTAAAAATGCATATTTTAGAACTTCAGGATGAAGAATTTTTCAAGATTATTTTTTCTTACTAGATTTTCGTAGATTGGGCGAAGTAAATTTTATTGCAGAAGCAGAAGAAGCTTTTAAACTAAGAGACTACAAATTTGTGAATTTTAAGTTTGCTTTCGGTTTTGTAGCATTAAACTAAATGAGTACCTCTGCACTGACCAAGGCATATTGGTAGCCCTATTGTTATTTCTCTATGATTTGTTACGTTATATGTAAATCGAAAGCTGTGGGAGGAGAGGTTGAGGAGCAGCAAAATGATGTTAAAAATTAACTATTTGCGTTCCATGTGCTCTCATCCTAAAGACGTTAAGGGTCGTCGGTATTGCGTATTTTTGGTAGGTGTAGTTACGTTGATAAACCAAAGATATTCCTAACATCTGCGTCCAACTCAAGCTGCTCATTGTCGATTTTCCAGTCTTCCTACTTGCAAGTTTTCAAGATCTCCTCTCCTCTATCCATGAAACTATTTGGACACCTACTTTTTTTTGCACCAGGAATCATATCCCCCGAGTTGGCATCCCTGTCAAATGATTCATCGACTCTAACTGCATCCATATGGACGGTTATTTCTGTCGACCAGTACACAATATTGCGTGCATCCCTAGCAACGGATTGTGTTTCCCATGCACGGCGCGGTGTGTACAGAAAAAATAAATCTTCCTGTAACCCATAAGTTTCGCCATCCCCTGTTTAGGGCATGTGGCATTTGGCTATTCAAATGTGTGTAGCAAGTTGTACCTACTAGTTACCATTTTTAGACTCAATGATGTTGAACAAAAGTAATCGCTGTACTGGCATGAAGTGCAACTGACGCTTACAGCTGTTGGCACTGTGACGATGCAAGGGGGCAGCCGTATCCGTGTGGCAGTGGCACTCGTTAGTATATCACCCTCATACTGTTGTATAGAATTTTGTGTATAGTTTTTTTTGGTGCTCACGTTCACTAAATGCGCCATGTAATAGCTTATGGTAGGTACTCCACCCACTACAAACGGGTGAACTACTGCTCACCCGCCCGCCGTCGTCAGTCAGTTTGTAATGTTTGTGCTCGCTCAGTGTTGGTGGGAATTATCCACAGTCGAGTGGTTAAGGGACTGAACTTTATTTCCAAACCATTAAAAATGCGGATTTTATGTTTCGAAAAAATGGGATTTTATTTTTGATTTTTTTTACAACGTTTTTCTGCGTGGGACTGGCGCTTCTGTTTGAGTTCTGTTTGCTTTGTTGGTCGGTAGTCGGTAGGTACATGAAAAAGTGCACACACTGCCAATTTTACCGACTGATTGAAATGCGAATTGAATACTTCGAACGTATACGAACTGAAAAACTGAGATGAGAGCAAAGTGAAATCAGTACAATTGTGGTGTGACCTAGTGGCGCTATAGAGTATAAACCCATCCACGCTTGGGATCGTTATACACGTTGTGTGGTGCCTCAGTTTGCGGAAAATTAAGTGGACTTGTGTGCGGAAAATGTGTCGATAAATTTATTTATTAAAGAAAAACAATCAAGAATACTTAAAAAATAAAAGCGCAAAAAATTAATTAATTTATCGGGGATTAAGTTGGAAATAAATTTGTTCTTCAGAAGTAAATGTTCCTTTATACCAACCCTCTTCCACAGGAATGGAGTTTATTTAATTTGAAAATGTAACAGAGAGAAATTTTAACGATAGATCACCCCCCATGACCCTAATTCTGAGTCGAATAAGCCATGTCCGTTTGTCTGTCCCTATGTCACCAATTTTTAAGCCTTACATTTTGATATCCGAAGCAATACAAATCTAAATATTTTTTTTTTGAGCAACTACCTCCATTGCTTTTGAGACTGTAAGACATCGTTAAAAGCTTAAATTTTCCATTTAGCATCTCCAGGTGAGTGAAGAACATACAAAAGAAAAATCAAATTGACAGACCTCGGCTAGTGGGTGTGGCATTGATTTAATGAGATTATCAAATACATTTTTTTCAATAGTTTTACTGCAAAACGAAAAAAATTCACTTAATTTCTTAGGTTGAAAACGCTTTATCCTAAATTTTGTTTGCATAAGGAAAAAGTTAAAATTTCCAAAAAAAAAAAAAAAAATGTGAATTCCGATTGGCCTTTAACCCTCAATTCACTAGGTACTCACCTGCAATGATCCTCATACGACATCAACTATAAACGGGATTTTATTGAGCTTGCATGAATTCTACAATAACCAATGATTCTGATATGTAATCAGTCATATCAATCCAATTAAATGAATTCTTATATGAAAATAAAAAACAACTTAAGACGCCACATTTGCCACAATAAAAAGAGAACTAAAACTGTTTATCTTTGCTGCATTTTAAAAAAGGCACTTTGCCTGGGATTTTTAAAGAGAACTATGTAAAAAAAGGAACGAACTGATATAAACAAGGGTGCTTTTTAGTAGGTACCTGCACGTTTTTTTATTTTATATGGTGACATGTTCTTTTTGTTAAATTTCCGGATGAGCCTTCATTTACTTCTTCAGGAAAAAACTAACTTTTAATTTTTTTCTAATTTTTTAAACGTTTTGATGAAGATTGAAAATCCCGATTTTAACAAAAAAAGAAACAAATTTAGACTCTAAGACCAAAATAAAGCTAAATTTTTGTAAACATTATTAATGTTTATTATTCTCCTCTTAAAAACGTATCCAAAATATTAAAAAACCAACAAGTTTTCACAAAGTGAGTCCCAGGGATTCACCGAGTTAATTGTGCGACTTTTTTTCACCTGGTAAATTAGGGGTTAACCTAATTTATAAAAGAGTATGGAATAAAATTTAGAACATAATTTAAACCATTGTAGATTTCAGCCCAGTCCATTTTGCGGGGTCGATTTTAAAAAACTATTGAATTAAAGCAAAAAAACATGACATGAAAACGCCATAAATATAAGGAACAAACCCAAACAACTTTAAACAATAAAACAAAAAAAAAGAAAATGTTTTGAGTTTATATTTCATATGTGCTTAAGACCACAAGTACACCTAATCTTCATCCTTACAGTTCGCACCTGATTAAAAAATAAAATTAATATCATTTCCTGGTTGTGCAGGTATACTTACTTTGTATTTGCCATCATCACTATGTGAGGTCCTGTAGAACCTTAAGGCGCCTTATGTCAATCCTTTTTCTTAACAATTTGCTGGTGTCCTTGGCTGCAAGCTGTTTTAAAGCTTATTTTTTAAGCTTCTTTTCTCGCGCATGGGCGCTTCAATTAGGTGAGGTGACGGGAGTGACGACCCAGCGGACCCTAGTTTGTTTTCAGGGTTCAACCCCAAACGCCGAAATCATCCCCCTTCCATCCATTCCTCATCCCATCAAAAATCATAAATGTTGAATGGATGTTGAAAATTTCCCTACCAACATTTAAGTATTTGTTGTAGACATTTGATTTTCCTTATGAAACATCCTCATAATCTAGGCTAGGCCTCAAATTTTGAGCTATCATCTTTAACTGGCACGTGTAGCTTAAAACTCCGCGAACTCCTAGTATCACCATCATTTTTCGTCAATCTTTGTAGCCACTTAAGGCCGGTTTTTTAGTGCGAGATCGTCCGAGTTTCTGAGTTAAACTGAGATTAACCCAAGAAATGAGTTTTTCAGTGAACTTGTATATAGGGTTAATCTCTCTCTCTAACCGCATAACGATTACTGCAGAAGCTGCAGGGACGTTGAAGAAATTGAATCTGTTCGTCACCTGCTCTGCGAATGCCCAGCCCTAAACAGCATCAGGCGTAGTATTCTCGGCAGCTACTTCTTCAACGAGCTCGAAGATCTAAATAATGTAGATCTAAAGCACCTCCTAAGATTTGTATACAAATCCGGATGGGTCCAAGAGGGCGGAACTCTGAGCTTCTAACAGCGGTCTATTTCTGTTTTCGTTCCAGGTATTAAGAAGTTTCCCAATGGACACAATGGACCCAACTGCTGGTCTAAGTGAAGCCGTGACTATTGTCAAAAGGGCATCCATCAACCTAACCTAACCTAGGGTTAATCTCGGCCGTCAAATTTGGTGAGTTAATCTCGGATCAACTCTGGAGAACAGTATGAACTTCCTTGACTGTCTTTTTTTGTGGAATGACAATATTGATTTGCGTGTTTCTGTAAAAAATGACATCAGGGAATAAGTCGAACTTTTTTTCTGTGTTTTTCTATGTGAAGTGAGAGTTGGGAGAGGCAATAATTTCGAGAGTCGAAAATTTTGACAACTTTGTTTACGGAGTTTACATTCGCCGGGTTAATCCCAGAATCATTTTGTTAAGGGATTGACAGATCTTAGATTAAGCTGGGCTTAACTTGGAAAGTGAGGACTCTTAATTCTCTCACCCGCGGTGCGCTTTATAAAAACTGTATAAGGCAAAAACTCAAAATGTCTATCATTCGACGTGAGATTAGTTTGAGCAGTTGAATTTGTAGGAGGCTGAAGGTGTGTTCTGCGTTAAGATGATGAGATATTAATGGCGTATCTTTTTGAACACTGAACTGCCACACCGAGCTGTTTAATAATAGTCAATGTTCGCGGCAGTTCCACCGTGGTGTACGCTCGATTTCATTGGGTACAGAACGACAAATGCTGCACCGGTGCAGTATTCACGTTAAGTGTCCAATTGTTTTTACTTCATTTTGTTTACTTTTTTTCATTTGTTAGTGTTATTTTCTTGTCATCAGTTTTTTGTACTTTTTACTTAAAATTAGTTTTGATAGCTTTAAATTTGAGATATTTGATAAGTTTTTATCGATTTCATGCAATTTCAGTCGCATTGTAAGAAATCAGCAATAAAAATTGAGTCGAAACGTCACTTCATATAAACAATCCAAGCTACACCCAGCCTCCACTGTCAATAAATTCGGAGTCCAAAAGAACACGCACATGAGCACGATTCCGTTCAGGTGTACGAGAAAACAAACATTTTTAATTGTTTGAATTTGGAAACTTCCTAATATCAACAAATATTGTGGTCAAAAATCGAAGGGTTTTATCAAAAAAGTAAGCGACCGAAGTGTTGGCCGGAAAAAGCAGTGAAACATTTCGATCGGATTGACAACGGCATCCCTGCAAATAAGTCGCTTACATTGGTCACCACCACCCCTTCTTTTTAACAAAAACGCAAAAGGAAGCGAGTTTCTGAAGCTGACGAGATGAGTGCTTTATCATTGAAACCCTATCCAAATGAAAGTCAGGTTTCTACTTGGCAGCCTAGTGCAATTGACCAGTACTTGCGACTAAGTGCTCCAGCGGATAAGCAACCTTCGACAAAAAAAAACAGCATTCTTTCCTTAGTTGTCCACCTTTTGCTCTGGGGCTTGAAGTAAGGGAGTTAATCAACTTATTCTCGTGCCACAAGTCAGATCCTGATGACATGTTTTGACCAACATACAATCTCCCAACCATACAATCTGTGAGCAGGGCCGCTGAGAGAATGTTCGGTTCTGGGTAGACCTACCGATGTGCGGGCCTTCTGGCTTTTTCGCCCCTTACGCCTAATACCCTTTCCACACCGAGTGAAAATCTAGATTCTGAGCAAAATCGAATTGAGGCACTCATACTGCGAAAATAATCTAGATTTGGTTGACTTTTCAGCTAATTGAACATTACGTTAAATAAACTAGTTATATGGCTTCAAATAAGTAAAAAAAAACAATTGCAGATACCTAGCTTAGTTTAGCACTGAAAAATACTTAAAAATCATCTGATTATTAAAGCTTATAAAAAAGCTGCTTTTATTTTGTTTTGTTTGTGGGTATCTAGATTCAGAATCCATATAAATGTATGGACAATCCAATAGATTTCAATTAGATTAGGGACTTTTTTCTCTGAATTCGGTGTGTAAAGGGTAAAATACACACGTTCGACACACAATGGTCAAGTCCGCTGAAGCTCCAACCGCAAATACAGTAATAAAAAGACAGATTACGTGATCCTTAGAAGAAAAATGGGCCGTTGGGAAAGTACGAAACAGGAGTAAACCACTCGTTAAAAACTAGTTTATACCCCCGTTCGCGGTTCTACCATAAAATATGACCTTTCCAGCTCACACTTTCATACCTCTTACAAAAGTTTCTCGCTCTGATGCACACATAAATTTATTAAAAAAATCCTTTGACCTTTAATTGGCGTTTGCTGTTTCTTCTAAGGACACATCCTAAGTTAGGATTTCTAACCTTGTACCCGATTACAAGAACTCGTAAAAGTCACCAACCTTATCAAAGCAATTCAGCTATGACTATTTGTTCTTCTATTGCGCTTGCTTTCCCATCGTTACGCTCAAGCACTACCCTACCAACTTTCCGCAGATTAAGCACATTTTCAGCTCGCCTGTCATTGTCTCAAAAAAGTATTTACACTTTGCAAAGTAGGTATTGCTTTGACTTTTGTACTATTGCATTTGGAACGACCCCCAAAATACAAAGCATTGGCAAATTGGTAAGTGCACGTACACACATAGTTGAACTGAGCCTAATTACAGAAATAACAGTTATTAACTCGCAATTAAAAGTGCAACGAGACAGAGAAATTCGCAAACAACACAGTAGTAGCATTTTGGTCCTTTTGCTGGTTTCATAAGGCTTATGGTAGCCGCATAGAAATTGGCTAAACAGCAAAAACTCTAAATCACTGCGGTTGTAAGAGGTGTATTTGACTGTGTGTGCGTTGTGTTCTGGCCTACGTCGGACGGATACAGCGACGAAGCCGTTAGGCATGGGCAGGACTTGTTGAGTGCAGTACATAGCGAACAAAAATGCGGTTCCGTTTTTAGCCCGAGCAGGGAATTTTGAAATTGTGTAAATGAAACGATTTTCCAAGCTCGCTTCCAATACCGTGCCAAGTGGTTATATTGTGGGGTTTTGTTAAGCAGTACCGATAATGGTAATGGCCACGCAGTGGCATTCGAATTAAAATAGTTTATAAACCCCCGGTAGGACATGGCAACTGCTTAATTTGTTGTTTGATTAATTGCTTGGGTTAACCGGAAAATATTGGTGCGCAGTAAATTGTTTCACTCTGTAACTCGATTGTGTCGAATGGTTTCCAAGGAATGTGAGACCTCAAATTTTCCACACTTTGATGAAATTATAATATGGATTATTTTTGCCTCGTTTGACCGGGACGGGCTTTAGATGCAAAGGTTTTTCATCATTTTAGGCCAAATATAACACGAAGAACATATCCTATTTGGGTGAAAAAATTATACAACAGACAAAAACTGGAAATGACGATGATTTGCCGAATCTTAGAGATGCAGGCCCCATCATCCTTGGATGGATGTACGAGTACATTGCTATCTTGTGGTCAATAATCACATATGGAGCAA
Source organism: Neoascia interrupta (assembly GCA_947623515.1). NCBI lineage: Eukaryota > Metazoa > Arthropoda > Insecta > Diptera > Syrphidae > Neoascia > Neoascia interrupta. The sequence continues at coordinate 30,386,931 of OX392464.1, read as the reverse complement.
TTGTGTGGGCAAAAAGGACTAGCCTGGCTATTGCTAGTTAGTTAGGACAGTTAATAAAGCTCAAAAGCTGGCCTGCCTCTGCATAATAGGGGCTATGCCCAACCGCAGCCATGGAAGTTATATTACAGCTGAATCCTCTCCGTCTGCATCTTATGGTTCAGGAATGTGTAGAAATTTCTGGAGCAACAGAACCATAAAAGATTAAAAAGCTTATATCAGCATGGGCAAGAACTAAGAACAACTTCCATATCCTAAAAGCGTCTTTCCTATGGGGTACTATAAATCCACTGCAAACCTTAGAAAATTGGGCATAACTCAGGTGTAACTCTGCAGTTTCTTTAACGATACCGATAAAACCCCAGGACATACCTACATTAACCACAAAAGACAAACATTTGGGCAATAACAAGTTATAAGTTGAGAAAACAGCATCACTAATTTAGTATTTCATCCTTAGGTTCTTAAAAGAAACTGGATTGGAGAGACTTCTCTTAGACAGACTTCTTCCCCCAATGTGAAGTAAGAGCAGATAACCCTTAAAAAATCCCTAGGAATTTTAGCACGAGGGAAACTTTTATGAGGACATGTACCTCTCCAAGATGAGAGTTGGAGGCACAATACGCCAAAGAGGTCACAGGAGCTGCTTTAGAAAATTTTAATTAATAAGCCCATGGTAAAAAGGTGAAAAAGGTTATGAGCACTGAATGGCTCTCTTGGGTCCTCGTGGCGCAACACCCCGACGTAAACCAGAGCCAATTTCTCAACTATGTATGGTGTGAGTGTTGAACTTCGCAAAGGTGCGACTGTGAAAAAGAGCGAGTCTTTTTTGCAGGTGGCAGAGGTAGGATTTTTACACACCTTCGGCGTAGTAAGCACACACTGACGACTATGCCACGCCACCGCCCATGATGCAAAGAAGGATGAAACAATGTTCTCAAATAAGCCGGACCGGTTCGCTGGGTCGAAGGCTTTTCCTGCGTTCAGTAAAATATTTGCATATTTTTCTTTTCGCACCGTAAGGCTATCTCGTCCAAAGGCTCGTTCTGTTATTTGAATCCCGGCTCTACGGCTGATCGAGCCGTAATATGGCCAACTATGGTCGGAGTGGGCTTCTTTTTTCTCAGCTATTCCAAAAAGCATATTATATTGGTGTCGAACGGAAGAACGCTCACCCACCAAATCTGGTGGGTACCGACATGAAATTTATCCGGCCTAGATCAAAACCAGCAGCAAACGAATAATACAGAAGCGTCTGTTTCAAAATCAGCTGCTTATCCTTGTCGGTTGGTTATGCAGGCTAGGACTGGCTGACTTAAACACCATGCAACCAGAATGGCCTACACATCATTTTGACACAAATATTTAAAAAAAAATTGTCTAGAAATCTCTAAACGCGCACTTTTTTCCCGACGCTTCGTCGATTTTTCGTTGTCTTCATCAGGTGATCGCTTTTGTCTTTATTTTGCATCATATACTAAGCCAAAGATTCATTCACTTTCAAGGCCTTTTATTTGAAACAGGTCCTGGTCCTTCCGGATCTGTAATGCCAGCAGTTGTGCTAGATGTTTTTTGGCATTTTTATTGAACCAATAAGTTTCTCTCAACGAGGATACTTTTGTTGAGCGCTTAAATTTGAATATGAGTTGGCCATGAGATCCTCTTTAGGAACGCAGGTAAGAATTCATAGCCACATAGGTCAAAGGATTTCTTTGCCTAGTTGAAGTCGTAGCAGGTTATTGTAAGTTTTTCCCGTTGGTAGCGAGAAATGCCTCAAAGGGACGATTTTTTGTCACGTTTATCTAGTTTATTATAAAAGGGTTTTCTTCTTAGGCTGAATTCGTTGCGTAGTAGGGGTCTCTTTAGCGTGCATGCAGTGTTCAATAAAAACTTTGCTTCCGACCGTTTTGTACCTACAAAGGGAGGTCCTTAAGCAGCATCTTTTTTTCTACACATCTTCAACGTTTATGTTCTGCAAAGCTTTAATAGGAGTTTACCACTTGAAATTTTTCTTCCATTAGATTGGGGCGGACCTCTTTTTCAAGTCGACTCTTTCCTGTAATCCGTATGTATAGTTGGTCTCTCGACTCATACGATATTTTCCGTGGCTCTGCATACTCTTGTGCCCCTTCAACTCAAGTAATGTCAGTATCCAAACAGCAAGTCCTACTTTGCAAGTTTAACGACAGCCAAGGGTAAGCTACAGAGGATCACACCACTACTCTATAAAATGCCTGATTTGTGGCAATATTCCGCCACCGATACACCCACGAAAAGTTTGCATTAGAAAACCAAGTAGATTTCAGTAAAAGCTTTATTAAGAAGTAAGGGAATTACCGGCTCCACCCTCATTGACCACTGACATGCTACATTTTTCTTTGGGCTTTCGAACTTATAAGTTTTCAAAAATATATTTTATAAATTACAACCTTAGCTTAAAGAACCCTAAAGCTAACATAATAAACTTAAACACTAGCAAACATTGAAGTTGGGTGCACAAACATGTTTCCTCCCCAAAAACTGGGTCGCAAAACTACTCACCTCGAGTCATGCACAATCAAAAACCAGCCAGTCATCTGTGTTCTTCTGATGCTGCTGCTGCTGGTTCATCCCACACAAGACGACTGCTGTGTCCTGTGTTGTCGTCGACTTTATTCATTCATTTCCGGTGCACATTTTAACAAAACAACAACCCTAACGACTACGAGAGTATAACAAAGCAAAAGCAAATATACAGATTCAAAAGGGTACTGAGGAAGAAAGGGCTTGGCGTTTTTATGGTCAGTCCAACCGCCACCCCCACACAATTCTCAGATGTGAACTCGTGGCCGATATTGCAATGGGGGCAAGTGTGCCTTCGCCTTGTGCAGGATTGTCCTCACCAATGGTACCCTAACCGGAAACGGATAATATATTGGTGCAGCTACTTGCTTCTCGACTTGAAACGGTACACGTTTTTCGACGACATAGGGCACCTTGTGCTCAACCGGATATGGCGTTACCTTCTCGATGGGAATTTTTACTTCCTTCACCCGTGGCACGGCAACCGTTTTCGTGATGGTCGGTATCTGGAAGGGATATGGCCGGGGGACAGTGGAAATCACGGACCGGGGTATCTCGATGTGAACGGGCTTTCGGAAGGGTACATGGATTTGCCTGTAAACGGGTACCGGGACGTGTTTCGTTATCTCGACGTGCTTGCTGATGGGAATCGCTTCGCCTGGTATGTTGAAAACGGAATCCGTAGCTGGCGCTGGGTACGACGATGACGCCGTTTGAAGTTCAATTAAATGACTCTGCAGCAGTGACAGTGGTTGGGCGTCTGGTGGATGATTGCTGCTGCTGTTGTTGGTTGTTGGAAGATCGCTATCCGCTACGTAGAAGGTGCGAGTGGGGGCGTTTTGCGATTGCCTGTCATTGTGGATGGTGTATTGTGCTTCAAATTGGGCCTGATGGTGTTGAGCTTGAGGTTGAAACGGGTCTTTTCGTGGACTATGCTGTTGATTCAGCTGATTTTGTTGTTGATTGTTGCCTTTGGTGTAGGGTTTCTCATAAGGTTGCTGGTAGACACCCGTTGGTGTGGCTCTCGGTGAATTAGGTGGTTTGTTGGAGGCCACCGCCATATGAGCGCCAGCGTTAGCGGAGAATGGTTTGTCCTTTGAATGGTGCAGCGAGTTCATGAGACTTGCTGAAGTCGGCGCCACATAATTACCAGCTCTCATGTAGTCAGCTCCCTTAAGATACTGCTGCCTTGATTGTTCCTCCAGCTGTTGTTGGTGTTGTTGATTTGTTGCTGAAGGATGTGTGGCTTCTTGGTTGCCCTGATAGTTTGTCTCTTCAGAATTGTTAAAGCCAAAGTTTTCAAAGTTATCAAACGTCACGAACGGGGATGTTCTTCCACTTTTCCCTGAGTTGAACTGGCGAGTGTCGTACTGTTGTCCAAAGCTATTCAAGGCGGATTCTTGTATTTGCCCAAATTGCGAATTCAAATAATCCTCATAGGTCGATTGTGGCTGGAATGAGTCCTGCTGCTGTTGAAGCGGATTGGCTTCATCGTCGTTATCGTAAAAGTTATGTGAGCCATAGGAAGACGACGGAAACTGTTGAAACTGCTGGAACGACTGGCCAGAGAATCGATTGACAGGGTTTACCCCACCAGGATTATCGAAATAGTTATGATTCTCATTACCATAGTAGGACGAAGATTGCGGGTAATACGACTGCGATTCATAGCCTGAATACTGTCCCGTAGATACTGCTTCGACATGGTGTAGGCTGGGGCCAATCACGAGGATTCTGAGCAAAAGTCCCAGCACCAGTTGGGTGTATGTATCTTTCATCTTTATCCTGATAGATGATGGAAATCTAGGTGTCAAGCACCACTCAACGGTGAACGTACGAAAAATTGAATATCCGTTGTGGAGTTAATTGAATGCGTGCGCGTGTGTCGTGTGCAGGTAACAAAATGCAAATTGCAATAGCTCTATGGGTCTTTTATATGGCACCGATGGCAGGCGGAATTGTTTACGAACAGGTAGGGTGGGTGTCACATTGCGCTTGTATGTTCGCAGTGCGTGAATTGTGAAGCGATGGGATGGTGAGCACAAAAGAGCCACACTGATGGGCTTTCTTTTTGCTGTTATGTATGTAAGGAATGGTTATTATGGATATTTTTTTTGCACTAAGGCCGTTTGTGAGCACCATATCGTAGACTACTGATACGGACAACGAATTGATGAGATATTAATTGAAAATTGGTCGTACCAACCGTGGAAGCATTGGAACCGTTGAAGTTATCCGACAAGATTTATGTATGCGCACGGTCAAAAGGATTTGTAAGCTTTCAGACTATCAACGTGATGTTGAAAATCAGAATCAACAAGGATTTCGACATTGTCGTTATTTCGGTAACATTTTATTAAATGGCCTGACAGTAACAGGTATTAAGAAATAGTCTTTGGAATTCATACTGATAGCTGTGAAAATCTGGACAATTATGCGTCGAACTAGGCTTTTGATTTACCAAGCCGACTGCGCCAAATAGGTCCTTTTGGTTATATGTATAGTGGCATCTTTACATTAAAAATATTTTTACTCCTTTGTATGTGATACCACAAAGGTATTATGACTTCTTTACGGTACTGGTTGCACTTTGGTTCTGAACAGTTTTGGGAAACAAACAACTAGGAAGTCATTTTAACTACTATTAAAAATTAAAACAGGCAAATGTTAAGAATCCTAAAAATATGCGCCAAAGCTATATCTTTCTGGGTAGTTAAGAAAGGACTTTTTGATAAGTTAACCAGGACTGAAGCTTTGAAACGTTAAAAACAATATCTTTTAAAGTTATCTTTTAAAGCAATTACCTATAAATATAAATAAATAAACTGGCGCAACAGCTCGAGGTGAAACAGGGCCAACTTCTCAACAATGTATGCTGTGTGTGTTAATTTCTTCACATGCAAAGGGACCTAAAGTTTTTTGCCGAATCCGAACGGCACTTTGAGAAGATTTTCAAGACAAATGATACTCTCGGAAAGCTTGTCAGACCCTCGCGGAGATCGTGAAAAAGAACATGTCCTTTTTTTCAGGTGACGATGGTAGGACTCGAACACATACCTCCGGCCGGCGTAGTAAGCACACACACTAACCGCTACGCCACGGCACCCCACTTACCTATGTGGCAATAAAGCAATCCGACTGCGCCTTATTTGACTTGACCTGAACCATAACAGGGTGTTGCACAAATAAGTTTGGAAGTGACTTAGATATTTTCTACAAAATTACAAAGCTACATAGGTAGGTATATACAAATCAATATAAGTAGTTCTAAATTCATAATAATAAGTCCTCTTAAATAAATGTAAGCTTAACACTGCGCCGAGTTTTTTTTAAGTCGAATATGAATGTATTTTGTCGTTTTGAATTATTTTCTGAAACTTGAGTTTAATTCATAGATTTTTTTTATTGATGAGGTAAAAATTAAGAAGACTGATTTCTGTCGACTGAGAAAAAATATTCTTTTATGTTTGCAAATAAGTTAAGAAGTGTTAAAAAAAAACTTTTCAGTTTTAGAGATCAGAACCAGGTTAAATCAAAGAGAGTGAAAGAATTCTTGGGACATAAGCGTCATTATACCAATCTAGGGACTTTCTATAGCCATCGTGTTTGTTGAATTTTTTTCGAGTTTTGGTAAAGCTTTCTTAGTGCCTGATGCTGCCAATGAGATCAAATCAGAAGTTGTTAAGTGTTGTCGCAAAGAGCTAAAGGTTCTTGGCTCACAGCACAATGTAAGGCTCTGCTGGTTTCCTGGCCACAGGATTTTTCGAGGCAATGAAAAAGCCGATATGATTGCCCGACATGGATTAACATGGAGAACCTCAACAAGCCCTTCAGGGCATCAAACCCCACTCTGTGACCTGAGAAGGCGGGTGAGAAACAAGATCCGGATGAAAGCAAATACAAGATGGGCATCCTTTTCCACCTGTGAAATCTCAAAGCAAATGTGGCCTAAATATTATAAGTCCTGAACTAACGCGCTCATCAAGAGCAACAGTAAGATTCTGTCGTTCCTAATAGGTATAATTACCAGTGACAATCTTTTGAGCCATTATGCTATGAAACTAAAACTCGACAATGACGACATCTGCAGAGGATGTGGCGATACGGATTACTGCCAGGACACACCTCACTTCCTGTGCCACTGTTCCTGGCTAAGTCAGTTGAGGAAAATAACTTTAGGAAGCTTCTTCTTCCACGACATTTCAGAACTTTCAAACGCACCTCTAACATCTCTTTCCCAGGTATGTTAAATCAGCAAGGATGGCTCAAGGAACTTAACACGGGGCGTAAGAAGGAATTGAAAGCCTCCTAACAGCAAGAATTATCCCCCACTAGGTATCACAATGGGTCACAATGGCCCTAAGTGCGGTGAGGCGCGGGTTATCTCGCTTCATCAAGCCTGCCTAACCTTACCTAGTGCTTGATGCTACAACTGCCTGAAGTCAACTTAAAAAGAATCAAATTTCTCTTTTGCATGAATGTCTCTGTATGACATCCTTAAAAGGGGACAAATATTTTTTTTTTCTCGCAAAATCAGTGAAGCCATTTTCCAACTAAAAAACTCGTCAAATTGCCTTTTTTTTAAGTTTGTCGGAATGGGTTAATATTTACTTAATATTGGTATCTTCAACCTATTACAATGTAGATATACAACTCAAGGTCTCAAACTTGTTCCCATAGTTAGAAACTTTCGGATACCTTAAAAAATTCATGACTCTTTAAGCTCTTTCCACATTGTCAAATAATATCCTTTTGAATTGCGCACTATTGTTGTTTAAAACGACTTCTTTTTGCAAAGCCAATAAACTGCAAAGTCGAACAAAAGAGAAACTAAACACTTCGGTCCTACACCAAAAGCAAGTCACACATCATGCGCTACAGAAACAGTACTGACCTCACTTTTTACCGCACTAAACTTTTATTGGCCAGCTCAACACGTCAGAGTGCGGCAAAGTCTATCGAAAAACGGACCAGGACAACATAAAAATCAACGACCAGCTTCGGCTTTCTAAATTAGTACACAACCTGCTGCAATAGCAGGTTCGGTCTCCGCAGACCGATGCTTGTTCTTCTTCCATTTCATTTGACCTGTTTTCTTTGGGCTTCTCTGGGATTCTGGGAAATAAATTTCTCATAAAAGTTTTCACATTCGCATCGAGAGTCAATTGTACATCCACCCACAGACCATAAATCTGCCGATAAACATTGATAGGACATCATTATTATTTATTTGAAAAGAGTCCACCGTGGTGGCAATTGCCAAGTGGAACAACAAAAAGGCTGGCTGGCTGGCCAGAATGTGGTAGGACCCGAATGACACCCCCTTTTTTTTATGTACACCCTGTGCGGTGAAAAAAATTGCTGACCAGAGCCCCCCGATATGACGACGCGGGGGCGTATGTAACCCACATATATAAAGCTGACGTGTAAGGATCGTTTGGCTAAAGTGAAATGAAAAATCCTTTTTGAATTGAAACAAGTGGCTGGTGATTCCTAAGGACGTATATGTATACAAGCACACAAGGGCAATTGGAAACGCATCAAAAGGGACTTTGTATCTTCGGGCGGTTTTCATGTGAATGTTTCGTTTTCTGTCTTTTATGTTGGGTACTTTCGTTAACTGCTATTCGGTTGCGATGAGAAGGTTTCAGGATTGAGGCGGGGCGATTACGTTAACTTCGGGAGAGTTACCTTAATGGGTTTCGTAATTGGGTGTATGGAAGCTTTGTACAATGTTGGGCTGTGTAAGATTGAATTTGATCTGGGTTACTTCTACTATTTACATCAATCTATTTGCTATAAAATTGACAAATGGCACTGATCGTTAAGGACACGTGTGTGGTGACACCTTCCGATCGGATTTTGTTTTTTTTTTTTTATCTTGGAATAATCCTTAACTGTTTGATTATGCTGAACAAGGCACTTTTAAAGGAGACAGAAACACTTAATTAATTAATATGGCGCTTTAATCCGTGGTGGAACTGGGGCTCGGAGAACAAGCATCGTCCAGCCAGCTCCGTCTCTAGCTAGCCGTCGCAACTCAAGTTTTGCAAGTGAAGTGAGTCTCGGTCTGGGCCAGGCCGTTGTTGGTATGTCCATTCTCTCTAGATGACCAAACCATCGCAGCCGTTGTATTCTATAACTCTTCTGGCTAAGTTGGTGTACAGCCTGTACAGTTCGATGTTGTCTTCCCTCCGCTCTTCGTCTATGCAGACGAGACTATAAATCGTCCAAAGGATTTTCACCTCAAAGCAGCCTAAAGCCTTTTCTTCCGCCTTTTATAGAGTCCATGCTTCTGCAACGTAAAGCAGGACTCGGATGATGAGAGTCTTATAAATGGAAACTTTAATGGCTAAAGAGAAGATTTTACTACTCAATTTCCTTCTTAACTTAAAGAAGCCACCGATTTGCGAAAGTAAGTCTTCGTTTGAGTTTGTCGCTGGTGTCGTTGTCGGAACACAGGTATCTGTCAAATGGTGATGTTTTGTCCAAGACTTTGATGTTTGATGTCTCTATTGTTAACTAACAGCCTCTTACTTCGTTTAGCTCTCGTTGACCGCTTAGCCTATACTCACCACTTCTGTCCCACTCCCAATACTCACGAAGTCCTTCATGGTATCTCGCTGTGATCATCTAATTCTATTAGTGTCAGAACGTAGCTTTTGAAAGATTGCGCCTCTGGTATTGGCTCAGTTATTCTTCACAGTTCTCCGAAGTATGTGCGGCATGACCAGAGTGGCCATAACTATTTAATGAATCCTGCTAGAATCTAATCTATCCTCGATACGCTCGCTCACATACCTGAAGCTCAAGACTTTTTTCCTTAGTTTGGTTGTCATCAGTAAACCCTTCCGAGTCGAGCTCGTAACTTTACAATTTATTTACGTGGCCTGGAACCCGACGCGACGGCACGCACCGTAAACTGTAGGGACTCCAAGACATAGGGACTCCAAGGACTGAGGCCCGATTTCGTCATAGTAGCCCATGAGGTGTTCGCTAAGTAAATCGTCTTGGTTGGCTCTGTGGACGCAATCGTCGGTCTACCTGGGGGAATTCGACCTTTGCCATCCGGATGCAAGAAGTATTGCCGTCATGGAAAATCTCCTACACCCTCATCTTTTAAAATCTTCCTCATCTTTTACGGCCAACAACCTTCCAAAGGGGTTGGAAGTGCCTGGTACCTTAATCTTCAGTTGAGGTAATAATGTACCAGTCTTCGCCAAGGGAAGGTGAGAGTAGGAGTTAATAGACAGAGATTGGTCTAGTAAACTTGTGGATGATTGTATCCTCTAGATTTCACATGTCTATCCTTCGGCCCATTCAAAGGCCTTTGTAGATATTTAAAACAGCGAGAAGCTAACATTGGTCGTTTTGATACCCTGCATAGCTATTCAATCATTTTGTGCACATCTCAGGTGCATCTATGAAAATTCCGATTAAATGTTGGAACAGAAAGTTGCAATGCGCCTCGATACCACAGACACTCACTTGATACCTACTACAAAGAAATCGCAAGTGTTACAAGAAAAATCTCTACCACTCAAAGCCAAGTTCAAGGGAATACGAGCCAGACTTCATGCGACTTCTTTTGATCCGTTACTACGACTACCTTGTACGCTCGTGTGTAAGAAATTGCATCGTTCGGTGTCAGTTTACCACCGGGCGGCCGGCGCAGATGTAAGAGTAGAGAATATCTAATTTCGGAATCACGCACCGTTGTCGTCATAACTAGACCTTTCTTCATTAGTTGCGTGAAGTTGCATTCACTTCCAGTAGGTATACACGCGTCGAACTGTGAGCATCGAACGCAGACATGACTGGTTTCTGTAGTTAAGCCCTTGCATCAATGTCATTGCACTATGCATCACGACAACGATGATATTGATATTAAAACTTAAACTTCACTTTCAATCCCAGATTCCAATCGGTGAAAAAGAAAAACGAGACCGAAGCTCAGATTTCATAACAATGGATGTCTAGAGCAGAGAGATATTGTGAGAGAGGTTGTGTTTTCAGTGATTTGAGTGTGTCGGTGGGCTGCGGAAGACAAAAGATCAGGTACATAATCATTAGCCTTTGGATGACCGGAATTGAAGCTTGAAGAATATTGAATAAGGCTTGAATATAGAAGCTTGAAGGTTATCAAAGCTAATATTTATGTCTCCTGTGACATCACATAATCTAAGCTTGTATGAGGAAATCTAAAAAAAAAAACTCAATTTTCTGAGCTAGCTATAGTGATTATGTTTAATAACATTAAGATAAACCTAACGAAAGCATATCTTGACTTTCGAAAACAGAGAAGTTGAATCTTCTGCTAAGGATCCTAATCATATTATATGGAGCCTCTCCCCCTTCAATTAATATCATCAAAAACCATTTAAAACATTTTGCACATTCACAGCGTGTGAAAATCTTTCCATTGTAAAATCCTCCAAATGAATCCACATCAGGGACCCAACTTAGCAATTGAACGCCAAAAAAACACAAACTGCAAGAACCACTAGTACGGATGATGACTTCCAACACTGTTACCATGCGTTTTATCCCAATGGAAGCCTCCATAATCTGAAGCCGTAACATCTGGAGCAACTCCCGGCCTTACATGCGTGAAAGAGTCCTGTTTGAAACAACACTTCATTTGAACTTCCTGGCGTTCCGAGCATGTTTTTAAGACACATGTGCATGGGAGCAAGCAAAGTCCTTCCACTTTGGTGGCAATGGAAACTGGCAACAACAGCAGCCAAATGAATTTCTTCGTGTGGCACATACATTTGTTATATATACCTACACTTGTCTGTGCTCAATGCTCCTACAACTATAACGCCTTTTGCTATGGCTTGGTTCATGGTTGGCATAAGGCCGAAAGGGTTCAGCGAACATGGCACACACATTCTAATTACGTAGAAAGGAGCAAAATTACAACAATCGTCGCGAGCGTAAAAGTTTATCCGCTCGAACGAGCATCTTTGCCTAGGTAGAGAAGGTGGTTCGGCTATATACACCGGAACAGACCAAAGAGTCGGAGAATACAGAAATCGGGGACTAGACATGGGTGGGGGAAGCTATGGGGGCGGTATGGGTTGCCATGTGCACCGCGGCGGGTGGCAGTTTTTGCGATATTATCCAGTGATTATTCACACATGATGCCGGATGAGTTATAAAGTGGAAACTTTTTCTTATACCTACCATAGCAGCCACTTGGATTGTATGCTTGTTTCCTTTTTTTATATTTGTATTTTTCGGTGAGTGCTCCTGGTGTTTCTTCGGAATCGAGCGGTACTTTGATGTGATTTTTTTGTAGCCTTTTGTCGCAGAACTCTACGTGAAATATATTAAGGAAGATTGTGTATAGAAATACAAGTCGCAGAGACGTCATAGTAGAGATGTTGGCTTAACGCCTTACTTGCTTCAACTATAAAATCTGTCGGCCAACGTCAGTGACATATGAGTGAGCTAATAAGGAGGGGGTTCAAGGACGAACGCCTTTCAGATACGCAACTTTTATTCATCACTATAGATTTACGCAGAGCAAAGAAAGCAACAGTGAGAGTTATCTAAAGCAGAGTATCTACGGAAGGATGGATGAGCTGCTGAGCACAAGATCAGAGGAGACGCACACATAGCAGCAAATTATCAAGGTCAAAATAACAAGATCGTGTCCACTAGGGGGAGTTTTGTTATCCCTAGTGTGGAGCCAAATTGTAGATGAACTACTTGTATAACCAATCATATACAACTTTTAGGTATTGTGTCATTGACATAGTATTACTTACTTAAGGTGGCGCTACAGTCCGGGGTGGACCTGGGCCTCAGCCAACAAGCTTCGCCAGGCAGCTCTGTCTCTAGCTAGCCGTCTACAGTTTCGCACGCGAAGTTGGCTGAGGTCCCCTTCCACTTGCGTGCGCCACCTGAGTCTCGGTGCTCCTCTACCGCGTTGTCCCTGCGGTGTGGATTCGAAGATTTTCCGGGCCGGGGCGTTGATGTCCATCAGCTCTAGATGACCCAGCCATCGTAGACGTTGTGTTTTGACTCTTTTGGCTTGGTCGGTATCGCTGTGCAGCCCGTACAATTCGATGTTCTATCTCCTCCTCCACTCTCCGTCTATGCAGACGGGACCGTAAATCGTCCGAAGAATTTTCCTCTCAAAGCAGCCTAAAGTGTTTTCATCCGCCTTCGACAGGGTCCATGCTTCTGCACCGTAAAGCAGGACTGGGATGATGAGGGTCTTATACATGGACACTTTAGTTGCTCGAGAGAGGGCTTTGCTACCCAGTTGCCTCCTTTGCCCAAAGAAACAGCGATTGGCAAGAGTTATCCTTCGGTTGATTTCAGCGCTGGTGTCATTGTCTGAATTGATAGCGGAACCCAGGTAGATAAAGTCCCTAACTACCTCAAAATTACAGCTGTTTTGTCCAAGACGTCGGTGTTGGATGTCTTTTCTTGATAACAGCATATACTTGGTTTTGCCCTCATTGACGGCTTAACCCATATTCGCCGCTTCCGTCCCAATACTCACGAAGGCTTCAGTGACATCACGCTTTGTTCTACCGATTATGTCAATGTCGTCTGCGAGTTGAACGGACTTTTGAAAGATTGTACCTGTGGTGTTGGCGCGAGAGTTCTGCACAATTCTCTCAAGTATGATGTTAAGGAAGTCGCATGACAGCGCGTCGCTTTGTCTAAATCCTTTGACATAGTATTGCTACGGGAAATTTTGAAAAAACGTTTTTGCAACTAAGATCACTCAAGCCAGTCCAAACTAGCTTCAATCTTAGCCCGGCCAAGACAACTGTGTTATCATTCACAAGCAAAAGGGAGTAAGTATATAATATTTACTACAAGATTATAGGGTAAGTCTGTAAGACACAACATCGGGACGATGTTTATAGGGCAAGCCAAATGATAACCACAGTTAAAGAGGTTAGGCTAACTAACCTAGACAGTATAAACACATCTGGAAAACACGCTTGAAAAAACTCCAAAAAAGCTACTCATGCACATACAATATTGCAGAAGCATATACCGGGTAAGTCCTAAGGATGCAGACCAACCATTGTAAGATGAACGAATATAACCATAGTTAGACAAATGGAGCAGGGGCATGGCACCATAGCATCGGCAAAACGAACAAGTCTCTCTAAGCATGAAGGGGAAAAGACTCAATAAAGTGTTAAGTTTAACATGCCTCTGCATTACCGGGGCAATGCGTACACGTCACGATTTCTCGGAAACTTCACTTCAAACCGAAAAAAAAATTTATGACAAATATTAAAGGTATTTCACTTTTAAGGGGCGTTTTTAGGGAAAAACTGTTGTTTTCCGAAATAGTTTTCGCTTTTAACGCATTTTCTTATGAGAATAACGAAATTACAATTAATTGGTTTTAATTTTTAGCCCGTGCCCACTTTTGGGTGCGTGGCTTATACAAATAACCGTAGAACCACAGTGATGTAGCTGTCGCGGTAGTAGTAGCGGTAGTAAGAGCTGTCAAGAGGTAAAACATATGTAATCAGTGTATTGCGCACACAATGTGTGTCTGTGGCGGTAGCGCGTAGCTGTGGCGGTAGTAAGAGTTGGCCAACTTTTAACTTTCGTAGCGCTACACGGTTGACAGCGATACACGGTGGACAGTTCAATACAAGTTAAGTAAACAATGGAGGAAAAGGACGTCGAAAAGTTTATTGAGATGGTTAAATCTAAAGAAATTTTATGGAATTTGTGTCATCCGTTGTACAAAAATAGGGCCTTTTCAATTTCGTGATCTATTGTGTCAAGGCCAGGCGTCGTTTTTTAGTTATTGGTTGCATTATGATGTGGTCACAAGGAAAAACCGCTAAAGTCAATTTTACTCATTTTTCAGGAGAGCGTTTTAAAGTTTTTGACAAATACGTGAAATTACAAATGAATCTATTGGGCGATTGGAGCCTCCGATCGTTTTGAAACAAAAAGTGAAATATGGATATTTTTACTATTTCTTAGTTTAAAATTAATAGAAAAAAATTTAAAAAGCTGAAAACGATTTTACTGACGAAACTAATACTTTAGTCTTTAGGGCCTTTTGGGTTCTTCATAATGAAAAATCCAATCTGCAGTTTAGCTGTTTTTCCATTTTAAAGAAATTTTCGTTTTGGTCTAAAGTCTATTTTAGCTGTTTTTCCTTGTCTATTTGGTTAAATTATCCAGTTCTTATGTCGACTTTAGCTCTTATTGCTAAATAGAAAACTCTTTTTGCTCATTTTTCCTTTGAAAAAAACCACTTAACTGAAGTTTGGTCGTTATTCCCTTTCAAAAAAAATGACAAAACATAAAAATTTAATACGGAGAAACAGCTTAACTCAACTTTAGATATTTTTCCTCGACAGAAAACTTATACAATTTTATAAATTTAATTTGCAAAAACGACCAAAGTCAAGTTAGGTTTTTATTCCTTTTTGTAAACTAAAAAAACAAAGAATCCTAAGTCAACTTTAGATAATAAATTTTGTTTTTTTTCTTAGTTTGGTTGTTTTTCCTTAGTCTCTACTAAAAAATGTGACTTTAGCTGTTAGGTTTTTTCAGACAAACAAAACTCATTGAAATTCAAGTCACACTTAATTCAACTTCGCTACTTAGAACAACTCAGCACTTTATTTTAATTCAATCTCTTTTTACTTTATCGATTTTAACAAATCAACGTTTTAGAGTACACGAGCCCGTCCCGTACGATCCTATGACCCATGTATTTATAAAAATTAAATACCTTCTAGTACTTTCTGTATTTCCCCTTTGGTAACTTTCCATTGGTACTTTCCGCTGAAGTCCATGGAGGGGAAAATTTCTATATCGAAATTCGTAATTCGAACTTCAGATATATGTTTGATAGGTAAACATAGGTATAAAAACATAGGTACAAAAAACATAGGTATAAATATTTGCATTTTCTACACTTTTTGTGTATACCTCATTTGTCTCAGCCCAATTTTGTGGGCGTGATTAAAAAAATTTAAGTCCTAAGTTCAAAATGTATATTACCGCATTGCATGAAGAACCCAAAGGTTAAATTTTTTATCCTGCCACTTTTTGGAGGCGTGTTAATTCCTTTTTCGGTAGGGTCAAACTAAAGCTTCATAAAGTTAATTGCATTTCCACCTCCTTCGTTGAAATGCAATATAATTTAGGTATTTCTAAATATTTCCAATAGTCCGCTGAAGATCACAGTAGTCCAGGCAACGAAGTTAAAATAGGGGAAACAATTCGTGTAGAAGCGAATTTCGGCACAGTTGTAGGGAAAGGTGTCTTAAATGACATACCGAAAGTACTGGTGGGCGGGGCTTTAAAGGTCCCTTTTTTCAGCTTTTGGCAAATATCTCGAAAACTATAGCTTATAGCGAAAAAATTCTCTGTAAAGAAGGTTTTATACACTTTTTCGGTGGGATGAATACTTAAGGAGATACAGAGGTGGGAAAGAGACACTTTTAATTAAAGTGACTTTTATCATGAAAAAAAGATTGATACTGATACGTACATACTTTTATTGTATCGCTTCGTCTCCCAAATCTGAAGAATCTTGAGGTTTAGAGTCTGGTGTGTCTTCAAGTTGTGGTGCATTGTTGCAGGAGCCAAGGCATACCCATACCCGCAGTCGTGATCCATCGGCATAATATCGCTATTTGGAATTGATTCCAATTTCTTGTCGTCGTGTTTAATATCATCTTCTGTTTAATATCATCTTCTCTGTGTTCCAACCTTATTGGGTGAGTGGTTCAAAGCTGGCGTATAGCTCTATGCCTAGCTATAATAGTATTTTGTACCTGCAGCTCAAGCCCGAAATATATTATGCACCCAATTTGAAGGAAGCAGTATTTGACAATACTATATGTTACCTTAACAGATTTACCTGCATAGGCATCCTTAGGACTATTTCTTTTATATCCGGCAGCTGGCTGACCTGTACCGGGTACATGATCTGTGGAACGGCATTCGTAAGGGCAAGGGCTACCGGGGAGGGTTGTTATACCTGCAAAGGCGACCAAAGGATGTATATTCCAAACTTGAGGCCTGTGAATGTTTTCCCTCGGGTATTTGTGAAACGTCTAGGAGAGTGCTGCTTCGAAGATCTTTCAAGATGATCAGATTTGCGCTTACTTATATCATCCTTGGGCTTGATCATTTGGGTTTGCTTATGTCATCCTCCAGGGCTCGCTTCCCGTTAATTGCCAGCCTGCTCAATTTCCTCAGGTGATGAGAGATTAATTAAAAATATGTGAGATTTACTTGCTGAAGGCAGGTTTGGCTGTAAGAAACTTAGCGATTCCTACTTTCACCAAGGTAGTGTCGTATTCGAAAAGGTTTTGAAGAAAGACGGTCATTTGTGTAAATGGAAGAGTTATGTAGGAACTAAAATCACTTTGGTCTCCACCTTTCCACCGCCTGGATGCTGGATTCATTAAGAATTTGTTTGTTGGATCGCGCTAATTTTAAGAACGACTACAAAATCTATATCCTCGCCAATTACTGAAATATTAAAATATATAGTAGATATTATAACGATTCCCCTGTTGTGCTTTTGCTGAAATTGATGCCAAAGAAAATTTTTGTGATATTGCTTAATGTCACCAAACTTGTTTCAATTAAACTTTTTATGCAAGGGTAAATCTATTTTTGTTCTAAATTGTTCTTATTTTTGTTCTATTTTTGTTCTTTTAATCCGGTGGTCTAAGTGTTTTCAATGATGATATACTACTAAACTAAATATTATATCAATATTTTTTCGCTCTTAGCTATAGTTTTCGAGAAATTTTCCAAAAACTAAAAAGAGGGACCTTTAAAGCCCCGTCTACCCAGTACTATCGGTATGTCATTCAGGACACCTTCCTCTACAACTGTGCCGAAATTCGCTTCTACACGAATTATTTTCCCTATTTGGTCTTTTTTGGTCTTCGTTGCCAGGACTGTAGGGGCACACTTAGACCATAGATATTATAGTCCATGGCAGAAACTCCTGGCGTGGGTGGACAATTTGAGCCGAAGATGAAACTCAGTCTTTTTTTTAATTCGATTTTAGTTAAATCGTTAAGGTTTACCCTTCCCAAGCTCAATAGCTCGATGTTTTTTCCTTATCATCGTCCGTGCAACTTCTGCAGAAAACTTTGAAGGGAACGCCACGTCTTCTGTTATGGCTCTCTACAAGAAAATGGCCTTTAAGGATCCAAACTATCCGGATCCAACCCGGCCAACGAGTTTTGGCCGGGTTTGTTTGGAAGAGAGACGTGCTGTTTTTATTTCATTTCTTCCTGAGTATCACCTGTGACCTTAATAAGGTCAAACCTTATCGTTGTTATGGGTACCACTGGATTGCAATTAGAACTATAAGCATTAACAATTTTGCTAGCTAGCTATAGTCAGCTCTGCAGTTTTCTGGGGATATAACTCTGACCTGGAACCCAGCAGTGGGATATGTCGAGACTGACAATGATCCAATTAATAGATTCCCTGCAATTTTCTATACCAACTTGGATCATATCGTTGGCTAATTCAAGGTTTTTTTGTAGCTTTAATTTTCTATCATACATATATTATGGCAAACCTTATAAGGCCAAAATAAAGGCTAAGTGGCAATTCTGGAAATAGACCATGGCATCAACCCCAAATAAGGGCAAACAGCGTCTCTGCGATGTTAAAGCTTAAGCTTGAACGGTCGACTTTGGCCCTAGTTAAACTGCATACAATAAACTAGATTCAGCAGACTAGACGTCCTCTTGAAAGAAGTTTATGTGGATTACGTAAGGAGTGGCTGATATGTTCTTCTCTCTCCTGATGGGTGATTTCAACGCCTAACCACTCTCTTGGATAGTGTTAACCTTAACTGGCTTATAATATGGTTATTTCCGAAAGAATCATCTCTTAACCGTCAAAAATCATTATCTCGTATGGGCAGCTACTGGCGTGCTGCCTCGACTTGTGCACCAACAGCAACAATAAAACTACCCACAATCGCCCACATCATATGTCAATGGTATAAATCGCTGCCAAATTGCAGTGCAAAAGGACGACGCGACATGTCCAGTTACAGCTAGACACTGTGCACAAATCAAGCGCATTTAATTCTTCATAAAAATTTCCTCTACCGATTTAATGTACTTCAATTTCGAATTTAAAATGTTCAATTTCCCTCCCTCGCACATATACCGCATATAATCGCATGATCCAAAGTGGATAAAAAAGAATGGAAAAATCCTGACAAATATAAAGTATAATAAATAATTCCAAAAACCACTTCAAGTCTATAATTCAGCAATTGGTTAGGTTTCACAGTAAAAGGACACGTCCGTGGAAAGTATTTACACATTCGAAAGCCCCCGCAGCTGGCCACACCGCCCGCACTTTTGAAGAGTTGATATATTTTTTTTTTGTTTTTAATTTACTTCCAGATCACGTGCCAGCAATGTGTGTAGTCCTGGGTGTAGAATCACTCAAGGACTTAGATTCACTGGTATTGTAGATACAAGGGAGTGGTCGCCTGCCTGCTTGCAATGGAATCATTTTATTTCCTCTTGACTGCTAATACTTTACGGCGCTTTCAACTCGTAAAACAATTCATGTTGATGGCATATCCTGTTTGCAGCGTCCTTTGCAACTTTTTACGATTGCAAAATTTACCATTTTTCCATGGTGGGATGTGTATCTGCACTCGGCGGAGCCTTGAGGCAATAGAATTTGAGCTCAAAAATTTATTTTAATTTAGCATTAACAATTTACGAATAAAAAAATTTGGCGTACGACATTATCTTCCGACATTCACCTCGGGAAAGAGGGTTTATTAAACGGATTTACGGTCTTCATTAGTAGCTTGAGCTAAGGTATTTCTTGTCCTGTTTTCAGTCATCCAACAGGATATTTCATGGCGTGTTCAAAATTGCTCTCCATGGCATGGCGGTCATTTGGTTGGTTTTACAGCTGCTGGAGCTAGTTTCTTCCCGTGGTCCTGCTGCACGGAGATTCTTCGATTAAGCATTCCAAATGCTTTAAGTCAAGAGCCCATTGAATTGGAACACAAGGTACAAGGAACTCGGTGTGGCCATGACTGTTTAGCTTTGTGGATAAAAGCTCGCTTTGTGCTTAGACGCATGAGTGCGTGCCTGCACTTGCAATCAACAATTTCAATTAAATTACTCACATATTTGCAGATGCACCTATAGGCTTAGAATATCTCTTGAATATGCTTTCAAGATCCACACGAGTATTGGCAAATGCAGGTCTTTGTTGAGCACACAGCACGACACCTTGTAGCCGAGCACCAGCAAAATTTATAATCATCATTTTGATTATGAGCTGCGATTAAAGGTGTAGGCTACTTGACGGGGGTGCTGCAAGCAAACTCCAACACGTTGAGTTCAACATTCGGGCAAGGACATAATTGTTAAATTCCTAGGCCTCCCGTGGTGAAACAATTAACATGAAATAATTAAAAATGGCCGAGGAGCCTAGATTGCTATCTCTACAGCATATGGGAACAATCATGGCATTTTGTGTGCGAACCAGTGGTTGATCGCTGGAGCTTCGAATTTTCAGAACAATGGATGAGCGCTTACATCGTCTGCCATGTCCTTGTAGCATGGGGTGCAACTATTATATGTGTGCACTTTCCCGGATGCAATTGGAAAATGAAAATTGAAAATGTGATTTTACCATCGAGTAATGTGTCAACAACAGCCGAAACCTCATGGTTTTTAGCCGAGGGAGTACAACGCTGAACGCTTGCAAATTTCCAGGACCCAACTTACAATACCTGCCCATTGCCGAGTGGCGAATCTGGTCTAGAGGTTAATTTTATTATTATTATCATAGAGCAGAGGACCCCTGATGAGAACAATTTTAGGTTGTTTCGAGCTTAGTTATCGAAACAATAGGAATTGTAATTTAAGTTTTGATTTGACCAACCCCATTATTTTCCTGTTATGGTGTTGGTTAACTATTTTCAATTCCCTTTTTAGTTCAATTTAAATTGCAGCGGCTTTATGTGTGCTATATGCATGTTGTTATAATATAACAATCGAAAGTGCGTTCGAAAACCGAACACCGGGCATTGGTCTCATATTGGAGTCAACTAAGGTGTTTTGATAAAATGTCGGCAACCTTTAAGAAAAGCTGGAATCTTTAACAGTCAGGCCTTTAATTAATTTAATAATGGTTTATGCCAATCTTTAAATTTTAAATTATTTTTATGGGCAGGTATTGCTTTCCACACAAAAGGGGATGAGTTACATGCATGTAACAAGACTATCGTCTGAGTCTCTCTGATATTTCTGCCATCTAATCCAAGAAAAGAACGGTGTTAGGGGAAGATGCTTGTATTCATTAGGTATATTAAGCTTAATGTAATATATGTATAGACCCCTCAAACCTTTTTAAGATATGATCGAGACCCACAGGAGAATCGATTAGGCCACATCCATCCGTCCGTGTATAATAATACTGTACGCCTTTAATTCAGAGCTTTAAGGAGTAAAACTTTGTTAGTTGAGCCGGAAATCCTGCTCTACAGATCAAGTTTTAAAAGTATTGAAACCCACCACAGACACGCCCACTACAAGTCTGTATGTACGACCATCTCTAATTTAAAAAAATACTTTTTTCACTCTTTAGCTATCTTATAATGATGCTAGAGCACTAATTTTTCATATGAGAAATTGCCTTAAAATTGTCTTTGAGGCATCTGAAAATGTTTGGCCTTTACATTGACCACGCCCACTTTTTAAGGGATTTTAACTCAAAATTACTGTTTTTCAATAAATATATATTACAATAATATATATGTAGATATTGGCATATGTAGATGTTGGCATTTTCTAACTGTTTTGTGTGGTACAGTATATGGCTCCGCCCATTTTGTGGGCGCGGCTTTAAAAAAAAATGATTTTATGAGGTAAAAAGGCGGAGTTTTAGTACGAAATGTAAGCAACCATCTAGCATACAACAGTTTTTTTTACACTTTCTGGAGGCGTGGCAGTTTCTTCTTTTGTAAGGTAGGGTATTTAGCAACCTGTCACAGACGGACTGAAGTTTTTACATATATACGCACCGTTGCACTTTCCCACTCGTTTTTTAATAGTTTCCTTTTACGATTGCCAAATGTATAGACACGGTTGCCTCAACACCCTTAGTTTAAGCCCCAAATTCGGGGCTAAAATACCTTTGAGGTTAGGTGTACCTACCTATCGTTAGAGCCGACTTTAATCTACTTCAGCATGTTATATGTGATGCTGTCAACTGGTATTGTGCAAACTGCATTTCAGCCACGGTATTCCCACCCAGGCGAAAATCAAGCCCCCATACGGTGGGAAAGGTTACAGAATGCTGGCTCTAATTTCAGAGAACGATTGGCATGGCACAGTTGGAAGAGAACAAATTCCCTTTGACCTTTTAAATATAGAACAAACATTGCCTCTGCAAGGAGTATTTGTGGAATGAAGCGGCTTGGTGTGGCGGCTTGGTGTGGCGGCTTGGTGTGGCGGCTGGTGGTGAAGAAAGATATGCGTGTCTTGAAGCCATCAGGGAGAAGAAGAGAGCCCATATTATTTGAGGAATCAATGCAGAAACTCAAGTTCCCGAGGCCGGAAAATAAGGCGTGAAGAACTTCCTATCAGGCAGTAAGAACAGCCAAGAAACATGCATAGACAAAGTTCAGCAAGATGTTGGAGAACGAATACAGACCTGCAAAAAATATGTTTTGGCAGACTATTCGTCGTCACAAAGGAAAGTATCAAAGATTGTACAAGGTGTTAAATCTAAGGTTGCTAGATAAACTTCTCTCCAAAATAAATGAAAACTATGTCTTACGCAGCAGGAGCGAGCACTTTTTGGAGTTGCTCAACCCTCAAGAAGGCACTGAAGATGGCAATTCAACTGCTAACGGGATTAGGGCGAAGAAGAATCCAGAAAACAGTGTTGCGGTTAAATGAGGTCCGCTGTTGACAAAATACGGTCAGAAATGCTCAAGGCAATGCATGAAAAAGTGGTTAATGACTAACAGGGTCATTAAGATGGCCTTGGCTAATCGCAAAGATCGACAAGGCATTAGTCTGTCAAATGAAGAAGTCTCGGAAGGACTTGTAATACCCAACACGTTGTGTGTATATACTTATGTTTTGGAAAAGACTTGTAACCGACAGCCCTTGACAGTCATGCAGCCTTTGTATAGGAACGGCAGACGCTGGTTGCGAGTAAATGTCATCAAATCCATACTTTCTATTGTGCCCGTTGCACCTCGACTAGGCTCTGTTCAGATCTTTTTTTAAGCTATTCTTACATCGCTTGTATAAAATTTTATTTATGCTTATTAAGCCGCTTAAGTGTCTGCAATAAGCTTTCTCTGTTACTTATGTTTAAACATTTTGAGCCACAATTAAGGAATGTGGCCTACCCATGCAGTGTGAAACGACGGACCGCCCGTGATTCTTACATCGTCCGAAAAGCGTGTGCAGTAAGCACTGGATGAATTTGGCACTGGATGAGTTGTGATGTTGCTATTTCGCAGAGGAGAGCGATCAATTCTTCGCTGGTTTGGACAAGTTGTTAAATATCTTGAGCTGGTGGCGTAGGATCGGGCAGTATGGCAGGACCCCTTAGTTACCCTCATTTTGAGACCCTTTCAATGGATACAAACTGCCTAAAAAATGTATGCATGTTAGAAATTCTTGAATTCTTAATTCTTGAATTCTTATGTCTGAGCAAGTGCATCAAAGATCGATTTCTCTGGTTTCCTTCTTTATTGTTCTTTAAGGATGCTTCAGCTTAATAATTCAACAAAAGAGCTGACTACCATCAGCTCTTCAAAAATCCTACTCCAATACCCGGAAAATGTAATTTTTTCATCAACTGACTTGACTATTCAGTGTTTATCCTTGATTGATCATGTGGAAATCATCCAGAACCGTTCTCTGATCATCAGTGAAGTACCTAAATTATTTCAAACCAAGATCCATTGCCAAATGTAAAGTGTGCTAGTGTAGAATGTTGTATATGTAGAACTTAAACCTTAATATACTTACACCATGCAACGTCTATAACATTATGAGGTTACCTCTTCAAATGGCGAAGGAGCTATAGGTATGCCAACTTTTTCTATTTGAAAGTTTGAGAAATATGAACTCCCTCCCGTGAAAGTTGTCTGATGCTGAACATTATCTAGATCTATGGTTTATTCAAAGAATATCTTAAGACTTTACTTACTTACTTAAGGTGGCGCTACAGTCCGGGGTGGACCTGGGCTTCAGCCAACAAGCTTCGCCAGCCAGCTCTGTCTCTAGCTAGCCGTCTCCAGTTTCGCACGCGAAGTTGGCTGAGGTCCCCTTCCACTTGCGTGCGCCACCTGAGTCTCGGTGCTCCTCTACCGCGTCGTCCCTGCGGTGTGGATTCGAAGATTTTCCGGGCCGGGGCGTTGGTGTCCATCCGCTCTAGATGACCCAGCCATCGTAGACGTTGTGTTTTGACTTTTTTGGCTAGGTTGGTATCGCTGTACAGCCCGTACAGTTCGATGTTCTATCTCCTCCTCCACTCTCCGTCTATGCAGACGGGACCGTAAATCGTCTGAAGAATTTTCCTCTCGAAGCAGCCTAAAGTGTTTTCATCCGCCTTTGACAGGGTCCATGCTTCTGCACCGTAAAGCAGGACTGGGATGATGAGGGTCTTATACATGGACACTTTAGTGGCTCGAGAGAGGGCTTTGCTACCCAATTGCCTCCTTAGCCCAAAGAAACAGCGATTGGCAAGAGTTATCCTTCGTTTGATTTCAGCGCTGGTGTCATTGTCTGAATTGATAGCGGAACCCAGGTAGACAAAGTCCCTAACTACCGCAAAGTTATAGCTGTCGATGGTGATGTTTTGTCCAAGACGTCGGTGTTGGGTGTCTTTTCTTGATGACAGCATATACTTGGTTTTGCCTTCATTGACTGCTAAACCCATATTCGCCGCTTCCGTCCCAATACTCACGAAGGCTTCACTGACATCACGCTTTGTTCTACCGATTATGTCAATGTCGTCTGCGTATGCAAGTAGTTGAACGGACTTTTGAAAGATTGTACCTCTGGAGTATGCGCGAGAGTTCTGCACAATTCTCTCAAGTATGATGTATGTATGATCAAGTATGATGTAATATCTTAAGACCCAGTTAGTATTAAGCTTGGCTCCATAGGTGACCTTACAAGACCCCGTTGTTTGATGTCCATACTTCAATGTGGAAAGTGTTCCTTATTATTGGTTATTGAACACCGAAATGTCAAATACCCACTGTAAGTTCATAATTTCAATAATATTGGCAAAACATTCCCCTTAAGTAGGTATACCTGCTCAAGCCTGAGACTGTCACATGGCATCTATTCCTCTTTTCCATACATTTACATATCGCCTCCATTCGGCAGAAATTCCATTCCAAACACATCGCTTGCCATCATCAAAAGACTCAATCATTCAGCTAATTACCTTTCCCAATTGAATTTTCAACTTGGAGCAGCGCGAATCCATCAACAAATTGATTGATCAGAGTTTAGAAATCACAGCGTTGTCTGCCATTGCGCGAGGCAATCAATTTAATTGGCAAAAACGGTTGTTTCCCCTAGCATTCTTGGTTTATTGGATTCATTGCTGTTTCAGTGCTTTTGTTTTGACACCCATCCCTGGGATCCGTTTCAGTTGATTGCAAGGATGGCAGCCCGGCACAGCAAAATAACAACTCAAGCTAATACGTTACGTATCCTTTTTGCCAGGAAACGAAAAATAAAATCCCGGTCGTGTCATGTGCTCATGAGTGTATTGTGTAACCATAAATTCCCAGAGGATTTTGCTTGCGTTTCGATTTCTCGTAGATTTTTTTGCTGATTCGTGTGAAGCGCCAAGCGCGCACGTTTAGTTTTTAAGGTTGTCCAGGTCCGCGCGGCGCAATGGTGGCGGCTCTGTAGAGTCACAACAGGATAATACTGGCAATTGGACTGACTGCCATTTATATAGCTCGGTACATATGTGTGTGGAAAGCAAAAAAAAAGTTTCATTTCTTTTGCAGAGTTGGTACCTATATGCTGGGTTGTAGGGGTGGTGGTAGGTACCGGTAGGATTGGATTGAACCATGTGGTTATGTGTGCCGGAGCAGCTGGATCACCGAACTGCAACCTAACCTAATCCAGCACAAATCAGAGTGTCTATTGGGAAATTTACCTAAAATGCTTTTTAATAATCATTTTGGCGGTCCGTGCAAAAATGGAAAAAGGACCTCTTATGGTATCGCTACGTTGTCCGTGCGTATGTCTGTCTGCCTTGGTGTGTTTTTTTTAGGTAGAAATAACGATTTAATTATAGTTTGAAATTTCATGGGAAAATGGATTAAAATGTTTTTGAGAACTTTTTTAAGAAGTTTTTCTCGCAAAACAAGAAGAGCGAAACTTAAATTTAGTGAAAATAAGTTAATAGAGTGACCAACTTCTCAACAATGTATGCTGTGTGTGTTAATTTATTCACATACAAAGGGACCTACAATTTTTTGCCGAACCCGAAAGACACTTTGAGAAGTTTTTCAAGACAAATGATACTCTCGGAGGGCTTGTCAGACCCTCGCTGAGGTTGAGAGCGTAAAAAAAACGAGTCTTCTTTTTTAGTTGACGATACTAGGATGCGAACCTAGACCTCCGGCGTTGTAAGCACACACACTCACCACTACGTCACGCCACCCCACACATAAAATAAGTAAGATACTGAAAATATTGAATAAATGTTAAAAAGTTTTTAAGAAATGGGGAGTTGAAAATGAGTGACGTTTTTCAAAGTGTTTCGAGCCATAACTTTTGAACTGATGAGTGCACAAAACCAATATTGACGTATAAAGCAACACAAAGCTAAACAAATGCTTAAGTCATATACATATTTCAGAAAAAATTTTAGTACTGCCGTTTCAACGCATTTTCGAAAAAATCGCAAAAATTTATGAAAAAACGTGTGTCCCCCGCCCTTATATCCGGTCTTGTTTGGACAATTCATATTGACAATTCATTCAAATTGTCCAACATTTTAAGGAAAATAAAAGCGAACTCTTAAATTTCAAAACCCTCTGAGATTTGACTCAAAAACACAAAAGCAAGTTCAAAAACTATTTTTTAAAACCTTCTAGTTTCTTAACGGTAAAAGTGATCTTGTTCAGATTAAGTAAGAGTACAAAACGTACAAAAGAAAAGCAAACTGCGTAAAAAATTTCAAATTTCCGTTTTTGGCTTAATTTTTTGTAGCCTATTTAAAAAACTAAATTAATAAAGGGCTTGTTTTAACGTTTTCGAAAAAACCGTTGGCCATAGAATAAAAAAAAACATCCAATGCTAGCGTAGGTACTTGTGCAATGGAAAAAAGTATAACAGGAATTTTATGAGTTCTAAATTTAAAAAAATTATAAAAGAGGTCAAAAGAACATTTGTTCCGGCACCTCTAGCTCCTAAACGGTATAAAGTCTAATTTATAAAGTATAAAGTTATTTACTTATAGCCCGTAAATAAATAACGGGCTTTCTCCATCTTCTGAGACCTTATGTAAGGCTAAGGCAAACTTCGAATATTCATAATCTTTTCACACAAAAACGTAAACACATTTTCGAAAGAATCTAAAACTACTATGATACTATGAGGACGCGCGTCCGGTCCTCGTAGTGCCTATGAAGGTTTTTCCTACCTACTACAAAAACAAAATTTCGGAAACGGTTTTTTAAAAAATCCCTCTGTTAACGGTAACGACGATCTTATTTAAATTTGGCTGAAGTATGAAGCGTTACGGTAAGAGGCAAAAATTTGGAAGCGTAGTCTATCTTTAGTACAGCAACACTTTAATTGACACTAAAATGATGCTGCAAGCAAGTATGTAACCACATGAACGTTAACGAAGGCAAGAGTTTTGAAAAGAAAACAGTAAAAGTTAATTTTTAAGAAAAAAAAACATAAAAAAAAAATTAAAGGAAAAGTTTATTTTTTGAGTGACAAAACTAAAAAATCTCCCAATAAGAACAGTTCACTACGAAAAAGTATACAACAGAATGTAGAATATTAATTAAAATGAACAAATAAGAAACTGATTTCCCGGTTACCACGCTCAATGAAACTTGAGCGAAATGTTCGGGGTGAGTACGTAAGAGCTCGTTTTAATTAATACGCGGTAATATCCGCTGGGTTCGAATCCTGCCATCGTCACCTGAAAAAAAAGACTTGTTCTTTTTCACGGTCCCCACCTTCGCGAGGGTCTGACAAGCCCTCCGAGAGTATCATTTGTCTTGAAAAACTTCTCAAAGAGCCGTTCGGATTGTTGTATGTAAAGAAATTAACACACCAGCGTACATTGTTTAGAAGTTGGCCCTGGTTCACCTCGAGCTGTTGCGCCACTCTATTTATTTATTTAATATCCGAAAAACATTTAAAATTACTATTAGCCACCGCAAAAACCACAAAAGTTATATATGAGCAAATAGAATTTTATACAAACTTCAAAACTTATACAAAATACAAGCTTCACCTACAACAAAAGCTGACGGACCGCTCCGCGTGTGTCTTCATCGACTTTGCCGACTCACTGAAGGCTGTGCACAGTGTCATTTTGTTTGTCTGGAGTGGCTCTGCGAGTGCGGGGTTTTCCCCAAGCTTAAATTGTTTTCAATCCATCTGGAAGGTATCAGAGTCGAAACGAGTTCATCACTGAAAATTCTGAAAGAGAAAAGTAGTCGATTTTGAATGGAAAGCCAACAAGGATGTTCAGTAGACCTAAATGTTGTTTTTTTTAGCACGAATGGCATTGATTTCCTCCATCAGACTTTTGCTTTGAATTTAAAGTTCTCAATGGGAGGATATACGCGGAATAAGCTGTTCCACTTTAATCTAGTTTAAGTGGCAATCAATCTTATGAGGGATCTAACTTCGGAACTTTATTTGGAGGCCACAGAAAATGCCAAAGTTCGATGTTACCCGACTGGTTTATTTTTTGGGAATAGGTGTTGACTTTCGGTGTTTTGTTTCCGAGAACTCGTTATTGCAGATATAAATGCCTACCAGAACTCTA
The DNA here is from genome assembly GCA_947623515.1 of Neoascia interrupta. NCBI lineage: Eukaryota > Metazoa > Arthropoda > Insecta > Diptera > Syrphidae > Neoascia > Neoascia interrupta. Next base: position 30,358,317 of record OX392464.1, on the reverse strand, counting down.
AATAAATTAAAAATTGTTATACATGCAAAACTTTTATTGCAGTTCGTTTAATAACATTTAACTAATTGTTATTCCTCAATTTTAAGTATTGATGGTCCAGGCCAGGTTCTTCGACCAGTCAATAAAATAAACATCACAACAGATTGCTTCGCTCTCATTCCGGTTTTATCAAATAATACGCATCCGCTCCTCAAACAGCAAGGTCAACGCAATTTCCGGTCTATTCAAAGCCATCAAAGATTAACCAAGCTTAAATTTAAATCCAGTTCAAAAAGTATAATATGAACTCCTAAACTTAATTCCACCTTCGCCCACGTCATCTTAATTCATCGACGACCTATTCGATTTAATCATAGGCTTCCGGCTGCCGGAAATCCTTGTCGGACAAAGTCAATTAAATCTTCGCTTCCTCCCAATTTCGAGTTCCACATTGTTTTTCCGACGCCTCCGTCCGCCTGTCTCCCCATACTACAACCCCAATCGCCTTAGAATCCTAGACTTTCGTCCCCAATTCACACAATTTGCAATTACAGAATTATTCCTCCAAATAAATTCGCTCGAAAAAGAAGCCAAATAAAAAAAAATATAATCAATTTGTATATCGGTCACGTATCGAAGTGCTCCCTGAGGATAGAGCTGAGGAATTTTAATCGAACAAGGAACTTCAATTTGGCAAAAATATTGGCATTTAAATTTAACGCCTCCCGCCTTGTCTCCAATGAGATTTGATATTATGTAGCATAGGACCCACCTCTATACCCCTACCGCCCATGCTTCGGGCAACATGCCTGTTTGTTTGTACGTTAAGTAGGATACAGTTTGTTTTTTTTTTGTTTTTTTGTGAAAAATGCGTGTGCGTTTGTTTTGTCCATTACTCGGAAGCATAATCGCTGTAATTTGTCCTTTCAGCCCATTTACTCTGGAGATAAATGCTGTGCGAAAATGTTGAACAGGATCAATTAATCGTAGAGACGGGCTGAGCTCACATTCGCCACAAACGTGGCATGCCTTCCGGGCGCAACACGAATCTATTTAATTGATTTGAATGACCGACCGGAAACTGTTGGGTGGGCAGATTGCGGAGTATAGGCGATTTCTTCACGAAGCCATTAATCGCCTAGTCAGCTAGGTGTGTCTGGGTCACTGTTTTATGCCACGTATTAGAACTGAGGGCAGTGTGCCTCATCGGAGGGGAAAATTTAATAGTGATCGAATTGTTTTGCTGAAATCTGTTAATGACTTGCGATGATCTCATTAATATATTTTTCTCAGCAGGTTTTCGTAAAATTCAATAAAAACGCGTGTGATTGTAAGAAGAGTGGGGTGCCGTGGCGCAGTGGTTAGTGTGTGTGCTTACTACGCCGGAGGTCTGGGTTCGAATCCTGCCATCGTCACCTGAAAAAAAAAGACTTGTTCTTTTCACGGTCCCCACCTCCGCGAGGGTTTGACAAGCCCTCCGAGAGTATTAATTGTCTTGAAAAACTTCTCAAAGTGCCGTTCGGATTCGGCAAAAAATTGTAGGTCCCCTTGTATGTAAAGAAATTAACACACCAGCATACATTGTTGAGAAGTTGGCCCTGGTTCACCTCGAGCTGTTGCGCCACTCTATTTATTTATTTATAGATTGTAAGAAGACATGCAACTGACGACACAGTGCATATATAAGTACCCATATCTTTTTGTTGTTACTTGCACTAAGATATAATTCCAGAAATTGAAGATCCGTTTTAAGCAACCATAAGTTCCACCAATGATTGATTCAAGTATGGTCCATATTGTCTGAGATTTTTCTTGAAATGGTAAATATTACCGTTAACGTGGTAGTGAACACTCAAGCTCTTTCTGCATTTTTTGGTTAAAGATCCATAAAACCATTATATGGATTTATTTCATATATTAAGTATATTTATATAAACTTATTTCTTTATAATTATATTTCTTTATATAAGTACACTCAAAAAAATAGTTATAACAAGAATTTTATACTTTTTTCCAATCCAAAAATTTTCGTGATTAAAATGAACTCAAGAACTTTTAATGGTGTTGCAAAAATTTCAAAAATTATCCTGCTGCAAACCTTATCCTAACTGTTTCCAGTGGCAACAAAGATACAGAGCAAAGTTTCGATAGAAGTAAAAGAAAACACTTCGCCCCTGCTGAGATTCGAACCTAGGTCAGCCATTTGATAGTCAAGTTGCACTACACTAGGCAAATCGTTGTAAAGTAAAAAACCAAATTTCATACTAAATTTCATAAAAAGAAAGTTGAAACAAAGTATATCTAAACGTATATAATTGTTGGTTACATTCGAACTTACTTTTATGTCGATTTTTGTGTGTATCCTCTCTGTTTTTTAACTGGATGTTGGTATATTCGTGTCGTCTAGACTCTAGAATTAGTGAATTATAAATTTTTATTGCATACGTTTTTAGTATCAGTGAACATTTTATAATAAATTAAATTTAAACTTAATTGACTTGACGCTTAAACATGCGTCCTCGCGCATCAAAGGCAGCTATGCTATCCACTATAGTTTATCGCGTGATATGGGTTATGTCTGCCGAAGTTGCATATTAAATGTTCCACTTCATTCAGTTTTTCAACATTTAATTCTTGTTTGAACAACTAGTTCTTAATATTTTTAATTGTTGTGCCAACAAGGAATAATTGTTACCAAAACTGCCTTGAAAAATACTAAATACAACAATTTTATTGTTGTGACAATAATTTTACGTTTTTGAAAATGATTGAGAAGTATAAAATTTACATTTTAAAAATTTCAGTGTTAAATTTAATTTTTAAAAACCAAAAACAAGTTCTTTCTTTTAGAAAGTTGGGACAAGAATTTCAAAATTTTCTTTTCATTGTTGGGACAAGAATTTTTAGTTCACAATCCTTTAGTTAACAACTGGGTTTTCATACCTGACCTAGGGTATATTGAGTTTGATGTATAGTTTGTAACGCAGTGAAATAATCACCGTAGACCCCTAAGACCTTTTAAAGATATGAATGGGACCGACAGGAGAATCGATTAGGCCATGTCCGTCCGTCCGTTACAATGTTACAATAACGCTAGCACATTAATTGTTGGTATGTACCATTTCCTTGAAATTGTCTTTGAAAAAGCCAAAAAATTTTAGCCTTTTCATTAGCCACGCGCACTTTTTAACTTAAAATGACTTTTTTTCAATAAATGTAATAAAAAATTTGACAAATTATATAAAAAGTTGTAGATATTAGCATCATCTAACTTTCTTTTAGTTAAAAAGGGGGAGTTTAAGGCCAAATTATATGCAACCACCTGGTATAAAGCTTACTTTTTGGAGGCGTGGCAGTTTTCTTTTTCGTATGGTCGGGTATTTTGCAATACGTCGTAGATGGACCGAAGCTTTTGCATACGCACTGTTGCACTTTCGCACTTGTTTTTTTTTTATTGTAATTTGCTCAGCAATTTGCGCTAGCAATGGCTGTTATTTTCCATACACCAGGCATTCCATACGCCAGGCCCGTCGCTAGGAGGGGGCATTAAGGGGCAATGTGCTACCGTAAGAATTAAATGGCCTACCTTAAAAATGCCAGCAATTATTGTTATGGAAGCAATTCTTCATTCTTTTTCAATCATGTAACAAACCATGTCCTTTTCTCGCAATTTCCCTGTATACCTAAATGTTAATATAAAGAGCATATTTTCATATGGGAAACCGTAGGAAGAGTTTTCACTTAATGTTAGCATCATTGTAATATAAAGGTTCTTGACGATGTTAACCTTACCTGGCAATGTTTGAAATGATCGTTAAACCAGCCATTTTTGTAAAGAGCTTAAGGCAAGTGACAGATAAGAGCAGACAATTGCCAAATAAAACAAACATTGGTTTTACTGGCTCATCAATGGATGTGTTTTTAAAAATGAATTAGATCTCTGTAAGAAGTTTGAGTAGTTTAAGCAAATTAAATTTAGAGGTATAAGGTCTGCATAAATATAAAGAGCCTTTTGGCTTATGGCATATTCTCTGTTGAAAAACGCCTTACAGCATTCGTCAAGGAAGAGGATCATATTCTGATCTCCAACTGTACCCAGTTAGATAAAAAATTCAAGCCGGAAAATTCCTCCTGAATCACTACTATAGTACTCTAAACATAAGGAAGGCTCTAGTTACTGCCACGAATAACCAATGTGCAATACGGGGCTGTAAGATAACTACTCTGGGCATCCAAATCCAAGGTTCCTTCTCAAGGATCGTTGAATCAAGAGTAGAACTGGAGATAAAATTTCATGCATTCATGTAAACAGTGCTAGTTTAGCCATCGCGCGGTTTAGTCCGAGAACATCTGCTCACCTTATATTATCTGCGGGATGCCGCGGCGTAGTGGATAGTGTGTGTGCTTACTACGCCGGAGGTCTGGGTTCGAATCGTGCCATCGTCACCTGAAAAAAAATACTTGTTCTTTTTCACGGTCCCCACCTCCGCAAGGTTCTGGACCGTGACCGACAAGCCTTCCGAGAGTATCATTTGTTTTGAAAAACTTTTCAAAATGCCCTTTGGATTCGGCAAAAAATTGTAGGTCCCCTTGTATGTAAAGAAATTAACACACCAGCATACATTGTTGAGAGGTTGGCCCTGGTTCACCTCGAGCTAGTGCGCCACTCTATTTATTTATTTTTTTATATTATCTGCATCAAGTCTTCATTAAGAATAGAAGTACCTATACAGTGCACAGACACCAACCTTTTAATGAGCGAGCACCCTAGCTTAGTACAAATGAATCGAATACAACTTTAAGTATTTGTCGATCTTGCAGCAAAAATATTAATATATTTAGAGAGCAGGTTCAGTTAAGAGTTGAGCTTCTAATGTAGAAAGCCAGAAAAGCATTTTAATGGTCCTTGATCTCAACAGAATCTAGGGGGGTGAATAAAATCATAAGGGTTGTGTCGAAAGCGATACCAGCTATCGGTATGAGTACTACTTTCTCATTACTATATCAACAGGAGTGTAAAAAAATACAAGCAATTCCTAAAATTAATGCGGGACAAGTAAATGTAGTTTTTGACCATTGAGGCCAGGGGACACGTGCGTTAGGGTTAAGCCTCAATGTTCAACAAAAATAAATGTTTTGCATACGTTTCGAATACCTCCAATTTGTTGCATTTTATTGAGTAGAACATATTAGAGTTTAAATTTTTTAAGTTTTGGAACTAATGTGGTTTTTTTTCAGTTATTTTTTTCATTAAGACAAATTTTCAGACACAAGTTTAACCAGAATGGACTCGGATAGGACTAGAACGTTTCAAGTCTTTTGGTAAAACTCTTTTAGGAGTTCATTGGATTGGGCAAGCTTTTTCGAGCCAAGAATGATGAAGTGCATGAACACGGATTGTGTGGTGTGATATATTTTGACGGCTATGCTAACTTTCCGACAACTTTCTATCAGGATGTTTGTTAAGCCCTTAATAGCGACTCTTCCTTGGTGCAGTTAAAGTTAATTAGGTACTTAATTTTCTAAAATAATTCATAAAAGTTTACATTTTGTACAATTTAAGCAATGGCTTTGCCGTCTGCCGTAGAATGACAACAATTTATGCATTATTAAAAATTTCTGAAACAATAACTTTGTTTTGTTTTGTATTTTGTCAAAACTGCTCTTCTAGTATATTTTTTCTATATCTAAAGGCAACATGGTAATAAGCTACGAGGGATTTCCAGTTTGCACCATTAAGTAGTTCGTTCATCTCTTCTCGTCCAAGACGATCTTTTCCAAAGTGTGATCGGCGGGTTTCTTTTAGTATGGGGCAAGTATGCGCCTAGAAAATGCAGTACGTCTTCCTTCTCTCCTGTGTTGCACAAACTGCAACGCAATGGTAGGCCATTGCGGTGTGGGATAAAATTAAGATTCACCAGTTCTCCACGTATTCGAAAAATTGTTGATATCTTATAGATGCTAGGAATGGATTTTGTGTATGAAATATTCTCGTGATTGAGGTGTTTGTAAATAAGTCGGGAGTTTGAGTTTTTCGCCTCTAAGATTGATTTCCTTCTCATTGCCTGATCAATATCTGACAAATACTTTTGGATGCATCTCCTCCATTCCGGGAGGTTGTGTTCGTTGATGTTTAAGTTTAGGCCGTATTTGTCCGATGCATTGACCCAGTTTTTGAAGAACAGTGTCCTAGTTCTTATGGCTTTCTTAGCCAATATCTTTGTTAGCCGATAATTTTCGCTATGCTCTTAAATGTTGGTAACAAAATTCATGTTCAGCTTGAGCGCGAACAAAAAGAGAGGTGCGATTCCACTTTCGATATGAAGCATGTAGTTAGGGGTAGTTGCTGGCAAGCGAAATACCTTTTTTAGGAAAAACCTTAGGAGCTTTTCTACCTCGTCGAATTGTTTGCTTCCCTATACCTGAGCTCCATAGCACATTACCGACCGCATCACTGCTTCAAAGACTTTAAATTTTGCTGTAACAGGAATGTTTGCACTGGACAGCAGATTTCTCCATGTCGCGTTAATTAAGTTTTTCGCTTCCCTCAGCTTCTGCTCCAGGTGACATTTCAGTGACAAATTGTGGGAAACTGCGACTCCAAGGTATTTATAAGACCTGACTACTTCCAGTTCATGTCCGCCATACTTCCATTTCTCGCTCCTAGCGAATCGTCCTGTTCCCTTCTTAAAGACCATAACCTTCGACTTCGCCGTATTGATGTGCAGGCCATTTAAACTACAGTACTCCTCCAGCTTATTTATCATAAGTTGCAGCGCACACAGAGATTCTGCCAATAAAACAATATCGTCTGCGTATAGCAAACTCTTAATCCTCAGTCCTTCAATGATTATGCCGGCTGGCGGGTAATCAGTCAAATCTTCGAGGAAAAGACAGAACAGAAGTGGACTTATAAGGCACCCCTGTTTTACACCGATGCGTACATTAAACTACTCAGACATGTTCTCACCATCCCATACCGCCGACTTATTGTTCTCGTAGAGTGCCATTAAGGTTTTCAAGGCAATGATGTTTTAAAACATGCTTAAGGCAACTGTCATCGTTTTGGTGACAGCCAAGTTGCTTTGTGCTGACCAAACTGACTGCCCTTATAGGTAGGTTACCTGTATAGCGTAGATTGGAATCCCCTGTATAGCTATCTGAACCCATCCTATGTTACCAACTGTAACTGCCATTTATTTAAATGGCGTAGTATGTATAATTTTTGATTTTACATACAAATAAATTCCCCTTAATCGAGGCAGTGCAGCTACAAAAGAACTTGATCAACAATTTGTGTTTCGACCCTCCCTTTGTTTTTGTTCTCGTAATATCGTATTTGACCTAGGTTAAAGAGTTTTGAATTGTTCGTGAAAAAATCAATTAAAAAAATCAGCCAACGGCTTTGTTTCGACCTTAAGTCCTCCGGCCGCAGTAAATCTCCGACCTTGTTACACGCACCGAGCCTGCTCTCAGCGACATTAGTTTTATAGCCTTGCCCACAAGCAAAACACTAACAATTAGTAAAAGTAAATATTTATGATGGCCCCATCTAACGCTTACCTCGCTCCTTCTCTCTATGTTTCTTTTCTTTTTGTTGTTGTGGTTGTATACTATTATCATAGATTACATAACAGTTAAAATAATATTTGGCTGGAATTTATCGCATAGCCTCCATCTTAGGCATTCCCCTCTAAATCACCCTTAATGATATCACAATTTATACCCCTGGCCATTATGAATTCCGAGTCTGTGAGTACATATCCATTCGTTTAACAAATCGCCAAGAAAATTGCCAAAAGTTATAAGGTAACAACTCCAGAAGGGTTCGCCGCCGTTTCCGTCCTCCTGCAAGTGTAATATCCTTGTGTCAGGCAACAAAGCAGGGAATCTCTGTGGAAACCCTTTCCGCCCCCTCATATTCGATATAATAAATCACCCCGCTTCTATACCTTATATACAGAGGCCCGTGTTGGAAGGAAACCGAAGATGGAAAAACTTTGAAGAAGTAACCGAAGCTTCTATTGTGGTTGTTTGTTTGTCGAACTGCGGCAAGGTGGTTCAGGCGCTAGCCAACTGACCATAGAAGACCACATGGACTGCCGCCCCTCTGCTACCCGCACCATAACGCAAATTTATATTTATTGGAGTCAGAGTTTCTTAATTGCTCGACTTTGTCAACCGAACGACAATGACTTTCGTTCGTTTAGAGGGCAAACTTTTTGCTGCTCTGAGAATTAGTCGGACGTGTGTATGACTGAGTGCGCTTTGGGGCGGTGGGTGTGGGTTGTGCTATGAAAGCTTCAGATGCACTTTGTGCCACAGCACTAGAAAGTTGTTTTATTTCTGACCATATTTAGTTCGTTAAATTTACCCACACAATGTTTGTCGAGGAGGAACCATGGTCATCTTCATTTGTCGAACTTGACTCGTTATTAGCTTTGCGGTTTTATGATAGTTTACTTGGTCAACTTTTAATTGCCTCACAAAAGGAATGTGCGGCCGCTGAGCTCCTTTGAATAATAATTATAAAGATTTCGCAAATGTGGTCAATTTACTTTATGAATACAAAACGGTGGCGTCAAGTTGCTTTTAAATAAGGCACTTCAATAAACTAAATTTTGAGAATCGCTTAATACAGTCTTTTGGGTAGGTGCCGATCGATATTCAATTTGATACAGGGAAGAACGTATACAAAATAGATAAAAAACAATAATACCTCCTAGACTCTAAGGATATTACCATAGGCACCAAAATATTTTCTTTGTGAAGAAGCTGAAACTTCGATAGGCCAAAGACTAAAATCGTAGACCTAACCTAAGGTTCCTATAGGACTAAAATAGTAGACCTAACTATTTTAGACCTAGTCTATCAGACCAATTTTAGATCCCTGATTGACTAAAATAGAAGACCTCACCCTTAGGTTGAAATACTACTTACATCTCAATCAAGTTCTGCCAAACCCATAACAGTGCCCATAAAACCTAGAGCTAGACATTAGTAAACTATTCAAAAAACGTATCTACCTAGACTAAGGCGCAACAAAAATTAGTGCTAGGGTTACAATTAGCTAGACAAATCGTTGGATACCCCATCTCAATCGACCGCTGTCAAGCTCCGAATTGCGTCATAAATCTTGGTTGTTAAATTTTAGTTTCTATTAACTTTAATTGTATTTAGAGTTAGTCACTTAAGAGTATCCTTCAGAGGTGTGACAAAAACTTATTTCTTTCAGTTGATAGCTAACGCATATAACTGAACATTTAATGATGCAACTCTTTTTTGATTTAAAGCAAATACCTATATATATCGAATAAAAGTGGGAGGATTTTGAAAATGCTCACGCTTGTACTGCTTTGAGACAAAGAAAGAACAGAGATATTAAGTTTTACCTTTCTAGCTTAAAATTTAAGGCCTAAAAACTACCGACACTGACTCATTCGACTAACAATTCGGTCTCAATCATATGCCCTTAAGGTCTTAGGGGTCTACGGTGATTATTTCTCTATGTTACAAACTATGAACGACACTTAAGAGGAAACCCGACTTAGCGACGGTATAATAGGTGCTTTCGTTAGTTAGACGGCAACCTGCGAAACGCGATTACTAGAGAAGCTTGAACTCTGTTAAGGAAACTAAGTCGTAGTCTTATGCAAAATGGGATGTTTTTCGGCGGGAAAACAGCTCACACTACTACATATCTATGAGCACAAGCGGTCGATCGTCATATATGAAGGTTTTACCAACCCACAAAAAAATAATAAAAATAAAGTATCGGATGACATAGTTTCGAATATCCACAAACATGTTCATATGAGCAAAACAGAGCTGTTTCACTAAATCGTCATTCGAGTTTTTTTTTCCAAAATTTTGTCGTACGAGATAAAGGGTCCGCCATCTAACTTTTTTTTCGTGACTGGTAAAACTAAGCTCATGTCTGATTTGACAGATAATTAGTTTTATCCTTCTGCTGAACGAATATGGTTGCGAATACGCTTGAACAACGCTGGGAAATATGCGTTTTCGCTTCGCTATGTGGGCCTGCGATCGACTTAGAGAAGATGCCGATTTTGCCAAAAAAATCATCTTATCAGATGAAGCTCATTTTGATCTTGGCGTTTGGGGCACAGAAAACCAACACGCATACATTGAAAAGCCGATACACCCAAAACGAGTCACCGTTTGGTGCGGATTTTGGTCCAGATGCATAATTGGGCCATTTTTCTTGAGCAAGGAGTGGCCGTTACAGTCAATGGCGATCGTTATCGGGCCATGTTGAATGAATTTTTGTTCATACAAATTTAAGATGATTGGCAACATTCGGTTTCAACAGGACGGCGCTACGTGCCACACAGCCGAAGCAACACTCGATGTTTTGCGCCCTGTTTTTGAAGATCGCATTATCGGCCGCAGAGCTGATGTCGATTGACTACCTCGGAGCTGCGATTTGACACCGTTGGACTATTATTTGTGGGGTGCCGTAAGAGATAAGTGTTACGCCGACAAGCAAGAGACAATTGACGCTTTAAATATTCGTGAAGCCATTGATGAAATACAGCTGCACACAATCGATAATGTGCTTAAAAATTGTACCGATCGTGTAGGCTACTGCATGGCCAGCCGAGGCAGCCATTTGAATGAACGTATTTTCCATAATTAGCCGGGAGGATTGGACTTTGAAATAAAAAAAGAAATTTGAGAAAATATTCAGTAGTTTTTTTTATATAGCATTTAAAAGTTATTTGGCGGACCCTTTATTTGTTTTGTGGATTTTAGTTTCGAGACTTTTGTCGTTCTACAGATCTTAGTTCTCTAGATAAGGTTTCCAAAAAAAATACGATGTAGATATATAGGTACCTGTAAGGGTCGTCTTCCATGATGAGCGATGAAAATGTTATTGGGTACCTTCATTAAGTCTTTATAGAGGCCTTCCACGAGTGACAGTTGTCGCGTGACCGATTGCTGTATCGTCGGTCCTCGGAAACAATTGAGTGGCAAAACTGTTTTTGAGCCTGCATGTATACATTCATATGGAACATCCGCCATAGTGACCCAACAGTATTCCAAGCGTATGCCTGACCTTTCAAGGTGGCGCTTGGTTTCAAGTGATCACACGATCTGTGGATTGTCAAGCTGAGGTGGTTTTTTTATAGGGAAAAACTGTTTCTTAACCTTAATTTTCGCTTTGAGGACGCACGGATATTGTCCTCATGATTCTAATATAATCAGAACTAAACGGTTTGATGCTGAGGTCATTACCATTTATGAGAGCATGGTCATTAGTTTTCATAAATATGTGTGGTCCAAATAAACAATTGAACAGTGTTAATTTTAATCTAACAAACTTTATGATTTAATGTCATGGTTCGTTACGGGTAAAAGAAACTTTTTTTTACTCAATTGTAAGCTAGTGGGGCTCATAAATAGAGCCACACAAAAGCTTGTCAGCTCCCGGCAGTTATGTTAAACCACGTCGTACCTATCTGCCAAAAAAGTTTATTGTTATTAAAGGAATGAAGAAAGAGTCTGTTCTATCTACAGTTTATTAAAACGATACGTTTTTTTTTTATTTTCTTTCATTATGTTTACAAAATTTTGGAATGTTTTTTTTCAACGAAGTTGAAATAGGAAAGTAGGTATCATTTATTCGTAGAAAAGACAATTCATAGTTTCTGAAAACTAGAATGCAATTGTGTTTCGTAAAGATAGAGAACCAAGGAAGGTTTCTCAGACAAACGTTCAGCATGCTTTTTCCAAGAAGTCAGTTGAAGGATATAAACAAGTGAGTAAGTGCAAGAGTCCGTCTGTGACAAACTTACCAAAAATATACCAAAAACTCTACCAAGAATATTTCAATAAACTGAAACTCGTCTTAATTTTTTCAACTTGGGTAAATGAGTTTAGATTAAATCGCACTTAAACAAGGTAACCTGTAAGTTTAAAGCCTTTTCAAGAATATATTCGGACTGGAAGCCAAAATCCTGCAACCGCTCTAACCCTAAAGTCTTAAGACGCATTTCTGGCGCACATAACCATCCGCATTATTGAATTCCCAGGCACCCATATATATTCTTGAGCTTCATTTGAGTTCTTAAATTTAATGAATATTGCCGTGCATTACAATTTGCAAATGCGACTATTCTCCCATGAAATGGTCTCATTTGGAAACTCTATTAAAGCTCATTTTGGCAGAAGTATCCACTCTCAGAGGCGATAAATTTGCAGCAAAATTAATGCCAGGACGACGCTTGCCTCTACAAGCCTAATAATGATCCACAAAAGGGTTACACTTACGAATTTCCCTTTCTTCGATCTACCGCCAAGCTATTCAAATTAGCACCGTAGCTGTTGACGGACGCGCCCCCCTTTAACAAAACCAAAGCAATAACCCACAAAATTACGGTAGGGTCGACCCATTAACAGCTTACTACAACGGAATTGTTCAAATTTTTTAGATAAAAATTAAAAATTAATCCATTCTCTCGGGTGGCCATTTAAAGAGTTATAATGAACCAACTCTTAGGTACTCCTTCGGTTCAGCGTTTCCGCAGCTATCTCAGTTTAATGGGTTAGCAGGTGTTGAACGAGCTCCAAACACTCCGAAAGCAAACTGAAATTTAACCGAATGGCACTCTCTTTCCGGGAGCTATTCGTGTGATGTTGGTTCCTTTGTCACTTCCACTCCATGCCCCAACCGTTGGGAGATATATAGCACAGCACTCTCATTAATTCATTCCCAAAGTTTCCATAGTGCCCCGTAAAGAAAGGGTTGCTTCGAATGCCGGGCAAGTGGGAAAATATGCCCCCGCCTACGATGTAACACTATACCAACTGGACCCAAACGATCCCGTCCGCATGGTCACACTGAATGTGGTACCACAGGTGTTTTGAAAATCTCGAAGAGTGTTTCCATAGTCAAAAGTGGATGTGAAAGTGAAAAACTTATAATTGCTGGTCCTAGAATCCTTTTTTCGGTAAAATGTTGGGCTCTCCTCTTGTTGGCACTTGGTGCGGGCGATAGCCAAAGGAACACGGTCCTGAATATGGTCCTATGTCCATGGTTTATTGATTGCGTTCGTGGCCAAGGTACGAGCGTTCTCCAGCATATAGCCTTTGTATTTTATGGCAATTATCTGGCTGGCTGGGATGGAGAGCGATTCTGGATATTAACGACACGATTACCTACGACTGTAATCCATTATAAATCTTTTATGTAGTAAAAATTATCATCGGGTAGTTGTCGACGTTGTCGGTTGGTTTTATTTTTTGGGGGTCAGGGTCACCATCACAATCTTGGAACCTACCTACTGTTTAGGTGGGTTTCGGGGTGGTATATGGTTTCTTTGCCGTTTGGACAGTGGTTTTTGGCTTGAACGGATACCAAGCTGTACGTATCACGTTTGGGTTCACCCTGCGTGTTAGCTAGGAAGTGCGAACAAAATATTTTTACGGTCATTAGGGAGAATTTATGCGGTCATAGAGATTTTGGCGGTGAAAATTCTGACTTAGCTTTGCCATGATATAACATCATTGATAAGTCTGTGAATACAGCAGTTTTGGGGGATCGGTTATGATGCCACATGAGGTTTGTTCAGGCGGACCAAATCACTGCTGCGTGTATAAGGTGGGGGAGGGGGACATAGTAACAATAGAGTGAGAATCTATGATTTGAATACAATTAGCCCGAGGGCTTAAAATGGCTTTGAGTGACTTTTGAGATTTCTTTCTCTTTAATTTCTGCTTAAAAACCAATAAAAAATTTCTGCTAATGACCTAATAAAACATTTTTTTTTTCCGAGCAACCAAACCGATCCATTGAAGATGGTTGAAGAGATAGAGAGATGTTACAACAGGAATGAGGTTAAAAAGTTTTACCAAAGGATCAAAAGGTCTTGCCAAGGGATGGACGTTACCGACGAAGCATACGAACGATACCGCCCACCCGACCTGGAGGAGGTGAAAGTAGCTGCGTCTAAGCTCAAGTGCAACAAAGCAGCCGGAGCAGACGGCCTAGCTGCCGAACTTTTTAAATCCGTTGGCGATGAGCTGGTTAGGAGCATGCACCAGCTCATCTGCAAGATATGGTCGGAAGAAAGCATGTCCGATGAATGGAACCTCAGCATTGTTTGCCCGAACCTGAAGAAAGGAGACCCTCTGAGTTGTGCCAACTACAGGGATATAAGTCTTCTTAACATCGCATACAAGATCTTTTCTGCTGTACTGTGTGAACGCCTGAAGCCGTTTGTCAACAATCTGATAGACACATATCAGTGTGGCTTTAGGCCAGGAAAGTCCACCATCGATCAAATATTCACACTGCGGCAGATCTGGGAGAAAACCCAGGAATTCCAAATCGATACACACCACCTCTTTATCGATTTCAAGGCCGCGTATGATAGCATCTATAGAGACGAGCTATATAGCGCAATGTCTTGTTTAGGCATCCCTGCCAAACTCGTCAGTCTGTGCAGGATGACGATGGAAAACTCACGCTGTTCCGTCAAGGTCGGCAAAGACCTCACCGACCCCTTTGATGTCAAAAAAGGATTTAGACAAGGCGACGCGCTGTCATGGTACTTCTTTAACATCATACTTGAGAGAATTGTGCAGAACTCTCGCGCCAACACCAGAGGAACAATCTTTCAAAAGTCCGTTCAACTACTCGCATACGCAGACGACATTGACATAATCGGTAGAACAAAGCGTGATGTCAGTGAAGCCTTCGTGAGTATTGGAACGGAAGCGGCGAATATGGGTTGAGCAGTCAATGAGGGCAAAACCAAGGATATGCTGTCATCAAGAAAAGACACCCAACATCGACGTCTTGGACAAAACATTACCATCGACAGCTATAACTTTGAGGAAGTTAGGGACTTTGTCTACCTGGGTTCCGCTATAAATTCAGACAATGACACCAGCGCTGAAATCAAACGAAGGATAACTCTTGCCAATCGCTGTTTCTTTGGGCTAAGAAGGCAATTGAGTAGCAAAGCCCTCTCTCGGGCAACTAAAGTGTCCATATATAAGACCCTCATCATCCCAGTCCTGCTTTACGGTGCAGAAGCATGGACCCTATCAAAGGCGAATAAAAACACTTTAGGCTGCTTTGAGAGAAAAATTCTTCGGACGATTTACGGTCCCGTCTGCATAGACGGAGAATGGAGGAGGAGATATAACATCGAACCGTACGGGCTGTACAGCGATACCGACCTAGCCAAAAGAGTCAAAACACAACGTCTACTATGGCTGGGTCATCTAGAGCGGATGGACACCAACGCCCCGGCCCGGAAAATCTTCGAATCCACACCGCAAAAACGGCGCGGTAGAGGAGCACCGAGATGCAGGTGGCGCACGCAAGTGGAAGGGGACCTCAGCCAACTTCGCGTGCGAAACTGGAGACGGCTACCTCGAGACAGAGCTGGCTGGCGAAGCTTGTTGCCTGAGGGCCAGGTCCACCCCGGACTGTAGTGCCACCTTAAGTAAGTAAGTAAACCGATCCATATTTAAGGAAAATTAAATAAGAGAGGACTTGTGAAGTTTTTAGGGTTTTTCTAAGGCATCGGATAGAAAGGTTTATCAAATCTCAAAAAAAAAACTGGTTAAATATTAGCTTTAAATAGATATCACTTTTTTTCATTTCTAAGTTACCAAGACCATTATCAAGACTTAAATTCGTTAAAGGCTTCTTTTTGCCACCAAACTTTAATTGAACAGCAGCGATTACTCCGCCACCCTGATCCTTAGCTGATTTGCAACGATCATGGCGAAAAATATCATAGATTGCTTCCCAGTTGACAGGATATCATCGTAGAGCCATGTTTCCGTTATTATTATTACATCATACAGTCTTTGTGACTACATAATCAGATGTCTTGGTCCTGCATCCACTCGCTATGTGGTAATAAGTATTTAGATGTTGATGTTTATTTCCATTATTATTAACTTGACTTAGTTTCTTGACGCGTCATGAAAAAGAAATATTAACGTGCGTTCAAGGGGCTATCCACACTACACTACCATTTCAGGAGCCCCAATCGTACCTTTGTTCACTGCAAGTATTTAATGCAGACAAGAAAAAAAAATTGAAACCTTATTTCACAATTTTCTCATAAAAGGTAGGTGTACATAAATCTTTATTGAATGATTTCACAACAGACTAATGAAAAATATTTGATTTTTTTACTTCATGTGAATAACTTAAGTCATTGCCAGAGTCACCTTAAACAAATTTATAACGACATTTAATAAAAGAATTTTAACAAGATCATAAAAACACTGTAAATAGTTTTTGTAACCTGGAAAAATAAAAAAAAAGCAAAACGTTAAGGTTTTCCTTTATAAACATTTTCAAACCTGTAATCCAGTGCTCATTGAAAGTGGCGCTAATCCGCCCACGGATATATCATTTTGAATTTGCGACCTCATAAGCATAAACAGAACCACCTTTTGTTCAGGAACTCTCAACTTGTACCAATGAATCGCGTATATTTCTTTTACAATTCTTTTATTCTGCAAAAAATAGTTTTCGGCTAATTTTTGTCAAACCATAAATAACTTTTCTTACTGCAACTTGAACAGTC
Source organism: Neoascia interrupta (assembly GCA_947623515.1). NCBI lineage: Eukaryota > Metazoa > Arthropoda > Insecta > Diptera > Syrphidae > Neoascia > Neoascia interrupta. The sequence goes on along the minus strand of OX392464.1, from coordinate 30,341,758 downwards.
TGCCCCAGTGCACAGTACAGATACATCACAGAGAATGCCAACAGCAAATAGGCATAACAACCAGGCCAATTACCAATAAGCATGCTGCACAAGGTCAACACAATAGAAATTCCAGAGGTTCCAATCATAGCCAGGTTTATCCAGAAAAACTGTCTATCGCACTTATCGGTGAAACTGTTTGGAAAATAGAGTAGATACTCTTAGGCTTGTGACCCCGAAACATCATACGGATACTTATCGTACTCGGAATATCTCTGATGCCAATCAACCAAATCGCTGAGCTTTTCCATTGTTTTGTTGCTGGACAAGCCATCAACCCCTAGTTCGTTCAAATCTGCCGTCTTGAGAGCAAAAATGTCCACAACAAGCCTTATGTGCGCATAAAACACCAACATGAACATATCCCCCGCAAAGTTACCGAAACCCATTATTATCAGGAACATCATTTGCAAAGCAAAAGTTGTGAAATATCCAAAATTCGTAGCCAGGTCAAGAAATGGCATGTAAAACTGCATTGCCAAAAATCTTTTGCCCGTGAAAACTAGGTAAAACAACGGAACAGCAATCATAGACAAAACTGCCCCCATATAAACGAACAGAGCCGTTTTTTGAATTGTTTGCACCCTTGATATGCAAGCGTTCAGCACTGTTGTATAGCATTTGCCTCGTCCTTGGTAGTCGATATATATGTTGCTTAAATAGTCCGAAAATCGGACTACAGTTTTTGTGAAACAAATGCCACTAACAAGTTTTGAAAAGCCCTGCAAGAGTGGGTGGGTGCATAATGTTTTTAGAGTGATACATTCAGGTTTATTCATCTGAGGTTAGTGTTTGTTTTTTAAAAATCATAATTTTTTTTTATGTCAAATCCAGTCAAACTAAAAAGCTTTGTTAAAACATACATACGAACGGCCATGGCTTTTTAGACCCACAATTCGTTCTCGATTATAATAGTCTTATTAAGATTTGGTATACCCCATCCCATAGGACAAGGAATAACATTAACTTTTATTCATAGTTTGTAACATAGAGAAATAAAGACCATAGTCTCCAAGACTTTAAGAACATTATGATCGAGAATGAATTAAAATTTAGTAAAATTTAAAAGTAAAAGTTTCTTCTCTATATCCATTTTTTTTAACATTAATTTGCCGACTCAGCCAGAATCTTTGCCGTTTTGAAAACGGTCCAAGTGTAAAGATTGCCTTCGGCCCATCTAATAAAAACCCTAACAAAATTTTAAGTCCGACCAAAAAAGCAAATTCATATAAACTGCCTAAAAAAATATAGTCGCCTTGGTACACAGCCTCGGATTATACCTGTACTACGCTCCCTATCATGCAGAATGATTGCAAAAAAATTGACCAATCTTCGGAATATTTTATCCAGACCGTGTAAACGGAAAATGCGAAGTACAGCACAATGCAGAAAAATACAAATCTTGTGAGATTATTAACTTTATAATTCTCGTCGGCTACATCAGCTCCGCAAGCTCTGGCGCAGAGCCTTGTAACGCGCAACACTTTGAGAAACTTTTCTGATGGCAACATCTTTGAAATGAACCTAGAATATTAACTAAAATAGTCTAGAGCTAACTACTGGCTTTTATAGCCGAAGCAGAAAAATTATACTTGATTGACAGTGTGACTCGCGAAGGCTTTGTAAATAAATTAATTAGTCATATGGTTAATAAGGGTTATAGGGTTCTGCTAAGAAAGCAAAACAATGTCGTGTGCAAGACATTTTTTTTTCCAAAGAGATACGCGGATTGCACTGATTGGCTGTTGGAATGCCTTTGATCTATGTTTAGCTCCTGGCATTTTTAGCTTGTTACCGATGGTTGTGCTAAGATTCACCCTTTGCGCCTATATAAAACTTAACCTCATTGACAAGTTTAAGGAAATCAGGCTTTGAAATTCCATACTTAGAAGAGATTGAATTTCTACCAAATTTGGGTAGGTATACGCCATGTCTTAAAAAATCCAATCAAACTTAGATCAAGAACAGTAGTAGGAAAGTCTGGTCCACTCCCGGCTACCGGAAATCCGGTATTTTGGTCAAATACTGATTGCGATGGGCCCGTTTTGGTGCCTAGTGTCTATGTGGCTTTTTGACCACACCTTGCTTAACCTAACCTAAGTCTTAAAATGGCTCCTATAAAATTCCCTAAGTGGAACTATTGAGTTTTTTCAAGTCCTTCATAGGAGAAAACAAAGTAAACTTTATCCAACTGAGACAGAGGGTTTGAACTTCCATTTGGCTTCGGTTATATCTTATGAACCGCAAACCATACATCACATAGCATGAGTATATGGAATCTATTGGTGATGGTGATGTGATGACTGATGACGCTGTCAAATAGTATTTGCGAAACCAACGTTGACAAGTGGTAAAAGTCAGTTCGTCAGCGACGGGATGCATAATACCCTACCTTACCTAAAAAAGAAACCACAACGCCTTCGGAAAGTGGGCGAGATGTTGAAATATAACTTTAAGATGCCTTATGCTAGGTGACTGCATACTTTTTGGACTAAAAACCCGCCTTTTTAACTGCGAGAAAAACACTTTTTTTAAAAGCCAGCCCGCAAAAATCAGCGGAGACATTATATACCATGCTTATAAAATTTTTTGTTAAATTTCATTTATATTTATTGAATAACGGGCATTTTATGTTAAAACTCCTTTAAAAGTGGACGTGGTCAATGTAAGGGCCAAACTTTTTATGTTGTCTCAAAGTCAATTAAAAAGCAGTGTTACGTGCCAAAAATCGGTGTGCTAGCGCCATTGTAACTTAGCTAAAGAGTGGAGAAAATATTTTTTATTAAATTAAATGTGGTCGCACATGCAGGCTTGTAGTGGGCGTTTATTTTTGCAATTTTCAAACCTGATCTAATGAATGGGATTCCCGGCGCAAATTCAGAATTTCAACTCCCTAGCTCAAAATTAACGGCCTTAAAGGCCGGACAGACGGATATAATCGATATTAAAATTGGCTAACTTTTTCGTTTATATAGTTTTTATATGTATCCACCCTATTTTATGGGCGTGGCTTAAAAAAAAGTATTTGTTTAAGTTAAAAAGTCGGGGTTTAAGTTCAAAATGTAAGAAATCACCTAGAATGAGGCATTCAAAAGTGAGTTTGTAACAAGTCATCTACAATATCCCATAAATTTACCATGGGTCTGCTAGTCTTGACAGTTTCCATCTTTCAACTTTTATATCCTAATTAAATTAATTTTAAGTTTTAACTATGTTTAGAGTAGACATACTCCGCATCACAGTCTCGTTAAATCTCGATTTCAGCATTTGGCCGTAAGTTTCTGTACGAACGGGTTTGTGATTATAATTTTTGTTATACCAACCAACTATATATTCCAATAAAGCATACCGAACCGAAACCGTAATATCGGTGAGAGCTGTTGATAATGGTGGTTCTGGTCCAATCTTTCCTAACATAATAAAGAAATCCTTTATACCTACATGCCTCACAAGAGAAAAATAAGTCTAGTTTGAAATACGCAAGTGAAAACATTATGTTGGACATTACATGGTTTGGGGACGTTTTTTTAGAAAATCGGAGTTAGTCTTGTTGAAAAAATAGATAAAACTAGTGGGAGGGTTACAATCCGCTTGGCGAATCGTTGGATACCCCATCCCAATTGACCACCGTCAAGCTTTTTTCGTTTTTGTTGGAGGTTGCTACCATCCGATGGAGCACTCAGACACAACTACTGGTCCATTGTACTACCATGCAGACACCTTACATTAATGTATTTAGTTTACCCGTCTTTCGAAGAAAGATGAGAAGGAGCTTCAGTGATGAAGAGCTTAGGTGTTCCGCACTCACCACGTCAGCCCCAAAGATCCGCCACCTGATGCGAGCAAAGGCAGGACAACTACAGAGAAAGTGTTCCGCTGTATCGTCGTCCTCTCCACAGGCAAGACAGGTGGTGGTTTCACTTAAGCCTAACACATTCAAGTGTCTAGCAAAAGCTTGGTGGCCGGTAAGGACGCCTACAAGAAGTCTGCAATCGATTCTCCTAAGATATAGAAGAAAAGACGCTGACCCCCCGCAGATGTCTGGGCGTAGTCGTTTAGTCTGTCTGCACCCATCGCAGTCACGCCAACGAGCCCTGTGCTCACGAGAAACCCAAGTATCAATGGCAGACGTGACAACAGATACAGGCAGGCCTGAAGCAGGTTCGGGTCCTGAGAAAACCTCTTCTGAGCCAAGTCTGGCAAGCTCATCAGAGATCTCATTTCCCTGGATACCAGTATGACCTGGAACCCAAACAAGATTCACTGCATTTAGCCTTCCGACTAAGTTCAACGAATTCTTGAGTTCGAGCACTATCTTGGACGAGGTAAGAGGGTTGAGCAACGCATTTAGAGCGGCTTGGCTGTCACTGCAAACGCATATGCTTCTTGCCCTCCACCTGTTAGTCAAAATATAGCGCATAGCCATTAGGATAGCGGAATTCTCCGCTTGGAAGGCAGACGCATATTTACCTAAGGGGTAGTGGAGTCTAATGTTCTCGCTTTCCACAAAGACTCCAGCACCAGACCCCTGTCCGGTTTTGGAGCCATCCGTGAAAATACGATGGCATTCTTTCCCTGGCTCAGAGTCTGGCCGAAGCCATTCCAATACCTGAGGAAAGTTGACTTGGTAATTTTGTCGCAAAAGGATTTCTGGGGTCATTGCGTCAGAGGGCATGTCCATAAGACAGGGGTCAAAGGACAATTCTCGAACAAGTTCTACAAAATTCCAATGCGTGTGGTACCAAAAACCACCTCTCTTTAAGCGAAAGATGGTTTTCAGCGTACACCCCATGATAAATATATCAAGGGGGGAGGTTCATCAAAGCATCTAGAGCAGAGCCCGGCGTGCTAGGGAAGGCCCCTGTTCAGCCAAGACAAGCCGTTCTTTGGTCTAACCATGGCAGTATAGATCCATAGGACCCTTTTCGGAGATAAGCCCCATGTCTTGCCAAAAGCGCCTCTGCACTGCCAGAAGGTGGACCATAGAAGACCATAGAAGTTTTCTATCAAGGATTACTCCCAGATATTTGACTTCATCGGATATCGGGATAGTGACACCTTTAAGCACTAGTTGAGTCAGACCAGTGACCTTCCTCCTTCTCGTAAAGAGAACAACCGTAGTTTTAAGAGGATTCACTGAAAGCCCATTCCTAGTGCACCAATCATCGATCAAGTCCAGGGATCTCTGCGCCTGAGAGCACACAGCCCCTGGGTTTGAGCCGACAGAAAGAACGGCAACATCATCCGCGTAGGCTTGTGTGTAGGTTCCAGGAAGGTTGAGAGCCGATAGTAGAGAGTCTACGACCATGCACCATAAAAGGGGAGACAGAACACCACCTTGCGGGCAGCCCTTGTTTACCCCAGTTATGACGCACTTGCCACAATCTGCTTCGGCTATCAGCGTCCTGTTCATTAGCATTGCCCTAATCCATTGAACTAATGTTTCATCTACACCATGTTGTCTGGCTGAGTTGCACATGCTATCAAACGTCGCGTTATCAAAAGCACCCTCAATATCGACGAAAACGCCCAGCACGTACTTCTTCTGGTCAAGAGCACATTCAATCCTACCAACAAGGTTTTGAAGCGCAGTTTCGCAGGATTTTCCGCGCTGATAAGCGTGTTGCATCTCAGAAAGAGGGTGCAAACGAAGAGCAACTTTGCGCACGTGCAGCTCAACCAGTCTCTCTAAGCCTTTCAGCAGGAAGGAAGACAGACTTTTGGGTCTGAAGCTTTTGGCTAGGCTATAGTCTGACTTACCAGGTTTTGGTATGAAAACCGTCAAGCTTAAAAATGCGTCAAAAATCTTGGTTGTTAAGTTAAGTTAAGTTTATATTAACTTAAATTTTGTTAAGAAATTGTCAGTTAAGAATCTTCTTTTTTAAAAAAGGGGATTTCAAAAACATCATTTTTTTTATCATAATTTTTATCAGATGCCGTATACACGTGTTGATCGCAATTTTTTTTATTAAAAAATTGATTTTTTATTTGAAAACGCCCCCAAAAGTGGGCGTGGCAAAACTTTATTCATTTGAGTTGATAGCTTACGCACATATCTGAACATTTTATAGTGCAAGTTTTTTGGATTTAAAGCAAATATACCAAATAAAAGCCGTTTAATAGAATGCATATTAACTAGGACCACGCCTACAAGGGGGCGGTTTTCGCTTTTATATTTAAATGCCAATCACAAAACACTTGAGCGAGGATATTGCATACCAAATTTCAGCTTCCTACGACAACTTTGATTTTTCATGCTATTAAGTAAAGTGGGCGTGTCAGTAAGCGGATGTCAAACAATTTTGCACTTGTACTGCTTCGGGACCTAGACAGAACAGATATCAAGTCTCAAGTTCCTAGCTCAAAATTTAAGGCCTAAAACCTACCGACAGACTGACGGACGGACGGACGGCAGACGGACGGACATGGCTCATTCGACCTACAATTTGGTCTCGACCATATGCCTTTAAGGTCTTGGGGGTCTACGGTGATTATTTTTCTATGTTATAAACTATGAATCAAACTTAATATACCTCCTATCCTATGGGATGGGCAAATCATTCATTAACTGGTGCATGTACCTACTGTAACTGTATAGGTTCAAAAAAATAACCGGAAACATTATTTGACCAAATGCTGAGGAGGAATGAAATTTTGTTTTATTTTGATTCTCCAAAATAAAGGCTTCATTTATTTATTTAAACTTTTCACGCGTCTTAACAATTGAAACCAATATAGATGGATGGCAAAAATAAATGGTAAGGAGCTGGTCTAGTAATCATAACCGAATAGCAATGTTATGTCAATTGCTTCTGTTAATCTCTAAAAGAGCAAAAAATTCCGCTCATGGTCCTATATGTCCTGTGCTTATTGAAATACCCAAAAATTTAAAAAAATTTTATACGAACAAAACTCAAAGCTCTTTAGTCAATCGCCCTACGAGCACAATCAGGAATTTTTTCATTCCATAAGATATGTATTAAAAGTAAATAATAGCTAAAACTGGAAAAGCAAGAAAAAGAAAATATTTTTCAATATCCATTAGTTATACGATTCCAAATCAAATCAAATTGACAGTTAAAAAAGTGTCTGGAAACTTTTAACCCGAAAAAATCAATTTAGGTAACTCTCTGAAAAACAAAAAAAAACATTGAAGAATGCCTATCGGCTACAAAACGTCTCGAATTCTATTAAATTACAGACATTGCAACGCAATAATTTGCATTCGGCAAATTTTTAAAGCCGATGAGCCAGTGAAGCAAAACGTAGATATGTATAGATATTGTATGTTTGTTAGTCCAATAAAGTCGCTAAAACGAAATCGACTTCAGAGGCAAATCATTAGAATCATAAAAAAATTCGAGTCAAAGTAGTTACCTAAACCTTCCTGCATGCGGCATACTACTCGTTTAATTCTTTACTCATACCAGAAGTATAGCTGGCAGTTATAACGGGTGATTTTTTAAGAGGTTGAGAACTTTTTTTTAAAAAAAAACACAAAAAATTCGAAAAAATTAATGAAATATTTATTTGAATCGATAGTTTGAAACTTGAATTTTAAGGTTTAAAGATAATTTCATGCAAATGTTGACCGCGGCTGCGTCTCAGGTAGCCCATCCGCTGAGTCCAATTTTGGCATACTCTTTCACACATATCGGCCGGTATCTCACGAATGAATGCATGGATGTTGACTTCCAGTGCGTCAATCGAAGCGGGCTTGTCCCTATAGACATTAGCCTTGACATACCCCCAAAAAAAAATAATCTAATGGTGTCAAATCGCACGATCTAGGCGGCCAATTGAAATTTGGTCACAATCTTCCGAATAGACTTCTCAGAAGGTCGAGAATGCCGACCATAAAATGGAAGCAGCGCGCGATGAACATTTCGAACCGAGCACGAATTTTGATAGTAAAATTCAATAATTTGCAAGCGTTGTTCATTTGTAAGACGATCCATGGTTAAATTGCAAACCAAACTGAAGCTGTTTGACAGTGACACAAGGTACTAAACACACGTCAGCTGTCAAAACCAGTGTTGCCAAAACCAAACCAGCTAAAAAATCACCCTTTATTACCATTCACATATTTCCTCTCACCCCACCATATAGTACATCGATCCTAATTTACTTGTGCCTAGTCTAATATCATATTAAGTGTAAAGATAACATTCGTTACTGAGAAAATTTCAATTGAAAATTTCGCAACAAACAGTTCGAGCATGTAAAACATTCAAACTTTCAAACATTCAAACCGCTCCAAGTATAGAACCGCTTCCTCTAGCGATTGGCAAACGGGAGTTATAGTGCCCATTTTTAAAAAAGGGAGCAGGAGAGATTGCGCCAACTATAGGGGCATATCTCTCTTGATTCTTCCGGGAAAAGTTTTCGTGAAGGTGTGGAAACGCGTTCCAGAGCTGTTATCCAGAGCAGCCTTTGTTACGGGAAGAACAGTGCGGCTTTCGGCCTGGCAGAGGCACAACCGACCAGCCTTTTACTCTGAAGGTTATTCTCGAGAAGGCCTGGGAATATGCCAAACCGGTCTATGCGTGTTTTGTAGATCTGGAAAAGGCGTATGACCGAGTCCCTCGGGATACACTGTGGAGAGTTTTGCAGGACTATGCCCTGAGTGGGCCTCTTCTGAGAGCCATCCAGTCTTTGTATGGAAACTGCAGAAGCTGTGTGCGGATAAATGGCGTCAAATCCCGTCTTTTTGATGTGCGCGTTGGACCTCGCCAGGGCTGTGTTCTGTCGCCGCTCCTTTTCATAACATATATGGATAGGATGGTCAAGCGTAGTCTTGACGAACAATGTTTCGAATTGGCTGGCATCAGGATGAGCCATTTGCTTTTTTTGCAGATGATTTGGCCATCCTTGCATCATCCAACGAGGAACTTCAACGAGGACTGGGTAGGTTTGCAGCCGTCTGTGGTGATGCTGGGATGAAAGTTAACGTGAACAAATCGGAAGTGATGGTTGTTTCCCGAACTCCTGTGCAATGTACCCTGCACATAAATGGAGTTCCATTAAAACAGGTGTTTAAGAAGTTTAAGTATCTCGGGGTCTTTTTCACGAAAGACGGGAGGAGTGATACTGAGTTGTCCTGTAGAATTGGCCAAGCTGGAGCAATAGTAAAGGAACTGCGCCGGCCAGTCATCAGGAAAGCTGAGCTTGAAGTGAAAGCAAAGATCTCAGTTTTAATTCAGTGTTCGTTCCGACCCTCATCTATGGTCATGAAATTTGGGTAATGACCGAAAGAATTAGATCGCGGGTACAAGCTGCCGAAATGAGATTCCTGAGGTGCGTTGCCGGTGTTACTCTAAGGGATAGAGTGAGAAACGTCAGTATTCGTGGGAGTATTAATGTTGAACAGCTACTTCTCCGAGTGGAGCGATCGATTCTTCGATGGTTTGGACACGTTGTTCGCATGTCCCCTGACAGACTTCCTATACAGGTCATGCTAGCCGAGATGCGAGCGCGTCGCCCCCCTGGTAGGCCAAGAAACAGGTGGTGGCATCAGGTAATGAACCTCTCTGAGTCCCGCCTGGGTATTGCGCCGGAGTCTCTTGACTTGTAGCGGAGGATCGAGAAAGATGGAAGGACCATTTAGCCACCCTCGCTCCGCGACCCTTTTAAAGGATAAGCGGCATTCGAAAATGATGAAAATTATGATGATTGAGAAGGGGTGGATGCCACACCCCTTTCTTAGGGAGAAGATTCTTAACTGAGTAATTCTAAATTCAATTATTGAAGTTAAATGAAACCGAATTTAACAACCAAGATTTATGACACAATTCGGAGCTTGACAGTGGTCAATTGGGATGGGGTATCCAACGATTCGCCTAAGCGGATTGTAACCCTCCCACTAGTTCTTTTTTGCCTTGTCGATCGGTTCCTTGTTTCCGTCTAATAAAGTCGTTGCCTTGACTGTTTAGAAGTATAGGTATCATTAAGTTGTTTTGTGGATAAGGAATGAAAGTTTTCTTTGTTTGCAAATGTTTTCTAATATTTGTCGAAAATGGTTATCCAGAAGTTTTTGACAAAGTCAGGAGGCAACTGAACGCACTTCAAGGTCGCTGACTGTATACCAAACTTACGTTATAGGTACTCATATTTTGCAGAACACACCTGCATTTTTACCCCCACAGAACCGGCCTACATAAACATATGATATGTGAGCAGCCCAGTCGAGATACAAATTGCTACTTAGATCCTATATGTATGTGTCTGAACTTTCAAAACGGATTTTCCAATCGAACACCTTGTAAGATGAAATGACGGCACAAGTATAGGAGGAAAGAAGAAAAACGTTCCTTCTTTTACCGGAAAATGTAAAACTTCATTCCCCCGATCGGATACAGAGCGTTTCTTACTTATTCTCAACCACAAATACATGGGTTGAGCTTGTTCCCTAAATACAGTAAGCCGGTGTAACCAGTGTGTTGGTAGCTATATTCAAATTCCATATGATGAAGGCCTCGTTTCCTTAACCACTTTCTGGTGACTTCGTTCTCTCAAATACGCTCCCTATTGGTACACGTGCGGTATTGGAAAATAGACTTTTACGACGTGAGCACTTAACCCGACCGATATTTGATTGGGATTGGCAACAGCACCCACCACCCACCACTCTGCTGGATGCATTTGCAGTGTTACAAAACGAAAAAAACCTCACCACAAAACATTCGATATGAAGATGGAGGCAGTCAGTATCTAACACTGTTTACCGATACCCATCATTGAAGTTCAAATATTCTCGGTGCGTGCCTCCGCATCCGTTTCGCCGCTGGGATAGGTAAATCAAGAATTTTTTCAACTTTATTAGAAACATACGTGTGGATGCTGTGTGGTGTTTCAGACACTTGTTCTTTTTGTTTGTGTACGTTGTACGTATTCGACTTTTATTGCAAGCCTCTGGTTTCCAATTACGAGATTCGCACATTCATTCACTTTGCCAAAGAAGGTCGACGGTATCGGTTACATAGTGTTCGTTGTTTGTCACCATGCTTGCGTACATATCAGAAGGATGGCGGAAGGACCGCCGGAAGAATATTCGGCCCAGCCTTGCCATATTTGGGACCCATGTTTTTTTTTATATTTTCGAATAACTCCATATCTAAGTTTTGGAACGAGCATAAAACCATATCAACTCTTCACTGCTTTCTTCACGACACGCCAAAGTTGGCAGAGCGTGTCGTGAAGAAAGGCCCCTGCACAGCCCACTGAAGATTTGACCACAAATACAACGTATATTTTTATGCTCTGTACAGAGATGTATTAATGTAGGGACCACAACAAACAATTTTTATTAACTTAAACATTATTTTGACCACAATCCTTAAGCAAAAATAATTTTTTTTATTCGCTTAAGTCTTAAGTAAAATGTGTTTATAGTAATTTACGTACGAATGCCTTAAAAAAAAATACGGCCCTTGGAAACTACGGACCCGGAGCGGTAGTCCACCAGTTACACCCCTGCCCCATTGCAACAAACGTGGATGGCGGCGCATGGATAAAAGTTTTAAGCGATTCGATGCGAGAAAAATTGTTTCGGAATTCGTTCCTTTTGGTTGAGCGTGTTTAACGAAATTTTCATTCACTTCACGCCTTTAGGCAACGGTGGGTTCATTTCGCATCGAATACCGAATCAGAAAATTCGATCTAAATTCGTGGGGAGTGTTTACTTCCGAAGGAAGTATGAAGGTTATAGGTACCTATAGAATATAGATAGGCGTTTACGTTTTTGGTGCAACAAAATGAATGGTATCTAGAGGGTTTGTTCCGATTAAAAATATCGAGTGCTGAAAATTTAAGGATGGTAGAGCTTTCTTTGAGTTACTACTTTTAGAGAAGTAACGTTGAAAATATTGAAAATGCATGTAACACGAATAGATTTGATTTTAGACGTGCTAACTATTCTGTAATCAATAGTTTTTTTTTGTTTTTCCTGGAGAAACTTTCTTCCGGCAAATCACCTCTAACATTTGTACAAAACTTTCGGTCAACATTCACATCATGCATTGGAGCAATTTGTTCCTATAAAACAAATAGGCAAAGCTTAATTCAAAACCTCTTTGGTTCAAGAAAAAATTATCAAATCTAAAAAACAGGCGGGAGGTTAAGGTTTGATTCCATTAATAATTTTTTGTACAACTGTTTTGTTGTCATTTGAAGCTTAAGTAAAAAACAAGCAGCAAAAATTTTTAAAAAGCTAACCGAACATATCGCTGCTTATATATGGCAAAGCCATACAAAATTAAATTCATTATTAAAAAGTGAAAAATTACAACAATTTACAATTCTATAGACATTATAATAATGGCTAGTCCTATGATCATTTCAAACGATGCCAGGCGAACATCGTCAGCAGCCTTTATATATTATAATTATAATGATACTGTTATATTTTTGGTCCCTTAAAATTAAAAAGCATAAGTGGAAGGGCCCCCGAAAAAAGATATACCGCGAATTTTTGTATTTTTTGTTTTTTTTTTCGAATTACTTTAGCTCCCAATTCCTCAAAAAATTCTGAAGGTGTTCGCTCTTCAAACTATTTTAACGTAGGATGCCGCTTAACCCTACGGATGTAGGATGTGTTTGATGCCTTGAAAAACTTGCATATTAAAAAAATTTTTTGTCCGGATGGAATATCTCCCATATTTTTGAAAGACTGCGCATCATCACTTGCAATGCAGTTAAGAATGATATTAAACACTTCAGCAACTTTCTTAGTGAGTGGAAGTTATCTTTTATTACAACGATATTTTATGCTGATTCCAAGTTTTTTTTTTATTTTTTTTGAATACTTGGGTGGACGGAGGCTAAAACTCCAAAATCTTTCAAGGATATCATTACGCCCACTATAGCAGGTATATAATACCGAAGTAGCCGATATTGGTTATGCCCGATTTCCACGTGCTTAAAAACCACCCATTTATGAGAGAAACTATGAAACGCCAGAACGCACTTCATAGTAGTAAATTTTCGCTCTCTCATAATACTTCTTGACTACAACTAAGTTAACTTAACAAGTAGTTTAATCGCATAGGATAGGTTGCTTTCCAGTGAATGCACCTACTAAGCCGTTCATTCGTGCGGCTTCACCCTACGTCGCTAGATCGAAGGGTCTTGTTCTTTGTAGTCGTCGCTCGTTGTCTACATCGTTAAGAGTCTCGTTGAGAGTACGGATCATCGCATTGTGGCAATGAACATGAAGGCGAGCATTTAGCCTTCGAGCAAAGTTTGTTACTTCTTCGCTCACGGTAGCTATTCCTAAATCTCTGTGAATGTCACTATTCCTGATATACCATGGAGCATTCACAATTGCTCTTAGCGTCTTGTTTTGGAAAGTCTGCAACATGGACATGTTGCTCGGCTTGGTACAACCCCAAAGTTGTATACCGTATGTCCAGGACGGCTTTAACACCTGCCTGTACAAGAGCAGTTTGTTATATATGCTTAATTTCGAAAATCTTCCGATAAACCAATACATTTCCCTGAGCCTAATCTCGAGCTCGTCACGCTTCTTCTTTACGTGTGGTTTCCACCTTAGTTTAGTGTCCAGTGCCATCCCTAGATACTTCGCTTCATTTGCATAAGGTATTTGTGCAGAACTTATGAACAGAGGTAAATTGTTAACCCTTCTGTAAGTGAAATTCACATGCGTAGACTTGTTCTCGTTAAGAGCGATTCGCCAAGTCTTCGTCCAGACACAAATTCTGTCCAATGCTCGTTCGAGGTTTCTCGTTGATGACTCGTCTGATTCACCTGTTGCCAGGATGGCCGTATCGTCCGCAAACGATTCCAAGTGGGCAGTCACTTACTGTAGGCCCCTAAGTATCTGTCAGTCAACCCAAAGACTTTTGAAAAGATTGTGTGTCAAAAAGTATTGTCCAGTAAGTCATATCCGATTCTCAACACGGTTTTGATCAAGGCAGGTCTAAACATACTAACTTAAAAATATTGTGTGAAAAAGTTGTAATAAATTTTGAACCTAGCTGTCAGACAGATATTGTTTTCAACGATTTTGCCAAGCAGTCAACCAGGCTGTCTTGATCCTTAAATTGAAATTTATGGAGTTTAATTCACATTTGTTGGACTGGTTGTCATCGTACCTTCGTGACCGAACTCAGGTTGTTAAAATCGGTGGTATCCTGTCTGGTTCTATTTCAGTGTTTATCCTTTTTGTTAATAATAATTAATCTTGTCTCTCATTCGCCGATGAGTTAAAAACATTTTCTTCTCCTGAAACCATCGAAGATTGTTTGCTTTTGCAAGATGTTCTCAACTGTCTAGCTAAATGGTGCCAAAATAGCTTTCTTGACTTAAATGCCTCATAATGTCAAAGCTTACCGGTGCGAGTTGCTTAAATCGGTCAATTACCCAATTTATATTTTAGGTTTAGAAAATTTATGTCTAAAACCGGACAGGGTTTTATGCCTATGGTTTTTCAATTACTGTGTAGACTAAGTTGTAAGTATAATTTTTTAAGGATGTTGGGGCTCTTTAGGCCTAATACGAAAGAATTTTCTAACTCTTATGATCTCAAAGCTCCATATTTTGCTATTGTTAGATAGAGACTTGATTACTGTAACATTATATGGAACCCTTTCTACCAAAATCACTCCTACAGAATAGACGGAGTACAGAAAGTTTTACGAGATTTGTTTTGAAAAAGGCTGAGGTGGAACATAAAAAGACTTTCCTCCGTATTTGACTGGATTTGCCTTATTTAAAAAATGAGCTAAGACGCAGGTATTTTAGTATGATTTTCATAAGAGATATAATTCACTAATAATGCCCTGATTTACTTCTAACCCAGTTCGCATACATATGTGGATTTTTGTACCCCATCCCATAGGATAGGAGGTATATTAAGTTTGTCAAATTGTTAGTAGTGCTGTGACGTAAAAATTGTAGACCCCCAAGACCTTAAGGGTATAGGATCGAGACCAAATTCTGAATCAAATAAGCTATATCCGTCCCTCTGTCAGTATCTCACATGTTTTTAGTCCTTATATTCAGCTAAGTAGCTAAAATTTGTTACGTAAGCTTATTGTCATGCGAAAAAGTTTTCAAATCCGCCCATAGACACGCCCACAATCGATCTAAATATTTAAAACTGTAAAACGTCTTAAAAGGCTGAAATTTGACATTTAGCATCTCCTAATGAAGTAAGACATAAAAATGAAAAATTTAATCGGTAAACCTCTTCCAGTGGACGTGGTACCTATATTAAGGGTAGTTTTTTCAAATGTATTTCATTCAATATTTTTGCTCCAAATTGAAAAAATGAACTTGTAGAAAACATTTAGTTCTTGATTTTATTCGAAGAATAGTTTGGGCCACGCCCCCATTTAGAGGCAGAATTGATGAAAAACCTTGAGTTTTCCATAAAAACGCACTTTCCATATTTTCAAATTTTTTAGCTACGCCTCCTTTAAGGGGTCGAATTCACGGAAACATTGAATTGGAACCAAAAAATTATATTTTTGCTCATATTTAAGCGAAACTTGGAGACATCTGCTACACGTTTGTAACGCAGTGAAATAATCACCGTGGACCCCTAAGATCTTTTAAAGATATGAATGGGACCGACCGGAGAATCAATTAATGTAAACAACTTTTAAGCCTTAAATTTTAAAGTAGAGGGCTGAAATTTTGTGGGTTGGCTGAAAGTTCATTGGATCTGGTCCAGGTTTGAAAATTAGCCGAATCCGCCCACAGGCCTGTATGTGGGACCATCTCTAATTTAAAAAAATACTTTGTCTTTAAACTATGTTAAAATGTGCTAGCGCATTAATTTTTGGTATGTAACATTGCCTTGTAATTGTCTTTAAAGTGGCCAAAAAAGTTTAGCCTTTTCATTGACCACGCCCACTTTTTAACAATTTTTAACTTAAAATGACTGTTTTTCAATAATATATGAAATCTGACTAAAAATTATAAGACAAACGTTGTAGATGTTCTAACTTTAATGTATATGTCGTATGTGCCTTTGCCCACTTTTGTGGGCGTGGCGTTAAAAAAGTGATTTTATTAAGTTAAAAAGGTGGATTTTTAGGCCGAAGTGTACGCAACCACCTAGTATAAAGTATTCAACTGTTATATTTTTGTATTCCGCCCACTTCTTGGAGACGTGGCATTTTTTGTTTGGTATGGTCGGGTATTTTGCAATCCATCGTAGATGAACTTTTGATACGCACTGTTGCACTTTCCCACTTGTTTATTGCTATGTTCAATGAATTCGAAGCTGAAGAGTTCCAAAAAAAATTCCTGGTGCGTTTTAAGATGTTGACCAGAAACCTCAACATTTTCGCACTTTCTTTAGTTTTTTTGCTTTTAACAAAAACACAACATTAAATTTCCCAAAAAATTAACACAAAAAATTTTTTTTCGGGTGTACCGTTACGTTAGCACGCTAGAACCCAGGGCACATTAATTTTAACGCATAGTTCGTAGCACAGTGGAGTAATCACCTTAGACCCCCAAGACCTTCTCGAGATACGATCGAGACCGACATGTGAATCGATTAAGCTATGTCCGTCTGCCCGTCTGTCCGTCTGTCCGTCTGTCCGTCTGTCCGTCTGTCCGTCTGTCCGTCTGTCCGTCTGTCCGTCTGTCCGTCTGTCCGTCTGTCCGTCTGTCCGTCTGTCCGTCTGTCCGTCTGTCCGTCTGTCCGTCTGTCCGTCTGTCCGTCTGTCCGTCTGTCCGTCTGTCCGTCTGTCCGTCTGTCCGTCTGTCCGTCTGTCCGTCTGTCCGTCTGTCCGTCTGTCCGTCTGTCCGTCTGATCGTCTGTCCATCTGTCCGTCCGTATGTGTGAAGTTTTTAGGTCTTTAAAATTTGGATAGCCAACACAATTAATTGACAAACAACATACTGAATCAAGTAAAAAAAAACTTTTAAAGAAGGTGTTACATGGTTATAGAACGGTTGGGTATTTAAAAGTTCGTTACAGACGAACTCTTGCAGTAACTCACTTCTTTGTAACACGGTTTGACTGGGCTATTAACGGATGTTTTCTATAACCCGGATTACCGAAGTTAAAGGAAACTTAATATCTTTTTTAACTCTATTGCTCGTTTTGTATTTAATGTGAAAAGATACGATCACATCTTAGTACACGCAAAGAAAATTCTTGGCTGCACATTTGATTATTTCTTTAAGTACAATGCGTTAATATGCTTACACGAAATCATGTTTCCCGGGCAACCTGAGTAACTAGTCAACACATTATCTTTGCTCAATCCAAAAGAACTTTTACACTTATTCAACCTAGGCACTCCTCCCTTATATCTGAACGCCAGTTCTTCGTGTATGCAACCCGTTTGAGAAACTGCCAACCAATCGAGTAAAAATGAATTGGATATTCAAAGGTTTTTAACTGCACTTTTGGAGCACTTGGCCATTATGTAAAAACTTTTAATTTTTAAACTTCTTCCTTTAAGTTTAGGTTGCAGTACCTTATTTAGCTTCACTATATTATAATTAGGAAATATTGCCTTAATCTGTAAGCTCTGATCCTTTAAAATTAAAATTGAATTAAAATTGAATGAATAGATTTATATTAAAATATAGTCTAAAAGGGCTTGACAAAAATGAATAAAAAATAAATAAATAAATAATTATACCTCTCGCCACAAGCCGCTTAAAGTGTACATTGTTCTGGAAGTAGCGGCTACCATTTTCATTTCAACCAAGCCTTACAGTCAAACGTCTTCATCTTAACTTCATATCCTTAAAGCAACTTATTGAATAACAGCCCTTCAAAGACTATTCTCTGTTATAAGCCATAGCGCCAAAAGCCTTTGCTGGCTACTTGCTTAATAACAATTTTAATTGTATATCGATGTGCTAATAAATAAATATATAAACTAAACATATCTTTCACTTGGAGGTATACTCCGCATCGTCGATCATGCACCAATTTAATTGGTTTTCTTCCAAATGCAATTGAACTAATTCGATAACACTTAAGTGTCATCGATATGCACTAACAATCGTTACTGACTGTCATGAGAATATAAAACCTTATCTCCGTTGTTCTATAGATACCACCCACAAAAGGTACACCAACATCAAGTACTCACCAATAGCTATACCTATATATAAACCATCCAAAACAGGACTTACATTTAAATCAATTCCCTGGCCATAAATCGATAAGCTGCATAGCACTCCCCAGCATTCAAACCGAGGATAATAAATCAGAATTAGGGACAACAATAATTGATCTATGGAATCGAATTGAATTATCTGCAGTGGAAGGGTGGCTTTCTGCGGCAGAGAAGCACCTCACCCTTCTTCAGTGCACTTTACCGCACATTTATCATTAAAATTTAGATTAATGGATACGGCGATCTTAATTAGATTCGAGTGGATAGATGTCACAAGATTCTGCTAATTTGATGTCATGCTAATATCCGGTTGGCATTCCTTCGGTCGCTAATTAACGCCATATCCGAATGACTGTCTGATCTGGACGAACATTATAAAAAAACAAAAGCTATACCTAAAAGATGCGGGATACATTGACTCGGGTTGTGTTATATTGGCCACCACTGGCTGCTGCCATTGCGTTGTTACATGAAGTTCATCCATATTCTGTTTGTTTCCGACCTTAATCGGATTAATTACTCAAATATGAAGTCGGATGGCAATTACACAGTGACGTTCATTGAAATTAGCTCATTAGCATAGCGCTTTGATTGCCATCGTGTCAGCAGTGTCTTCATCTTCATCCATGTCATTGAGGTAATAATGAGCATGGCAATGAGATGACTTACACTTGCTATTTGGTTACACGTGACGGCAACATCTGTCTGGGTCTTACGTGGGGATAAGTTTACAAACATTGAGGGTCATTTGTACTTTGGCCGAACGGATCAAGCAAGGGTGTTATAGGCTCTATTATTGGGATGATACATATAAATAGTCGCTGAAACGGCAGCTTGCAGGGGAATTATGCAACAAAATTTCAAATTATCTGTATCCTGTATAGATTGATAAAAAACGTCTGGTATCACCGGCCTGGTCTGGTGTCACAAGCCCAAAAAAAAATTGTTTCAAAGCATTCAAGAAAGCAACGTTTTCGTAAAACGACACACGGATAATAGCGAGTTGATATGTCCAACTGTTCAAAATCATTTGACGATTCCTAAATGAAAATGCGATGCCTCGACCCATTTAAGGTAGCTCTTATTGTACCTTACAACTTTTTTCAAATACCCCTACTACAGAGAGCATGCTTGCTAGATCCTCCGTCGACGCCGTTAAAAGTCTTCCCGAAGTCTTTAAAAAACAGCTGAAGTGGCGATATGAATTCATTACACTGTTCATAAAAGTTGCTAGGGTTTTTATGAAACAAAGCAGAAAAAACCACTAGGGAAACCTCCTTGCTTTGCATCAAGCTTATTTTCGGTAAGGTAAGGTTAAACAGGGGTGTGGTGAAGAGAACCACTTTAATGGTAAGTTTGTAACATGGTGAAATAATCGCCGTAGACCGACAGTTGAATTGATTAAGCCCTGTCCGTCCGTATGTGCGAAGTTTTTAGGTAAAACCTGGGGAGTGTTTTGGTTCTCATTTTGTATGAATACTTATAAGATCGGCCAACAGCCAGACCCACAATCGACTTCAATGTGAGACTACCTCTAATTCACATTAAATTTCACAATGTATTTTGGTCGAGTAAGACAAGCCGTGGAAATTCAAATTTTGTTGCTGAGCAAAAGTGGCTAGAACATTTTAATTAGGCAAAAAATTAGTCGCCCACAGCATCGACCATGCCCACTTTTACCATGTAAGATCTCCACAAACCTGATTTCTCGGAAAATTTATTCTAAATTGAAAAAAAAAAAAAAAAAAAATTCTGTGACAAATAAATAAAGACATTGCTAAATTTGTTTTATACAAAGTATTGTGCTCCGCCCACATTTAGGGGCGTTTTTAGGAAAAAACTGTTTTTTAAGCAATAATTTTCGCTTTTTTACGCGTTCTCTCAGAATTAATTGATTTTAATTTTTAGCCCAAACACATTTTTAGGGGCATGGCTAATAAAAGTAATTTACATACAGCATATGAATTCAAGGCAAAATTTTAAATTTTAAATTTGGTGTTACATGGTAAATAGGGTCGGGTATTTAGAAGCTTGTTACAGACGATCTCATGCGCTTACTCACTTGTTTATCATATGAAAGTTGTGATCGTGATCGCTTAGCACTTAATTTGTTGCCCGGAATCTGCCCGTAAATAATCCTATTGCCATGAGCCTGCCATATATTTGTACACATGCCATATGTCTCTCATACGTACTATTATGTTGTAATCAGCAGGTCGACACCATTTTCCTGTGTATTTCCGCGTGGTTTTCCACGCCAAAAAAATACTGTTACCTCAAAACCCTTTGGTATTTACTATGGCTACTTGGCTTTTCAGCAAAACTATGGGGTCAATGATTTAAAATGAAAGGCACAACTTTATACCGATTTAACCATACTTGGTTTCCTGTTGCTCATTACCTACTACGGGCTTTTGTGCCTTGTTTTGCTGCAAACACAGGCAGTGTACCTACTTGAATTGAAGCACATCCTGGTGCGTGAATCTCCTTTCATATAATACAGCATACAAAGCGTTATTTCCTCTTCATTTTTATCCAATGTAGTGCTACAGACCACCAGAAAGGAAGTAGGTACAATGTAGGCAATAGGCCATACGGCGGTGGGTAAGCCAAACTCAGTTGTTAACGCTTTACACGAAACATAAGCCACACTCCATCCATACGTTGCCCTTATGTAGGAATGCCAGCTACAGCAAAGTGTGATCCGCGGGATATCTTTTTGACAGCCAGTCTGCATTTACAAAACCTTTGTTCCATAAGTTGGGTCGGAAAATCATTTTCGTTTAACTTTTACAAAATCAATTGTGTAATAAATAAGGTCGATGGTGGAAAAAGGTACACTCATGGTGAACAATGAACCCAGCTACTATGAAGTGACCAGACGTTGCATAAGTGTAATGCGTCGGAATAAAGCAGTCCATCCCCCTTAGCGTCGGTAGACGCTATACCAATGGTACCTACAAAGCCCTCTCAACACACCATCTTTTCTTTATCGCATCTCGGCTTGACTCCTGCACACATCTGTGGCGAGAATAACCCTCCAATTGCAACCTATCCTGAGCTTGGGCTAGCCACAAAAAGTTTTGTTCACGACTCGTTCGTTATATGCACTTTACATTTCCTGGAACATCGATTTTCACATTTAAGTCAGCGCTTGTTTCCTGTTTACCCGGGAGGAGAGTGAAACTATCATATTACAAACAAGCAATAAAATTCCAATTCAGAAAAATGGAATTTACACGCCATAAAGCAAATCGTCGCTGCTTGGTGCTTGCTCCTGCTGGTGCTTGTGCAGGTCCATCCCTTAGCCATCCGAAGCAAATAATAATAATAAAGGTTTATCCTTTCCTTCATCATTTCAGCAGCCGTCGCCGACTGGAGCCGGAAGCCGTCAGAAAAAAAATATCCTCGAATTGGTTTTGGGGGCCTGATGCTCGTGTTCGGTAGATCCAAGAAGGATCCATCATCGATACATCGGTCGTCGTGCCGGATGTTTGTCAGTCCGATGGTACCAGGAGTTCGAAACTTGCCCGGCGGCATTGGCAGGGCCGGCCAACGATGATGTGCGGAATTTTAATGACAATTTTATAGTTTGATGGCGCGCGCGGCAGTTTGCTTGTAGATCCAACAGGACTAGGAGGGTTGCCGACCCACCTGCTACAAGCCACACTCTAACACCGTGCGTCGTTCTGCTTTAACGTGATTTGAATAAATTACCAAGGATTATGGTGACGAAAAAAACAACAGTTTATGGGTATGTACAAACACACATCCTGATGCGCGTGGGAACGAGTTGCGGTGACTGTTAAGCGAGCAATTGAATTTAGTTTGTATTTTTGCATACTAAGCGCGTTACACCCTCTCCTCATATTGGCTTGGTACGCATGGAAGCTGACAATCTGACTGTAAAAATAATATAAAGTTCGGCACAATAAAATATTAACGATCTATGAAATTGAATTTAAAGTGTGCTTCTTTGTGTGGTGTGTGTGGCGGTCGCCTATATTTTCCGCTACGAAATTTGAATCACATGTTTCGAATGAGTTAATGTTATTAAATCGCATTCATGAGCACAACGTGATTTTTAAATTGCCTAGACCCCAGGAGCATTGTTTTGTTGATGATTGCGGACTAGTTATAGTGGTTAGAAGTTTTTTTTTATAGATCGTTAATAAGTGTTCACCTAATCGCATGTTGAGCGGTATTTCGGCAACCACAGAGTATGGTTGGAATGGTAATCAAAATAGCTGACGGAAAATGTGCTCAAAAATAGGAACCTACATAGGTATCTATATCATATTTCGTTATAGTATTTAACAGGATGTAAAACTTTCTGTGGTTTTACCTGACACACATATTTTTCATATAAAAAAGTTTGCGAACGCGACGATTCAAATGGAAAGAAAAGCAATAGACCTATACAAGCTTAGATGTGTGACGTTCTAACTTTAGCTTTTTCGAAGATTAAACGCTATATCGTAGCGTTTCATCTACCTATGACATGTTTTCGAAAAGTTTCAAACCTCATTGAGGCGAAACAATTGTTGAGGGGAACGAAGGTGTTTTTGGATTGTGCAAGCTTATTTCATGGAAATGCTTCCTTAACAACGATGTACATGTGTACCTCAATCATGAAATAGTGCAACCATATAAGGGTAAGGCCCTTAGGAATCCCTATGAACGATGGATAGCTGCTCATAAGCCTTAAACATGACATGAAAGGGTTTCATACGGAATGGTAAAAATCCACGCAATCCATCTCCTTTTACTATAGCCCTTATGTTGGGCCTACACTGTCAATCCAAAAATCATTGGCAAGAAACATGGCAATGTCAGGGGGAATTGAAATTAGATGATCAACCGTTTACAAAGGTTTATACATCTTTTTGTAAAAAAAAACTATTATCATAACTAAAGAGACGAAAATTGTGAGATTAAGTTATTAAAAGTAAATAAACTAAAAATTTGGGATCCATAATAAATTTACAAATAGTTACTGGACTGAAAACTAACCAGACTTTGTAATTTGATGTACACCTTTACACGGGAATATGCGTCAAGGAATCACGTCACATAAAACCAGCTAGTAAGTGCTGCAGTGTGAAGAAACTACAGTCCGTTAAACGGCCCGATCCTATCCCACATTACTGCTTTATAACATAAAAATTTTTTTGGCGATTTTTGGTTATCTTATACTTTAAAAAGGGGGCGTGGTCTAATTACCCTTATTACAAACAATCAATATTAGCATAGATATCTCGAACTTTTGCCTACATGTAAGCAGAAATGTAATTTTTTGGTTCAAATTCGATATTTTCACGAATTTTCACATATGAAGATGGAGGGCGGACTTTGACGGCTGGAATTCGTTGTATTCACTAAAGTCTCCACTGTTGGGGAAATTTCGGTATACCTATTTTAATTACAGCGGGTGTCCCATAATAAATTGAATCGAAAACTTTTTTATCGCCATATCACATTGTCTCTGTGACTGTCTATTTGGTTCGTCCCGAACAAGCACATCATCATTGCTTCCGTTTTAACGATGAAGGCGATCCACATGGACAATTTCCATTTTCGCTCTTGGTCCTCGTTGAATTCGAAAGACTACATCATTAATTCGCGTAACAATTTGATAGGGCCCTTCCCAGTCCTGCTGCAACTTCGAGGATTTTCCTTTTCTACGATTGGGATTGTAGAGCCACACTAGATCTCCCACGTTAAATTCCGGTGCCGTTGCTCTAGCATCATATCGGGTGTTCATTCGATCACTCGCAATTTTTATATTTCTTCTGGTCCTCTGGTGAATGTCGTTGATCCTTTATCTGAGATCCACTGCGTAGTCCTCTTCGCATTTTGGTCCTTCTAGTAGTCGGCAATTACAAGAATGTAACGGTTGCCGTTCTCAGTTTCTGAAAACGGGCCTGCGAGATCGACGGCGATTCTCTCAAAAGGGGCTCCCACGTTGTACCAATGCATTTTGCCTCTTGTTTTGGTGTGGTGCACCTCCGACACCAGCTCCCGACATCGTTTCTACCAATAAAAGCGTTCAAAAATCTTTTCCAGTGTCTTGTTGATTCCCAAGTGCCCGCCAGATACTCCATCGTGCATTTCTCGTAGAATCTCCTGGACCTTCGACCTTGGGACCACAAGCTGCATCTTGAGGGATTTTCCGTCTGGCATTTCCCATTTTCTACGTAGAACACCGTCTTGTATATGGTGAGAGAGACCCACTGCGCCCAGTACGCCTTTAAGGTAGGACTTCTGTCAGAGATATCCCTTGCATTCGACTTTTCCAAAGATTCCTTCGACGAAATGATTGGCTCGATGTCAGGATCCTCTTGTTGTGCACTACGAAGTTCCTCCATTGCTCCAGCCTTCTGCAGGTTCAGCTCTTATTCTCTGGACAGAATTACCTTCGCCCTTTTCTTCTTGTCGCACGCAATACTTACAACTAGGCTCACATGGTCTCCGGGATAGCGCGTCGGCGTTACAGTGCAGTCTTCCTTTGCGATGTTATATCTCGAAGTCATAAGCCTGCAATCGCTCGATCCATCTTGCGACTTGACCCTCTGGATTTTTGAACTGAAGTAACCATTTGAGAGCTGCGTGGTCTGTACGCATAATGAACTTGTGGCCACTCAGGTACTTCTGGAAATGCTTCGTCGCCAGTATAAGAGCAAGGAGTTCTCGCCTGGTAACGCAGTAATTTGTTTCTGGTCGGGTTAGAACTTTGCTGAAGTATGCTTCCACTTTCTCCTGCCCATCGTGTAATTGCGACAATACTGCGCCAACACCCACATTGCTAGCGTCTGCGTCCACAATAAATGTCTTGCCAGGGATGGGGTAAGCTAATATCGGTGCTGCGCAAAGTCTTCCTCAAAGCCGTGTGAACACATATCTCAAGTTGTCTCGATGTTCAGCGAAGTTTTTCCCACAACGATGAAATCGTCCGAGTACACCAAGCAGGTTCTCCACGTCAAACCATGTAAGACACGTTCCATAAGACGCTCAAAGTTGGCCGGAGCGTTACAGAAACCAAATGGCATTACATTCATTACATCATTTTCTCTGTCTTCTGGATGGATCTGCACCTGCCAGTAGCCACTTTTCAGGCCAAGGGTGGAAAACCATTTTGCTCCAGAGAGT
The DNA here is from genome assembly GCA_947623515.1 of Neoascia interrupta. Classification (NCBI taxonomy): domain Eukaryota; kingdom Metazoa; phylum Arthropoda; class Insecta; order Diptera; family Syrphidae; genus Neoascia; species Neoascia interrupta. Next base: position 30,316,457 of record OX392464.1, on the reverse strand, counting down.
GTGTCCCAGGTTTCGTCAATTCGAGGCAAAGGGTAGCTGTCCTTCTTCGTGACATCGTTTAGCTTCCGGTAGTCTACGCACCAAATAGTCTACGCGATCAAACCTTTCTTTTCCATGGTTGATATCATCTCTTCAACCTCCGCGTCTTTTGCCAAAGGAAGTCGTCTGGCAGGTTGGCGGATCGGGTTGGCATCTCCGGTACCTATGCGGTGCTGTACTAGGTGTGTTCGACCAAAGTCTCCATCCTGTGATGTAAATATATCAGCAAACTCACCAATGAAATTCTCCACCATGGTTTTCTGCTCTTGATCTAGCTCAGAGTGTCCAGAATAGTCTTGCAAAGCTCTGCAAGTTTTGTTGGAGAGACTGGACTCACAGATTCACTCTCAGTTATAGTCGATACGCATCTTCCAATCACCTCTCCTTGTCTAAGCTTGGATTCAACACCCTGACCGGTATCATGCTGTTTTTTGGTTCCGCAAGAATTTTTCCCACGAAATATTTCTTGAATTCTTTTTCAATATCTGGCTCAACTAGATAGAATCGGTAGTTCAAAGGATCGCCTTCCAAACGCGTTCAAAGTACTGTCTCGACGCCATATCACATTATTAAATAAAGCACTTTTTTTCAATTTGGAGCAAAAATATTGATTAAAATGCATTTTAAAATTTACGCTTAAACTAGTTGCCACTCTCACTGGAGGAGGTTTACTAATAATATTTTTCCTTTTTATGTCTGACATTAATTAGGAGATGCTGAGTGCTAAATTTCAGCCCTTTAAGACCTCTTACAGTTTTGCAAGCTTGGGAAGTAGTTGCACATTTAGACCGATTGTGGGCGTGTCTTTGGGCAGGTTTTATCACTTGAATTGCCTTGCATGACATAAAGCTAACGTACTTTCGTAGAAACTGTAAAAACATGTGACATACAGACGGACAGACGGACGAATGGACGGAAATGGCTTATTCGATTCAGAATTAAGGTCTAACATTTTTATTTTACCGTACTTTAAACTTTGTGACAAACTTAATATACCCACCTATTCTATGGAATGGGGTATAAACACAAGGCCTCGCAGGCTGGTTTTGAGGTAAAGCTATTCGATTTTAATACTCTACCCAAAGTAGCTTTATAAACTATAATTGTAACACAGTAAGCAAATCACAGAAGACACCTAATAGGGGGACTCCACTTTTAGGTTTAAAACAGGACTCCACTTTTAGGTTTAAAACACTCGCATTTAAAACAGAGATTAACGTTGAAAGATTAAAAGTAAATCCAAAACAGTTTCCACCGGAAAGAAGAAGGTCAACTTGACGTATGCTCTCGTTTTTGGCAAAACATTCAGCGCGATTCAAATTAATTTCAAAGCTCTACACAAAATGATTTATTTCGATGTGTCCGAACATGCGACATGCCGATATTTTTTGATGCAGATGATGTCACTTTTGTGATCACATTAGAATTTTACTGCTGATCTTAATGATATTTTCCCATTACTCACGTAATGAAACTAAAATGTGAAATATGCTGAAAAGACTTCAATCCACAAAGTTGAAAGTTTCAACTTGTCAAATCGCCCGTCAGAAGCATTCTGTTGCAGTAGCTTTTTTTGACAGGTTCAACCACATCCATATTAACACAAGCATATACCGTTGTGTACTGCAAATCTCTTTTACATAAATAAAAAATCACAGCTGCGTTACTGTGATCTTATCCAACTGTCAATTAAATCTCACTTACCTTTTTGCTTTTTATACCCTGGGCATATTGATTTTAATGCATAGACTTTAACAGAGTCAAATAATCAACGCAGAGCCCTAAAACCCTTTAGAGATACAATCGGCACCGACAGGTGAATTGATTACGTCATATCATAGAGAAATAAAACTTGGTACACAACTTAGTTCTTCTGTTGCACAGACATCAAAATGCGACATCAGACACAGACATCATTTTCTATCAAAATGCGTTTTAGTCAAGTTAGACAGGGCCTAGGAGCTTAAATTTTGATTCACAGCAATATTGTCAAGAAGCCTATTGAGGCAAAAATTGAACCGCCCACACCATTGACCATGTCCAACTTTAAGGGGGCGTTTTTAGAAAAAAAACTGTTTTTTCATAAATAACTTTTGCTTTTTACGCTTTTTCTCATGATTCTAAAGAAATAAGAATAAATTGATTTTAATTTTTAGCTCACGCCCATTTTTGGGAGCGAGGCCAATACAAAGAATTGACATACGGTACATGAGTTCGAAACAAAAAAACTTTTAGATTCGGTGTTATTATGGTAAATAGGGTCGGGTATAAAAAAGTTCGTTTCAGAACAACTCTTGCACTTACTCATTTGTTTGAACTGATTTTCTTATTCAACTTTCATGCTTTGAATTCTTTTAAAACCTACGGCAATATCAATAAAAACATCAATGGAAATATTTCTATCAACTTATTGCCTTGCGCATTGCTAATAGAGCCATTCGGTTAACCGCAAAAGGCAAACTCGAAGGTAATGTTCTAAAATCGTTAATTCAAGGATAGAAAACCATGCAAATTATTAAATAATCATGCAGCGATGGTACCTATCCATTATCGAATTGTTTTGGTTCACAAAATTCACTTGACTTCAGACAGCTTTCAGTAAAAGACTCTGATTATCCTTCACAGTTAACTCAATTTTGCTCTCACTACTGAAAGAATTGACTAAGCGGTTGACCAAAACAAGCTGACCACCAGAACATTGCATTCAAGTGGTCAACTTCATATTTTTCCACTTGATTTGGCCTCTTATGCAAGACCGTTATCTCTTGTTGAACAATAGGCATGGTCGAATCCGAGCAAATCATGCTTTGTCTGTACAAAACGAGAACCATACGCCAATTTCCAGCATCGATTTTGAAAAGCTAAAAAGCGCACAAATATAGTCAAGCGAGAAAACATGATTTAACTACTTCACGATTCAGCCGCGATCGTCTCTTTGAAAAAATATTGAAGTCTCACTCACTCTACAACAAAAAATATTTCGGAAATAATAAACTTAAGCTGCCAAGAGTCTATAGAACACTTTCTCTGCCACTGCCCAGCTCTCCAAGAACGAGGCTAACCTTCTTAGGAGTCAGGTTCTTTGATAGCCTGGACGACCTGGCAGGAATATCACTACTTGACCCAAAAAGATTTATTAAAAGACCAGGTTGGTTCAGTTAGTAAGACATATTTCCAACCATGTTTGTCTACCTCACAAGGGTAATCACAATGGGCCAATCTGGCCACCGAGTGAACTTGCACTAGTTGCAAACAACCCTTTCCAACCTAGCCTAACCTAAGCTGCTAAAGACCAAAAAAGCAGAGTTAAAGTACGTTATTGCAAAATTGTATCAAAAATTATAAGAAAAACCTAGCAAGAAATACAAAAACTTTAGATTTCTTGAGACAAAAGATGTTAACAGCACTCACTTCGAGTTTTTATTCGGAGCTTACAAGTAGATTGACAGCTGAAATGAAAGTTCAAGTTGACTCCGAAGTGTCTAGAAGACAGCTGCCACACCAGAGTATTGCTGCCCAAGGAAACCTTTGAATAGCTTCCTAGAGCTTATGACTTTAAAGAGCACAATAATGTGGCAAGTAAAAAAGAAAAATCCCCTTAAACTACCCTACAGCATTGTACAAAATCATCGGTTCGCGTCAAAAGAGCTTTAATTTTTCCATAATATTCTCAGAATGAGAACAATAACATAGGATGTAGATACCAAAAACTATCCGTGCACCAAGCACTCGTATAGAAGAGAAGCGCAACATCTGGGGCGAATTGATCCCAAACCAAATTGGCCCCAGTTTTCGTGGCTTCACCTCTTGTTACGAAATGCATGCAAGCATCCGGACGAATCGTGATTGCCAGGGGATTGCATTGGAAATCTAAGCAATCCGAAACGAGAAGAAAACAAAGCCCTTGTTGTAGAAAGCTGAAATCTCAAATCTACCTGCTGGTTAAATTAACTGCAGAATATTTGAATGCAAGCAAAGGATTCATTGGTGCATATTTTTGTTCCATGAACCCAAGAAATATATTTCATGTGTAAAGAATGTTTCTTCGAGATTGTGGTGTTCTGATTTCAACATTTTTGTATCCATATTTATTTGAGAGTATTTATGCGGCTTTATAGGTATGGCTTAGATCTACCCTTTTATTTTTCTGTAGTTTAGTTTTCAAAAAACAGCACAGGACTTCTGCCCACCAAAAAACAATTTACCTTAACAACTGAGGCACAAATTGCCGACGCCATTCTCGTCATTATTGCCTCTAACAGGAGACAAACGAAAATTGAGTTTGACATTTGCTTTCGAATCATTTTCGAAGGCTGCTAAAGCAAATCCTTTCCATATTACGGGCAAAAATTATTTATCCCCAGCCTAGACATTTATTTTGCCAACACACAGGCTCTTAGGGGTGTGCACACCAAAATAGAAACAATTAGTTGCGGTGCTAATGACAGTGATAAATAACGGTAAATGTACATACAATATGCGAAAATTACCGGGCAAATTGCATTTAATATTCGCAACTAATTGCAGCCATTAAACACTTTCCTCCTTAAAGCTAAGGCGGCAAAGCATTCGGCTATAGTTTTCAAAGGCGATGTAGGTAAACAGGCAGGCGAATATATATGTATGCAAGCTTGATGTGGTATCTCTCCACACCTCTGGAACGCCTGCCTGGGAACATCATATGGCCATAGTAAGGGAATGGGTCCGTGCTATTCCTAAAAGGAGTATCAGTGTAAATGGCGAGCACACACAGCCACGTAGTTCCGGGGCCATTATCCTCTCTCTGTCTAAGGTGCTAAATGATCTGACAGAAAATCTTTGATGCCTGCTTCCTTAAACTTTCCTCGACAAAGTGTTATGGATAACCATATGCGTGTCCGGATGGCAGCAGCATTGTCGTCGTTTAAATGAAGACGTATCGTTGAAATGGGTGATAGGCGCAAAATATAAGCATCAAAGGTACGCAAAACCATTTGAAATCCCGTTCGTAATTATACACACATATGGATGCCGCTGTACCCAAAACGAGAGTCAGGTAAGGTATAGCTACACAGAAAAGCTAAGGATAGTATAGTCGGATATTAAACGTTTAAGTGCTTTGATAGGGGTCCTGTCATACCGTAGTCGTGCGTATGATGATGATGGATGTAATGGATAAAGTCATTTGGAAAATGCCTGTAGGAGATGATGATATTTCCGTAAGCTCTGATCGCACATGTGACTGCGCCTTGAAAGGAGTTTCTTAATGTGGGCCAGGGCGATGGTTCAACCACTTTTCATGGCACCTCGTTGATGGCAAGTGCTTTTGAGCATTAGTTTTTAAAGGTAGCATGCTGCTTGCAATTAAAAGCAAAATGTTAGAGTCGTTACGAATTGTTGTTTTCTGTACAAGGCAATGGGAAGTTGTCTTCAGACATCTTAGGTATCTCCAATTGCTTTAGTAATATTATGGCATTTATTTAGAAAAAAAGTGTCAAATATTTCCAATCGCTGAAAATAGGTATAAATAACAGCAATCCATAACTCCCGTATAGGGTTCATTCAAGCAAATTGCGTCTATCAAACTGGAACGTGATAACTCGTATCAGGAGCTACGTACATAGGTATATTACTTTATTACAAGTCGGAAAATAAGCGAATAACTGAAATGCTCTCTTTAAGACAAGTGCTGTAAAAGTAAGCAAGAAGTTAATGTAAGATTTTTCACAAGACGACGTTTATCTTAGCAAAGAATAAAATACTCTAAAGGGGAGTCTTTAAAGGATGAACAGAATTTTCACAAAAGAATTCAATATTTCAAGTGTTGTCCTTCTACCCTTGTCCTATATAAACATACCCTCGGACGCGATGGCACCAAAAATCGTTTTACGACAAAATTACGTTGATTGATTGGCAACCCAAAAAAACCTATACTAGAAAAAAATTCCAGTAATTTGGCTTTAAAAATGGTCAAATACATATTTAGGGGTAGTTTCACCCCGTCTTATTAGCCGAAGGGTTAATTTTTTTATAAACTATTAATAATTGATTCAACTCAGAGTCAGAAAAACAGTTTTCACGCATCATTTAAGTCAAAAATTTTAAATGTAGAAATAACCCCCATTTTGGGGTACTTTTCACCCCCTTTATTTAATCCGAATGTTGAATTTTTCATAAAGTATTACGTAATATTCAAATCAAAGGGCAAAATCAGAGTTTTTGACACCAAATAATACTCAAAGCGTAAATATAGGGAAAACACTCCTATTTAGGGGTATTTTTGGGTGATTTAAGGGTGAAGCCAAAATATCTTGAGAAAAAAACCCGAAATTCGTGATCAGCGTTAAAAAAAAAAAACCTATAGTAGAGCAAATCTGGTGTTGGCCGGAAGATTTACAAACCCTCCACCCCACCCCCCAAATTAACTGGAGTAAGTCGGCGAAACGGTTGCCTCAATGTAGATATTCCGTTAAGTAAATATGCGTTTGTCTTTCAAGTGGAGATTTTCGCTATCCTATGCACAAAAGAAGACGTTGTAAAAGACGTAAAAAATAAAGGCCTTAAAATTATTGATGCCGTCAATATCATTAAAAAGGAAAAGCAACGCACGGAAGGAGAAAGAGACAAGTGTGATCAGACGCGGCCTTCAAATTTGTATGCTCTCCTTTGAAAGAACTGAGAGCATAAACGATATTTATAAAATAAAAATGATACTTAACATCGGGGTTAAAATCGAACCCATGCGAAAGGGCAATAGACTGATACCACAGTGTAAGCGATGCCAAGAATTCAGGCACACAAGTGCCTACTGCCAAAAAGAACCACGTTGCGTGAAATGTGCCAGAAAACACCTGTCAACAGAGTGCAAAGTTGACATAAAGGCTCCAGCAGTTTGCGCCAATCGCCACGGAAACAACCCCGCGAACTATCGAGGATGCGAAGTAGCCATAGAGCTGCAAAAGGGACGAGAACCTCTTAAGGAAAATACTAGAGGTCAGAATCAAAGCCTAGGACGCCCAAAACCTGCTGAAACTCCTAAGCCAAAGACTCCAAAGACGCCAAAGCCGATCAAAAGTGCGAGATTGGCAAAGGAGGCGTCGACAAAAGGCGTAAAAGCTCCACAAAAGAGCGGCGCCAGTTCAAGTGCAGCGGAGAAACCACCACTGGTCGAACCGAAATCATACGCACAGGTTGCGGCAAACGAAAACAAGGCAAGATCGCCCACAACATATGCAGTGTCTCAGATCCTCGCTGTAATCTTGGAGAAACTTGAGGATCAGACTAAAATCAACAAAGTTATATTTGACAAATTGAGCAAGCTCGAGTTTAAGCCTCGAAAAAATTACAAGAGAACATGAATATGAAACAGTTATTTAAAATACTAACATGGAATGCAAACGGCCTTCTGAATAAAATAGACGAACTTGAAGTATTTCTACGGAAAAACAATATTGATATTTGCATGATTGAGGAAACTCACCTTAAAAACGGGTCTACACCCGAACTTAAAGGTTACAATGACTATCACGCACATCACCCTTCGCAAAATTCGAGAGGAGGATCCTCCCTCTACATTAAGAACTGCAAAAAGCACTTCAAGAACACAGAAGTTGAGCTAGACTCTATGCAGATCAGTTCAGTTTCTGTAAAAATTGACTGCTTAGATTATAATATTGCATCTTGTTATTTCCCGCCAGGATATAGACTGGTGGAAGACGATCTTGATCGTATGTATGACTTCATTGGGTCCAATTTTATCATTGGGGGTGACTTTAACGCGAAGCATACTTTTTGGGGCTCACGATGCAATTCAACAAGAGGCAGATTACTGTACAAAAATAGTATGAAGCGTGGGGTGGACTTTTTCTCCACGGGTAAGCCAACATATTGGCCAACCGACAGGAATAAGAAGCCTGACCTTGTCGATTTTTTCATCGCTAAAGGGTACCCCGAATACCTTACGCGAATTGAAGAGTGTTATGATCTTTGCTTAGACCACTCAGGAGTAATCTTGAAGATGGGTGGAAGACTTGCGAAAATAGAAAGAGCTCCTAGATTAGCTAGCAAAAACATGAACTGGGACGCCTTCAGAAAGGACTGTAAGGAGGGTGTTGGCTTGAATGTGCCATTGAAAACTCCTTTCGAGTTAGAAACAACAGTTGACAAATTCATTGAAGCAATTCAGAGCGCTGCTTGGAACAACAATTCGTCCCAAAAGAACGAAGTGGGCATGTACGTAAAACTATCCGCACGAAATCGAAGAATTGATTCGTGAAAAGAGAAGAGCGCGTAGGAGATGGCAAGGCACGAGGGCTCCCCCAGACAAAACCCTCTCGAACCACCACTCTAACAAACTGAAAGGAATGTTGCAAGATCTTGAAAAACGGGAGGTCACTGAATACCTTGAATGCTTGTCGGCGGATAGGAGCTCAAACAACTCGCTGTGGAAAGCAGTTAAGTCTATCAAGAAACCTATAATCCACTCGGCACCAATAAAAAAAGCTAACGGCGAATGGGCAAGAGAAGACAAAGAGAAAGCGAATTTGTTTGCTGAACATTTAGAAGAAACATTCAAGCCTTTCGACGGTCCGCCGTTGGCTAACGTTCTAAACAACAACGCGGAGCCTGATAGCTTTAGAATGAAAAAAGTTTCGCTAATTGAACTCCGACAGACAATTAGCAAACTTAAAAATAACAAGGCCCCGGGTTACGACCTGATCACTGGCGAAATATTGAAAGAGCTACCAAAAAAGGCATTAGTCAAGCTACTTTATATGATAAACGCTTCTCTTAGACTTCTATACGTTCCAAGACAATGGAAAGTTGCTGAAGTCATTATGGTTCCTAAACCGGGGAAATGCGCAAATGATAAAAAATCTTATAGGCCCATATCGCTTCTGCCGATAATATCGAAAGTATTCGAGAAACTTCTGCTGAAGCGATTACAACCAATAATTACAGAAAGACGCTTGATCCCTGATCATCAATTCGGTTTCAGACCTAACCATTCCACAATAGATCAAGTCTACAGAATAACGCATGAAATTGAAAAAGCCTTAGAAGGGAAAAAAATATGTTCAAGTGCTTTCCTCGACGTATCGCAAGCCTTCGACAAGGTATGGCACGAGGGCTTGAAATATAAGCTACGGCAAAACTTGCCGGAAGACATGTTTAAAATATTGGAAAATTATCTTGAAAGCAGACTCTTTCGTGTTAGGTGTAGTAGTGAATACTCGAGTTTCAAGAAAATTCGGGCTGGCGTACCCCAGGGAAGCGTCCTCGGTCCGACCCTGTTCCTGCTCTACACAAGAGACATACCTCTAGATGACGAGACAGTCGTGGCCACGTTTGCGGACGATACGGCCATCCTGGCAACAGGTGAATCAGTCGAGTCATCAACGAGAAACCTCCAACGAGCATTGGACAGAATTTGTGTCTGGACGAAGACTTGGCGAATCGCTCTTAACGAGAACAAGTCTACGCATGTGAATTTCACTTACAGAAGGGTTGACAATTTACCTCTGTTCATAAATTCTGCACAAATACCTTATGCAAATGAAGCGAAGTATCTAGGGATGACACTGGACGCTAAACTTAGGTGGAAACCACACGTAAAGAAAAAGCGTGACGAGCTCGACATTAGGCTCAGGGAAATGTATTGGCTTATTGGAAGATTTTCAAAACTAAGCACATATAACAAACTGCTCTTGTACAGGCAGGTGTTAAAGCCGTCCTGGACATACGGTATACAACTTTGGGGTTGTACCAAGCCGAGCAACATGTCCATGTTGCAGACTTTCCAAAACAAGACGCTAAGAGCAATTGTGAATGCTCCATGGTATATCAGGAATAGTGACATTCACAGAGATTAAGAATAGCTACCGTGAGCGAAGAAGTAACAAACTTTGCTCGAAAGCTAAATGCTCGCCTTTATGTTCATTGCAACAATGCGATGATCCGTACTCTCAACGAGACTCTTAACGATGTAAACATTGAGCGACGACTACAAAGAACAAGACCCTTCGATCTAGCGACTTAGGGTGAAGCCGCACGAATGAACGGCTTAGTAGGTGCATTCACTGGATAGCAACCTACCCAATGCGTTAAGCACTACGGAAGCGTAAACTACTTGTAAAGTTAACTTACAACTAAGTTAACTTTACAAGTCAAGAAGTATTATGAGAGAGCGAAAATTTACTACTATGAAGTGCGTTCTGGCAGTTTCATAGTGTCTCCCATAAATGGGTGGTTTTTTTAGCACGTGGAAATCGGGCATAACCAATATCAGCCACCTCGGTATTATAGACCTGCTGTAGTGGGCGTATTGGTATCTTTGAAAGATTTTGGAGTTTTAGCCTCCGTTCACCCTAGTATTCAAAAAAGAAAAAAAATTAGCTAATCGGGCAATATTGTGAATAACACGTGGAGGGCAAGAAGCATATGCGTTTGCAACGACAACCAAGCGCTGTCTGTGACAGAGCTTAAGTCGCTGCTGATCTCTGGTGAGCACTGAGCTTGCTGGACAAGGCGATAAGCTACTGAATAGCCTGATGTTCAACTTGCGCCCCTCTTGCCCTCCAACATCCGTTTTTTTTCGTTTTTAGCTTTAACAAAGTTTTAAATTTACGTCTCAGTGAACACGTGTGCGAAGATGCAACAAAAATTTACCTTAGGCGATCAGAATTGCATGAAACTGAAGAATTTACTCATGTTTTTAAGCAAATGTCTGAGTATGGGTAAATTCATTAATTTCAGCTTTTGGGCAAAGCTTTTACATGCTCGAAGTTCTGTATCTAGTTATTCAGTAATTTATGACAAGGTTCAGAAGTGAAAAAAAAAAATCATAAGTTTTTCTCAGAGCCCGAAACAGAGAAAAACTTGTGACACATAATGAGAGCTTGAGAAAAAGTGTATTTTTTTTTGAGAAAAATTAAGTTGCATCAACAGACTAAGACCAACTTATAGTGTTATTTCGCTTGGTAACATCGTTATTAGTTTTTATTATACCGTTGGCATATATTCTACCAATAAAAGAAAAAAAGATACAAGAAAATAAGTTACTCGATTAAAAAAAAACATATGTAAATTATATTAAAATTGGCATCTCTCACGTCATATACGGGTAAAAAAAAATGCTGCCCGTTTTGTAAAATGAAAGTTTTTCATTTGTGCCTCTTATTACATCTGGCACATATTTTCCAGTCTTCTTCCTGGTAGTGGTCAAATAATGCTCCAACACCCCTCACACGAATAGAATTAGCGTCATCCTGGCCAGATTGAGTAAAATTAATTTTTCTTGCAAATATTTCCTAGTGAGGCACCCTCTTAAGTTCAAAAAAGACAATAATTTTTATATCGTACCCCCAAAAAATGCGGCAAATCACTCCTATCCATCAGGGTGAGTTGCGGCACCAAAGAAGAATACAAGCAAAAAGCAAAACGAAAACAAAACTCACCACAGTCAATTCTTAAAATGGCTCTCAATCACAAAAAATACGTCTCACTCACAAAAGCTGGTTTCTGCCTATTTGTTTTTCAAGATCCAAAACAGCACCGAAAAGTTTCAACAGCGTACAACATCACTTGAGACAGAAAATGCGAACTTTCTTGGAATCCACTAAGAAGTCAAACCTAACTTTTGTATTTGTATCCCTTCTGGTGAAAGTGTAGAAGAATTTTTTTTCTCGGTTGACGGCTAATACGATTTTTGTTTGGTGCGGCATCTCTCCCGGAATTATCATAATTTAAATAATCTTTATTTCATTTCTTGTTCTTCATCATGTTCGTTTACTTCAATCCAACCAGTGAGTAAGTGCTACAGTGTTTACGCAGAAGTTACAGTCCGTAAAACAGACCGTTGAATACCCCATCCTATCCCACATTGTAAAATGCTGATGGCATTGTTATTTTTTGACATTTTATAAGTAGTGCAAACTTCGGAAAGGGGCGTTGTCCAACCGCCTCTAATTACAAACTATCATTAGATAATCATAAGATATTTTCACAGATATTTCCAAGTTTCGCTTAAATGTACGTAAAAAATGCAATTTTTTGGTTCAAGAGCAATATTTTTGAAAAATTAGCCCCTAAAAGGGGGCGTGGCAAAAAACTTTATATAAAAGAAATCTGGAATGAAGTCTCGTTTACCTAACGTGCTAATTTTTTTGTTTCATGCTTTCCTAAATTAGGCTCAAGGCCTGTCGAAATTACGTTTTTCTGCAAAGTTTTAGGGTTTTCTTCAATTCTGTCTCCAAATGTGGGTGTGGCTCAAAGTCTTGTATGAACAAAATGTAGAACTAAGCGTTTTCTACATAAAATATTAAGCAAAATGTTTTCAATTTTGAACAAAAATATCGAGTAAAAATTTTAAGTAAACTGCGTTTGAAAATTTTCCCTTAAAATAGATGCCCACTGGAGGAGGTTAACCAATTAAATTTTTCTTTTTTTTTGGCTAACATTCATAAAGAAATGCTAAATGTCAAATTTCAGCCTTTTAGAACGTCTTACAGTTTGGAAATCTCTGGAGGTAGTTGCACATTTAGACCGATTGTGAGCGTGTCTTTGGGCGGATTTCAATAATTTTTACACTTGTACTACTTCGCATGACGTGAACCTTATGCACAGTTTCAGCACCCTAGCTCATAATTTGAACATGTGGCCTAAAAACATATGACATACAGACGGACGGATGGACATGGCTTTTTCGATTCAGAGTTGGGTCTCGATAATATGCCCTCTAGGTCTTGGGGGTCTACCATTATAATTCCACCGTGTTACAAACTATGTGACAAACTTAATATACCCCCTATCCTATAGGATGGGGTATAAAAAGCATTCTAAAAAGCATTTCCAAATCTATTGTGCTACACAAAATCCTTTCTCTCTCCTTTGCGAGCATAATTTATTGTGACATCATGGAATCTATTTTTTGTCATCTTTCATACAGAATAGAACACACCTGACCTGCTTATTATTCAAACTAATCCGAACGACATGCATTTATTTAGGTACACAACTAAAGCAACCCCCAAGCAAAAACTGTCTCCTGTCGGTCTAGGTGTTCGCAATACGCTCCCTTTTTTTGTATGAATTCGTTGAAAAATGTATTTGACACTAGCCCATATACGACACCCACACTAAGGAATTCAGTCGGATATTAAATTTCATCTATGAAATTCGAGGCATTCGGAAAAGGTAGCATTGAAGTGTTGTAAATACCTAGCCAAGGAGAGGAGCCAGGAATAGACCAGTATGAAGTTATATGTAACTATGTACTTGTGAATGGATGCAACTCTATTTGAATTCGAATTACAGCTTTCTGGGCTGCCGCACGTTAAAAGTGACCATGTTGAGACATTTTATTCTGCAGGGGCTTGTGCTCTTGGCCGAACAAGAACCGGAAGTGTGGAAAACATGATGAATTTTGCCAATCCGAAATGTAAAAGCAATGAAAACGTTGCAGCCTGTGCCCACATAAAGCCTAAAATTTCATTTCGTTTTTTGTTTTCGGTGACCGAGGAGATGTAAGCATCCTCACATACATATCGTCATTATGCAAAATTCGGCCGACTCAAAGCTTTCTGCGAGTTGATTAAAATTTTTTACGCCAATTTTGGGAACCATTGCATAAAGTGAATGTCACCCCGCGCACCCACACTACTCCAGCTACACCCCCTTGATTCCTTTCATGTCGCGGTACCGTGAACTTTGGCAATTTTGCTCCATCATTTGTAATTAATATTCGACGGAGTGAAAATATTTTTCTTCAGCTTTCGCTGAAAGTGGGATTGAAAAACTTTTCCACTTCAAATTATTCAAAATCATTTGCCGACTCATAATGTGCTTCATTCTCTCTCATTACCGTGGCCAGGGTGCGCGGATAGCTCACACCCCTGTACCTATAGCCATACCAGGAACTTTTCAATTTCAATCAAACCAATATAAAGTTCACCGCTTCACCTGATCGAAAGTAAGCAAAGGGTAATAGCAACCATTTCGTTTGCAGAATCACAGTCCTTACCGGTGCCGCCTCTGGGGTGCTATCAATGCCATCTATTAGCCAATTTAAAAGAAACCTTTAAGGAATCATTTGCTTCCATAATTATATACACAGGTAGCAGCGAGGGATTTTTTTTTGATTTTTTCCTTCTCGAAATATTAACACTTCGCAGGAAGAGTCGTTTAATATCGTTTTAAAAAGGAAACTTTATCCATCCGTGTCGTTGTTCGCTTTGGTAAGGTGTGTGTGAATGTGTGTGTGGGAGTGAACGAATGAAGAGATACAGGTGTAGTTAATAGAACTATTTATTGGGACACAGTTCAAGCTATATTCCCAGAAGTTGGGCGTGAAAATGGAACGAACTTTGAAGGGGTTTTCGCGCTGACACTTGACAAGGCTAAAAGCGTACGTATCTCGATGTTTGAACCGACAAAAGGGAGAGCGATAAAATGTGACGCAATGCTGTGCGGCGGTAAAGACGAACTAAATTATTGAAAAGAAATCCAATTTTCGGAAATCGCTTCGAGCTTATTGAACCATTGAAATTGCTTTTTAAAAGTTTCCACGCAAAAGCAATTACATTCATCAATATGGCGTGGCCACTGTAACCGCTGATGCTGCAACTTTACAATTGGATCGATGCGGTTCGAACTTTCTCTGCGCCATGAGACAGACTGGAATGCATTTCTTCAAGGGACAACTGGAGGATAATCTCAGCATATAGGTAGAGCCAATTGTCGCAGGCGTTAAATTCAGATACGTGTGGCTTGAACTTGACTTTTCTTAGCATTCTCATCAAAATGAATAATGGTTTGTTAAGTTATTCGGTAGTGTGTAGCTTTAATAAGTTTGACCTGAAACGCCATAGTATCATCAAGCGTGTCGTTACAGATAAGAGTTATTGGGACGTATTCCTCACTCCTGATCCTCAAAACATTTAAAAAAAATATATATAAATGGCACAATTCTTGCATCAGCATTGCTCTCGTCTCGAATAAATGTGATGATCGAGTTTCTTATGACCTACCTAAAGGATGTTATTCAGCTCCTAATACCTGCGCTTATATCATTTCAGCCATATGAGCTTTTCTTTTATTCTAAAGTCTGAAATTTTACCCCAACCACTTTGTTGACCGCAAAGAATTAATATTGAAAATATCTACACTCATAGGTTGGTTATGGTACGACTCTGGTAATATGTTCTCTTATCCTGCACCCACCTAAAGTACTTACTTCATATGCCTATATGCAATGCTTAAGTTGTGATCTCGAAAACTTTCAATTCAAATTAAATTTTGTAAGTGAATGCGGTTACAGTTGCACTTATTACACAGAATCGTGAGCATATGTGACTCCTTCATACACTCACTGAAAGTTTGCCTTGTCACTAGTGCCACATGTGCTGTAGTCGATGCGAGGATGTTGTATGCTTCCTTTGCTATTGGACGTGGTTTGTGGTTTCGAAGCATTATAATGTGTTTAAACGAACATAATTCAAGTACCCAAATCTCAATGTCTGGGAATTCATTTCTCTACAAATGGCAGCCATCATATGAGAGTCGTTTTACCGCAGAGTGGCCTGCTGGGTGCAACAGTTTTTGATGGCATCCAGTGTCTTAGTACTTTCCAGCAGGCCACTCTGCTACTGAGTATGGCAGCGAAACTACTTGTTATTTGATGTCAACAAAGATCATAGGAACTTGGGTGCAAGTCCTTTTTGATACGTTTCTTCTGATTACTTTAAGAAAATCTTTTTGGACAAACAGTATGAGGACATGCTGTTATCTCGGATATAGCATCGGCCAACTGTTTTGAAAAAAGTTACACACATCAAGAATAATTATTTGTAATTTTCGGGAAAATTATAGAAATTTTTGAATATTCAGCAGACTCTGAGATTTAGTTCGAAATCTTCACAAATATGTCAAAAACTGTTTTTCAAAATATTCTGGAATCTTAACGGTGGTACCGATGGAAAAGGAATCTGGTTTGTATGTAAAACTTATGAAGTGAATTCTAAAAGTTTTTAAATCAAAATTTGCTGAAACGATTTAAAAAGCAAATTAAGAAACTCACTTTTATAACCGATAAAAAAGAAAAACCTGTGCTCTCAGTATTGGAATGAAAACACTATCAATATGAGAATAAAGAAAAATATAGTGGTTTTTAACAAAAGGACCAGACGG
This sequence comes from Neoascia interrupta, assembly GCA_947623515.1. Taxonomy (NCBI): domain Eukaryota; kingdom Metazoa; phylum Arthropoda; class Insecta; order Diptera; family Syrphidae; genus Neoascia; species Neoascia interrupta. The sequence continues at coordinate 30,300,254 of OX392464.1, read as the reverse complement.
AGGAATAGACGTTTTAAGGATTTTAGACAAAAAACATGCAGAAAAAAACTTAAAAAAAATACAGGCCCCCTCACACTAACTTGATAACAGTAACATATACCGTTTTGAACAAAATAACAGACATAACCAATTTTTTGAGGTTGGCAAAAATATATAGAGGGGCTGAAATATTGCGATGTTTTTGAGATATGCTGAAAGTCGTTTAAGTTGATTTGCTAAAATGGTAGTGCTAAAAAATGCCTATAACTTCTAAAGTCTGATTGGTCATTCCGAAGAGTAAAGACAAAAAATATAATAAAGTATAATTTTTGAAATCTCCGAAGAGATTCGTGTTTTACTTTCAACAGACTTGTAACTGGCATGACTTAAAATGCATAAGATGGCATTCAGTGACAAAACGAAAATAATGTTTTTTACTATATCTGGCAAGGAGGTAGATTATGGATCATACACTTTTCATTCTGGAAGCTGCAAGAAATATAATCACAGTAACGAAATTTGTAACTCGGTATTGAACAAAGAGTTATATTTTGAGTCAAGTACTTGCTCCGATAAATGCTTTAATATTATGCAAGTTAAGTCATACAAGTACCTTGGAGTTTTGCTGGATTGGAAGTTGAGTCGGTCTGCTCATACAGATGCACTTAAGAAGTATCTTATGGCTGCTACAAGGCAAATATATCTTTTAAAAAGTTATTGCTCAAGTGAACTTCTCAAGTGTATTTATTATGGTTTAGTGCACTCTAAGCTTGAATATGGCATAGTTTCATGGGGTGGAACGCACAACAATAAAATTAACCCACTTCTGATTTCTCAAAAACACATTATTCGTCTTATTTGTTTTAAAAGTCGTCGGCATAATAGTTTACCACTTTTTAGAAGCATGAAAGTACTTCCTCTGAAGCACTTATATATCTATAAAGTATTAAAGATTTTTTTCGCAAGATCTGGTTATCTAACAAACCGGTGTTCTGCTAGCTATAACCTTAGAGTAAACAATCAACATCTTGCTATAGTACCACATCACAATCTGCAATTGTATTAACATTTTTACACGTCAAGTGCTCCAAGACTCTTCAATAAACTACCTATTAGCATTAGAACCATTAGAAATGAATCCATTTTTCTCAAAAAATTAAAATTTTGGCTGTTCGATCTAAATTATAATAATGTTAATGATTTACTATCGATAACCATTTAATTATTTATTCTTAGGTTTTCCTTTTCACTATTTCAATGTAAAAGTATTAAAGAAAAACAAAACAAAAAGCTTGCCAAAACATATTTGTATTTAAGTAAGAACAAATCTGTCGTAACCTCACCTCACTACATTTAAAATTTGTCAGTTTGTTACATGTATCTTTGTCGTTCCAGCTGCATTCGCCTCTAGTTCCTTATGAACTATAGATTGCAGTTTCTTTATTAATTTATTGTGTAAGTTTTTCTTGTTAATCTTTTTGATAATTATCAATGCTATGTATCATCACAATAAGTTTTAGTAAAGAAATAAATTGAATTGAATTGGAAAAAGAAAAAAAAAATTGTTTCTATCTTATCAACTTAATTTTACACAAGCCACTGGAGTGGAAAGCAAAATATACAAGCAAATTTGAAAACAAAACAAAACACAAATTTAGAAACAAAAGAGTTTCTAAATAAAAGTTTTTAAATGTGCATTATCAAGAGTGAGGGCAAGTCTTATAAATTGTCAGAGATAGATTTTATATTACAACTTATTTTAATGTTTTTTTTTTTTTACATGCCTCAATACGATTTTTCAATTTACTAATATTTTTGACTATCAATTTACAAACAATTTATTTTTTGTTTCCTTGAAAGGCATTTGTTTTAATTCTTTACGAATCCTGTAGCTCTGGAGCATGCAGTGAAAACAGTATAACAGCGAATAACATCAGGGAAGTCCTCGACATAATTAAGAAAGTATAGCACCATCGGAGAGTAAGTGGATTGTTTTGATAAAACTTACTTTATTTTTAGCTATTCTGAATTTTATAGAAAATGTGTAGTTGTTTAATTTTTCACAGGTATTTTTTTTACGATGTTAATGTGTAATTTGCTATTTACTCTCATTCTTTTTCTTTAGATTGTAGAGATATCTTTAGGTTCTTTAGATTGCACTACTGTGTTCATTCCACAGGCACTTCGTCCCAACAAACAAGTTGGTTCAACCCAATAAAATATACTTTTATTTAAGAAAATCTTCTTTATTTTCTGATAATTATCGGGAAAAAACCTGGAAATATAAGAAAAAGTAAGTATGGTTCCAGGAAGATGAGTGAATAAAAAATCAAACAAATCTTCGCTTATATTAACGTGCATAGATATCAAGAAATGGGTTCACTTAAATCAACAAATGACTTTTTTTTGCCAACAAATTCATTTTTTCAAATCAATAAAAAGATTAATTTGTACAATAAAAAAGTATTCCTTTAGCAAAATATTTCATTAGCCTACCAAATGGAATTCATTTCGCCAACAAAAAAAATTTATTTGCACAACAAATAAACGTTACCAATTTAATAAATGTTTTCGTTGTCTCAACAAAATAGTTTCTTAAAGTTAACGAAATCTTTTACTGCCAATGAAAAAATGTTATGTTAAAATGTTTTATTTGTTAAAATAATTAATTAATCTAATTCACCAATTTAATAAATATTTTCATTGCCCCAACAAACTCGATCTCTTTAAACAATTAATATTTCACTGGCACAACAAAATTGGTACACTATAGCACAAAGAATCAATTCAAAAGAGAATCAACTAACTTTTGATTATGACAATAATCATTTATTCTAACGAAAAAGTGCATTTTGTTGCCACAATAATTGATTTTGTTGGACGAAAATAGAGTAAAAATTGATTGTCCCAATAATCCATTTCATTGTATCTACACACCTCTTTGGTTCAGTGCAGTGGAGGGCTTTTTTAAAGGTTTTCTGTGTTTGCCGGCATTCGTCGTCAAACCAGCTGATTTGATTGTGGTGGGTATGTGATATAAAAGGCACCATCTCTAATGGCATCTCTTGGGTTTAGGCAGGCCTAGCTGCATTATATGCTTTCTGTGTCTATAGGTATAGCCAGAAAGCTCATGAGCTATATCGATGCTTTCTTAAAAATGAAAGCAAGTATACCTATATTTCGTTGGCAAATCGCAAACCCTTTTAATCATCGTCCGGAACTAACTATATTTAATAACATTTCCGCCATCCTTTTAAGCCGTATTTTTTCAGCTTAAATTGGTTTACTTAACGTCAAATTAATATTGCAACGGCATTTGCATAAGGTTAACCAAATTCATCGGACACCATCACTTAGACTATTGTATCTTAGGCGAATATGGATATATGACACGAACTGGTGGTCGGTTGTGGCACACCTCCACGGTTTTACACACAGTAGCGATATCGTCATCAAATTCCTCTTATGCATGCAGGACTCAAAACCGCTGCTACTGTTAATAGAGAATTTCCATTAAAATTGTATTACTTGAACGATTGATGTGGTTTGTCTTGTGAGTTATGATGCAGGTGACCTATTTCGTTAAATTTTCCAGTGTCCCCGTACTAGGATGACAAAAACTGGTGATGTTGTTTGTGTATTTGGCTTAACCAGACACAGCGAGGTTCAATTTAATATTACTTTTGATTGAATAACTAAAATAAATTGTGAAATCAAAGTTGGCTTCATCAACTAATTAAATTACTTAATTTGGATTCTGAATACAAATTCGTTTCGCGTTTTCTGACTTTTCGATGTGGTTGGAATTCAGCAAAATAAAGTATATTTCCTTATAGTATTCATCAAGCTATTTAACTGTCTCGAAATAGACTTATCCTCCACATCGAGGCATCGGAAGGAATTCCTTTATAAATGAATGTCATAGAAATGGGTTATCGGACACTAACATCCGAAGTAGAAGAAATACCATACCTTAAAACTGAATGGAACAGTTCTCCTGCTCTTAATTATTTGCAATTAAATTTGACAATTTCATGGATTTGTGTCCATAATTCGTTTCTAAAACAAACCAAAGACGATTGAAAGCTAGACATAAACTAGATTCACAAAACTTGTCACCTTTTCTTTCCCTTATCCATTGTCCCTCTCCATTGAATATCGGAAAATTAAACTTTCGTCCTGTTACTATCACCCCGAACTGTTTCAAGGAAAAATTTCTGTGGGACACAGTTGCATTGTATAAATTTTTAAAGTTATTTAGGGTCTTACTTATTTTAGTTTTCTTCTCTCAGATAGCTGCCATCAAAGGATACAGTTCAGGATGCACCTGTCTTAGCAAATTAACACCCGAAATGATGTTAATTCGAAGCCTAAATGAACTCACGCAACAAGAGACATGGCAGATGGCAGCACATTGCCATTATGTGCTTTCCCATTGACTTTCAAATTTATGGGTTATAATGGAATAGGTGTGTTGTCAGGGCGGCCAGCACTTTATATCGCATGAATATTTAAGTACTTTCCAAATTCTCTGGCCATGTGTGCGGCTGTGTTGTGTGTTGTGGTGGCGAGATTACAATGTTGACCAGGTAAGCATATAGTGGCTCATTGTCGTTAGGCCAAATGAAGAGTTTAATTTTCCATAGGACAAACATGACCAAACAGATTGTGTGACATGGCAATCAGCCACAGTCAGATGTTTACGCTTGCATATTGTTGGGTTGGGGTCGTTGATTTAAATATTTTAGAAACTACTGTCAACCATAATGCGAGAGTGCTGTGAAATGAGACGCTTTTGCACCGTAGTTTATGTTTTATTTCTTAGATTGTTTTTAGTGGTCTGTTCAAAAATCGAAAAAGGATATTTAATGGTATCGCCTTGTAATTAACGGTAGGTCGTGGAAAGCCGAAAATTGGTGAAATGCGGAAATATTCAGAGAACGCTACTTAGTAGAGCAATTTTTTTTGTACAAAATGTAGCAGTTAATTACAATTTGAAGCTTCATGGGAAAATGGGCTAAAGTTTTTTAAGTGCTTATTTTAAGAAGTTTTACTGGCAAGAACTATTATTGTAGAACGAAAATTAGGTCTGGTAAAAAAACAAGTCAGTAAGTGCAAGAGTTCGTCTCTGACAAGCTTCCTTATAATTCATATATTATTTGTATAGGCCACGCCCCCAAAAGCGGGCAAGGTCTAAAAACTAAAATTAATTAACTGTAATTTCGTTAGAATCATTTTTTTTTTTTTTTTTTGTTGAATACTAGGGTGGACGGAGTCTAAAACTCCAAAATCTTTCAAAGATACCAATACGCCCACTATAGCAGGTATATAATACCGAAGTAGCCGATATTGGTTATGCCCGATTTCCACGTGCTAAAAAACCACCCATTTATGAGAGACACTATGAAACTGCCAGAACGCACTTCATGGTAGTAAATTTTCGCTCTCTCATAATACTTCTTGACTACAACTAAGTTAACTTTACAAGTAGTTTACGCTTCCGTAGTGCTTATCGCATTGGGTAGGTTGCTTTCCAGTGAATGCACCTACTAAGCAGTTCATTCATGCGGCTTCACCCTACGTCGCTAGATCGAAGGGTCTTGTTCTTTGTAGTCGTCGCTCAATGTTTACATCGTTAAGAGTCTCGTTGAGAGTACGGATCATCGCATTGTTGCAATGAACATAAAGGCGAGCATTTAGCTTTCGAGCAAAGTTTGTTACTTCTTCGCTCACGGTAGCTATTCTTAATCTCTGTGAATGTCACTATTCCTGATATACCATGGAGCATTCACAATTGCTCTTAGCGTCTTGTTTTGGAAAGTCTGCAACATGGACATGTTGCTCGGCTTGGTACAACCCCAAAGTTGTATACCGTATGTCCAGGACGGCTTTAACACCTGCCTGTACAAGAGCAGTTTGTTATATGTGCTTAGTTTTGAAAATCTTCCAATAAGCCAATACATTTCCCTGAGCCTAATGTCGAGCTCGTCACGCTTCTTCTTTACGTGTGGTTCCCACCTTAGCTTAGCGTCCAGTGTCATCCCTAGATACTTCGCTTCATTTGCATAAGGTATTTGTGCAGAATTTATGAACAGAGGCAAATTGTTAACCCTTCTGTAAGTGAAATTCACATGCGTAGACTTGTTCTCGTTAAGAGCGATTCGCCAAGTCTTCGTCCAGACACAAATTCTGTCCAATGCTCGTTGGAGGTTTCTCGTTGATGACTCGACTGATTCACCTGTTGCCAGGATGGCCGTATCGTCCGCAAACGTGGCCACGACAGTCTCGTCATCTAGAGGTATGTCTCTTGTGTAGAGCAGGAACAGGGTCGGACCGAGGACGCTTCCCTGGGGTACGCCAGCCCGAATTTTCTTGAAACTCGAGTATTCACTACTACACCTAACACGAAAGAGTCTGCTTTCAAGATAATTTTCCAATATTTTAAACATGTCTTCCGGCAAGTTTTGCCGTAGCTTATATTTCAAGCCCTCGTGCCATACCTTGTCGAAGGCTTGCGATACGTCGAGGAAAGCACTTGAACATATTTTTTTCCCTTCTAAGGCTTTTTCAATTTCATGCGTTATTCTGTAGACTTGATCTATTGTGGAATGGTTAGGTCTGAAACCGAATTGATGATCAGGGATCAAGCGTCTTTCTGTAATTATTGGTTGTAATCGCTTCAGCAGAAGTTTCTCGAATACTTTCGATATTATCGGCAGAAGCGATATGGGCCTATAAGATTTTTTATCATTTGCGCATTTCCCCGGTTTAGGAACCATAATGACTTCAGCAACTTTCCATTGTCTTGGAACGTATAGAAGTCTAAGAGAAGCGTTTATCATATAAAGTAGCTTGACTAATGCCTTTTTTGGTAGCTCTTTCAATATTTCGCCAGTGATCAGGTCGTAACCCGGGGCCTTATTATTTTTAAGTTTGCTAATTGTCTGTCGGAGTTCAACTAAAGAAACTTTTTTCATTCTAAAGCTACCAGGTTCCCCGTTGTTGTTTAGAACGTCAGCCAAAGGCGGACCGTCGAAAGGCTTGAATGTTTCTTCTAAATGTTCAGCAAACAAATTCGCTTTCTCTTTGTCTTCTCTTGCCCATTCGCCGTTAGCTTTTTTTATTGGTGCCGAGTGGATTATAGGTTTCTTGATATACTTAACTGCTTTCCACAGCGAGTAGTTTGAGCTCCTATCCGCCGACAAGCCTTCAAGGTATTCAGTGGTCTCACGATTTTTAAGATCTTGCAACAATAGGGTTTTGTCTGGGGGGGCCCTCGTGCCTTGCCATCTCCTACGCGCTCTTCTCTTTTCACGAATCAATTCTTCGATTTCAAGCGGATATGTTTTACGTACATGCCCGTCGGTGCTAACTGCGTTCTTTTGGGACGAATTGTTGTTCCAAGCAGCGCTCTGAATTGCTTCAATGAATTTGTCAACTGCGGTTTCTAACTCGAAAGGAGTTTTCAATGGCACATTCAAGCCAACACCCTCCTTACAGTCCTTTCTGAAAGCGTCCCAGTTCATGTTTTTGCTAGCTAATCTAGGAGCTCTTTCTATTTTCGCCAGTCTTCCACCCATCTTCCAGATAACTCCTGAGTGGTCTGAGCAAAGATCATAACACTCTTCAATTCGCGTAAGGTATTTGTGGTACCCTTTAGCGATAAAAAAATCGACAAGGTCAGGCTTTTTATTCCTATCGGTTGGCCAATATGTTGGCTTACCCGTGGAGAAAAAGTCCACCCCACGCTTCATACTATTTTTGTACAGTAATCTGCCTCTTGTTGAATTGCATCGTGAGCCATAAAAAGTATGCTTCGCGTTAAGGTCACCCCCAATGATAAAATTGGACCCAATGAAGTCATACATATGATCAAGATCGTCTTCCACCAGTCTATATCCTGGCGGGAAATAACAAGATGCAATGTTATAATCTAAGCAGTCAATTTTTACAGAAACTGAACTGATCTGCATTGAGTCTAGCTCAACTTCTGTGTTCTTGAAGTGCTTTATGCAGTTCTTAATGTAGAGGGAGGATCCTCCTCTCGAATTTTGCGAAGGGTGATGTGCGTGATAGTCATTGTAACCTTTAAGTTTGGGTGTAGACCCATTTTTAAGGTGAGTTTCCGTAATCATGCAAATATCAATATTGTTTTTCCGTAGAAATACTTCTAGTTCGTCTATTTTATTCAGAAGGCCGTTTGCATTCCATGTTAGTATTTTTAATAACTGTTTCATATTCATGTTCTCTTGTAATTTTTTCGAGGCTTAAACTCGACCTTGCTCAGTTTGTCAAATATAACTTTGTTGATTTTAGCCTGATCCTCAAGTTTCTCCAATATTACAGCGAGGATCTGAGACACTGCATCTGTTGTGGGCGATCTTGCCTTGTTTTCGTTTGCCGCAACCTGTGCGTATGATTTCGGTCCGACCAGTGGTGGTTTCTCCGCTGCACTTGAACTGGCGCCGCTCTTTTGTGGAGCTTTTACGCCTTTTATCGACGCCTCCTTTGCCAATCTTCCACTTTTGATCGGCTTTGGCGTCTTTGGAGTCTTTGGCTTAGGAGTTTCAGCAGGTTTTGGGCGTCCTAGGCTTTGATTCTGACCTCTAGTATTTTCCTTAAGAGGTTCTCGTCCCTTTTGCAGCTCTATGGCTACTTCGCATCCTCGATAGTTCGCGGGGTGGTTTCCGTGGCGATTGGCGCAAACTGCTGGAGCCTTTATGTCAACTTTGCACTCTGTTGACAGGTGTTTTCCGGCACATTTCACGCAACGTGGTTCTTTTTGGCAGTAGGCACTTGTGTGCCTGAATTCTTGGCATCGCTTACACTGTGGTATCAGTCTATTGCCCTTTCGCATGGGTTCGATTTCAACCCTGATGTTAAATATCATTTTTATTTTATAAATATCGTTTATGCTCTCAGTTCTTTCAAAGGAGAGCATAAAAATTGGAAGGCCGCGTCTGATCACAGTGTCTCTTTCTCCTTCCGTGCGTTGCTTTTCCTTTTTAATGATATTGACGGCATCAATAATTTTAAGGCCTTTATTTTTTACGTCTCTTACAACGTCTTCTTTTGTGCATGATGGGTGGAGCCCCCTTACAATGACTCGCAGTGGTTTTTCGCACTTAGAATCATGAGAAAATACGGTTGGACCGAAAATTATTTCAGGAAAAAACCGTTTTTTTCTATAAAACGCCCCTTAAAAGTGAGCGGAGCTCCAAACTTCGTATGGAGCAAACATAGGAAATAGCAATATCTTTGCTATTTGTCATAGAATTTTTTTTCGATTTGGAGTGACCTTTCCGAGAAATCGGGTTTTTAAAGATCTAACATGTTAAAATTGGGCGTGGGCCACACTGTGGGCTGTCCACTTTTTGTTTTGTTAAAGGTCTTGGACCAATATTGCTCAGTACCAAAATTTGAGTTCCTTCGCCTTGCTTAAATTGACCAAAGGCGTTTGAAAGAAAAAGTGAAAGAGAGGCTGTCTCACATTGAAGCCAGTAGTGGCGAGTGGCCGTTGACAAATTGAGCCAATTTTCACACTTTGTCTGTGCAACAGATAGATCACAAGTTTCAGCTCTCTAGCTTGATTTTAAAGACCTAAAACCTTCACACATACAGACGGACGGGCGAACGAAACCGAATCTTGAGACTCGCCAGAGAAATAGGAAGAGAGAAGTCCATGTAGTTAGTGTATTACTCTGCCAGGAGTTCTGCCATCCAGACGCTAATGTTGGTCGTATCTATCACGGAAGCTGCACTATATCTAAGCAAATAACCTTATGTTTATTGTTTATACCTTATTCCACAGGAATGGAGAGGAATAGGGTATAAACATAATATGCCCTTAAGGGCATATGATCGAGACCGACTTCTGAGTCGAATGAGCCATGTCCGACCGTCCGTCCGTCTGTCTGTCCGTGTGTCACCAATTTTAAGACCTTAAATTTTCAGCTGTGAAGCTGAAATTTTAAGGCCTACGTAAGTTCTGTGTCAACTGAAGCAATAGAAGTGTTAACATATTTCAAATCCGCCCACAAACACCACAATCGGTTTAAATGTGCAACAACCTCCGGTGCTTTCAAGACTGTAAGACGTCGTGGAAAGCTCAAATTTATAATTTAGCATCTTCTAATGATTGCAAGTCATAAAAAATAAAACTAAAGTCCGCAAACTGCCCCTTGTGGGCGTGGTATCGATTGAAAGTGTAATCTTTTAAATGCAATTTATTCAATATTCAATAAAATTTTTGCTTAATATATTATGTAGAAAGCACTTTTTTTAAATTTCTTTTATACAAAGTTTTGGGCCACGCCTACATTTGGAGGCAGAATTTAAGAAAAACCTCTAATTTTCCAGAAAACATAGATTTCGACTACTTTTTAGCCTAACTTAAGTAAGAATAAGAAATAAGATTTAACACATTAGCTTCAACGTGTTTTATATTCGATTTCGTTTCTACGAAGTTTTTGACCACGTGCATGTTTGGAGGTAGATATTACGAAATTGTTGAATTTTAACCAAAAAATTACATTTTTGGCATCGAATTAAAGAGTAATTGTTCAAATGCAACTTATTCAATACATTTGTTCCAGATCGAAAAAAAAAAATATTTAACATGTTATGTAGAAAATACTCTACATTTTGTTCATAAAAAGTTTTGGGCCACGCCTACATTTGGAGGCAGAATTTAAGAAAAACCTCTAATTTTCCAGAAAAACATGGATTTCGACTGCTTTTAGCTTTACTAAGGTAGAATAAGAAATAAAATTTAGCACATAAAGTACATATGATACTCTTTCAGATTTCGTTCATACAAAGTTTTTGGCCACGCCCATCCTTAGAGGTCGATTTAACAGAATTATTGAATTTGAACCAAAAAATTACAGTTTTGCGTACATCTTAGCCGTAAACTTAGATATTTCTACGCTAATATTGATTTTCAGTTAAAGGGATTGGACATGCCACGCCCCTTTTTTTGTTCTATTTAAAATGATGCAAATGGTAACGGGACGGGGAAGAAAATGAGACGTCAAGAAAATAAACGAAAGGAAAGGAGAAAAGGCATGGAAAGGAGAATAGGAATGGAGAGGAGAATAGGAATGGAAAGGAAAAGAATTATTGAATTTGAACCAAAAAATTACAGTTTTGCGTACATCTTAGCCGTAAACTTAGATATTTCTACGCTAATATTGATTTTCAGTTAAAGGGATTGGACATGCCACGCCCCTTTTTTTGTTCTATTTAAAATGATGCAAATGGTAACGGGACGGGGAAGAAAATGAGACGTCAAGAAAATAAACGAAAGGAAAGGAGAAAAGGCATGGAAAGGAGAATAGGAATGGAGAGGAGAATAGGAATGGAAAGGAAAATAGGAATGGAAAGAGTAATAGGAATGGAAAGGAGAATAGAAATAGGAATAGGATATACCGCGGTCTGTTACAGACGGACCGAAGCTATTACATATGCACTTCTGCACTTACTCACTGGTTTCTTGTTAATTTTGGCGTTCAAATTTGCGATCACGTTAAATTGGGTCGTACCTATTCTCCGTATGGACTCTGTCCAAGAAGTCATAGAATACCAATTTTATCAAGCCTTCCCACCCTCATCGGTATAGGCACCTACTTATAATATACTGGACACTTTTCTTGCTGAATGATGTTGAAGATCTAGAATATTCCCTGGTCCTGGAAACGTACACGCGTAATACAGTGTATACCGACTATCCTGCATGTCCCATATAATTTAACGAATATTGTACCTCCTGTTACAGGAGATTAGGACCACTAGTTTTTGCAGGCAATTCGGAAGTTTTCTGTAAAACTATGACAACTCTTTGATAGCGGATCAAGTTTGAGCTCGTCAAAGAGCTGTATTATTACCTTAACTCAATTTGAAAGCATTTCATAAGAATAAGTTTCCTTCAGGCACCATTCTTGATAGATTCCCCCTGCACTGTAATCAAAACTCAACGACATTTTTCCTTAAAATGGTAATAGGTAAAATTAACATACCTACATGTCATTTAATAAAGGCGAACTCATTTATCATGCCTTATGACATCATTGCCTTAATAAATGCAATAACTCATCCGGGATCGCACAAGTGAAATGACAACTTTTTTTCTTATTTCTATATGAATCTTTGTATCTTTGTCCTCACATCTACAATATCGCATTTATTTGCTAGATTTCCACTGCTTAAGCTTGAACTGGGATGATTAACTCATTTCATTCGAAAGAAAAAATAAACAGAAAACCAATTTAAATTCAGCTCATTTGCATCTTCAGCTTATACGTGTATCTACTATATATACATGAGTACTACGGCATAGTGTATCCTTCTATCCGGCACAAGGTCAAAGGGAGAGAACATGGCAATAATAATTTTCCAACATTTTCCCAGTTAAGCCAGTCACACAGCGCTAGCGGCTCACGAGTAAAGCAGCCACATTTTCCGGTGAAAAATTAAACCACCATGGATGGCACTTGTGCCAACCTCTGCCCGAGCTCCGCAAAACTGCGACTTTTCCGCAACGCACTGAGCCGTAACGAAGCGCGCCAAACAGAGAACCGCTTTACGCCGCGCCTCACCACCGCTAAACCGAAAAAGCGGACATACATAATTGAATATTAAATCAGGACGAATCAAATGGATGCGCGCATTGCAACGAGCACGAAATATGTTTAACAAAATATTAGATTTGAGCGGCGTAACGACGTTCCATGAATGCAAATGTCGTGCAATTCAATTTGCATAAAATGCGAAAATGAAAATATATTTTGCTAGCGCTTCGCACTCTGCCACGCCCGCCGCGCCCACTGTACAGCTGTTGTTGTTGTGCGGGACAAGGACTAAATTGCATTTTATTAGATTTCACAAGCTGAGTTTATTTCCGTTTGTAAAGCGTCCTTGAATGTTGGAGAGACGAACGCGTCTCACTGTCGCTGATGGTTTAGCCTTATTTGGTTGCGACTCTGTGGTGTATACAGCCGACAAATAAACATTATGCGAAAGATGAATGAAAAGAGAATTGAGTCCTTGTGGGTGGTAGCTACTGTATCTGCCCAATGTAATAAGTCCGCCAGTCTCTGATTTATTTGTACGGTTTGCGATTCAAGGGATGATAATAATTTAATTTTGCACCACACGCCTAAGCCCACGTCTCATTAAAGGTCATGATTCAGCTTTATTGTGGTCTCAACGCTATCAGAGTCTAAATCAAATATTCAAAGTAGGCATATGCTTTTGAACCTTATAAAACGCCAATAGACAAGAGTGTCTTAACATATTCCGAAAGCGTATGCTTACTTATGAAAACAGCATACACCACCCAGGAGCCCTTAGACAACATTCCACTAAGCATTTATCTCATAGAGCTCGCCCCTGGTATATAGCTACCTGGTGTTAATCTGCCAAAAACTGTTCGCAGTAATTCTCCCTAACATCCCTATACAAAAAAGGTGTTGAGGACCAGCGTTTCGAAAGAAGCGCCGCCTCCTCCGCCCTCTTAAATTTTCCATTTGACTTTTAGCATAATTTAGACATTCGTAAGCTGCCCTAAACCCCGGTGATAATAATAAACTTGCTCTGAGCAATCTTTTCAACGATGCAAACTTAAGTACATTTACATACACTCCGAGACTGGGCGAACCTCGACCGCATGTGTTGTCCTGGAGGTATATGTAAAGGTAAATGCCTATTGCCTTGTATTGGACACGTCAAAGAGACTTTAGACATGAAAAATTAGAAACCTGAACAGAGATATCGTTAGCCCCAACGCGCCTCATCTATAGGTATACTCTGTCGTACATTGTACCTGAACTGAAATACTTTACAAGGAGAAGCCATAGCATTTTCAAGTCGATTAAGGTGCCGATGTATAAAATTTCCAAATGGATTCATCGAAGTATATCCCAAGGAAGAGCGGTCGGTTTAGGGTAATTCCATTACATGAGTATCGATTTGTGTGCCCTCTGATGACGACCGACCGACCGACACGGTAAAAGGATAGGAAAGTATGGTCTTGTGATGTATGGTCCGGCAAATCAATTTGGGGTTACTCAAGAGATGCGGCCTACTTTTGAAACTAGGACTTGTATCTTTTTTAAAGAAGTATGTGTGTCTATGTTTAATTTAATGAAATTATAGGATTTGCATTTTGGTTTGTTTTCCCATACGGCACTTGAGTATAGTGGCTCATTAAAAACTGAATCTTATGACCAGAGAGATTTCAAATAAATCCTGAAAAAAGTGATGGTAGGTAAGCATAAAATACACTATCCATGGGTTCTCAAAAAATAGTAGAAATCATTTAAAAACCTTTTTAAATGCAGTCACCCGTAGCGCCGACAGCTATGCTTCACTATACATTGTATATTTGGGATATGGTATCGTGGGTTTCCGTGAGGTGCCTTGGCGTAGTGCTCAGTGTGTGCGCTTGCTACGCCTGCGGTTCTGGGTTCAAATCCTACCGTAATCTGAAAAAAAGACTAGTTCTTTTGCACGGTCCGCGCCTCCACGAGGGTCTGACAAACCCTCCGAGAGTAACAATCATCTCGAAAAACATCTAAATGTGCCGTTCAGGTTCGGTAAAAAAATGTAGGTCCCCTTGTAGGTGTGTGAAGAATCAACACACACAACATACATGGTTGAGAGGTTGGCCCTGGTTCACCTCGAGCTGTTGCGGCAATCTTTTTATTTTATTTTATTTTATTTATCGTGGGTAAACGACCCTTGAGTTCTTAGTCCATTCTAGCCCCCTTTAAAGAGGGGTCTGCTGAATAAACATAAAACGTGAGCAGGCCTCCTTAGCACCATCATTAAGTTGGTAAGTTGGGTCCGTTGTTTCTTTCCTGATGGTAATACATACTGATCAAGCTCTGGCAGAAAGCCCAATAAGTACCCAGTCGTCAACTCCCACATCGTCTTCCTGCATGCAAACATAACTATGGGGTCAACATTGAGCATTGAAAGCGGCCCTGCGGGGGAACCACTCCGAAATGATTACAACGCAATGCAACAAAAAAAAATATCAATGCTAAAGTTCAACGACCAATAAAATTGGCATCAGCTAGTTAAACCATTTCCTCAAAAGATCTTTCATACATCGCCAAACGGCGTACGCCGCATCATACACCGGAGAACTAGTAAAGGAGAGCAGCTTTTATTTGAAATGTGGGCTATGGAGAAAGATACTCAAACAAAGTTGCAAACAACTTGGTAATGTGAAAAGGCGTTTCATCAATCAAGCGATTATCAATACATTTTTACCATCAAGGAGCTCTACGACCTAACCACGACCCAACAACAGGATGGAAGAGGTGAAACTGTGATTTGTACGCAGGTTGCCTCGCAGACTTCTCCTTGATGGCTAAGGCCTATTTAGAGAATAAAAAGTAAGCAAGCTTCGGATAACGAGATCCCGGGTCCCGAGCGGAAGCTAGATACAAAGATAGTGCGGGCTCAAGCCCATGACGAGTTAAACAAACTCTTAAGAAATAAGTGAGTAGGTGCAAGAGTTCATGTGTGACAAACTTCGACCCGACCCTGCATACCGGGTAGCACCAAATCTTAAAGTTTTTTGGCCTGAATTCATATAGCTATTATTTGTTTTATAGGCCACGCCCCCAAAAGTGGGACTGGTACAAAAATTAAAATCAATTAATTTCAATTTCGCTATTATCAGGAGAAAAAGAGTTAAATGCGAAAAAAACGTTATTTCAGAAAAAATAAACGTTTTTTCATAAAAACGTCCCCTAAGAGTGGTCGAAGCTCAAATGGAAAAAACTTAGCGCAAATAGTACTTAAGGTAAATACTTCTTTAATTGATCTTAATGCTCTAGCGCGACTCGATTTAAAAAGACTAGTGAACCTTATCTCCGTGTCAAGCTGGCTAAACGCCTAACTGTTATCACATAACCCATCCCTTCTCCACTTGGAAACCCTATGTGGGCGAGGGTGCACCTAAAGTGGAGCGCTAAATATACCCCACTACACCTCCCCCATGTTTTTCTCAACAAGACCGGTAAGGGCTCATATCGATTCGGTTGCACTCACTTCTCCGCTCTTGTGGGAACACTGGTACATATTTCCCCTGGCACGGGTTCATACCGCTTCGGTTACCCCTACCTCTTCTATTCCCCCCTTAAGATTAATTCTGACTTGAGTCACCTGAGGTACGGGTTTACACCGAAACGGTTACCCTACCTCAGCGTCTTAACGAAGATTCACCCTCCGATAACGGTCTTTACCGAAATCGGTTACCCCACCTGCTCTCTCCAATCCTTAAGACTAACTCTCACTTAGGGGCATTAGTAAACCAAAGATCTTAATCCAGTTAAACTCGACGGAAGGGCAAGGTACCCTATTTGTCCTCACACCACATGGGACGATATAAGTAGTACTCCTACAGGAATTGCCATTTTCTTTATCTCTCCCCTACCCACCATATGCCAGTGTTTTCCCTTACAGGGCTGGATCAGTGTGGGCTTATACCGCTTTGGTTGCCCTCACCTCTCCGCACCCCCACGGGATCACCAGCGCATAATTCCCACTGGTACGGGCTTATACTGCTTCGGTTACACTTACCTTCCCCCAATTCTAACGCGACTCGCCTGTTGTACGGGCTCACCCCGAAAACGGTTACCCTACATCAGCTTCTTGCCTGAGAACTCCCCCTGCGAGGGTTTACACCGTATCGGTTACCCCTGCACCTTCCGATCCCCGAGGATAATTCTTAGCAGAAAAGCAACAGGTTCGGACTTATACCGAAATCGGTTGCCCCTGCCGGGCTTTCTCTCATACAGGAACTATTACTCACTGAACCCCTCAACTCCTCCTCGACCTCAAGCAACTCCCCCTTCCGAATCCGTTTTAACAAGGCAAATTCCCATATGGAGTCTAACAGTTACTAGAACACCCTTTCATCAGGAAGTCTCTCACTGGCTCCATCAGCTCTACTGAAAGCAGTTCACACCGAAACGGTTACTCCCAGCCTTCATTACCCTCGGGTATGTCTCAACCAATCAAACTTTGATTGGTGATCTTCGGTACAGGTTTATACCGTCACTGGTTGCCTAGACCCCTCCCACCCAAATTGGTAGTCATCATTTCGGTCCTCAGGCTGGTAACTCCGGTCCTACAAGTGGTATCACAATGGACCTCCTTGGGTATAAGTGGTATAAGTGTATAAGCCACATCCACCCAACCTAACTTACCTAGCAAATAGTAATATCTTTAATATTTGTTATAATTTTTTTTTTCGATTTGGAGTAAATTTTCCGAGAAATCAAGTTCTTTAAAATCTTACATGTTAAAAGTGGGCATGGTAGATATTGTGGGCGGTCCAATTTTTGCCTTCTTAATGATTTCGGGCCAGTTTTGCTCTGTACCAAAATTTGAGTTTCTACACCTTGTCTTACTTGACCAAAAAGCATTTTGAAACAAAATGTGAAATAGAGATTGTTTTACATGGAAGCCAGCAGTGGGCGTGGTCGTTGGCGGATTTAACCAATTTTAACACATTGTTTGTCCAAAACTTAGCAAGCCTGATAGTTTCGTATCTTCATTCAAAATAGTTGTTCCTCCTTCTATCTTTGAGTCAATCTGTGATCATAGGCCTTGGCCGTCTAACACTCTAGTCAAAGAGTTTGCATACAGGCCCTCAAAATCTAAGCAACCAAATAATATTTCAAAAAACTAAATAGTAGACTATGTTTTTTTTTATCAAAATATAAGATCCATCCGTAGCAAACATAAAACAGATGATATATTTAAAAATTCTTTGATTTTTCCGCATGATGTCATTATTTTGACTGAAATATGGCTTAATGCTAGCACTACTGATGCAGAACTCTTCACCAAAGAGTTTCTTGTATATAGAAGAGATCGTTATAAAGATGATCTCGAAGCGTTAGGCGGTGGAATTTTAATTGCTGTTCGGGATCATATCACCTCGGACAAAGTTAAATTTCCATTTACTGTTAATGCCGAAGTTGTATGTGTCAAACTTGACATTTTACCCAAATTCGTATATGTTGTTAATGTGTACATCCCCCCCGATAGTCCCGTTGAAATTTATTCTGAGCTTGCTAAGGCCCTTGAGTTTATATTTCATTTAGCCTGTGGACAAAGTACGGTATTGCTCTTTGGGGATTTTAACCTTCCTGCTTTGAAATGGGTCTTATCTGATGATGTTTCGCATTTCATTCCTCATATTTCGTCACCACATGCAGCACTTAACAAGTTAGATAACATTATTTCTTTTGACTTACAGCAAGTAAGCTGTATAAAAAACATAAATAATTGAATACTCGATTTGGTCTTTACTTCTGACGCAATTAGTACTGTTGCTTGTAAATCCAAGTGCAGCATTACTAAGATAGATACTCACCATCCCCCGTTGGATGTTTTTCTTGACTTGAACTGTCACATACATGAGAATGTCCACTCATTTGACTGTTCATACACTTTTGACTTCCGAAAGGCTAACTTTCGCACACTATCTGACAAACTGAATAAATCCGGTATTTCTAATATAGTTTGCTCCAGTGACCTTGAGTACTCTGTAGAAAAATTTTATTCTATACTCAATACCTGTATCAGTAATACTATACCTATAAAGAAAAACAAGAACTCTAACTTCAGCCACCCATGGTATACCAAGGAACTGAAAGTTCTACGTAATAAACGCAATAAAGCATGGAAAAAGTACATCACAAATTTGAGTACATTTGACCTTGATAATTTCATGTTTCATTTCAGTGAATTCAATGCTCTCGCAGAGCGTTTGTATTACAACTATGTTTCTCAAATTGGTTCAGATTTTAAAACTAATCCCAGGGAATTTTGGAAGTTTGTTAACTCTAAAAGAAAAGTTGATGGCTATCCATCCACTCTCAATTATAATGGCAGTTCTTCCAACGATCC
This sequence comes from Neoascia interrupta, assembly GCA_947623515.1. Lineage (NCBI taxonomy): Eukaryota > Metazoa > Arthropoda > Insecta > Diptera > Syrphidae > Neoascia > Neoascia interrupta. The sequence continues at coordinate 30,281,342 of OX392464.1, read as the reverse complement.
TGGCACGATATGCAATTTTTTCGCTGATCACTTTTCCAAATCATTTAGAGATTCTCCATTTACTGTCGACACTGATTATTTTAAATATCTCACAGAATCTGCTCAAGTTAATTTTTGTGATATACCAGTACATTTAGAAACTATTTATGAGCTCTTGTCTAGCCTTAAAGACGATTGTTCTACTGGTCCAGACGGTATACCACCTATCGTTTTAAAAAACTGTAAGGATGTTCTTGCCACTCCTTTACAAAATTTATTCAAACTTTCGCTATCGTCCGGTCACTTCCCCTCCATGTGGAAACTCTCATTTATTACGCCTGTCTTTAAAAAAGGTGTTAAATGTGATATTGTGAACTACAGGCCGATTGCTAAACTTTCAACCATTCCAAAAGTGTTTGAAAAATTAATTTGCGATAACCTTATATTTTACTGCCGAAACATAATTTGCAAAGAACAGCATGGTTTCGTTAAAAATAGGTCTACCGTAACTAACCTTTTATCGTTTTATAAAAAATGTTCTGATGCAGTAGAAAATGGCTTCGAGGTTGATTGCGTTTACACCGACTTTTCCAAAGCTTTCGATTTGATTTCGCATGAAATTATTGGTTTTAAGCTTACTTCTCTTGGCTTTCCACCAAATTTCATCTGTTGGATTATGTCTTATCTTCATTTAAGATCTTACCAAGTTAAATTTAGAGGACTTTTTTCAGTTTCTTTTCCTGCCATTTCCGGCGTTCCCCAGGGAAGTCATCTAGGCCCACTCTTATTCATTCTTGCTATAAACGATGCGCCTTCGTGTGTCGCTTATAGCGGAATTCTATCATATGCAGACGATATGAAGATATCTAGAACTATTAAGAGTTCTGATGACCATGTTCTTCTTCAGACTGATATAAACAGCTTTGCTACATGGTGTAACAAAAACGGTCTTTTCCTCAATCCAGCTAAGTGTCAAGTTATCACTTTTTCTAAAAAGCGTATCGTAACAACATTCTCTTACTCCATCAGTGAGCATGCTCTTTGCCGTGTTGAACATTTTAAGGATATTGGTGTTTTCTTTAGTCAAAAACTTGACTTTTCAAAACACATAAACTACATTGTAAATAAATCCAATTGCATGCTTGGCTTTATTAAGCGTTGGTCTAAAGAATTTTATGACCCTTACGTCACGCTTTCCCTTTACAATAGCTTTGTTCGTACTCACCTTGAATACGCTTCACAAGTGTGGTCTCCATCGCAAGTATGCCATACGAATAGGATCGAGGCGATCCAGCGGAGGTTCATTCGGTTCGCGCTAAGGGGACTTCCCTGGGAAGATCCACTCAATCTCCCCTCATACTTCGACCGGCTTAAATTGCTTAACATTCAAAGTCTCTCCCAAAGACGGATAAATAATGACTTGATTTTTATTCAGCAATTGGTCCAAGGTCTAATAGATGCACCGGACCTTCTATCTAGTATAAGCTTTAAATTTCGTGGAGGCTCTCATAACCTCCGAAGAATTCAGCTTTTACACGTTCCACGGCACAGAACAAATTATGGGAAAAATGAGCCTATCAGCCGTATGTGTTCCACCTACAACGCACATACCAGTATTTTAGACTTTGACATGGACAAAGCCAAACTTAAGAGGCTGCTTCGGTGTTATTCGTCTTAAATATTAAATATACTTTTATTTTTATGTTTTTTTTTACTTGTGTTCGTAACTAATTTTTATCTGTTGTAATAATAATGTTTCTATCATTTGTTTTTTTGTAATTCTTAGTGTTTTGTGTTTGGTGTTAGTTTATGTTTAATTTATTAACCACTAACACTTGCACTAACTGATGAGCCCGTGTTGGCAGTTTTCTGCTTGGCAAATTTCTGCTGCAGATATTGTTTGTATTAAACAAACTGCATCACAGTTCTGATAGTGCTTAAGAAAAAAAAAAAAACAAGAATAAATATCCGCCCCAAGCTTGAGCGTTTTTGCTCAATTTAAAAGACCTAAAAACTTCACACATACGGACAGATGGACAGACGGAAAGACGAACGGACGGACATGGATTAATCGATGCTATGAATTGAAATTAATATACCGTAGAGTAGACAATGAATAAACCGAAAAAATATTTGTGGACAATTCTTTTAAAGTTGAAGGAACTCATATCATTAATGGGTTTCCATTGAAGTATGATCAATATTTGTTCAATATAAGATTTATCATTTCATTTGTAATAATACGAACGTATGTATATTCGTCAGCAAATTTCTACCTACGATTTCTTCTCGGTTCTCTCACTTAATATTCGGATTACTACACTTGTTTCCAACATAATGGCGAGATACGAGCCAACCAATACCTATACACAGCAACAGATATTAAAACGAAAAGCAATCAAATCCGTTATTAGAAATTTCATATTTTCCATTTACGTGAGTCGTGGCATGCCAAAAATATTACAAAGCCACCATTAAGCATATCTCTGGTTATATTCACATCCCTACACACATTCATAAGTGAATCACAGCTTGAACCCGCAACCGCAACAACATGATGTTTCTCTGGCGTCCACTGAACCCTATACCATTAACCAGCTGTGCAGTTATTCATTTCCTTCCTGGCAGCGCCCACCCAGTACGTATATGGCACCCCAAAAAGCGACTGATTTATTCAAATCATGAACCAGCAAAGTAATACACCCCCACCTCGGTGCGCAGCGGCCGGCGCGTTGAAAACATGTGCACACAGAGGACTTTGATTAAAATTAACACACCTCGCAGGTCACCACGACGACATACCATCACATAAACCATCGCCAGTGTCGAGAACCGCAGCACACATGTTCTTCTTCGGAGAGTCCATTACAAAAATTGTGCAATCCCAATTGTGGAGGACACGCACTAATTAACCCGCTGCCGGTAGGTACTACTGCCATACAGCCATTTGCCTTTGCCACCAAGAAGCAACAGCGAACCAACCCTTTTAAGTGATTAATTCACACAGACCGCTTCGCACGCAGCTGTCCCGGGTAATTCCATCCATCCACTGCCACAGAGTCCACTAATCAACCTACTTATCTTAATTAGGTATTCAAAAAACATCGAGCAGCTTGTTGTTGTTGCCCCTCATCGTGCGATGTCTAAAACAGGACGAATCCACTCGAACGAGCAACGCGACAAAACTTTAGATTAGATTACGGCTAAGAGAGCACCTGACGGCTAAGGATCTGGCTCTTTGGGGTCCCGCCTGTGCTCCCGTGTGACGCTTTATAATGTTTGGTCCTCCAGGGGGTGTGTGGATATACGTAGTAGGTTAGGTATTATGTTTGTTCACATTTCACCCTTGCCGGCGATAAGATTAACAGTCCGACTGAGTTTCGTGCGCTGGTGGGGTAGGTCCTGCGGCGAATTGCGTGCGTTGTACCCTAAAACCGCTGGGAAACGAAATACAAGTCAACTATTATGAGTATACATCATGTTCGCGATAAAGGAATGACACATAAAAGCTCCACACGCTACATGTAATGTATGGAAGTGCCAGGAACTGGTCGTACACACGTATTGGAAGAAATATTTGACGTAGCTCATGCTGGGTGCCAATGTGGCTAGCAAGATTGCAGCAAGACTTTGGTCAATGATTGCTGGGCTTCTTGTGAAGTAGCTTTTGTCGCTGGCCCTTAGGGTGCACTTGGAATTAACACTTTGCAATTTTTCAAATATGTGCTTTCATATTGCAAAATATTTGTCCAGTTTTCTCTTGAATATTGAAGGTATATAAACCTCAACAGTGGGGAGGTTAGATACACTTTGTTAAAATCTTTGACGGAGTTTTTGAAGCATAATTTTGTGTCCTGTGAAACTAACGTGCTAAAACCGAAATTCTTTGCGATCCCTGGAGAGCGCAGCCCTCATAATACGATGCGACGGTGGTCGGTTCGGTATACTTTTCGCGCGGGTGGTGGAATCAGCAGCTCACCTTTTGTTTCCTTTTTTGTGCACAATTTTGCGCAAGGAAGTGTATATGCTTCTGTGTGTGTGTGAGCTTTTACTGTTCCGGGAGGAAATTATTTTAATTAACATTTTATGCATGAGAATTGTTATAGAAGCAGCCAAAAATTTATGCAGATTACAACGAGACGGCTGTTGGGGAGGGTATATGTATGGCACGCAAGTTGGTTGGTTACACAAGGCGGCAATGACGGTAAAAAATGAGCTGAGCACACCGGCGGGTTTTAATGGTGACGTAGAAAAGACTACGCTTCTGAAAATTAGCGGTGACCGGGGCTTGGTTTGGTGCGGAAGGTATAATAACGACAGCAGGACGGATGGATGTGTCGTTCGCTGTCTAAGTAGCAATAACTGGAAAAATTCCTTGTGGAAGAGGGTAATTTCGGTAGGTTTGGTATTAAAAAGACATTTTCCACAGACACTGGCATAAAAAAAGTCCCTTTTAGACAGGATGTGAAGTTGTGATTTGAAAAAAATTCTAAATTAAATTCGTCTGGTGATTTTAAATTTTAGGTAGTTTACTTAACTTGAACTATCTCCTGGGGTCGCCGACGAAAGTTGCAGATTGAAGAAATTTAACCGCTTTTAGGATTTCGTAGGAATTTTATATGGTCAGCGCAAGACATTTAAAAATTCCCAGCCAAAGTATAGTAAAGTGTTTATTATGTTGCGCTAAAATATAACAAATTCGTCTGCAGCGGGAAACTAATTTTTCAAAGCTTTCGTGCATGACGTTTTTCGCGTTTTTCGATCCGAGAATGTCAAACAATTCATATTTTCATATGAAAATATTTGTAGTTTCCGTAGGAGTGCCAATAATAAATTAACTATTATTAAGTTCTTATATTATTCTGTTCTTAAAATTCATCTAAAAATAATTTGTTATCCCTTTTTTTCATTAACGCTTTTGTACTCATCAGAACACAAACAACACTTTTCTAATCCTCTCTTTGTGTACAATCAAAATATTTGTGGCTTCCATATCTTAGAAAGGATTCATAAGTCTTCAACTTTTTCCTTGATCGAAGCACACGTTTTATTTTTTGAATGGTAGTTAATGTTGACAGGTAATATGTTCCTTTTCCAATATAAGAGAAATTTGTTTGGCATCCTTTATATATAAAGCAGCTATTTTATTTTATTCAAACACCTTAGGCAATGAATTCGTATGGAATTGGAGCCAACATAATAGGTTCCTCCAATATTTTCACGAAGTGCGACTTCTTTGGTGGGGTAGGTTGACGCTTCAGACTCACCCACACCTTCTTCTCCTTGGCCTCCTTAAGCAGACGTTCGTTCTCCTTGACACGGCGCAAGAAGTTCTCACGGCACTTTGAGTGGTGGACGTGTTCAATGCGAACATTGATCCTCTTGGGGATGATGCGTCCGCGAACACGTTTGTTTACGATCACACCGACAGCATGTGGAGTTACGTTGTACTCGCGTCCAGTTTTACCATGATATGCCTTGTAGGGCATACCCTTTTGGACGGCAACGTGTCCCTTGATGTCTACGATATCACCATTTTTGAATACTCGCATATAGGTGGACAATGGGATGACACCGTGCTTGCGGAAGGGACGTGAGAACATGTCCCTGGTGCCGCGACGATAACCTTTTGAGTTGGTCATGTTGATTCAAAATCCCTCGTATGAAATGACGTCCACGCGGTAAAGAAATTGGGAAAAAAGGATCCTTTGTCAAACTGTCAAATTGTTAATTGGGTGAAGTTCCCTAAAATGGAAGTGGAGTTAAAACAAAATGCGTTAAAGGCTTAACTTAGGCCAATAACTTTTTTTAAGGGCTAAAAATTTCTCGCCACTACTGCGTTACATCAGTATTTAGATTTCTACGCCTTTTTTAACTTGATAAAAGGGCTTAAGTTAAATTTATTGAAAACAAGTGGGAAAGTCCAACAGTGCGCATGCAAAAGTTTCAGTCCACCTACGACGGATTGCAAAATACCCGACCATACCAAAAAAGGACTGCCGCGCCTCCAAATAGTGGGCGAAATATAAAAATATAACTGTTGAATGCCTTATACTAGGTGGTTGCATACATTTAGGCCTAAAACTCCGCCTTATTAACTAAAAAAACACTTTTTTTAACGCCACGCCGACGAAGTGGGCGGAGGCGAAAATAAAGGTAGAAAATTCTAATATCTACAACTTTTGTCATATAATTTTTTGTCAAATATATTTATTGAAAAACAGTCATTTTAAGCTAAAATACCTTAAAAAGTGGGTGTGGTCAATGAAAAGGCTAACATTTTTTGGTTTCTTCAAAGACTGTAATTGTCTTTGGCAATGTTACATACCAAAAATGAATGGGCTAGCACCGTCATAACATAGCTAAAATTTGGAAAAAGAATTTTTTAAAATTAGAGAAGGTCGCACATACATTCCTGCAGTGGGCGTGTCTGTGGGCGGAAGGACTGGACTTCCAGCCAACCTACCAAATTTCAGCTTTCTACCCAAAAATTTAAGGCCTAAAAGTTGTTTACATACGGACGGACGGACAGACGGACGGACGGACGGATGGACATGGCTAAATTGATTCTCCTGTCGGTCCCATTCATATCTCTAAAAGGTCTTAGGGGTCTACGGTGATTATTTCACTGCATTACAAACAATACATGAAACTTAATATACTCTCGATCGGGTATAAAAAGAAATCTATGGAAGTTTAAACTCCATCAGGACGTAGGTGGGGATAGCAGACACTCAAATATATTTATTATACTCAATGCAATCGGAAAAAGGTGTTCTATGCACGACTTTGTATATGCAAAAACTCCACTTTGAGAGTTGTAATAACGTAAAATTTATTCAACTATTTTGACGAAGTAAATCTCTACACCTGGTAAAAGGAAGCTACCCAAAACCTCAAAGGCTACCATATTCTTCAATAAATGGTTTTAGAAATCCACGGCAACAAAGTTACATCCAAGCTCTACTCTATTGGACTACCAGGGCTAATTATATAGGTGCCTCTTTTTCGCTTCTTAGTCCATATTTTTTTACAGCTCAAATAAGCTAAGAGATCTAAAGGGACCCCACTTAAGTTAACATCGCACTTTGTGCTTAACCTTACACCGTTGCTCAACGCAAACAAGCTCAAGCTTCCTTTTTTTCGATTTAGTTTACCTATCTGTAATTACATACCTTAACAAGAGAATTCCTTCCGGGCCGAATAAACACTCTACTGTAGTAGTTACGCTACCAGCTACGGCACCTCTGCACCAACCGGTATTACTTCACTTCCTCTGTCACGGTCAATTCATTTCCCATAATTGGCTGGAGCAATCGAAAATGAAGCTGCTATGCGAGCGTACACACATCCCAATCGCCGTCGCTCCAAATTGAAGTTTGGGCGTCCACCCAAAGGTCCCATCGATTCAGCAAAACTATCTATCAGCCATCGAAGCGTTCACCTTCGGTATACGTATCGGTTGCATAAATCCAATAGAGTTCGCAATGCTCTACTCTAGCGAAAGTCAATTCCCTTTTGGACTTTCAAATCCAAACATTCACCGTACCGCATCTCAACTTTGTCTTTCGGATTTGGGAAGCCCAATTTACTTTCATCCATACTTCTCTCCCGTCCAGGCGCTGGCAGGTGCATAATTGCTATCGCAGTTTTACTTTTTCGCCTTTGCTATGTTTAGGATTTGGTGAGCCACTTTACTCACACAATGAGAGGGTCGCATTGATGTCGTTTGGGGGCTGTGTCATATAAATGCTCGTCTCTGGCACTGAAGTGCTATACGCCAGGCAGGACCACTATCGAATAGTCGTCTAGGAGAGCTACAACACACACAACACCATGACAAGCGTATTTCACTCTTGTTCTACAGCCATGAATATCGTAAGTTGAAAAGTAATTTTTAATAAAGTTTCCCTCGATTAATGTGGTGCGCGTTCCTCTAGGACCAGCGCCCGACACTGCTGTTGGGGCTGTTAGCCTGGCAGCTGGCAACAACTTTGGCCTATGATCGAGTGGAGCACTACTCCACGGGTCGCTACGCATCGCCAAAGGATAGTGCGGCTACAAACACACACACTGATTATCAGAAGGGATACGGCGGCGCTGAAATAAATGACTTCGGCCAGCATCACCTGCTTTCAATGGAATACCAAACTCAGTACGATAGTGCTCAGGCACGATACGGCAGCAGCGTTGGTGGTGGTGTTGAGCATGAACAACAAAGCCACATTTCTGCTGGATACCAACATCGTCAACCGGAGGCATATCCTCAGTCCGCTGCTTCGGGGAATGCATATGAAGCGCCCCTTCAAAGCAACAGCATCGATAAGTTCGTAGAAAATAATTTCTCCATTCGATATGAAGACCATCAAGAGGGGGGTGGCGATATGAGTGCGGAGGGTGGCTACAATGACATTGGAAAGTCCACCATACCTGATTATCATCAGAATCATGCTGGGTTCACCACTTCCCATCAGCATCAGCATACGGATGTGATTAACTACGTGCCGTATCCGGTTGTAAAGAAATTGCATGTGCCCTACTCGGCACCCGTGCAAATTCCAATCTCCCATGCGGTCATCATACCCGTGCGCAAGCCCGTGCCTATTCACATCCCGATCGTGAAACAAGTGCAGGTTCCCGTCGAGAAGGAGCTAAAGATTCCCATAGAGCGATTGGTACCGTATCCAGTGGAGAAGCAAGTACCAGTGCCGGTGGAGAAGCGTGTTCCATATCCAGTGGTGAGATATGTTCCGGTTAAGGTGCACAAGCCGTACCCAGTTAAAGTACCCGTCGTAAAGACCATAGTGCATAAGGTCAAGCAGATGTGGTAGTATATTCTTGTACACACTTAGCTCGTATGAATGTAAGACAAATAAAAAAGTTTGTAGGTCTTAAACAAACCTGTTTTCATAGACATTATTGGTGTTTTTTAAGCGCCTTTTTTTTAAGCCTAAGGGTATATCCAGTTTAATGCATAGTTTGTACCGCAAAATAATAACCATACAAGAACCCTAAGACCTTTTAAAGATATGAGCCAGACTGACAGGATAATTAATGAGGCCATATGCGTGCCCGCCTATATGTAAGAACTTTAAGACCGTAAATTTTGAGCTAGAGAGGGGAAATCTGGTAGCTGAGCTGGAAGTTCATTAGACCAGATCAAGTTTACGATACGATCAAGTTCTAGATACGCGCACTAGATTTAAAAAGAAAAAAATGTTTACCCCAGAATTGACCTAGCCCAATAGTGAGAGAGTTACCATGCGCTTTGGTGAATCGTTGGATACCCAATCCCAATTGACCACCGTCAAGCTCCGAATTGCGTCATAAATCTTGGTTGTTAAGTTTTAGTTTCTATTAACTTTAATTGTGTGAGGTGCCGTGGCGTAGTGGTTAGTGTGTGTGCTTACTACGCCGGAGGTCTGGGTTCGAATCCTGCCATCATCACCTGAAAAAAAAGACTTGTTCTTTTTCACGGTCCCCACCTCCGCGAGGGTTTGACAAGCCCTCCGAGAGTATTAATTGTCTTGAAAAACTTCTCAAAGTGCCGCTCGGATTTGGCAAAAAATTGTAGGTACCTTTGTATGTAAAAGAAATCAACACACCAGCATACAATTTTAAGAAGTTGGCCCTGGTTCACCTCGAGCTGTTGCGCCACTCTATTTATTTTTTTTTTAACTTTAATTGTATTTAAAATTTATCAGTTAAGAGTCTCCTTCCTTAAAAAAGGGGCGTGGCATCAACCATTTTTCAATTTTATCGCTTTTTGTTTTCATATTTTTCATTAGATGTGGTATACACGTGTGTATTGTATTTTTTTATAAAAAGTTGGTTTATATTTAATTCGTTAAAACCGAAAATTATTTCGGAAAAACTGTTTTTTCGTAAAACCGCCTCCTAAAAGTGGACAAAGCTCAATCTTTGTGTGGGGCAGACTTAGCAAATAGTAATATCTTTAAAATTTGTCATAAAATTTTTTTCCGATTTGAAGTAAACTTTCAGAGAAATCGGCTTCTTAAAGATCTAACATGTGAAAAGTGTGTTTGTCTTCTTAAATTTTTTGGGCCATTATTGCTCTATACGGAAATTTGAGCCCCGACGCATTTTCTAACTTGACCAAAAGGCATTTTGAAACACAATACGGGCGTGGCCATTGGTAGATTAAACCAATGTTCACACTTTGTGCAAAATAAGAACCAAGGTACACTCTAAGTTTGAGCATTCTAATAAAAGGTGCAAATTAAGTATGACTACGCCCACATGTGGGCGGTTTTCGCTCACAATACACTTAAGCGAGAATATCGCACACCAAATTTCAGCCTCCTACGATAGCTTTAATTTTTAATGCCATTAAGTAAAATGGTCGTGTCAGTGGGCGGATTTCAAAAATTTTTACACTTGCACTGTTTCGGGATCTAGAAAGAACACCTATCAGGTTTCAACTTCCTAGCTCAAAATTAAAGGCCTAAAAACTACCGACAGACTTATTTTTTATGGTATCTTAAAAAAAATAATAATAAATGTAGGCACAAAAGTATATATATAACTCCACCCATTTTTGTGGGCGTTGTTAAAAAAAGTTTTTAGTATAATAACTTGATAAATCTAGTATTTTAACTTTAGTATAATAGCTTATGCGAAAAATTGATAACGATGTTTCGTAGAGGGATAAAAAACAATAATTTTTTACAGTGGAAGATAGGGGTCTATCTCCCCCTGTTAACGTGGGAAGGGCAATTTTAATAAATTAAAATTGAATAAAAAAGTGCTTTTGGTATTTTTAATTTACTCCTAAACTACAAGACACGAGCCTCATAATTTAGAGTATTTCATTAAAAATAAAAAAGGACAAAATATGGAGAAAAAAAAATCAATATATCATTTTCCAATTTTGAATAAATACAATATAAATTTTTTCTTTATCGCTTTTTTCCCAAAATATTGAATTTAAGAATAATTTTTTAAAAAAATTTAATTGAAATTACTTGGGTCAAAAGCAAAATAATAGTAGAAACTTCTTGCTTCGAAAAATATGGCACACTTTGTTAGAGGAATTACCGTTATTTTAATTTATTAATTTTTTACTGAAGCTCCATTTTTTTAAAACAACCCTACCACCTAAATGAAGGGAGATAGACCCCTTCCCTACTGGGTAACTAAAAAACCTGCAGAGTATTGGAAAAAATAGCCGTCGCTAGCGCAAAATTTTTGAGATTAAAAAAATATACAACGAAATTCAAAACCAAATTCTATTGGATTATATATAAAAAAATTCAGAAAAAAGCTTAAAACCCGCGTGTCCCCAAACCATCTCGGAAACGGTAATGTGAACCGTTTTGAAAAAAAAAATCACAGGCATAGACAATTTTGAGGCTCAAGAAATAGCATAGCGAAGCTGAAATATTTTATGATTTTCGAGATACGTTTTATATGATTAAAACTTATTAACTTATAGTAGTGCTGAGAAATTCTTAAAACTTCTGAGTTGTTTCTAACTTATCAACTTAATTTTACGCATGCACAAACCACCTAAGTAGAAAACCAAGATATTGAAAATTTTAAGAAGGCATATTCTTACGCATATTTCATAAAATTGCACTCGAAATATTATATAAATATTATATAAGCGAAACAAATGACTTATCGAGCTGAAAAAATGCCATAAAGTCCGAAATTGTCATTAAAAGAAAAGAAAAATATAAAGTCATATTTGCGACTTTTTATATGCAATTTAAGAAATAATTTTAAAGCCGGCGGACCGCCCGGTATATGATTTCATTTATGGCAGTCTTTTTAAGGTAGGGTAGGGTATTTTTCAATCCAACGGAGACACAGACGGAAGTAAGTGCTGTTGCACTTCCACACTTGTTTTTTATAGCTAATTCACCCCATGAGTATATAGGTAAAATTTTTTTTTCACATAGTTTGTAACACTGAAATAATAGAGCTAAAACACTATTATGACCCCAAGATCTTAAGGGCTTATGATCGATACCGAATTGTGAGTCGAATGTCCGTCTGTCATTCCATCCGTCTGTCTGTGTGTCAAATGTTTCTTAGCATGGGGGCTTAAGTTTTGAGCTAGGTAGTCGAAATTTTGTGCTTGGGCTCCTAGACATCCGAAGCTATAGACACAGGTATTGAAATTTTTGAGATCCGCTCACACCCACGGCCACAATAGGTGTAAATGGGCAACAACCTTCAGCGCTTTCACCACTGTAAGACGACGTAAAAAGCTGAAATTATACATTAAACATGTTCTGGTAATTGTGAGATATAAAATCCAAAATTGAAATCATGCTCTAGCGGGCGTGGCATGGATTTTAAATTTAATTTTTCAAATGCATTTTATTCAATTTTTCTGTTCCAAATTGAAAAAAAGTAATAAATGCTTCATATGTTATATAAAAACATTTTCTCCCATATTTCGTTCATAAATGGTTTTGGTCCACTTCCACATTTAAAGGCTGAATTAACACGAACAACTTTTAATTTTCTAGAAAAACTCGGATTTAAATCGCGGCTTTAGCTTAATTTAGAAAAGAATAAAAAAGGCAAAAATGTTAACTATATAGACAATATATTCTAGACTTTATCTATGCAAAGTTTTGGCCTTCTTGAACTGGTCAATTTAAAAAAAAAAAATTAAGAGAAAAAAAAATACATTTTTGCGTGCTTTTAAGCCTAACTTCAAAATATTTGGGTCAATGTTCATAGTTATTTATGACAAGTGGGCAATCTGCACCCTCTTTTAAGCAGCTAACAAAATATAAGAAACTAGCTACTTTCATTAAAATTTATAATAGTGTTAAAAATAACAACTCTATCAGCAATTTAATTCAACGGAATTCAACGGTCCTTTTTACGCAATGTAACTTTTGCTTACACACTGTAGCATCAACTCACTGGCTTAATTTTTTTGTAATTTTTATTTTTTTCTTGTTAAAATGTAAGATTTGTTGTCGAAGCCCTAAATAACCCATTCAACTTAGCTATACAAAACCTATAGGTACAGGTCTCGAATTTACGACCCGACTTTTGGAACAATGAACTTACTTTATTAGCTTAGCCTTGAGTCTTTGTTGTTGTAAAACTAATAAATTCAACATGTCACCGGAAAAATAAATTAAGCGTATCTATCCTTCAAAAAGCATGTGCTATTCCTGGAAACTGAATATTTGGTGCTTTTTCTTCCCTCTTGGAATGACAGACCTATACTTGTAAGCACCAACAAAGCTGTTTCCCTCATCCCTTTCGGGGATATTTGTGAACTTTTAATGTCTATTTTCCTGACAGATCTAATTCAACTTCGATACGATTTTCATTTATATTCCAATTTTATTATCAAAATGCGGTGACCCTAAACTTCGATTCATCCACCATCGTATAAAATGCCTTTCCCGGCCCCATAACTCCCTCCTGCTCTCCATGCCAATATTGTGCGACAGCAATAAAATATAAGTAGGTACTCACCAATAAATCCAAAATTTTTATTTCCAATTTCCAAAATAGACATCTCGGAACACAAATTAATAAAAAAGAAGAAGTACCCGGCTCTTATCCACAGAAATTTTTGGAAATAAATTTCTATAAAACTTTCATCTCCATTGTAGATTGAAAAAAAAAATTCGGCACACAAAAACATCCCATAAAACGCCTGGTACCCAATATAATTGAATAACATGACGTCGACAGCTGTAAACTGCAAAAAAGGACAGACCCAGTTCCCAGTGCTCTTTCCACCACCTCGAGCATCGTTTAATTTACCCGGGGTCACTTCTGAAGTGGGTAATCACTGAATTTTCTTACAAAATCAGTTTACATTTATCATATGTCCTTTCATTGACGTCGGTCGTCGTCCTGTAGTCATCACCGCTATACCGCCGCCGGCCGCGACACAGCTTGACACTTGAAATGAAAAACAATTTAACGAGCTGCGAGAGGACTCACCGTATATCTACCACCCTCCCAAGGAAATGGAGAACACAGCATTAAAGACGACGGAACGAATCCATCATATTCCCAATTGCCACCCTCCGTAGATTTGCGTTGGGCGGCCGGAGCATAAAAAATTAATAAATATACAAACACAAAACCTATTCTTTATATTTCTTTCTTCACAATTCCGTTGCGCATCGAAGGCAACCGCAAAGACGAATACAAGGCGCACGACACAGGCAAATCGTGTCAATGTCATCTGAACATCACAAAAAGACCGACGACGACGACGATGACGATGACTATGAGATTGTTTCATCAGTTGACTTCACGACTTTCTTGGTATACATCACATCTCAACACAGCTATACCATCTCCCCCAGAGGACATGATTTGTCTGGGAGACGTATAGTATAAACTTGCAAGGACTTGTGCAGGCATACGCAGCAAGGCGGAGAAATCTCGGAATTTTTTACTATTCATTGAACTGAATGTGTCACTTTAAGTAAACGGTGTCATTTAAATGAACTCTTAAAGTGGACGACAACTTTTTCTCGAATGACTCTTGGGGCTACATATCAGTTCTACACTATAAGTTTGAAGATTAAGGGTGTATGAGAACCGTAGTTGCTCTTTGAAACCATCTACCATGTTTTTTGGATGGTATGATGATATGTATATTTTTTTATATTGTCCAAAGAGGCAATTTTTTTTTTGAAAAGAGCAATTATGACATATCTAAGGACTTTTCAGGAATAACCTATTGTACTTTTCTTGACTCGCAAGGCCCATGTCATGATACAGCTCCGTTTATTGTCTTATCGCCTTCTCAATAACTACGCACAGAAAACCAAGCCGAACTTTTTACTGACAGCCTTTCCCCCGAATAAAGATGTTTTCATATGCGTTAGACAGAGAAAAGTTAACCCTGAGGTTTACCTCGGGCTGTTGCGCCTCTCGTTTTTATCTTAGACAAGCCGCATAACATCACATGAGAATAAAGATATTCTCATATGCGTTAGACAGAGAAAAGTCAACCCTGAGGTTTACCTCGAGCTGTTGCGCCTCTCGTTTTTATCTTAGACAAGCCGCATAACATCACTGACTGAAATGATTAAGGCCCGAAATATTAAGATACATGCTTAGAACTTTATTACTCATATAAATCTGTATGATACTACCTTTTATTTGGCAAGAGTTATTCTGTTCGTGTACTGAAGTCATTCTCAGAGGTAGCCGAAGTCCTTAATCTACCTCAAAATCACAGCCGCCTATATGTGAGATTTTTACCAAGTCGTGTCGGTGTTCTCTGGAACTTTTGAGACGCTCAATGAGACATTTTTCAAGCCTGAGCTCAAAGAGTTCATCCAGTTGTTTATGGCATGTTGTATGTCGGTATGTCTATGTCCTGTGCATATACAAGTTTTTTGCAGTGATTTGTTATGGTAGATTTAGACTCTGGTACGACCCTTGCAAATTTTAAACACTTTTTTCCTGCATAGCGTGAAAAGACTCTCATCAGAACACCTGATCGAAATACCCTCATTATACCAAAGAGCGACGCGAGCTCTTCTGTTTCTCTAGATAGAAACTTCCGCGTCTTACAGGTATTCTCAGAGATAAAAGACATGGCTCTGTATAGCCTGTCTTTAAAAGAAAAAGTGCCTCGCTGTTTTAAAAACAACGAAGAACCAAATCGGGTATCTATTTGAAATCCTAGGATTTGCCTATTAAATGAGTTCCTAAAATCGCTTATACTCTTGTAAAAGAACCTGCACTTGAACGTCTCAGAAACTTCACGTTCACACTATGGTCTGGTGTCTCTTTTGTCACCACTTTTCTAAACTTGGCAACCGTCGCATTTCCCCTATGGCTCTTTAAGTCAACATTAGCCAATTCGTACAGCAAAACACACAAACACACATACACGCAAGCAGAGACACTACCCCAGCATCCATTGTACTCCTTAATGTGACTTGTCCTCATGCGGTACGTAGCTGCCAAATGAAATGTCAATTTAGCAGCAATTCAGCGGTAAGTAAATGCTGCCACATTCTGATCGAAATGCCTCATGGGGATTATGACTAATTTGATCTGAGTAAATGCCGTCTTCTTTGAGCGAGTGACAGCCTCGGGATGACTCTATTCATTTGACTCTTTAGAGCATTTATGCGCGCCTCCATTTGTGAATACTGCCGACACAGTGGGGTGGTTGGGCAATGAAAAAAAAAAAAAAAACATTAAAAACTCAATTTATTCTCAAGTGTTTTTCGCTTTCTTGTTGTCCTCCTCCTTTAAGAAAAAGGAAAAAAAAAAAACTAAGGACATCATTGAAGTGAGTTTAAGGACTTCAGTCGGCATCGCATCGTACACATATCCACTGTGTGCAAGAAGTGTCCTTATGCGGAATCAGGCGAACCAAACGCGCTGAGCACGAGATGATTATGGCTCTGACGATGACAATGATGATGATTATCTAAAATCATATCGGTAAGAGCCTCAACGTATACCACATTCACATATTATGCAGCAGGGAATTGGCTGGGCGCGAGGATGAGCTGGATTGTATCTTTATTCGCTCAGTCTTCGCTTTAACGAGTCGGCGAGTCTTGCTGCGAGGCGTTTGCTTGACATAAATAGACTATTTTCGTGTTGTCCTTATGGTGGCGTTGGCTCTCTGCATGTCGCTATGGCTCATGGCAGTCTCGCACCATCATTTCTTTTTCTTTGCCTGCTTGCCTTGGCTTAGAGAAGAATGGGACTCCTCTGATGACAGTATGGTGTTTATATTTAAAATTTAATGGAATTAGAAACACAATATACGTTTTGTTTTGTATACAACCAAGAATCAATGGGGATGAGACCTGATACTCATGATAGCAGGGATCATAGAACTTGGTATGCGTGTTTAGGCGCATCATGAGAAGCAGTAAGCAAACAATTACGCCAATTACAATGGTCTCCTTTATTTACAGTGGAAAATTAGAGTGGACAGGTGCAATAAACTGGACGATGTGAGGAGTGTGTTTGGTGCCGTGACATAAGACCAAATCTCGAAATTTGGCTTTAAGTCACTTTGTGAAAGTGACATTATGAGCAAACTTGGCCGTTTGGCTTTGTGACACTTTTGTAAGGCGACATAAGCTCAATTTGGCTTTAAGTAACATTGGACTTTAAGACCAAAGGGGAGGTAAAAGAAAAGCAGGCAGGGGGCTGCGGGGGGCCTGCGGGGGGGGGGGGGGGGGGGCAGCTTATCCCCATTCATATACCAATTATGATGCATAACATTTGGCCTTATGACACTTTCGTCAGCTGGGTCATATGTCGCTTTACAAAGTGTCATAATACCAAATGATAAAATTTGGTCCTATGACCTTTTCACAAAGTGACTTAAAGCCAAATTTGGAACTTCGTCGTATGTAAGCTAAAGGACGATTTGATATGAGAAATTACAATTGAGTTTTATGGACGAATAAAACTTGGTCACATCACACTGATCTAAATACCTACTACTTTTCGTACGCTTTCGTTTAGTTTAGCTTTCCCCTACTTTTGTTCGGGAGCGAGTCATAAATCTGGTTATGCTTTTCAAAATTCAGCTTTTCGAGATTCTGACTTAAGCAATGGAATTCCGCTTATACCTAGGTACGGATTTTTCAAGCAAACTTTTGACTTGCTTAAATTAATGCAAAGGTAAAAATGAAACAGGCAGCGAGGTTGTAGGGGGCGGCACGCCCCTCCCTCTTATTCATATTTCACTTTCATGTTTCAGAATTTTGAAAAATTAATTTTGACCCGGCAGCACTTTGACCCCAACCCATTTGTTTTCACACATTTGGTTTCGCAAAATTACAAAAAAAAAGTATATTAGTTCAATAAATGAAAGGATTCGGATTAGACGCAGCCTATATAGCTTTCCTGGAAGACAATGTTGACAAAATTGTGTCTGGTGCAGAAGTTTTAACGAAGGAAGGTCTGAGATAACTATGACATTTAAGTCCTATGAGGCAATTTCTTATTTTTCGTTGGCCCACTTCTTGAATTGTCAACTTCTACAAAAGAAGTATGGTTTGAAAAAAGTAAATTGATGCTATAGATATCTTTAAAAACCTCGGGACACTGTTTCAGTGTTACACGACTCACCATTCATGAGAAGTACAAAGAACAAAAGTTCATTAATGTGGCGAATCCCTCAAAATTTATTATGAGGGATTCCGATCAAATGAAAAAGCTTCCAAGCTCCGGGAAATGGCTCTTCACTTGGCGCTTGACTCATCTGTCTTAAAGACAAAGCTTGTTTCAGAATGGTCTTTGCCAATGGCCATGCAAGAATTATACTTATCATCCTTGATGCTTCATTAGATTCCAACCTATAGTGGCTTTGGCGACAACGAATAAGTAGACTCTCTAGCTAAAGTTGGTGCAACTACACCTCTCATAGGGCTTGAACCATTTTGTGAAGTGAGTAGAAGAGTCTTCAAAAGCTTTTTCAAAAGCCTATATATCGAATCGAATCCAACAAAGTCTGGCTCAGATTCTCCCCCAAGAAGCCGTATACCCTCAGCAATCTAGAGAGGCCTGAATAAATTAAATCCTCACTGGATCTTTCAGCAACCATTGCAAACTGAAGAAACATCTTCATCAGATCGGCCTTTTACCTATTCTTGACTCTTAATGCATCAGACACTGTCAAGAGAGTGACGATTTATGCCCCACGCTGCTTTGTCTCAGGAAAAATATCCATATACCCAGCGCGCGTTTAAATTATGCCATCGGTCGATATCCCTTCAGAAAATTTTCTTGTCGTCCTGACAGCTTCCGCAGCGACCATGGGGCTCTAAGATTTCATCAAAGAAGGCTCAATAAGCTCCTTTAGGAGACCGCAATGCCAAGGCCTCTGGAAGGCTCTTTTGGTTAATACAATTTAATCTCAGTTTTTTTCATATGCAATAAACTCCCAAAAACTCCCACTAATTTCATGGGCTTTGAGCGAAATTTCTGATTCATAATTTTATGTTTCCTCCTTCAAAAAGTAGTGTTTTTTCATGATGAGAAAGTCCTCAAATGCGGAACATTTGTTGTGCGACAAGAATGGTTCCGACATCGACTTTTCTTAGTATACGTGGATTGTTTTGTCATAGTAAAGCATATAAAAATGAAGAAACACTCCCACTTAACAGACTCTTTAAGGTTACACTCCCAAAATCTCGAAATAGAGCTCTTCTAAGACGTATTTAATGCTCTTGAGACTCTTGGAGCATAACACATTGTTATAAGGTCTAAATATTAACTTGTAGCGCTCGTCATAAAGGAGTATCATTTTTTTAGCGCAAAACTCTTATTGCAAGAGTATATTAAGCTCTTATAAGACTCTTGTTACAAGACTTCAACTCTTTTAGATGTTATGTTTTGTAATGAGAATCTTATAACAGCCTAGATCTTGAATAACAGTGCAACTCCTGTAAGTAAAGATTTGTTTTGATAATGAAATCTTTAGTCTTATAAGACAACTTCATTTCTTCGGCCATTGCAGGTATATCAATTTAAATGCATAGTTTGTAACACAGGGAAATAATCATCGTAGACCCTTCAGACATTTTAGAGATTGGATCGAGACCGGCAGGCGAATCGATTAAGCCATATCCGTCCGTCCGCCCGTCCGTCCGTCTGTCTGCATGTGTGAAGGTTTTATGTCTTCAAAATCAAACTAGAGAGCTGAAGCTTGGTACCCGGCTTGGTTCTTCTGTTGCACAGACAAAGTGTAAAAATTGGTTCAATCAGACAGCGGCCAAGCCCATTACTGGCTTCAATGTAGGATAACCTCTATTTTACATTTTCTTTTAAAATGCCTTTGGGTAAAGTCAAACATAGCGTAGGTGCTCAAATTCTTGTGCTGAGTAATATTGGCCCAAAAACCTTTAACAAGGCAAAAATTGGCCGCCCTCAATATCGACCATGCCCACTTATGACATGCTAGATCCTTAAAACCCGATTTATCGGAAAGTTCACTCCAAATGAAAAAAAAATTATTACAATTTGCTAAGTTTCAAGGGGGATTTTTAGGAAAAAAAAGTTTTTTTTTTCTGAAATAATTTTCGCTTTTACCGTATTTTCTCATGATTCTAACGAAATTACAATTAATTGATTTTAATTTTTAGACCATACCCACTTTTGTGGGCGTGGCTTATAGAAATAATATATTCCGGCCAAAAAAGTTTATAGATTTGATGTTACACCACGGTAAGGGTCGGATATATAGAATTTGTCAGAGACAAACTCTTTCACTTACTGACTTGTTCTTGCTTAAACAGTTACTAAATACGTTTCATCTCAAAACAGGCCAGCGCTGTCGGGCTGGGCCGGGTATGTTCAAGTTTACGCTTATGTATCTTAGGACGTGTGGCCCACGACCGCAGCGAGCCACGGAAATAGATTTTTTAATGGGCTGGGTTCAGAGTTCCGGATGGGCTAAAAGTATTTTAAAATTCAACTTTTTGAGCTAAAATTTAACAAGCAGGAAAGTTCAACAGTGCATATGTTAACACCTCAGGTCATCTGTGATGGGGGGGATCTTGCAAAATAGAGACCCTACCCTACCTAAAGCCACTAGGCATAATACTATATATACGAAAAAGTTAGAAAATGCTTATACCTACAACATTTTTAAAATTAACAACCGTCAGTTTAAGTTAAAACTCCATAAGATTGGGACATGGTCAATGTAAGGGCCAGACTTTTTTTATTGCCTCAAATACAATTACAAAGCAGTGTAACATATCTACCAAAAATCACCGTAGCACCATTGTCCAATAGCGAAAGATTGAAAAAAGCGTTTGTAAAAATTAGAGGTTGTCGCACATACAATACTGTAGAGCAGGATTAATTACCAAATTTCAACTCTCTAGCTCGATAAGTGCTACGCAATTTGGTCTCTATGTTTAATGTTATGCCATTTTATATTGATGCACGTTCGCGAATTTAGATTGCGTTAATGTGTGTTGATATTTGGTGCGAAATTTTTGACAGTGTGGGATAATCTACACTTAAGTAGAAAACCATGACAAACTTAATCTCACGTCAGTTTCGCTCTGTAATATAACTCCTTTAATCTATTCATAAAGGATTCCTCACAACCGTTTCTCGTTGCTATTGCATTATTTGTTGAACACGAGACACGACAACTATGGTCTTGTCAAAAGCATTTAAGATAAATGCCGGGTATACCTCCATATATCGTAACCGTAATATGTTTGCTTGGCTGAATACGCAACAAATCGAGTGTTTCTGTTCATTGTTATATAATATCCTTATATGACTTGCAACAACAGCGCAAACACCCTATTCAGCTTGAAATATATTTTATTGGTCTCCACCAGCCATGGTGCAAAAAGACCGAACGACATTAATTTACTTCACCGAGCGTACACCACATCCTGGAGGAGTATATCCTTGAAATTGAACATAAACATAAACGTATTCCGCCAGGAAAGATGCTTCGTTTAAATGAGAGATTTATACTTATGACAGTTTTGAAAGCGCTGCATAGCATCCTTCTGGTGCTCCTTTCGCATGAAGTCTTAAACAGACGAGTATATCTTGGCAATTACCCAACAAGAATAAAAGAAATCATAATAAACGTAACAATAAGGGACACACACACATAGTTATATACAAACACACATTATATTCATTTTCCCTGTGCTATGTCGCACTCCGTTTGTGGATGGAAGAATACACTGCGTTAAGAAGGTGTTCTGTCCATGCTGGAGTGTCCTGGCGGCAAGTGGCTAGCTGTTGCAAATAAAGTCTTTGATAATGCGAATTGAAAGGATAAGTGGCGTGCTTTATGGTTATCCGAGTGCGCGGTTGCATAACTGTTTTCTTTGATCTCGCTCTCCTTGTTGCGATTAAACTCCTCGCAAGGATTCCCTTTGTGTGACGTCGACGCGACGACCGAGTCTTTTCGCTCGGCGTGTGTGTGCTCAAAAACTTAGGCCTAATTTTATTTAATGCCATCCTGCATGGTACTTGGAGTTTTTATTGTGCGCATAAAATTCTTTATTACAGATACCCTGCTCCACAGATTATCTGCCACGCAGAGAAAATTTGTAAACCTAATTAAGTCCTTAATGTCGCAATTTATGAAATCATTTAATGGGGATATGTTTTGATTATCTGAAGCAGAGCCTCCTCCACACATGTGTTCGCGGAATGATTGTTTGATAATTCCAAATAGTCGTTCAACTTTGTTAAACACGAATAAAGACGGCTCATTTTTGCGGATTTAATTTCGGAAAAAAAAATTTCACACCCTGAAAACACACCGCACCATTGTCAGTGCCATGTTTAATTGCTCATTAAGGCATTAATGCCATAACGAATAATGGCGCAATATCTGCTCAACACCTGACATTGTCATGCCTCTTTCAATTAATTGTCGCCCATTTACAACTCCATTCATCACTCAAACAACGGAAACAAGCTCAACACCTGGTGCCCCACAATAGAAGCGCCATACCAAACCGGGAAAATAGGCACAATAGCCTGCCACCGCCATGCCGAGCGGGTGCCATAGCCTAGCCATACCAAGACGGCACAGCCGATTGATTTCCCAACAAAACATGAATCGCAAAATAATTGATTTCCCAAGAAAACGAAACTAATTTATCTGAAATCGCTTCGAAACACGCAATCGAATCAAAAATTAACCAATACCACCCACCCTCTAATGGAGAACACCGCATGAGGTGCCCCGGGAGCCGCTCAGGGAGCTAGCTGAACCCTGATCACGAAACCATTTAAAATTATTAATTCACATATCGACTGCAGGACTCTCGATAATACATCGTTTGGCAATACATACTGTTGTGATTCCGAGTCATCCATTTTCTTTGAATACCCTCGAGAAAGGTTGAAGTCTTTTCCAGGAAAATCGTAATAGGAGTACAGAAGGATTATCCGTTGAGAAAGTATAGTATAATAAGGTTTCAAAATGACAAGCTCTCTTTCTAGGTTTTCTTGGAAAGGAAACATTTGCAGTCTTAGATACCTCCTATTTCTATGATTATTCTTTATTTACAAAACGAACAAAAGAATTTGCCTCCATAATATGTATATGTGAAGGTAATTTGCGCTTTGAGCTGTTGGGTTAGTGGTTTAAGGTGTAGCCGTCCGTTGCGTGGCAGCAGCGTAACAGCTAACATATGTACGTAATTAACAGGGCAATCATCTTGATAAGGCTCGTTGTATGACATGTCACCGAGGCGGCACGCTATAGCGATTCACGACCTTGTTGGGCTGAGCATATCTTGTAGTATCTTGTTATTCGCCCCCGGTAATGTGACCTATGGGAGAAATCAAAGTGTCGCACACATACCACACACACTGGCTGCGGAGAGTTGATAAAGGGTGTCGCTTAATATTAGGTTAGGACGAAGGAGGAGAAAGGCAATTTCCTGGTTTTAATTCAAACACATCATAGGTTATGTCAGCTAATTTTTCTTTGTTGCGGAAGTGGTGGACATTTTTAGCTTTTGCGGTGGCATGATCATTTCGAGGCTTTGGTAAAGGTAGTGCTATGAACTACGTTTTTTATTGTGGAACTACGAGCGTCGCGTCACTACCATTTTCAAGCGAAACAAAATCTCCGCTTTGACGCATATTTACCTAAAGGGAAGAGGAGTCTTATGTTCTTGCTTGACCAGGCCACTGTTCGGTTTTGGAATCGTCTGCGGAAATACGATGGCGCTCTCTCCCAGCAAAAAGACAGACCGAAGCCATTGAGGAGTGTCGACGTAGGAGTTTTGTCACAAGAGGTTTTTCTTGGTCATATCGTTAGAGGGCATATATCCATTAGACAGGGTCGCAAAAGTCCTTGGTACAAAATTCCTATGCGCTTACAACCATCAGAAGCCACATCTCAGTAACACGCTCCCATGCAACATTTCCCCAAACGTTTCATCAAACAACTGATGCATATCAGAGGACTGGTCTTATCATATAGCCGTATAGATGCAGAGGACAAGTTCGGCCACATGTCTTGTCAAAAGCTCCTCTACACTGCCAAAAAGTGGGCAATTTCCTTTTTCAATTTGCATGGTTACACCCAAATATTTGACTTCATCGGATATCGTCATAGTGACACCTTTAAGCACGAGTTGGGTCAGACCATCAGTGACCTTCCTCCTTTCTCGTAAAGAGAACAACCTTACTTTTAAAAGATTCAATAAAAACCTATGCGATCACTGAGCCTAAGAACAGGCAGTCCCTAGGTTTGAACAGACAGAAAGAACGGCGAAACCATCCACATGGTTGGTTAGGTAAGGTAGGGTTGCAAGCAGTAAAAGCCACCAGCTTGCATAGTCCTACGAGGGCCCTAAGCGTTACCCTATAGAGACAACCTGTGTAAGGGATAAAAATGTTTGTGTGAATATAATACTTAGTCAATTAAGGTATCCTGAGCTTCCCAGGGAAACTTGGCCCAGCCGCATTCCCTGCTGAACAATCTTAATTTTGTTGAGTATGACTTTGGGATGACTTTCAGCAGAAAGTCATCCCAACTGAGCAACTCTACAAATTTTCCCATCTGTTTAGGACTATATTCTGAATTTAAGACATAATGCCTGTCTCAAAAAAGAGCAGAGGATGAGCCCTTTCCGCAGTAGTGGTGCAAATATAATATATCGGTAGGTATAATATACCTACCACTACTGCGTTTAGTTATGAGCCATGTTTCGCTCGCTCGCAAGCCTTTTCGTTTTCGATGAAGTCACTAAGGCGGGCCTGATAACCAAACAATGCGGACATTATTCTGCTTTCTTAGGATTCCGAGTATAAACCTACTCCAGTACTCTCAGTACATTCTTTGGACCAGGTTAAGGCCTTGAGGTTTTTCGGCTTGGCGTGAGTATGGCTTTTATTATGGCTGTGTAGAGCCCGTCTGTAATTTTAGGGGAAGGACCCCAGTTTTTCAGCAAATTTGGTTTAACGTATATAGGACTGTATACGCATTTTTATACTCGACCCAGAGTAGTTTGTGTCACAGTGAAATAATCACCGTAGACCCCTAAGACCTTTTAGAGATATGATCGATACCGACAGGTGAATCGATTAAGCTATGTTTTGACAACAATGCTAGGAAGCGTGTATTGAAAAGTTGAAAAGTAGTTCTGATTGTGATCCAAGCACTTAAACTTGTTCACGTCGGAAAAAGATCTGGCCACGTAAAAACACAAGTATCTATACGAAGAATAAAAAAACACAAGTCACAGAAGAACTCTCGCACTTACTCACTTGTTAATTCTTTCTTCTATTTGTTAAGATTCCAGCTGACCTTAATCTCTAGGATAAAACCCAGATGCTTAGAACTTTTAGATAGTTGTGGGTTGCCGTAACCTAGTGGTCAGTGTGTGTGCCTACTACGCCGGAGGTCTGGGTTCGAATCCTAGCATTGTCACCTAAAAAAAAATACGTTATTTTTCACACTCGCGAGGGTCTGACAAGCCCTCCGACAGTATCATCCGTCTTGAAAAACTTCTCAAATTGCCGTTCTGATTCGGCAAAAAAAATGTAGGTCCCATTGTATGTGAAGAAATTAACACACGCAGCATACATTGTTGAGAAGTTGGCCAGTGTTCACCTCGAGCTGGTTGCTCCACTCAATTTAAATATATGTAGTTGGAGAGCCGAGCCTTCGGATGTTGATAGCTCTACATCCGGGATTGGCCTCCTGTTAGTGAAGAGGAGAAGCTCTGTTTTCGACGGGTTTATACTTAGGCCACATGACGCGGCTCATCGGCTTATAGTCTGTTAAGTGCATCTTGCATCAGATCAGTAAGTGTTGGCAAAAATTTGTCACGCACTATGAGCACAAGATCGTCAGCGTAAGCGATGGGTTTTACATTTTAACGGGTGAGCTTCCCTATTGAGCTTCAATAGGAATGTTTTCATTACTAGAAGCCATATATGCGAGAGGTAAAAGCACTCCACCTTGTTGAGTTCCTCTGGTGGTGGACATTCTTTTTGGCAGTCACAGCAGAAAGTCTACCTTCTATCACTATGCAGCATAAAAGGAGAGACAGCATACCACCTTGCAGGCCACCACTATTTAGGTACGTCAGTTATGACCCACTTGGCACAATCGGCTTCGGCTATCAAAATTATGTGCATTACCATTGCCTTAATGCATTGAACTTATATGTTTTATCAACACCGTGCTATTTAGCTGAGATGCGCACATGCTTTCAATGATCGCGGTATCAAGCTCTACAAAAACGCATAGCACGTTCCGGGCAGAACCACATTTAAACCTATCAAAAAAGTTCTGTAGTGCAGTTTCATGTTGCGTTTTAGAAAAAAAAAAAAATGATTGAAAAGCAATCTTGCACACGCTGAGCTCAACCAGTTTCACAAAGCTTCTCAGCAGATTTTTTGTCTAGGCCAACGTTGCCGGTGCTACTGAAGACCCGGGAAACAAGTCTTTAAGAGAAGTCTAAATAACTCGGCCTTGGGCTCTGTGTAGATACAATCAGGTAACGTAATTTACGCTTATAAGATAGTTTCCTTTATCTTTTTAAATTCGCATTCATTTTCGTTTTTAAGTAGAAAGGGAAGAAGCATACTTTAAGCATTGAAAATTTTAAGAAAAGTTGTAAGATTAATTTTGCCATTCAGTTGGCGGAGCTTGGTGGAAAAAACTAAGCAACTAGGAATAATGTATATTAAATTTTTGGCAAATATTTTTTGTGCTTTAAAATTTACTTTTCGAGGGATAACGATTTTAATAAATGCGGTAAAACTGGGTTTGATCGACGGTGCGGGCAGTTCCGTTTTTGTCTAGTTTAAGTTATCTGATCACTGTTACTATACACCAAAATTTGAGTTTCAACGCCAAACTTGACCATACGCCTTTAAAAATGTAGATTAGAGGTCAATTTTCTAACTTTGTCTGAATAATACAAAAATCAAGCTACAGTCCGATTTCAGATTTCTAGCTCAATTTTAAAGACCTAGAAACTTCACGCATACGGACAGACGGACATAAATGACTTTATCAATTTTCCTGCCGGATTTGACCCTATTTGTAAAAGGTCTCATGCAGTAACGATTAATATCTCAAGGAGAAGTGCCTTAGTGGGAACACTCCTCCCCCCTCTCTCGTCTTACTTACTTACTTAAGGTGGCGCTACAGTCCGGGGTGGACCTGGGCCTCAGCCAACAAGCTTCGCCAGCCAGCTCTGTCTCGAGCTAGCCGTCTCCAGTTTCGCACGCGAAGTTGGCTGAGGTCCCCTTCCACTTGCGTGCGCCACCTGAGTCTCGGTGCTCCTCTACCGCGCCGTCCCTGCGGTGTGGATTCGAAGATTTTCCGGGCCGGGGCGTTGGTGTCCATCCGCTCTAGATGATCCAGCCATCGTAGACGTTGTGTTTTGACTCTTTTGGCTAGGTCGGTATCGCTGTACAGCCCGTACAGTTCGATGTTATATATCCTTCTCCACTCTCCTTCTATGCAGACGGGACCGTAAATCGTC
This sequence comes from Neoascia interrupta, assembly GCA_947623515.1. Lineage (NCBI taxonomy): Eukaryota > Metazoa > Arthropoda > Insecta > Diptera > Syrphidae > Neoascia > Neoascia interrupta. The sequence continues at coordinate 30,253,899 of OX392464.1, read as the reverse complement.
CGAAGAATTTTTCTCTCGAAGCAGCCTAAAGTGTTTTCATCCGCCTTTGCCAGGGTCCATGCTTCTGCACCGTAAAGCAGGACTGGGATGATGAGGGTCTTATACATGAACACTTTAGTTGCTCGAGAGAGGGCTTTGCTACTCAATTGCCTCCTTAGGCCAAAGAAACAGCGATTGGCAAGAGTTATCCTTCGTTTGACTTCAGCGCTGGTGTCATTGTAGACAAAGTCCCTAACTACCTCATAATTATAGCTGTCGATGGTAATGTTTTGTCCAAGACGTCGATGTTGGGTGTCTTTTCTTGATGACAGCATATATTTGGTTTTGCCCTCATTGACTGCTAACCCATATTCGCCGCTTGCGTCCCAATACTCACGAAGGCTTCACTGACATCACGCTTTGTTCTACCGATTATGTCAATGTCGTCTGCGTATGCGAGTAGTTGAACGGACTTTTGAAAGATTGTACCTCTGGTGTTGGCGCGAGAGTTCTGCACAATTCTCTCAAGTATGATGTTAAAGAAGTCGCATGACAGCGCGTCGCCTTGTCTGAATCCTTTTTTGACATCAAAGGGGTCGGTGAGGTCTTTGCCGACCTTGACGGAACAGCGTGAGTTTTCCATCGTCATCCTGCACAGACTGACGAGTTTGGCAGGGATGCCAAAACTAGACATTGCGCTATATAGCTCGTCTCTATAGATGCTGTCATACGCGGCCTTGAAATCGATGAAGAGGTGGTGTGTATCGATTTGGAATTCCTGGGTTTTCTCCAAGATCTGCCGCAGTGTGAATATTTGATCGATGGTGGACTTTCCTGGCCTAAAGCCACACTGATATGTGCCTATCAGATTGTTGACAAACGGCTTCAGGCGTTCACACAGTACAGCAGAAAAGATCTTGTATGCGATGTTAAGAAGACTTATGCCTCTATAGTTGGCACAACTCAGAGGGTCTCCTTTCTTCAGGATCGGGCAAACAATGCTGAGGTTCCATTCGTCGGGCATGATTTCTTCTGACCATATCTTGCAGATGAGCTGGTGTATGCTCCTAACCAGCTCATCGCCAGCGGATTTAAAAAGTTCGACAGCTAGGCCGTCTGCTCCGACTGCTTTGTTGCACTTGAGCTTAGACACAGCTACTTTCACCTCCTCCATGTCGGGTGGGCGGTATCGTTCGTATGCTTCGTCGGTAACGTCTTCGCCCGGGTTGAATGGCTCGTTCTGCCTGACAGCGGTATTTGGTTCGTCCTCGCCGTTATACAGTCTGCAGAAGTGGTCTTTCCAAATCCTCGATCCCCTCTCTCGTCTGCTACCCCCAAAAATTTTCCAAAGGGGTTGGAACCCAATCTACAGTTGAGGTGAGCGCGGAGGTGAGAGTAGGAGTTGATAGACAGAGGTTGGCTTAGAAAACCTGTGGATGCTTGTATCCTCTTGAGAGCACATGTCTATCCTTTGACCACCAATTGTATAAAAATTATGCATTTTAATGATAAACCCAGGATACGGTATAAAAATCAAAACATTGACCTTATCCTGTTTTAAACAAAAGCCAATTAAATTTATTTTTCTTTTTAAAAGCAGTTTTTCGATTGTATCCCACGACAAGCTATTAACACTTCAAAACAATTTACCAACCAAAGTATTTCCAAAGACGCGTTCTTAATTAAACACTTTCCCAATTAAAAGTAAAAAGTTGTTCATAAAACTCTTCTATTAACTTTCTTCCTGTTTCACTTGAACTTCAGTCGCATGCAAAAGTTCGCATAATAAGTGTATCGTTCAATAATTATAATTTTCTTTTAATTAAAAGCCCCTCCGACTGCCATATATAAGATCAACAGGACGGCATCAAAGTGCATTTTAAGAAAAAACCGTTAAAAGCAAATTTATTGAAAATTTCAAAAACAGTTACCAAGCACACAATAGCGCTCTCACTATCATTGCAAACTCGAAACGTTGACGACGTTTTAAATTACAGAAATAACAAGGACATTTTGTTTACTTCAACGTCAGGCTTTTAACCAATATACACTGTTGCAGCAAGAAATATATAGCCGACAAAAAAAAAATTATAAAGGAAGCCCTCAACAACTATTAAGTAAAGGGAAAACGTATATAACTCGCCGGAAAATTAATTGAAATTGTTGCACGCACACACAAACAAGTAGCAATTAATGAAAACAACATACAAAAGAGTTTCTCCAATTTTGCAGTCCTTGCCTCTTTTTACCACCAGGCTTCATACCTATATGCATACAATACGTACAAGCCCTTTCGGCACTTAGTCAGCCCTACCCGATGACTGTGAAAATAGTGTGAAAACTTTGTAATTAAATTGATTCGTGTTGTTGGAAACTTTGATTGAAAATATGTGGCAAATTTTAAGAGGGCATAAAGTGCTTACACGAAAGGATTTATAACGCAGTAAAGTGGATGAAGAGATGGTGAAGAGGATAGTTTTAGAGGCGACAGCAGCGTTTGAGATCAAACTTCTTGAGCAGCACACAATTGACAGTGACTTTGCGATCTGGAAAGATGTGGTTTTTGAATTGAATAGAGTTTCCATGGTAGTCAGTCACGCAAGTATCACATCAAGGGTGTTATAAACTATATTATAACAAGATGTAAAGTGAAGGACTTGATAGCTTTGTGCCTTTTATTGTAAAAGCTGTGCGGGATGAGAATGGATTGATTTTATTTATTGAATATAAAAAATTAACTGAAGCGATGAAAAGGGGGAAAAAATCGCCGACAAAAATTAAACAAAGTCTTAACCATATTCTCGATGATCTTCTAACAAAAAAGTTAAAATATGGCGCGAGATATTCCAGTAGGTATTGCACTTGAATTCATTGACAGGTGAAATGCAATGTCTATTCCTAACAAGACCCTTTATACCTATTAATGTCAATTGTTCGTTGTTAATCAGGTTTTCGGAACATATTGAGCGTCGTAGTTCGTGGGTCAATATTCAGTATTCCATTTCACCTGCTCCGAAATAAGAATTGCACTCTTTTACGCACATGTAGGTAGGTACACACATTTATAAAATTTGTATGATGGAACTCTTGGCCCTGGCCATTCGTGAACTAGGTATAAGGTGCAAGACTTCTATCTCGACTGATGGACTGTAGATAGACACAACAATGACTCAAGTATCTCACTGCTTTGAAAAATGTATATACATTATAACTTTTAAGGCTTTGGCGGTTGTTAGACATAATTTTAAAGGTTTTGGGATATACCGCGTTAAAAATAAAGTATGAGTGCAAACCATACTCACCCCGAACGTTTCGCTTAAGTTACATTAAGCGTGGTCACCGGGAAACTGCCTAAAAATGCTTGTGGCGATTAGCACTACGCAAGTTGTAGCGGTTGCTAACAGCATTTATATGCTCTTTTAAACGGGTCGAAATACTTCGTCGCGTTTGTCCAATGTATGATGACCCACAGCTACAAGGGACTGCGTAAACACCGGGAGTTTGGAGAGGAAAGCGATCTTTGGGTGATTGTAGATAATTTATCACCTTTTTTGGCGGTAAGAAGATCGTTTTCACACCGTATCGTTTTAGAATTCGACCGACTTTGTCCGTGACACCTTTCACGTACGGTAGAAAGGGTCTTGTGTCCAACTCATTGCAGTCTTCTTGTCGCGACAAATTTGGCTTCCATGAACGTTGTCTTTTCGAGTAGCCGTTCGATTGAAGGACGTTGTCCACAAAGGTAAGTTCAGCGGCGAGATGCTCTGTATCACATAGATTGTGAGCTCGCTGAATAAGTGTGGAGACAACAGATCTCAAATTTGCCGGATGATGGTGAGAGGAAGCATGGAGGTACCTGTTTGTGTGTGTGCCTTTTCTGTAAACTGTGTGTCCTAATGTACCATCCGATTTCCGCGTTACTTTAACAAAGTTCACGATGGAACAAGAACAGAATGGATCCATTGCATTTTTGGATGTTAAAGTAACGCGGAAATCGGATGGTACATTAGGACACACAGTTTACAGAAAAGGCACATAAAAAACCCAATTTGATGAAATAGTTCTTTCATTTGCACGTGTTGTTGAATTCTTTGATGATTTAGCGAGGCAGATCGAATACGCGATTATCAATTCGATAGATCTAGCGCAAACACTATGGCCGCTTTTAACTGTCAAAGTTCGGAAGTGCCTATTGGAAGACCATTTGTTTGTTTAATTTGAAGTTACTAACTTAAACATATACTGGGCACTACACGCAATCAAGAGAAGCTTTTCACAGCCACAGATATGCTCTAGGTTGCTATGTTATGCTCTTTGTGCATTTGTAGAAGCCTATTGGACCCTCTGAGTCGCATGTATCCATCATTATCTTAAATTTTCTTAGTTATGGGCTCTTGGTCCTGATACGGTTTTTCAAAGCAAGTCCCTATTGCGCTTTCTATCTCGTTTCGGTTTTAATTTTTTCAATCGTCTTTTGTTTAAGGAGAGAGGAGTTAACCGACATGAAAAATCGCTTAGTTATAAGTATAGGGTTGCTGACAGCCTAGGTCGCCAGCTGGCTTAGGTGCGCCCGAGGGCCCTAAGCGCTTGCCAATGAAATAAAACCTAATCGGATATTTAAATTTAATTTAAAATACGAAACTAAGATTTCTGATGACTTCTGAAAACCGCAAAAAGGAAATTTGCGGTTTTAGCATAAGAAAGCGGAGAAGAGTCTGTCTACTGAAGTGATGCAACATGGATATGGAGTCATGCCTCGCCAGCTCGTCAGTATTTTCGTTCACTATAAAGTCACTTTGGCCTGCTACCCGAACAATGTGGACATTATTATTGGTATTAAACGGCAGAGTCTAATAAAACGAGATTTTGTTTTTAGTGCTGTCCGAGGCTGCTTTCTTTTAACGTTTTCCACACTCCAGTCTTCTCTGCTCGGAATGTGAGTAGAGGAGTCCCGAAAAAATTCTTAGTTACATATCAATTAAGTCATACTACACAACTTCTACTACCACTACTACTACTACTCTGTGCTACTACTTTTACTACTACTACTTCTACAATTACTACTTCTACTACTAATACTACTACTACCACTATAACTACTACTTCTTCAACTACTACTACTACCCCTACTACAACTACTACTTCCACTACCAGTACTAATACTACTACCACTACTTTTACTACTACTACGACTGCTACTACTACTACTTCTACTACTACTACTATTTTTCCATTTCCACTACTACCACTACTTTTACTACTACTACTACTGATACTACTACTTCTACTTCTACTTCTACTTCTACTTCTACTTCTACTTCTGCTTCTACTTCTACTTCTACTTCTACTTCTACTTCTTCTTCTACTTCTACTCCTACTTCTACTTCTACTTCTACTTCTACTTCTACTTCTACTTCTACTTCTACTTCTACTTCTACTTCTACTTCTACTCCTACTTCTACTTCTACTTCTACTTCTACTTCTACTTCTACTTCTACTTCTACTTCTACTTCTACTTCTACTTCTACTTCTACTTCTACTTCTACTTCTACTTCTACTTCTACTTCTACTTCTTCTTCTACTTCTACTTCTACTTCTACTTCTACTCCTACTCCTACTTCTACTTCTACTTCTACTTCTACTTCTACTTCTACTTCTACTTCTACTTCTACTTCTACTTCTACTTCTACTTCTACTTCTACTTCTACTTCTACTTCTACTTTTACTTCTACTTCTACTTCTACTTCTACTTCTACTTCTACTTCTACTTCTACTTCTACTTCTACTTCTACTTCTACTTCTACTTCTACTTCTACTTCTACTTCTACTTCTACTTCTACTTCTACTTCTACTTCTACTTCTACTTCTACTTCTACTTCTACTTCTACTTCTACTTCTACTTCTACTTCTACTTCTACTTCTACTTCTACTTCTACTTCTACTTCTACTTCTACTTCTACTTCTACTTCTACTTCTACTTCTACTTCTACTTCTACTTCTACTTCTACTTCTACTTCTACTTCTACTTCTACTTCTACTTCTACTTCTACTTCTACTTCTACTTCTACTTCTACTTCTACTTCTACTTCTACTTCTACTTCTACTTCTACTTCTACTTCTACTTCTACTTCTACTTCTACTTCTACTTCTACTTCTACTTCTACTTCTACTTCTACTTCTACTTCTACTTCTACTTCTACTTCTACTTCTACTTCTACTTCTACTTCTACTTCTACTTCTACTTCTACTTCTACTTCTACTTCTACTTCTACTTCTACTTCTACTTCTACTTCTACTTCTACTTCTACTTCTACTTCTACTTCTACTTCTACTTCTACTTCTACTTCTACTTCTACTTCTACTTCTACTTCTACTTCTACTTCTACTTCTACTTCTACTTCTACTTCTACTTCTACTTCTACTTCTACTTCTACTTCTACTTCTACTTCTACTTCTACTTCTACTTCTACTTCTACTTCTACTTCTACTTCTACTTCTACTTCTACTTCTACTTCTACTTCTACTTCTACTTCTACTTCTACTTCTACTTCTACTTCTACTTCTACTTCTACTACTACTACTTCTACTATTTTTCCCACTTCTACTACTACCACTACTACAACTACTACTACCACTACTTCTACTTCTACTACTACCACTACTACTAGCACTACCACTACCATCACTACTACAATTACTGCAGCTACATCAAGTAATACTACTACTTCTTCTTATACTACTGCTACTTTTACATATAGCATCCTAATGTGTGCAGGATTAAGCAACGCCCCAGGATTGTGTACTTTAGTTGCTTGTTCCTTTAAGTGTCATTGCTTTTTATGGCGTTTTTTTGGGTGAAAATTTGAGTGGCGTTAGTTTTATGGCTGCCTCTAACCCCGTGGTAGGAGTAGATCTTGGAGCACCTGTAGTGTAGGAGACAAGCCGTTTTTTATTAAGATTTTGAAATTTTTAGCTACTGCTAGCGGCCACCAGACAGAACATTCATTTATGTCAGTATGGTTCGTACTAGCGCTGTAAACAAAATTTTTATTTATGGATAAGAAGACCAAGCTGCACACAGTTTTCTTGACTCTTTTTTTAGTTTAGTTTAGTTTCGAGGATGCCCGAAGCCCAAATATTTGGCAGTTTTAAATGTAAAGGCAGGCTTTTGTTTGTCGTCCTTTTGTTTGTAAAGAGGCCAAGAGGCCCGTATGTCTTTGACAGGTTGTCGTAAAGGTCGCATGATCTGATCCACCGACTTAGTTCTTTTAGTGCAGCTTAAGTATGATAAATTAACCTTTAGGAATCGGGACTTTTCTTGCCAATTTTATTTATGATAAAAGTATGATAAATTAAGTACTTTAAGAACCGGGACTTTTCTTGCCAATTTTATAGCTTTGAACAGTAACAATTTTAATCGAACCTTCAATCTCAAGGAATGCTTTGAGAGTATATTATTCTAGCGACACGCTTCTACATTGGGAATGATTGTTGCGTGTAACACTGTTCCGAAAAAGTTCCGGCTACAAAGGATAACGTAAGTTGGCTTTTTTCCCTGCCATGAGTATAGGTAGTAGTCTAAAGACTACACCAGCTTACTTTGCAAATATATTTATGACAAGTATTAAATAACCACTGCAGCCTCCACAGTTTTGTTAACCTTCAACGTAAAATGTCGACGAAATTATTTAAGCCGTAAGGATAACATTTAAATTTTAACTTATCCCGATGCTATTCCATTGTGATGAAGAGACGAAGGCGACCAACAGTCAACCATCTGAGATGACAACTTTGATTAATGACTTTGATCTACTCCCCAAATGGCATTTAAACTTTGCCTTGATAAAAAATAGAAACTCATGCCTCTTAGTGCACTGGTTGAAACCAATAATAGAATCCTTTCAAATAAACATCGAGAGACTCGTTTCTCACACCACCGCTCTGGTTGTGGGACTATTGTAGAGCTGCGCTGTGGCTCTTGAAGTACTGAAATAAATTAAAATAACCAAAACAAATCGAATACGTACGACGTTGAGATACACATAAATTCGCATTTAATATAATCCCCGATGGGCATAGCACCGACCAGCTGCCATACTGAGTTGCCATTGCCACGCTGCCCACAGAAACCCCAAAGCTCGGATACGGGTTACGACGCGCTCCGGAGCTCGTGTGGAACATTTTGTGCAGGTGTTCATACAACCGTATTGATTTTTCATTGGCATTTTCCTCACGTGAAAAGTTTTCCCCATTAAATTACTTCCTTTTTTCACATAATTATCGAAGAGGACTTGGAGTATTCTGCTTTTGTATATGGCATTCGTCCTGTGCTAAAAGATATTTTTTCCTTCCAACCACAAGCAAAATCACTTCGACTGGTACACATTGGTGTCATATGGCTGGCAGACAAAACGACTTTGCAAGGGTGGTGGTATACGGTGGCAGCATATGCCAAGGTCGTTTGGGGGATGATGATTATTATTATCCTCGGGGAGGAAGACGAATAGAATCCTTTCCATATCAATTGTGTGCGTATACGAAAACTCACAAGGACATTTCGTTTGCTGAGGCTTTGCAGTTGCGGTGCGTAAGACTTTATTGTTTGGCGGGGCTTCAGGAAAAAATCCAGTCGACTATCTTAGCTCGTCAACAACATACGTTATACTAGTTCCGTGTTCACATTTTGCCCTCACTGCCAGTGCGTTAAAGTAGGTCAGGCCTTAATTCAATAGGCCAGAGATGGCGTTGTAGAGCGGTGTTTTTATCCGGCGAGAGAGCGGTCGTCACTTTTTGAGATTTATGAATTGAATAATGCCCCTTTGCAGACAAGGCGAATTCGGTGGTGAGTTTGCGCATTAATGTTAGGACTGTTTGATAAGGATTTGGGGAAGTACCGTGGGAAATTCGGAGTTGAAATTGAAACGCATCGTAAAGTAGGGAATTGTGTCAGCGATGTTTTTGGAATTTTTGTCTACATTTCGCTGCTTCTGGTGGCTGGGGATTAGTTTTATTGCGACGCAAGTCGAACACCTTTTAGAATAAATCAAATAGAATAGCTTAAACAAGAATCTAAGCACTGAGAGAGCTGATTGTATATACTTTTGTAAATAATTGTTATCTGTATTGAGACGATAAGGTAAAGTTTTTTTACACAAGTGTAAAACAACAAAAAGCAGCAACAAAAAAAACACGCTCCTTAGGCACCTTTGACGATGTTGAAAGGGTTGATAGACGGCTTGTGGCCATTCGCCGGCGGATGTTTACCTACTCAATAACTTTAATATAATCTGTGGAAACAAAGGATAATGTAAAGGATGTAAACAGCCATGACTTCAAATAAATTGGCGGGCGCTGTGGTCTTAGTTGTGCGTCGGGCTACTGTGCTCCACGCACTTCCAGGATTAGCATCCCGGCCGGAGAAATAGAAGTTTTTTTTCAAAGGAGCAGATTTCAATATTTCGCAGACCTTTCACAAATTTCATATCTTGTCAAAGGCTTATGATCTTGGAACAAAACATAACGGCTATTTCTCAGAAACATTTTTAACATAAGAACTTTTAAAATGTGCTTTCGGGACAAGTTTGGTTGGGTTTTCAAGAAATTTAATTCTGAATTCCCATACAAAAGGCTTTCGAGTCTGTTACCGTTGTTTTGACAAAAAACACAGCACAGCGAAAAAGCTTGATTTAGAGTTCTCCCGGGCAAAGGTTTATACCGAAATCGGTTACCCCTGCACTCTCCCATCCATGAGGCTAATTCTTACTTGAGGAGCCATAGGCATATCCTTGTACTTTTACACCTCCTGACTGACCTATCACTAACTTGTTGATACGGGTTCACACCGAAAACGGTCACCCTCGACCTCAAGTTATTCCTTCCAATTCATATCAGCAATTTAGGTCCTCGGGCTGCGTAACTCCGGTCCTACAGGTGGTCTTACAATGGACCACCCTTGGTCTAAGTGTGTCCCTAGAGGAGACAACTACCCAACCCGACCTAACGTAAGGCTAAGGAATAAACTTAAGAGAGCAACCTTGTAGGGTCAAAACACCTGAGAACTTAATAGTATAGCTGCAACCAATTGCACTGCCGTTAAAGTGAGGTGAGGATGGCCTTCGTTGTGCCTGATTAAGTAGCGGAAAAGTATAAGGGGAAATCTGAGCTGATCGATTGGCAAGGGAAACAGCTTTACGAACTGAAGACACAATCACTCTGTTCGGCTTGGAGTTAAAGTCAGGTCAGAGTTTTAGAGTTTTAAAAAACTAAAACAAACAAGTCTTTTACATCGGCACCGCCTACTCTTCTGCTCAACCGAAAAGCAATAAGAAGCTTGGGCTGAGGTGGTATTTCGAGTGCCGAGCATCTAATTTTTTTTATCATGCTCTGAGTAGATAAAAGCAGGGTGCAAATCTGCTCCATCAAATAGTAAAGCAGCCTTGGGTCAACTATTTACCGTTGGAGTGGAACGGTAGCGTATGTTAAACTCATTAAACTCCTACCTTACCAACATTGTATCATGGGGATCTCTTAACAGAGTTGAGTTTAATGCTTCCAAAATTCAATAATGTCTTCTGTCATTGAAGCAAAACCAAATCACCCAGCCATTATCCATTAATGCTATTTACATCGACGAAACCAAGACGTTTTCCATCCTCGGTATGTGTGTTAATAATAAGATTACTTGGAATGACCACCTATTCAAGGTCGCCAAGAATGCTGCGAAATGCCTACGTTTCCTTAAAAGTTGTAAGAAATAGTTCACCCCTTTTTATTTGGCTATTTGATATAAGGCCTACATTCCCATTTAGTTGGAATACAATTCCAATGACTGGGCTGGGGCTCCTAAAACAGCACTGCACCTGCTATACAGGATTCAAAAACGCGCGATAAAACTCATTGGAGGCAGAAACATTGCGAAATCCATAGACTCACTTGAACATCGACGTAAAGTCTCATGCTTATCTATGTTTTATCACTTTTTTTTTACAAACAGTGTTCCATCGAAAAAGCTTATTGCATTCCGCCCTCAAGTATTCGTAATACTCGCCAAAGATCGAATGTACTTTAGTTTGAGCCTTGAGCCCACTTTCTTAAGCTGCACCACGCGAATATGTGGAATGTTCTACTACGATCGCTATTTCCTACGCAATACAACCCACAACTGTTTAAAGCAAGATTGCACCGAGCTTGTACCTTTCCTCTTTGCCGCCTTCCTCTAATCCTTTCCGCTTGTGAAATGAAAGTCATTTAAAGGATATAGCCAATCCCTTGATCGCGGTTCTTGAGTTCTTATAAAACAAGAAAAAAAAAATACAACATTATTGTGAAGAGCCGTGGAGGAGGAATGCAGATAAGGGGAAAAGAGATGGCGAAAGCTAAAGCACATCGCTGGAAACCTCACCTGATGGGTTCATGTCCCTCAAGAGGCGACAGGAGTTTCTATAATATAAAAATGTCAGACAACCAGGAAGGTATTAAGAGCCTAAGTGCAAATTAGTCAGATCCAAACATGAGATTGTCAACACAAGCTCAAAGAGGTGGACAAGGTCAATAAATTGGACCTCTATTGGGTGCCCGGCCATAATGAAATAGAGAGTTACGGAGCAGCGGACTCCTTGGCAAAACATGGATCAGCATAACCCTTTATAGGACCTGAAACTCTCTGCGGGATAAGCGCACAAGGAAAGCATTTAGGCAAACAGAGAAGGTTTCTATTCTGGGGTTATTATCGGGGAACGCTCACCAGATATGATAGGTACCAGTATGCAAAATATCTGGGCGGATCAAAACTGCCTCAAAATTCGCGGTTTTCTAGTCGGCTCAAAAGTGGGCGGGATATAAAAATATAACTGTTAAATGCTTTGTACTAGGTGGCTGCATACATTTCGTGGTGGTTTTACATACAACTCAAAAAATCGTTTATTTTTAACGCCATTCCCACAAAAGTGGTCGGAAGCATATACTATATGGACGAAAATGAAAATTCTAATATCTAAAACTTTTGTCATATAAGTTTTAGTCAATTTTCAGATATATTCATTGAAAAACAGTCATTTTAAGCTAAGATCCCTTAAAAAAAGGCCACCTACCAACCTTCCAGTATGAATATGAGCTTTCGGGGACCAAAAAACCCTTAAAGATGAGAAAGGCAAGTTTAAAAAGGACTTGTAGATATGAAAACTTCGAAGCTGGGGCAATGAATAAAGGTCATCTTTTTAATGGCTTTTTGCGCCAGTTTTTTAAACCAACACTAGGACAGATTTATCGTAAACTTATTTGCAATATATTACTCCATATCCATACTGCAAGAGTATGACCATCAGTAAGTTATCTATATGGCTTGTCACTGTGCGCTACGCAAAACCGCCACAACTTGCAAATTTTCAATTTATCTAAGGTAGGTACTTTACACGGCACACTACTCCCCATCAAGCTGACAGTTCCGTAGGACCATATTACCCATCTAATGAAAATGTCGCAGCTATTCTATAGATAGCCTATACCCGGGTTGCATTCTCGTGCCGCTTCGCGATATATGTAAGAGCGCGCTGATTCCATCGCGTAATTAACGGCATGAAATTCGATTTTCCTTTCACGTCCTGATGACAAGCATGCCTGGCATGTGGCCGTATATTTTGACGTACAACCCATAATAACGTTAAAATTTCCATTTCCATGTTAGGCCACAAGTCCGATGTCCATCACTTGTTCAATTTAAACATCTTCATAAAAATGCAGCACTGAAAAAAAAAATATTCTGTGTAAAGACCATTGGACTGCACATGCAAAATGAACGTGATTTGCTCGAGGATTGCATCCCAGCGTTCTATACTTTTCATCCTCCTAATTGACAGGATGGACATGCAGGACATGGTGAACAAATTTTTAATTTTTTATTCGGTTTCCGTTTTGTTTTTTATTTTTTATCAATCGTATATTTAGCTAATTAATGCTTGAACCTTTCTTCGGAACGTTCACAATGTTCGTGTTTTATTACTACTTTCAAAGTTAATAAAATTCTGTTTTAATTTAATTAAAACGAAAATTCTGAAAAGAAGTATAAGTCCATTGACAACTATCTTTCGTTTTTCATTACAGTTACGGGAAGTCACTAAAATTCAGAAAACTGTTAGATACCTGTGCATAATAATTATATAAAATGTGACCAGTAAAATATCAAAAGGGTTGAAAATTGAAATGGGAAAAGACTGTCGAGCTATAATTATGTTATTCAATGTTGGATATTTTGCTCTTATACCCACCTAAAGGCAAAAAGTACTCAGCATTATAGGCAGTTTTTTATACCCCATACCACAGGATAGGAGATGTAATAAGTATGATTCATAGTGTGTGCCATAGAGAAAAAATCGTCGCAGACCCCCAAAATCTTAAGGGCCGAATTAGAGCTGTGCCAATCGTGATTGATTCGATCCTTTAGACCCGTTCCTCACAAAATATTGGTGATTGAATTCCCGGTTGGGCCAAAGAATCGTTCCCAATCTCAATCCTTCTCCCCGATCAAACGAACGAAACGAATGAAAAAGGAAAATTAATCGTTCCCAATATCAATCCTTTTTCTTTCAAATGAACGAAAGATTTGAAATTGGCACGAACCAATACTTTTCTCTCTCCATTTTTCATTAGATGAGCGAAACGAAAGAGAAGGGGTCAATAATTCAATTACTCACAATCACGATTTGGAAAAGGCGCTACCTCTTCAATGCCAGTCGCAAAACTGCTAAGTGATTTCCAAAAAGTATTGTACTATTCTGGCCTGGATTTCGTCGAATGAAACTCAATTTCAATTTTATTATTTCACTATGAAACACTTTATTTATCAAACAAACTTATTTAAATTCAAATCACACTGTTATTCAACTTTACTACTTAGAATTCAACAGTTTATTTAAAACAATCACTTTTTACTTTATTACCGATTTTCACAAGTCAACGTTTAAAATATAATTGTTCATCCATGTATTTATACAAATTTACCATGTTCTCGACGCACGGTTCGACGCTGGTAATTTTCCATTGGCACTTCTACTTTGAATTCCATGAAGGGGAAGTTCGATATCGAATTCGAACTTTGAACGGCAGTCTGCTGTCAGATGACTGGAATGACAGTTGGGTATAATCGTTCAGTGAATCGAGCGGGTGTGTTGGTAGAGTGAATCGATGTGCATTCAGCGACTCCTGAATGATGTTTTATTTCTTGTCGCCCACATAACAGTATATTTGCCACGCACACTCTAGCTGCTGTCGAATTGAACGGAGGAACTGTGATTGACTTTGGATTGATGACTAAAACAAGAACTAAATCGGTAGGAACGATGATGGTTGAAAATGAAACGAATGCGTGATTGAATGAAAAGATCGGGTCCTTTTTCAAATCATTCCTGGATCGATTCGATCCGGGGAAATGAACGATTGACACAGCTATAGACCTAAGTGTAAGCCAAATGAGACACGTCCGTCCGGATTTTGAAGCTTCATATTTGGGGTTTCTAGGTCCTGAAGCAGTACAAGTGTTAAAATTTTCAAAATCCCCGCACTGACACGCCCACTTTACTTAGTAGCATGAAAAATGACCCCATGTGGGCGTGGTCGCTTTTCATTTTCAGCTTAGCAACCCAGCCTAATGAAAACATAATATGGCCCCCTTAAAGATGTATCAATGTCCATATGGTCGATCCGACAATACAAATTTTTTCTTAAGTAAATACTCTTTACCTACTTAGACATTATTTAAATGACCCCTTTCACCCATTCGCTGATTATCCCTAAAAGCTCTCCAAGGATTATGCCATTTTCCTAAGGATCTAGATACGGAGTTTCTCTTTTTTAAGATCATGCGAAACGAGATTAAAGCAAAACTATCGCGGTGACGCAAGCAAACATCCATCAATCTGAGTCCCAAACATATAAATGCACTCTCCGTTCTTCGTCATGAAAGGATGTTTCGTCTTGCGCTGGTATAAAGCTGGTTCACTGTACAATATCTGTACACTATCCACGACAGTATATTTAAACATGTGAAATGTTTTTGGTTCCACATACTTTATGCGTTCGCGTTGTGACCAGGGAAGAATATTAAAATATAAAAAAGTATCTCCATACACCAGCAGCACTCAAAAGCACTCGCTTATATGGAATCATGTTGGCCTTCTCACTAGAGATGTGTTGTTAAAGTTCGCATAACCCCCATATCCATACGCTCGTTGTCGTCCCCACTTTTTGGATACTGGTGCCGGATCATTCAGAGGAAGACATAAAAATATGACAAGTCACTTCACTTTAGCGTAAAACTGGAATTATATGGCGCGGTATAAAATTCTCATATAAATTTGCACCCCCTTTTGCATTTAGCGGTTCGATATGAAAATACTTCATAAAGGGATAAAATTCAGATCCATCGACGAAATTGGTGTTAAATTGAGTCACTCTATTTGTTAGAAAAACACCCAGTTTTTCAGTGAGGTTATACCTACCTATATGGGATATTTTATTGAGCTTAATGAACCGGTTAATGGACGGGTTAAGTTTACGGCGTTGATACGTTGAAATTTTCTTGTCTATTATATCGTCCGCATAAACTAGTACAGCAGTCGTGAAAATATAAAATTTTGGTTGTTCCAGATGTTGCCTTTAGTGTCTATTTTCACAATTGGTAAACAGCGCTGCACTACTAGGTGTGGCATTATGTGTGGGTGTGGGTGTATAACGTCGCATTCTCTCGAGTGATGCATTTTAAGGGCCTTAAAGGTATGTAAGGACACAAATTTTACAACTTAATTGGCTACATTAACTTTATGTTGGTACATCCCTCTTGAAGGTGCAAAAGGGATTTCCAAAGGCGAGCTAGAGGAAATACCGATGCACTCTGAAAGACAGTTTAATACCAAGAACCTCTACAGTCATCGAAAGCTGCTTTTTATCATATAAATATAAACTAATACGCGTTCCTATTCGCCTGCTGATGCCCTCTTAAAGTATGTGCTGCTTGAGGGTTAAGTGCAAGAGTTAAGTGTATCGAGTTCGATATTTACCTAACGAACCATAAGGCATACTTTAGGTGACGCTATGCAGCTCGGCGTGGAGCTGGGTCCCAATCAGGGATGGCAAACGATTTTTCTGATTCGTACTGAAATTGTTTTTTGAATTGTATCCAAGCAGAACCAATTGTTCTGTAATATTTTTTTTTTGCATAAAAAAGAGGATCCCTGAAAATGCCAAGAGATGGACTCTAATTTTTTTGATTTTTTTTGCATTTATGTAGGTATAATAATTTTGTTAAATTTTTGGCTGACGGGGTCCTGCACTCTCATATGCGTGGTTGTATTTACAAAGTTTTATGTCTAGGCCTGCAAAAACTTATACTTCTATAGTCTCCGACTTTATGAGGCTTTTATAAGCCTTCTAAAACAAAAACTTTCCTGAAACCTTTTGAATCTTCCGTTTGAAGGATATAAACGTTTGGTGACTCCCTAAAGTTTGCACGCCTTATTTAAGACACTGTTACCTGACAAGACTGTTAACTGATCTGTGGGGCGCCGTGGCGAAGTGGTTAGGGTGTGCTTACTACGCTGGAGGTCTGAGTTCGAATCCGGCACGTCGACATCGACACCTGGAAAAAAAAGAATTGTCCTTTTTCATGGTCCCCACCTCCGCGAGGGTCTGAAAAGCCCTCCGAGAGTATCATTTGTCCTGAAAAACTTCTTAAAGTGCCATTCGGATTCGGCGAAAAATTGTAGATCCCTTTGTATGTAAAGAAATTAACACACCAGCATACATTGTTGAGAAGTTGGTCCTGGTTCGACCTCGGTTGCAACCTCGAGCAGTTGCGCTACTCTATTTTTTATTTTTTTTACTTGACAAGACTGTTTTTAGTTATTTTCTATTTCGAGCAGTTGCGCTACTCTATTTTTTATTTTATTTTACTTGACAAGACTATTTTTAGTTATTTTCTAATAACTCTGAAGTCCTGAAAAAAGTAATTTACGACGCTGACCTTTTGTAGGTAAATTGCTACATTGGTTCTAAAAAAATATGTTACATGCATATGTTATATATATGTTATAAATATGTTACATTAATGTACATATTTTTTCATGGTGTCAAATTGTAGGTATCGAATTGAAAGATTGTACTTTTGCTCTGAAGATAACTCGAATAACTTGATCGAATTCGATACAATTGTATCGACTTTTCCATCCCTGGTCGCAATCAACAAATTTCGTGGGTCAGTTCTGTCTCAGGCTAGCCCGGGCTTGCTGCGAGGTTAGATGCAGTCCTCTTTCTTAATATACAATTTCCCTATAAATAAAATTATTTTGTTTCAAAACTAAATTTTTAAGGGAGCTGAGATTTGCTGGACAAACAACTGGAAGTTTTTAGTCGAAGTCTTAATTAGAGTCAAAATAGTGGTCAGTGGATCTTCCCAGGAGTATGGTTTTTTAAAAACTCCCATCTCAGAGTGCTCGCTTCTTTAGACTGTTGTTAAAGTTTCAGGAATCTTATTTTAAAGTTATTGTTACACTTTTTCCTGAGTTAAATAATAAATATACGGAGGTTGCGCCGACGATGCGCTCGCGGATGTAAACAATTTGACTAAAAGGCTAGCGGCGAAAAAGTGCAACAACACAGCAAGTTGTTGCTGTGCGTCCCGACTGATCAGCAAGGGGGTGGGTTCCGATAGAAGATGCTTAAATGATTTTGGTACGTAGATTTAAATGGGCGCCAGCTGTTTTATCAGTAAAATAGCAAAACTGGGAAGCTGAAAATGATTAATTCCGATCAAAAGAATAACACAATGGTTTAGGTCGTTATAAACGTTCTAAGACGAACGAAGGCGATTTATTAAATGGAGTTAAGCTTAAAGAATTGGCCGATGAATCATAACAAGAATTACTTGAACAGATTGGTATTACAAACCAAGAAAGGCAACGCAAACAAAGAAATGGCCGAATGAAATAAATTAAAAAGGTAAACAATTTTTTCAATATCGCCACACGAAGAGAATGGCTCACTATAAAGACGTCCCGAATATTTAAAACAGGTAAACTAAGGGTCGCGCGTCCCGTCTTTTCCTAGGGATTTTTTGAAGCGAAAGCCTACTAGATTATTTCTATTTTACTTTTCACAACCCACAAACGCAATTACAAGACACTCTACTTAGCTTTTTCTTTTTCTCCTTTCCGTTCCTCTTTTCCTTCTCCTTTCTATAACTCCTGTTAAGTCCCTTATTCTGGATCTTTTCGCTTCTGAATCTTCCTCCTGGATCTTTTCCTCAAAAATATCCTTTTTTCCAGCTCTCTTTTCCTTCCGCCAAACTCGCTAGGTAAACCAGAAGTGATTCACCCAAGCTTGGCTTGGCTTTTTCCAAAACAAACCATGACTCATTCACACACCCATTCAACCAATCCTCTCATTCCGGTACAGTGGTTATCGGGCACGGCGTTCCAAGCCACGCTCAGCTCTTTGCTGCGCATGCTTGCCGTTATTGAACCCCTCACAGAATTCGTACCAATTACTCTCACACAAGAATTCGTACCAATTCGCCCCACTGCGAATTATAGGGTAGAATTCGAAGCCGAACCGAAAAGAGAGCATTCAGTAATCCATATCATTTAACTCTATTCTCAGAAGGAGAATAGTGTTATACATTTTAATTAGGAGAACGAAGAAGGAACTACCATACTCAATACGCGATATACTACATTACCCTAGTGGACTTTCGCGCAGATTTGGGGGAGAGGATTCTATCTATAGTAAGCCATTCTTTACACTGTTATGATCTCTGTTAGGATGGGCCCTCGGCCATTGATATTCTTCGCTCAAGGTGGATGTATGACTTAGGCAAATCTCTCTTTTTCATTTCTCCGCAGTGGTTTTTTGGTGGTAGTGGTGCTTATGCGTTGGATTCTTTGGTGTTTGAGCTCATGGCCGTAATTCATTGTTGTTTTTTAAATAAACTAGAGTCTCCAGATCCTCCATCTGGATTTAAGTTGACTCGCACGTTGGGAGCGTCCTGACCGTCCGTCTTGCTCTAAGGAACCTGTATGGAAGAAAAGAGGGAACACTAGTTGGAACGAAAGACGGGGAAGCCCAAAAGTGAAGTGGAAGGATGGGACCAAAAGGACAGACAAAGAGCTTCTTTGTTGCGCGATTTTAGACCGCAACATTACTTTATAAGATATGGCAGAACAAAAAATTATCAAAATCGATTTTTTACACAGCAGAAGTTTGAAGAGTGTTGTGTGCTTTTTTTTATTTATCAAACAAAACTTATTTAAATTCAAATCACTCTCAATTCAACTCGTTATGTAGAATTCGATCACTTTTTACTTAACTATCGATTTTCACAAGTCAACGTTTAAAATATCACTGTACTGTACGAGCCTGTCATCCTTGTATTTATACAAAATTAAGCACCTTCTAGTGATTTCCATACTTTCCCTTCGAAAGCTTTCCATTAGTACCCTTCCGCTGAATTCCATGGAAGGGAAATTTTCGATATAGAAATTCGAACTTGGAATATCAGTTTGCTGTCAGTTGACTGGAATGACAGTTGTGTTCGTAAAGTGAATCGATGGGTACATTCAGCGTTTCTGCATGTCGTCTTATTTCTTGTCGCCACATTACAGTATATTAATTTTAATGCATAGTTTGTAACACAGCAAAATGATCACCCTAGACCACTAAGACTTTTAAACTCTTTAAAAGTTTTATTTCTTTAAATTAACTATAAATCGAAAAAATAATATTTCATAAAATATATAAAAAATATGAAATAATAAGCACTCCCGAAGTTTGTTCTATACAAAGTTTTGAGAAGGCCAACTTTAAGGAGGTGGTTTTGGGAAAAAACCGTTTCCTTTTGGCTTTAGTAAAGCGCATTTCCTCACGGCTCTAACGAAACAAGTTTGAAAGCTGTTCTTTTTAGCCCACGCCCATTTTTGGGCCATATGTACACATGATTGGCCTCCAATGAATGAATTCAGGTCAAAAACCTCAAAGACGAACTCTTGCACTTACTCACTTGTTAGTTTTCTCTGTAGTTTAGCAAATGGGCAATCATTTTGGTACTCTCCTTAACATTTACATTTTGCTAGACTGCGCCACAATTTTTCCACATCAGTACTCAAAACAGCAAAAAATAGCCTTTCTTCAACTGTGCTTTGCGTCGTAATGGGTCTATAAGTAGACACTATTGGGTGTAATAACTAGCGAAGGATTGCTGATGGCTGATGATTTTTCACTAGAAAAGTTTAAGCATGTAGGTAAGAGTATAGTGTATGTGTGAGCACAAAATGTCAAAACGTAAAACGGTGCCATGACTTAATATTTTCTGTAATAACTAACGAATTGTCTGTGTCGCCTCCGTACTGTTACATTTCACTTAAATTTGAAAGTTAAAAAAAAGCAAGAGGTTCTTTTACCAACCGATTGATTGGCATAATCCTTGCAAAGAAAATAACACATCGTATTTCCACTTCAATACCCTCTGATAACCATTCCAAAGAGTTAAATTTTTGTTTTATTTAAATAAGTTTCACACTGCGAAATCGATTTGGCTAGGTCACATCGCTTCAATTGCAGTGCCAGGAATTGAACGAAGCACAATGGCACTTGCTGGTCACCCCGAAACAGACACAACAACATTCCCAAGCTCGTTGTTTGAAGCGCCTTTAAATATTTAATTCATGTAAGGACATCATGAAAATGCTGAACAGGAGTTATGTGTACTTTTTTTGCGCCTGCTTTAAGCCCGCTTCGGCAATTGCATCGTCAGCATGGCAGCTGACATGGACGCATATGCAGGCGATTGAAGAAAATGCTTTCACAAAGGATTCTCCGATGGGAAATTTTATGAAAGTGTGACAGGACACAACACTGATATGATGATGTTTTATGAATAAATCCAACAACAATACAAACACAGCAGTGTGCAACAAAAGCGGACCCAAAAACGAAATCATTTTGCAAGATTGATTTATGCGTTCCACTCTACATGGCCACATGATGGACAGATATAAAAAAAAGGACTCCCGTTTATTTTTTTGTTATTTATTCTTGGAAAAAAGGCGATTAAGTATGGGCGCAGTCGGGGCGAGGATTTATCGGCGCTTATTTTTACTTTTTTGCCATTGTTGTTTGTGTGTTCCATTTAAGAGCTACAGGAGCTGGTGATGCTGCTGCTGAAATGGTTGTATTGATATTGAGGAGAATTAAATACTGTCAATCACTTTAAATTGAGTTGGTTGAGTTGCTGTGTCATGTTCCCAGTTTAAAAGGAGGCTCAAGCGGTTGGAAAACACCGCAACTTGTAACTACCCCAGGGCAAAAAAATAAAAGTGCAAATTAATTTCACTGAAATGTTTCTGTGTGGGGCACCAAGTTAAAATTATCGTTAGCTGCTTATCGTTATTAGTAAATAAAACAAGTGAGTAAATGCAAGAGCCCGCCTGTAATGAACTACTAAATATCCTACCTTATCTAAAAATAAACTAAAAGCTTTTCTACTCATAAAAACGACATTTATTCAACCTATTTGCTTGAAACCCAAAGAAGTAGCAGGATAAATATCTCCGCTATTTCTTGAGTATGTTTTTAAACTAAAACCAAATTTTTAAAATTAATTATAAAAATTCAATCAACAGAATATAAAACACAATCTAATAAAACATTTGAACAAAAAATAGGTGGCTAATGCCACGCCCCTATTTTCGAAGTTTTAGTTTCTAAGTTTACTAAAAAAAACAAGACCGTCAAGTATGAAGTCATACACGGAGCGATCCGTTGACTTTTTTGAAGGCTTAGCGTAAAATTATTGCCTTATTTTCATACAAAATGTTGTTAAGTAGGTACCTACATTTGTGACTTTGTTTTTCTTTTCTTTTTATGACGATTTCGGACTTTATGGGATATTTTCAAACGCATCTCGATAACTAATTTGTTTCGCTTATTGTATATTTAAAGAATATTTCGAGTGCAATTTAAAGAAGATTAGATCTGTGAATACGAGCTATTAAATGCTGCCATTGCAGTGTAGTAAATAAAGAAGAGATTTTTGATTTTTGAGTTTTCGCGGTATTCGTGTTTAAAATTCTTAAAATGATAGTTTTTCAATAATTTTACTTAAGGACTTGGTGTACTTATTTTAGTCGAATCCTTTGTTTAAGTACTCAAACTTTTATTGAAACGCAGATTGAGAAATAAAGTTTTTGATTTTTTCTTGGTAAAAAAAGCACTAAAAATAAAATGACAACCGGTTTCTTTCAAATTTTTTTATTTATTTTGCTTTCTGCTCTAGTGGTTAGGGCTTGTGTAAAATTTAAGATAGAAACAACCTAGAAGCTTTAGCCATTTTTTAGCACTACCATTTTATTAAATCAACTTAAATTATTTTAAGCATTATCTTAAAAACCACGCAATATTTCAGAATTTCAAATTTTTTTTTTTTAAATGGTACATGCGCCGGTATCGAGACACAGTAGGGGGACACATGGTTTTTTTTTAGCTATTTTCTTCATTTTTTTGACGACTACCGTTATTTTTTTATTCTTATATACTTTGCGCCAGCAACGGTTACTTATTTCTAATAATCAAAGCTCAGTTTTTTTAATTATCGGTTATAGAAGCGATTTTTTTTATATGTTTTTTAGACCGTTTTAGAAAATTTTAAGTTAGAAACGCCATTTTTGAAGGACCTTAAAAGTTTTAGAAAACACTTCGTACGTTTTATAAACAAGCCAGATTTCAATATAATCGGTACCATCGTTCAGATTCCAAAATATTTAAACAAAATAATATTTGAAATGTTTTTGAAACTTTCGAGCTAAATCTCAAAATCTGCAAACATTTGAAAATTTCTATAAGTTTCCCGAAAATAACAAATAATTCTTGATGCGTGATTTTTTTCAAAACATTTGGCCCATACGATATCGGAGATAGTGGTAGGGGCAACATTTTTTCACGATTATTTTTCGAAAAAAACGCCAAAACTACACTGTTAAAACCATTTAACCAAAATTTGATTTTAGCATTTGCTTAGCCTACTGCTGCTTTATATGTAAGACCGATATCGGCTTTTAAATAAAGTTACAAAAGATTTGACATTAAAGACTTTGAAAATGGGTTTCTATTTTCCGTTCCTTATTTCTCAAAAACTTTTCAATACTTCGCAAAAGTTCGATTTTATTATTAAAATATTTTTTATTGTGAATTTTTTTTTAGTGCATGTTTCAATTTTTTCCCCTCTGACTGTAAAACTTTTAAACCTAAGGCCAAGACACTTTTTGCCCTTTTTACCAATATCTATTAAACTGTAATTTAACAGTTATGCAGGTATAAAAAATTGACTTGTATGCGTTCTCATTTTTTTACGGTCCTTATAAGTGTTCCCAATATCGTCTTTCTACGACTTACCGTTCAAAAGTTACATGTGCGGACGGACAGACGGACAGACGGACAGACGGACAGACGGACAGACGGACAGACGGACAGACGGGCAGACGGACAGACGGACAGACGGACAGACGGACAGACGGACAGACGGACAGACGGACAGACGGACAGACGGACAGACGGACAGACGGACAGACGGACAGACGGACAGACGGACAGACGGACAGACGGACAGACGGACAGACGGACAGACGGACAGACGGACAGACGGACAGACGGACAGACGGATAGACGGACAGAAGGACAGACGGACAGACGGACAGAAGGACGGACGGACGGACAATAAAGTGATCCCACAATAGGTCCTTTCTCCATTTTTGGACGGACCACTAAAAATGGGTAAGAGTAAGAGTTCGTCTGTAACGAACTTCTAAATATCCGACCCTATTTATTATGTAACACCCAGTTTAAAAGTTTTTTGGCCTGATTTCATGTACTTTATGTCAACTTTTTGTGTTGGCCCGCCCCCAAAAATGGGTTTGGGCCAAAATCAATTAATTCTTATCTCATTTTCTCAAATCATGAGAGAATGTACGCAAAAGCGAAAATTGTTGCCTAAAAAAACAGTTTTTTCCTAAAACAAAAATTAGTTACGGGTTTAAAATTAAACTTTTAATTAAATTTTATTGAATTAAAAGTTTAATTAATTAATTAATAATTAATTAATTTAATAACGAAAATTTATAACGCCATTTGGAGCTTGATAGGGGTCAATTGGAATGCAGTATCGAACAATTTACCTAAGCGGATTGTAGCCCGCCTACTAGTTTTTTTTTTTTCAAATTTCAGAAGATGTGAAATTTCAATTGAGAAAATTGAGCGTCGGAGAATTCGTCTCTCGTCTGTGACAAACTTCTACATATCCGATCCTATATACCATGTAACACAAAATCCTAAAGCTTTTTCGCCTGAATTCATTTATTATTTGAAAAGGCCACGCCCCCAAAAGTGCACCTGGGCTAAAAATTAGAATCAATTAATTGTTATTTCATTAGAATCCGAAAATTATTCTGAAAACAACATTTTTTTTCTTAAAAACGCCCCCTAAAAGTGCGCGGTATTAGCCAAAAAAAAAAAGACAGAGTACCTGTGCTGCCCATCCCGAACCAATTACAGACATTAAATTGAATGGAAATGTGCTTCCCAAGTGTGAAAACGAAAAGTTTAAGTACCTGGAATCTATGATCAAACGCAAAGCGTGATGACAAAATTAATCCTCGCGTGAGCGTGGGATGGATGAAGTGGCGAGAAAACGCCACCATCTTCTGTGACCGCTCTGTGAAAGCTCTACCCCGCAGTTGTGCGTCCGGCGCTTACATATGGTTCACAATGTTGGACAGCGTATAAGAAATATGAGAGCAAATTAACGGCAGCTGAGATGAAGATGCTTCGCATGACAGCATCAGAAGTAACAAAGAAGTACGAAGATCCGAGGAAGTCTCCATGTAAAAGAACCTATCTCCCGAAAAATGGAGCACGACCGGCTCAGTTGGTATTGCCACGTTCAAAGGAGAGATCCTACTAACCCCGTCAAAAGGGCAATGTCAATCAACATTGCAGCGCAATCGCGAAGGAGAGGAAGGCCTAAACATTCATGGATCACACAAATGCAACAGCATTTATTTTGCCTCAGTGACGATGAGATCCAAAACCGGGTGGCCTGCCGGTATATTCTGAGGTCAAATCGCCGTACCCCACAAGCGGACCATTAGGAATGCAGTAGAGTGGGAGGGTTATAATCCATCAGTTCAGATTATAACTTCCGCTAAATGAAAAAGAAGAAAGATTTTTTTTTCTATTTGGAGTAATTTCCGAGAAATCGGGTTTTTAAAGATCTAACATGTAAAAAGTGGGCATGGTCGATATTGTGGGCAGTCCATTTTTTGCCTAGTTCAAGGTTTTGGGTCATTTTTGCTCTTTACCAAAATTTGAGTTCCTGCGTGCGCCTTGTCCGACTTGACCAAAAGACACTTTGAAGATCTAACATGACACAAGATCTAACATGTAAAAAGTGGGCATGGTCGATATTGTGGGCGGTCCATTTTTTGCCTAGTTCAAGGTTTTGGGCCATTTTTGCTCTTTACAAAAATTTGAGTTCCTGCGTGCGCCTTGTCCGACTTGACCAAATGAAAATTTGAAATAGAGGTTGTCTTACATTGAAGCCAGTGGTGAACGTGACCGTTGGCGGATTTAACCAGTTTTCTCACTTTGTCTATACAAAATAAGAACCCAGATACACACTTAGTTGGAGCGTGCTTGCTCAATTTTAAGGGCCTAAAAACTTCACACATACGGACAAACGAACACGCGGATGGACGGACCGACGGACATGACTAAATCGATCCCCCTGTCGGTCTCGATCATTTCTCTAAAAGGTCTAAAGTGTCTACGGTGATTACTTTACTGTGTTACAAGCTATACAGCAAACTTTATATACCCTTGGTCGGGTATAAATTTCCTTAGTTCCTGCACTTATTTCTTCAATATCTATTTTTTACATATCTATTTCTTCCGTATCTATTTCTTCAAATAGAAAATCCGTTAAAGCTTTAGGTAAATTTTAATTTTTTCCTTTAAAGCTTTAAGCCATTTATTGTTGCGAATGCGAATGTATTAGATTGTTTCGAAGTTTATCCGAGCTTTACCAGTAAGGACATGCGTCGCAATGGAAACTTTTTAGACTTTTTCAGGAAAATATACCATAGAGAGCTTTATGTTTAAAACTCTACAGGGTGCACAGTAAATCAATTGAAATGTAATAAGTTTCAATAAAAAATTATTTAATTAAAAAATTTATAAAAAAAAATCCGTTTATATTATTAATACCTACATTCTAGTTAACTAAAGGAAATAGAAAAAAATGTTTATTTGACTTATTACTTTGGACGACCCACCATAGCTTCCAGAGAAGGGTATAGTTTTTATTGAGTTGGTAGTTTAATTTTTTAACGAGAATTTTTTCATTAGTCTCTAAATCAGACTTGAAGAATGGTTAATGCATTTTCTCTAAGCTCAAAAAACTCGAGAGAATACATATCACTTTGCTTATATTTTGGAGGTACATAAGTTTTCATAATTGTGCTCATTAAAATTAAAAACGCCGCGGCTTATCCGAAAAATGAATTAAATTGTTATCAAATAACCGCGAAAGACTTAAAAGTTTTATAAAATATCACTTTAGTTTGCAAGCCAATAAAAAAAATGCAGTGCCTAATTTATTTGAGGTGCGCAAGGCTGCTTGTTTCTTGCATACGTCAGAACTTAAAACGAATGCTAAATACTTTATAGGCTCAAGTCTTTTGCAAATAATCAGCAATTTACTTTTAGCATAAGCCTATAAGTTGCTATACTAAAATTATATTGAGTTTAAAATATTCCGCGTGACAAATAAAAAATAACTTCCTCAATTTTAAATAACCATAACTATTTTATGGCACCATTCCATGATTAAGAGGCATTATCACGCTATTAAGTTAATGGCATTAACATTGTTAGCACTGAATGCATGTTAATTACGTGGAATGTTGCCTATATTACCTTGTGTCATCGTCTTCACCACATTTTTTTTTTATAGAATACAGCTAGCGTCGTCTTGCTAACATTGCTTTACTAAATACAGCAGAAAAATTGCTCTTGCAATTTATTGCTGACATTTATGCATATACGTCACATATTGACTAGTATCGAAGCTCTAAAAGAATAAAACGGTGTTAAAAAATAGTATTTACAATTCGCTTTATGTCATTTAACATAAATTCGTCGCCTGTTTAGTTGTCAGTTATTTTCAAAGGTTAATTAATTAAGACATTCAAAAACTTATACAAAACAAGTATTTCTAAGTCTCCCTTCTTTTATAGAAATGTCATTCCAAATTCACGCTTGGTGCGTCAGATTTTCCCCATTCATTTAAAGTAGTAAACCTAGCTTCAGGCACGAATGATTGAAGTCAATGCTCCGATACTTATTTAGAATCAAACTAAAAAGATATTTAATATTATTCAAAAAAATTTAAGAATAAAATTATAATCGTCATGATGTTCGTCCAGGATTGTATTAGCAAAATTATGCGCTAAAAGATTCAATGACATGAGACTGGGGGGAATTTTCTAAGATTTAAGGGATTGATCGAGCAGTTACCTATTTAAAATAAGTTTGTAGTTTTCCAATATACAGTCGCATTAATTTTAATTAAAGTGAATCAATGAAAAATCCCACCTGCTGTACCCATTGGTCACAGTTCTGCTTAATATATTCGAAATGATGTCCCCCTCTCATAGATAGCTGCTTAAATTTGTCAATCTAATATTCGGTGACTTCTTTTTTTATTGATGTGCTATTAGACGTCATTAACATACCTATTTGCATTGTATGTTAAGTTGACGTCGAGCAGAACATTAATGCTCATTGATTTAAAAAAACAATTTGATAAGTACGATTATGTAGATTCTTGTTTATAGTCTTGCGCAAAGCATTCTTCAGCACATGATACATCAAAATTAATCCAATATACGAATGCTTGGCCAATGCCTGTTAACGAGGGAATCCCATTCTCAAAAAACTCCGATTGAATAATTATATCCGTCGCTGTTTACCAAACTAAATAAAAATCCGGAAATACCCGAAATACATGCCAAATATTTGCCCAATTTAATAGGGCCGCTTCTTGGCTAAATGTCGCTTCGCTGTTACACAACGGTTCTGTCTTGACGCTCTATCGGTTTTCTAATGCATTCAGGAAATTAGCGTGAATTTCGGGTAGCCTAGCAAACAGCAAATGCTGAGGTACCCGTGAACTTATGTGACGCAGAAGATTTCTTCGCCTGCGACTTTGAGGGGTTTCGTCATTTTTGATCTGGCAATCGTTGCGATCGGACCTCATCATCATGTTTCGATTACTGGTGAGTTTTAAATGGTATTCTCGGTTGGAAAAAAGATACTAAGTTACTTGTTTTTAAAAGGTTTTTGCTCTGGCTGCAGAATTTTCTAGTGCGTGGCCTCTGGGATATAACTTCCATACAGACAGGAGCTTGAATTCTCATCCGCAACAAGTTGAAGTCAGTAAATCGTTCTATTTCTTTGCTGCCCCCGAGGAGACTATCGAGCCAGTCGTCACAAATAGTGTGACTACAAATGTGAAGCAAAATCTGCAGGTAGTAGTGATCAAGACACCGGAATACAAAGCCTATACCAATGCAGCCCTGAACTTGGCTCGGCAGGCAGCGCAACAAAAGACACTGATCTATGTGCTGAACCGGCAACCAGATATAGCCGAACTGCAGCAAAGATTTCATAATATTCAACAGGTCAACAGTCAGAAACCCGAGGTAGTATTCATCAAGTACAAGACGGCGGAAGAAGCTGAGCAAGCCCAGCGGGCAATTAAATCAAAATATGATAACAGCCTGTACGGAAACTTAGCCACAGCGGAAAAACCGGCTGCCGATTACATCAAAAGTTCGAATACAACCGGACAAGACGGTGACGATAATGATGATGACGACCTATTCACTGCGCGTAAACCACCGTTCTTGCCAACAGGTGTGGATGTTGTGCCGGGAAGCTCATACCTCCCGCCCAAGAGAGATTAGGTTTAATAGGTTAAGGCTAAAAGTAAAATAATTGGAGACAATCTGTGGTGCATTAAGTGGTCGTATATGATGAACAGGTCTAGAGTTTTTTTTTCGCATCGTATTCGGCACCCATTAATCTTTCTTCAAGTTTTCGGTGTTTTAAGATTAGCTGCCACCCAGTATAAGATAGTGTTTATGTGCCTTGAGAATGTGCCATAGTCATTTAGTTGTAAAACATGTTTAAATCAATTAAACAAAATATTGCAATGTGATAGAAACAAGTTTGTTTTGACTGTGAACCAAGAGGTGTGTTTGAGAATGATTGTCTCATGCAATGATGCATGAGCGAGGTGTTTACTTTAAAATGTGTGAAGTTGAGCTTTATCGAGGTGATTGTGATGATTCAAGGTCAGAGAAAAATGTTACCTAGGAAGGGGTCAACTCAGGGATTTATACTACGAGTGATTAAAAAAAAAACAGTTTTCTGAATCAAACACTGCAAACTGAGCTTAATTTTTTTTTGACGTTCTGGTCGTTCTAGTTCAATTTGATTTTTCACAATAATTTTTCTGAGTGCTCATGTTATCTACAGTAGTTGATTCCTTAATCATTAATTTTCAAGAATGTTCATCGTGATTGTAGCCTTAGTTGATCCGTGTTTTACATATACATGGCTTCCAGCTTATTGTGCATGAAGGTAGCTTATTGTGCATGAGGAGCGAGAAATGTGTTCAGTTTATTGACAAATTACTATTAATAAATAAGTAAGTATAATTCAGTCATTAAAGCTAAGTTGTGTTATTTACTCTCCCTATGAAGCTAATCCTTGTATGCAATAATTTACCTATTGGTACGATATAATCACGGTTAAAGGTACCATCAAAGAACTTACCAGGTACTGGCCGTGCAGGTGGTACAAATTTGGAGCTGTTTTGAAAAGGACTTAAATTTCAAAGAGAGGGCTATTATAATACTGCCTGTATAAGCATCGAAATGTTTTAGCTTCTGGGCTTTTGCTTAACAGATTCATTACCATTCTGGTAGTAAATCTGTTACACTACCCTTTCTAATCCTAATCTGTTATTCACTGGGCCAACAGTACAAAATTTAGCATCAAATCGACGGATCACGAGATACCTACATAATTTTGCATGGTCAAAAACAAAGTAAGTGTGATAAGGATAACGAACATTTGAATTGAAATATTTCACAGGCATCACGACTTTCAGATACATGTATCTATGTACACCTATATCTACCTTTATAAGGAATCGTATCCTCATGAGTTGGAAAGTAAAACTGCTTTTGAAACAGAGTCTGTTAATTTTTTAGATCCAGTTTGTAAGTGTAGATGAAACAATGGGCTTTGATAGAGATTTTTGATCTCTGAATGAAAATACTTGATGAGCTAGGTTCGTTTTTCAGGGCAGGGCTAACTCTGATCTAATATATATCGAAATCATCGATACTTCACGATACAATGTAATTTCTAAGGAAAAAAAATTAAACTTTTTTCCAGGTTACGCAGATATAAAAAATTTCCGATATCTTGGAAAAAAAGATGAAAATCCTGAAATCAAAAATATAAAACAAAAATTCTGAAAGCCATAAAATCAAACACCATACGGCGTTTTAAAGGCATGTGAAAAATTTTTTCATCGCACAGTTTTATGTTTTTACAAAACAAGCGGGCTCTCACCCGGAGTCAACCAATTTCCTATCCCCAGATCTCTATATTTACCATAGAAATTGAAGTTTTCTCGAAAAAGGATTGAAAATAAATTTTTTTAACCTCATTCCACCCTTTTCACTCTTCTTTCATTTTGGCACTTGAAAAACGAAATGGCAACAACCAAACATTTTTGGTTTTCTGTGGGCATTTCCGTAGCTTAAAGCGATCACTTTTCGCATCGTTTTAAACTGAAACGATTCGTTCCGCTTCTATCGCGTCTGGAAAAGTTAGGGTTTCTATGTTCCATGCGATAAAATTATCACCTATCAAAGTTGGTGAGTGCGAAAAAAAGACTTTTGTTTAAATTTTGAACGTTTCACTATAATTTTTATCGATGCAATAATTACAGAACTTACCCACTGATCATTTTGATTTTTTGTCGGAATTATCAAAACAGAACATTTTTGTCACTCATGGAAGCGTTGTCGCAGAAAAATTTTTTACCGTGCCATCCATGACAAAAGAGCGTGCAATTTGCAGCCTTAGCAAGCCACCAGCAAAAAATAAAAATAAGGGTCTAATCATAGCTATGATCGGATTACATCATTAAAAAATTTGTTTTCATGTTTTTAGACGGTTTGAGCAAACAGTGTTGGCTGTTACTGGTGTCAAAATCAAGCTTATGAGTTGCAGAATTTTTTCCATAACAAAAATACAAAAATTGCGTTAAGACTTTTATGTAAACTCGCTTTTACAATATCACTGACAGAAATCGATTTCAAGGATCAGCTGATTTTGATTTGTGTTTTTGCGACAAAATCGTTCCACTGTCACTTTTCCTTTGTTTCATCAACTCCAAACTCAAATGCTTGTAGCTGTTTGTTGGCACTGGCAGAAATTTTCAATGATTGCTATGAATGACTTTGTAAAAACACCGAAGACATTGTTCCACTGATGTGTTCCAATGATGCTATCCAATGATAGCTATGATTAAACCCTAAAACACTTTTTTCGTACATTGTGTTGAATAATAAGATTCAGTCATTTGTTTATTTAAAAAAATTAAAAAAGAAGAATTTATGCTTAAATAAATTTATCATATGCAGTTTAATAGTTTTTTATAGATTAAAATAAAAAATAAATCAAAAAATTTAATTAATTTTAATGCATAAAATTTTAATTTATTTTATGAATCGCCAAGCTGATGCACAAGGATGTGGTAAGGTAAGTACAAGCATATTTTTTAAACATTTAAAAACATTGGTCCATCAATAACGTTTCTGGTTTTGCTCAATCTACCTAAAATTTTCTTTATATCCTGAGCAAACAGAGAGTCAATAAGTTTGGAATCGGGTTTTTTCATTTCAGCAAATGATA
The DNA here is from genome assembly GCA_947623515.1 of Neoascia interrupta. NCBI lineage: Eukaryota > Metazoa > Arthropoda > Insecta > Diptera > Syrphidae > Neoascia > Neoascia interrupta. The sequence continues at coordinate 30,221,832 of OX392464.1, read as the reverse complement.
ATTCGATTTCACATTCAAGAGTTTGAGAAAATCTAGACACCGCATTCAAAAAATTGCTTCTTTTATGGAATATTGAGTTTCAATACTAACAAAAAACAAGTGGGAAAGTGTAACTGTGCGAATACAGGAGTTTCAGTCCATCTACGACGGATTGCAAAATACCCGACCATACCAAGAAAAAAAACTGCCACGCCTCCAAAAAGTGGGCGGGATACAAAAATATAACTGTTAAATGCTTTATTCTAGTTGGTTGCATACATTTCGGTCTAAAACTCCGCCTTTTTAACTAAAAAAAAAACACTTTTTTTAACGCCACGCCCACAATAGTGGGCGGAGGCTACATGAAAGTTAGAAAATGCTAATATCTACAACTTTTGTCATATAGATATTAGTCAAATTTCATATATATTTATTGAAAATGCCATTTTAAACTAATCTTAAATCCCTTAAAAAAGAGGGCGTGGTCAATGAAAAGGCTTAAATTTTTCGGCTACTTCAAAGACAGTTACAGGGCAATGTTACATACCTGAAATGAATGCGCTAGCACTATTTGAACATAGCTAAAATTTAGAAAAAGTATTTTATTAAATTAGAGTTGGTCGCACATACGGGCCTGTAGTGGGTGTGTCTGTAGGCGGATTTGGCTAATTTTCAAACTTGATCTGGTCCAATGGACTTCCAGCCAACCCGCAAAATTTCAGCTCTGTACCTTAAAATTTAAGGCCTAAAAGTTGTTTACATACGGGCGGACATGGCTTAATCGATTCTCCTGTCGGTCCCATATTCATATCTCTGAAAGGTCTTAGGGGTCGGTGATTATTTTAATGCGTTACAAACTATACATCAGACTTAATATACCCTAGGTCGGGTATAAAAATGATGTGAGAGCGTGCCATATCAAATTATTTCGTGCCACTGTGTCATTTTTGTTGATGCGTGACACAATTGCAGAATCGTGCCACAGCGGCAACGCTGGGCCCTCGTCACTCTCTACCTCTAGTGAGAGTCAAAATGACATCAATAGCTTAAAAGATGATATTTCCACGTAAAAGAGCTGATCAAATCTTCGAAAATAGTTGTGGATCAATCTTTTATTTTTATTGACAGATGCAAATTGGAAAATAGATCAAATCTTTTGACAAAACAGAAAGATCGAATATTTTCTTCAATAAAAAACGGTAAGGAGTGTGTTTGCTTAGGTAAAGCTCATTTTAAGTTTGCCTGGTGGAAACACTTCTTTATTTACACTTTGAATCGTCTTTCACTAAACTCCGTTTTATGATTTGTTGCAATATAGCCTTGATGTTTCAGGAAAAGGCTGAAAGGAAAATAAGAACAGAAATAAGAACAGAAATAAGAACATAGAGATTTCGAACTAGAAGTATTGGTTTGACTTTAGTAAGAAAGATCTTGGCTAATATAAGAAAGTTTTGTGGCTCGCGTTCCTGTTGATTGCCGCAAATACTTGTCTGTTTTCGCTTTATCAATGAATTTCGTGAGCTCAGCATTCGTAATTGTAATTATTTTGACAGCCTATTTTGCAATCAAGGAACAACAACAACTACCAACAATGCCAAAATTTAACCAGTGACACCCTGCTGGAGTCATACAGAGTGCAAAATTATACTGAGAGAATCCTACCAATTTACCCAAATTCACCATACTGGGAGCAGGTGTTATTCCAGAATATTTTACGAAACTGGACTGCTAGTTGGTGTCTCCGCTGATGATGGACCCTCTCAAGCACGTAGAAACTCCCGCCGTTTAATACCAGTGGCCAAATTCGGAAACACTGCCAATGTGTAATTTAAAAAGGGAATGCTGCTTCTGCAACACACCACCGGCACCAAGCAGCAGCATAAGCGGGACCATTTTTGTCGGAGATTGTGTTGTCAAAGATTTTACGCAAATCCGATTTCCTTACCTTCCGCCCACGCTTATGCAATAGATTTTATTGTTTAGAATTCGGACAAAAGACCAAATTATGGTTTGTGTATCCGCTGGGATTTGTCCACAAAGATAGACTTTCGTCTAGTGGTTTTTTAACTGTGTTGGGTTTCGAATCGATATTTTTGTAATAATTTTACCTGTAATCCGTCAATAAAACTCAATTTCACTTACATTTAGGTACACAAAGAAACATAATAACTGATGAAACACAACTTATCTAGTTCAACTCAAGTTGCAACCTAGTTTTGCTGAAAATGAAATATTATTTGTTATTTTTTGTAGCTAATTAGAAATGGCGCATAAAAGATTTGAATTAGTCAATTTTACGCATGGTTTCTTCACTTCGTAAGAAACCTTCGACCACGTTTGTTTCAAGGTTTGTAACATAGAGAAATAACCACCGTAGACCCCCAAGACCTTAAGGGCATATAAACGAGACCGAATTGTGAGTTGACAGAGCCATGTTTGTCCGTCCGTCTGTCCGTCGGTAGGTTTAAGGCCTTAATTTTGGAACTAGAAGTTAAAATTTGGTATCTGCTCTTTCTAGGTCCCGAAGCAGTACAAGTGTAAAAATTTTTGAAATCCGGCCACTACACGCCCACTTAATTTAGTGGCATTAAAAATCAAAGTTATTATAGGAAGCTGAAATTCGGTGTGCGATATCCTTGCTTAAATGTGTTGTGATTGGCATTTCAAAAAAGCGAAAACTGCCCCTACGTGGGCGTGGCCATATTTAATTTGCATTCTTATAAACGATTTTTATTCGATACTATATTTGTTTTTAATCCAAAAACCTTGCACCATAAAATGTTTAGATAATGTGCGTGCCCACTAACTTTTGGGGGCGTTTTTAGGTATAAACCAATTTTTTTATATAAAAATGGAGTCCACATCTCCCGTGGATACCACATCTCATAAAATATATAAACACAAAAAGCGAGGTTATTGGAAAGGAGTTGATGCCGCGCCCCTTTTTTAAGGAAGGAGACTCTTAACTCATAAATTCTAAATATACAATTAAAGTTAATAGAAACTTCGATTTAACAGCCAAGGCTTATGACTCAGTTCGCAAGGACGGTGGTCAATTGGGATGGGGTATCCAAAGATTCGCCAAAAGTGGATTGTAACCCTTCCACTTGTTTTTAATGAAATTAAATGTTGTTGATTTATGTAAATTTATAAACTAAATTATGTTCAATTCACTTTCAATTCAAAGATTCAATAGCAACTGTAATTGTCAGAGTCTATTCTAACAAATGGACCATGTTCTGGAAATTTCCCGTAGTAGTTTCTCGCCTGCATTTTTCATTGGAAGTGGAATTTTAATAGCTATTTTGAATGTCAGTTTGCTGACTACAATGCCGTTCAATAAGTGGTTGCGTTCGGTTAGTAAGTCGATAGGTGAGTTCCGTCTTTTCAGGACTTAAGGTGGGAACGATTACCGAGAGGTTGGAAAGATGCCGAGATACAACGATTAAGTTACTGCATGATTTCTTTTAAGTTTCTTAGATTAAAGCAAAAACCGTAGTCTTTTTTAAATGCATCGTGATCGTGGGAGTCGATTAAACAAAGTTTAATGTCAATCTTGTGTAGAGAGCAGGGGATCACTCGAGAAATTAACCCAAGCCGACGTTAAGGTGGCCATCTTATTTGTAAGAAAAACCTTTAGCAGGAATAGGAACGAAAGTGCCCAGAACGCGGCAGCACTAGCAACCGGAAGACTCTTAATCGGCACAGCTATGCTCGTGGAGTCGTGCAGTCGAGCGGGTGTGTTCGTGGAGAAACTCGATGGGTGCATTGAGCGACTCTTGCATGTTGTTTTATTTCTAGTCGCCACATAACAGTATGATAACTACCTGTGCCAAAAAAGATAACGGCATTTTATGGAGGAGTTAGAAAAACACATTTTTGCTATGTAGGGGAGGGTCTATCTCCCTCCATATAGGCGGTATGGGCAATTTTCAAAAATGGACTTAAATAAAACGAGTAAGTAACTGCAAGAGTTGGTCTGTAACGAACTTCTAAATACCCGACCCTCTTTAGCCATCACCAAATTTAAAACTTTTTGGTCTATTTCATATACTGAATGTCAATTATTGTATTGGCCACGCCCCTAAAAAAGGGCGTAGGTTGAAAACTAAAGTCAATTAACTCTAATTTCGTTGAAATGACGAGAAAATGCGTTAAAAGCGAATATTTATACTTAAAAAAGAACAGTTTTTTCCCAAAAATGGCCCCTTAAAGTGGGCGGAGCTCAATGCTTTGTATGCAACAAACCTAGCAAATGGTAATATCTTTAATATTTGTCATACAATTTTTTTTTTCAATTTAGAACGAATTTCCCGAGAAATCAGGTTTTCAAAGATTTCAGATCTTAAAAGTGGGCATGGTCAATAGAGTGGGCGACCCAATTTTTGTCTAATTAAAGGCTTCTGGTCGATATTGCTCTCCACTAAAATTTGAGTTCATATGTTTTGTCTATCTTGACCAAAAGGCATTTTAAAATAAAATGTAAATTTGAGGTTGTCTGACATTCAAGCCAATAGTGGGCGTGGCTGTGGGCGGACCTTCTTAATTTTCATACTTTGTTTGTACAAAATGAGAACCAAGCAACGCTGCAAGTTTCAGTGTCCTAGCTCAATTTTAAAGACCGCAAAACTGCATAAATGCGGACAGACAGACAGACGGACAGACGGACAGACGGACAGACGGACGGACATGGTTCAATCGACTAACCTGTCGGTCTCGATCACATCTCTAAAAAGTTTTAGGGGTCTACGGTGATTATTTCACTGTGTCACAAACTATGCATTAAAATTAATAATCTCGGTCGGGTATAAAGGTGGTCAAAGGATAGACATGTGCACTCAAGAGGATACAAGCATCCACAGGTTTTTCCAAACCCACCTCTGTCTATCAACTCCTACTCTCACCTCCCCGTGGTGAACACCGGGTGCCTAGTACCTCAACTGGAGATTGGGTTCCAGCCTCTTTGGAAGGTTGTTGGGGGTAGCAGACGAGAGAGGGGGGGAGGAGTGTTCCCACTAAGGCACTTCTCCTTGCATCCGGACGGCAGCGGAGGAATTCCCCAGATGGAATCAACGGTGGCGTCCATAGTTCCAGTCAGGCCGAACTACTTAGTGAACACCTTATATGGGCTACTACGACGTATTCGGAGCTCAGGCCTATAAGGAGCGGGCTATCCGGCTCTCCGTCCTTAGAGCTAAGCAAAGGATCTGGTCCTCCAGGTTGGGGGTCGTGCCGTCGGGGTGACTTCCCGGCCACGTAAAGAAACACCAGTCACGAAGCGGAAACAAGCCTCGGATTCGGACGGATTTACTGTTGACGACCAATGCAAACGAGAAAAGGACAACGAGCTCCGGATCTGCACGTGGAATGTTAGGTCCCTTAACAGACCACGTGCAGCCGAGCAACTAGCGGAGGCCCTTAACGACTGCAAGGCAGACATTACTGCCATCCAAGAAATGCGGTGGGACGGGCCGGGCAAAAGAAGGATGAAAAACTGCGACATCTACTACGGCGACTGCTATCGGCATCAAAGACAGCGCCTATTTGGATGTGGTTTCGTTGTTGGAGGCAGACTTAGGCAAAAAGTCTTGAGCTTCAACCCTGTAAGCGAGCGCCTCGCGACGATCCGCATCAAGGCTAAATTCGCCAACATTAGCCTGATATGCGCACATGCCCCCACAGAGGAGAAAGATGACGAGACCAAAGATATGTTCTACGAGCTCCTGGACAAAACTTATGAGCAGTGCCCTAGCTACGACATTAAAATTGTCCTAGGCGATTTTAATGCCAAGCTAGGAAGGGAGGGCATCTTTGGTCGTACTGTCGGAAAGTATAGCCTGCACGACACGACCTCCGATAACGGATTCAGGCTGATCGACTTTGCTGCGGGGCGACACGTTGTGGTAGCTAGTACACAGTTCCCGCATCTCAATATCCACAAAGGGACATGGAGATCTCCCGATCAATCAACCGTCAACCAGATTGACCATATTGCGATCGACGCAAGACACTCCTCCAGTATCATGGATGTCCGAACTTTCCGAGGGGCCAACATTGACTCGGATCACTACCTTGTTGTAGCCAAGGTACGGCTGCGGATATCCCGACCAGCGCCAAGTAATGGAAATACTGTGAGGAAGTTTGACGTCGGCCGACTACAATCGCAAGAGATCGCCAGGTCCTTCTCCAACCGAGTCTCTCAAAACCTTCTACGAAGTCCTATGCAACCAGCATCAAGTATTGATAGCCAGTGGCAACATTGCCAAAATGCCATCAGAGACGCCGCCTCTGAAGTGCTGGGTTTCACACGGCGACCACAACGAAACCCCTGGTTTGACGATGAATGCCGGCAAGCACATGCAGCTAAACAGGAAGCATACAAAGCGGCGCTGCACAGAAGGACTAGAGCTGCTCGCGAGCTCTACGAGCAGAGGAGGAGAGAGGAGCACCGGCTTCTCCGAAGGAAAAAGAGAGAGCACGAGAAGCGCGCGGTTGAAGAGATAGAGAGATGTTACAACAGGAATGAGGTTAGAAAGTTTTACCAAAGGATCAAAAGGTCCTGCCAAGGGTATAAACTTCGAACTGAAGCCTGTAAGGACCATCAAGGGAACATCGTTGTAGAATCGCAGTCGGTGCTGAGGATTTGGAAAGACCACTTCTGCAGACTGTATAACGGCGAGGAAGAACCAAATACCGCTGTCAGGCAGAACGAACCATTCAACCCGGGCGAAGACGTTACCGACGAAGCATACGAACGATACCGCCCACCCGACCTGGAGGAGGTGAAAGTAGCTGTGTCTAAGCTCAAGTGCAACAAAGCAGCCGGAGCAGACGGCCTAGCTGCCGAACTTTTTAAATCCGCTGGCGATGAGCTGGTTAGGAGCATGCACCAGCTCATCTGCAAGATATGGTCGGAAGAAAGCATGCCCGACGAATGGAACCTCAGCATTGTTTGCCCGATCCTGAAGAAAGGAGACCCTCTGAGTTGTGCCAACTACAGAGGCATAAGTCTTCTTAACATCGCATACAAGATCTTTTCTGCTGTACTGTGTGAACGCCTGAAGCCGTTTGTCAACAATCTGATAGGCACATATCAGTGTGGCTTTAGGCCAGGAAAGTCCACCATCGATCAAATATTCACACTGCGGCAGATCTTGGAGAAAACCCAGGAATTCCAAATCGATACACACCACCTCTTCATCGATTTCAAGGCCGCGTATGACAGCATCTATAGAGACGAGCTATATAGCGCAATGTCTAGTTTTGGCATCCCTGCCAAACTCGTCAGTCTGTGCAGGATGACGATGGAAAACTCACGCTGTTCCGTAAAGGTCGGCAAAGACCTCACCGACCCCTTTGATGTCAAAAAAGGATTTAGACAAGGCGACGCGCTGTCATGCGACTTCTTTAACATCATACTTGAGAGAATTGTGCAGAACTCTCGCGCCAACACCAGAGGTACAATCTTTCAAAAGTCCGTTCAACTACTTGCATACGCAGACGACATTGACATAATCGGTAGAACAAAGCGTGATGTCAGTGAAGCCTTCGTGAGGACGGAAGCGGCGAATATGGGTTTAGCAGTCAATGAGGGCAAAACCAAGTATATGCTGTCATCAAGAAGAGACACCCAACACCGACGTCTTGGACAAAACATCACCATCGACAGCTATAACTTTGAGGTAGTTAGGGACTTTGTCTACCTTGGTTCCGCTATCAATTCAGACAATGACACCAGCGCTGAAATCAAACGAAGGATAACTCTTGCCAATCGCTGTTTCTTTGGGCTAAGAAGGCAATTGAGTAGCAAAGCCCTCTCTCGAGCAACTAAAGTGTCCATGTATAAGACCCTCATCATCCCAGTCCTGCTTTACGGTGCAGAAGCATGGACTCTGTCAAAGGCGGATGAAAACACTTTAGGCTGCTTCGAGAGGAAAATTCTTCGGACGATTTACGGTCCCGTCTGCATAGACGGAGAGTGGAGGAGGAGATATAACATCGAACTGTACGGGCTGTACAGCGATACCGACCTAGCCAAAAGAGTCAAAACACAACGTCTACGATGGCTGGGTCATTTAGAGCGGATGGACACCAACGCCCCGGCCCGGAAAATCTTCGAATCCACACCGCAGGGACGACGCGGTAGAGGAGCACCGAGACTCAGGTGGCGCACGCAAGTGGAAGGGGACCTCAGCCAACTTCGCGTGCGAAACTGGAGACGGCTAGCTAGAGACAGAGCTGGCTGGCGAAGCTTGTTGGCCGAGGCCCAGGTCCACCCCGGACTGTAGCGCCACCTTAAGAAGAAGAAGAAGGTCGGGTATAAAAAAAAATAATTAAAATAACGGTGATGGCTACCTCCAATAAAGTGTGACATGATTTTCCTTCCCGCATGAACCCCTCACTGGATTGTCAGTGGCTTAGGCCAACAAAAGTTTATGAAAACTTAACGAAATCGAGCAAAAGCCTATTATGGTCATGGGATACGAATTGTGTGCAGTGCAATGGTACTTTTCTGAGAGATGATTTAAGCTCATTAGTCTGTGATTAGGCCTAATTTTATTAATTCTTTTTCACCTTTACATACAGAAGTTCTTCCTATGTATGGAAACAAAAGACAATGAAGCAAAGAGTCTTAACTGGTGCGGCGGCCTGATGATTTGGACGCTGATTGGCCATGAGCAGTCACAAGAACATTGTGGCAACCACAAGTATACGCAGACGATCTTTTGTTAATTGTGCCATCACTGGACAAATTACAATAGTGGATTCGAACCTAGACAATGATGAGGGCAAGTCGTCTTCATTTTGTAATGTCGTCCTTAGATGGTCTCAGACCAGTATAGCTTAAGAGCCTTCCGGACGTGGTTTACGAATAATGCAAGGATGAATTACCAAAATTCAAAAATTTTTTTTCGAGCGGTCATCATATACCTACATTAAAAATAACAATCACACGGCAAAAGCCCTAATCTGGATTCACAAACAAGCTTTGGCTCCACCTCGATTTTCATTGAAATCTTCAGTGATTCCTTACATAATGCAGCTGCGCCTCTACGCTTTTGTAATCGCAAAAAAACGCAATTTTTAAATGTGTTGTAGTTTGTAGATATACGATATACCACAACTGAAGACACACGAACTACTTATATCATTAGAAAAGAACTATATTTTCGCAAAATAGATAAATAGATACTTCGAGTTTAAAAAGGATTTTGTTTTTTAACTTTTTCCTAAAGGCTTGTTAGGAAATACCCGCGACATGACACGAAATATAATAGCCGACTGTTGAGAAAAAATACGTTCCAGGAAAAATAAAAATACCGTAAAAACAGAACCCTTAAAAGGGCCTCAAATATTCCTTTCAAGTCTATCAACAGAAAAAAGTCTGCAAGAAGTAAATACGGCGCAGACCTACTCATCATTTTGTAAGAAATAATGTATTGACAAACCGAGGACTAAAATATGAAGTACCCCCTTCAAAGAAAGACACGGATCAGACGAAGTGAACATTCATTCACCAAGTTGAAATGTTTTAATGCAAGGTTTAATATACTCTACTCGAATTGAATTCAGTTTCTATTTGGTTTCCCCGGCGGATGTAAACAGTAGATACTAATGAAAAAAAGTGTATAATCCTGCTCCAGTTCAACATCCTTGTGTACACAAGAGTGTATATATGCTGTTGGCATTTGATTTTGGGTATTATTATGACAATAATCACTCTGGCCTTTTTTTTATGAAAAGAATAAATAATAAAATTACCGTGTGACTTGAACTAAAGCAACTGGAAGAACCTAACTACCCATGACTTCAAAGGATTCAAAAGTAGAAAAAAAAATCATTTGCACCTCCACTGCATTTTATATAGACTTATAGTTGATTGTGCGAATTTGTATTGCAAAATATGCAATTTACGACCACCTTGACATTTTATTCACCTGGGGTCCAACTATTCCGTTCATCAGCTTTGAAACGTATTCTTTGAAAAAACAAAAAGACTTGTCACTTCGTCTCACGTCAGAGCCCATAAACTTTAACGACTTCTGTCTGAATCGATATAACTGCAACAAAGGATTTTCCTCCGTTTGAACAGTATACAGGTGCTACGCGCACCATATCAGCATTTGCGTCAGGAGCCTCCCCTTCCCAAGCCGTTCCTAGAAGGACTTCCAGAACAGAAAAAAAGTAACATAAAGCACGAACAAAGCACAAACCTATATGTGACATCAAGGCGAATAAATTTACGTTGTCGTGAATTTAAATATCTGCCACAACTGCTGACGTACATCTCGATAAAGATTGCACATTATAATCTAATGGCGGATGAAATCAAAGTCGTGCCAAAGGAAAAAAATACATTAATCTTCTGGCGGTGCCGTTGCTGGCAGAGCGGTGCCATTTTTACAACGGCTGTCACTCATGGCTCTTTAAATAGAAATAAAGGTTCTTCTATGCAAAGGACTATAGCATTGGCATCCTTTTCTTTGAGGGCTAAAAAGCAGTATTATGCTACAAATCGCTAAGGGTGCTAATATATTGGGCAATAACAAAACTCATAAATTTGAAGGTAAACCAACTTTTTTAGACGGAATATAACTTTTGTAATAAATACAAAATGAGGAGCGAGAATTATGGGAATCTTATTGAAAAAAAGGACACTGAGACTTTTATGGTGAAGCTTATAAAGATTATAACACGTATATAAGCTAGCGAGAAGACCTTAAAGCTGAAGTCAAATAGATAGATTGTTCGTGTATAGTGTATAGTTTTCGTGTATATCGTCGCATTCGTTGTCGTAAGAGCTTGCCATGAGAAACGAAAATACGATGGCGACTATGTGTCTAAGGGAAGTCAAATAGCCTTAATAATAACAACATCACTCACGGGCAAACGGGTGTATACACCTTTCAATTTAAAGAAGATAGCATTGAGAGTTTAGGAGGACTTAAACAGGAAACTTGTTGTGGATCGTTACTCCAACACCACTTGAACTAGCTTAGCTATAGTCACTATATTTTTCCCCTGAAAAGTCACCTAAGGTAAGTGAATAGTAAGTTTCCAAGCAGCCAGGATACTAAGCTCACATAGAGCGCCTATTTGAACAAACAGGCCTATTGAGAACAAAGGAAAATTTTTAGTGATCTTTCGATCATTCAATTTGTGAAGGAAGCGCTTAATAACTTCTTTTACTTCGGAGTAGAATGACATCCTTTGCAAGTAGTTCGCAATTTGACAAGCCTGTCTTAATTTATAGGTACCATAATCCTGGTGGAGCCAAGGCAGTGTTGAGCAGGCTCGTATCAACTTTTCATAGATATCTATCAAACGGCGTATGACACTATCTAATAGAGACGAGCTATTCAAAGGGAAATGTCTAATTCTGACATCCCGGCCAAACGTACCCGTTTATGCAGGACGCCGATGGAAAAACTCACGCTGTTCAATCAAGATTGGACAAAGACGACATTGACGGCTCCCTGAAATTACGCCAAAAAGTGCTTTGGAAAAAAGTCAAAAATAATGTTGGTGCAATATTTTTGGGAAAAACATCAAAAACAAAAAAAGAAATTCAAGGAAATTACACCAAATTTTTTGGAAAAAAGGCAAAACATTAAAGTGAGATCTACGGTGCAGTGAAATAACTCCCATGGAAATAAGCCCAGTGGGGCTTAATTTCCAAACAAAAGGAAATAAGCCCCGCGCGTCGTAGTTCCTGTTGCTTGTGGGGCTTATTTCATTTTGCAAAAGGAATTAAGCCCCACAATCAAATACGTTTGTAAGAAAAAAGAATTTTTTAACTGTTTATCTTTTATTGGGTTAATTTATTAAATGGTAGACCCAGAATACAAAATGCCGGAAATCAAGGTCGTCGCGTTTTTTTTTTTAACGCGTGGCTGCCACTTAAGTTTTGCGTCAAGGGTCATGCCTAGATATTTCGCCTCGTTTGCGTACGTAATTTGTACCGAGTTGATAAATAGAAGTAAGTTGCTTACCCTCTTGTAATTAAAATTTACATGCGTTGATTTTGCCTCATTTAGGACAATTTGCCGCAGTCCATTCGCATATTTTGTTCAAAGCGCGTTGGAGTTTGCCCGTTGCGAGAATAGCCGTGTCCTCAGCGAACGTCGCTAGAGCCGTAAAAAGTAAAGACATCGCTGTACCGAGGACGCTACCTTGTGAAACGCCGGCGCGTATTATTTCTTTGATTTCTGAGTATTCTCTTCCGTATCTGTAGTCAAGATAAGGCTCTAAGAGTTCATAAATACATTTTTTCCGGCAAAACTTTCCGTAGCTTGTATTTTAGGCCTTCGTGCCAAACTTTATCAAAGGCTTGGGATAAGTCAAGAAAAGCGGTGCGTTAGAACATATAATTTTCGCTTCTAAGGCTTTTTCAATTTCATTAGTTATTCGATAGACCTGGTCAATTGTTGAATGTTTGACCCTAAAGCCGGATCGGTGATCCGGAATCAAGCGTCTTCCTTCAATTGTTGGTTGCAGTCGTTTGAGCCAAAGTTTGTCGAAGACTTTAGATTTAGAAATTGATCTATACATGATTTTTGTAGTTCGGGCATTTCCCTGGTTTCGGAACCATCATTATGCGACTTTCCATTGCCGTGGAACGTATGAAATTTTTATACCCGACCCGAAATTTTTATAAGTTTACCGTAGGTCCAAGTGGAATGTATTGGATTTTTTTATCTCAATATATGGATTTGGGTGTCCTGATTCCGAATATGCTATTAAGTCGGCCTCGATTAGTTTAGAACCCTCGATTAGTTAACATACCCGTAAATGGCCACAGGCGCCTGCCAGACTACTGGCACCTACCCTTAGCGGAGCGACGAAGTCGCGTGAGCGGCTAAACCCTGCGAAAAAGGGAGTTTCAATCCTTTAAACCCGCGAAGCGGGCCACCCAAACACTGTTGTCTCCAAAAGCAAATTTATTTTACAGCGAATCTTGTCAGATTTCTATAGCATACTCTTAGGCACAAATTAAAAGTCTGAGATGAGATACTTTGTATGGAAAAATTGAAACTTGTTTCGGTAAGTCGATTAAGCCATGTCCGTCCGTCCGTCCGTCCTTCCGTTCGTCTGTCCGTATGTATGCAGTTTTGAGGTCCTTAAAATTGAGCTAGGAAGCTGAAACTTGCAGCGTTGCTTGGTTCTCGTTTTGTACAGACAAAGTATGAAAATTGCGAAGATCCGCCCACAGCCACGCCCACAATTGGCGCGAATGTCAGACAACCTCAAATTTACATTTTATTTTAAAATGCCTTTTGGTCAATATAGACAAAGCATATAAACTCAAATTTTGGTGGAGAGCAATATGGACCAGAAGCCTTTAATAAGACAAAAATTGGGTCGCCCACTCTATTGACCATGCCCACTTTTAACATCTGAAATCGTTGAAAACCTGATTTATCAAGAAATTCATTCTAAATTGAAAAAAATTTCATGACAAATATTAAAGATATTAGAATTTGCTAAGTTTGTTGCATACAAAACATTGAGCTCCGCCCACTTTTAGAGGGCGTTTTTGGGAAAAAACGGTTTTGTAGGCATAAATATTCGCTTTTAACGCATTTTCTCGAGATTTCAACGAAGATAAGATTTAATTGATGTAAATTTTTAGCCTACGTTCTTTGTTAGGGGCGTGGCCAACACAAATAATTGACACTCAGTATATGAAACAGACCAAAAAATTTTAAATTTGGTGTTAATGGGTAAAGATGGTAGGGTATTTAGAAGTTCGTTACAGACGAACTCTTGCACTTACTTACTTGTTTTTGATGCGTTTATGATGTAGAGAAGCTTGACTAACGCTCTTTTCGGTACCTTAAAATTTCCCTAGAAATTAGGTCATAGCCCGGAGCTTTGTTGTTCTTTAAATTTCGGATTGTTTGACGAAGTTCAGACAGTGACACGGTTTTCATTCGATAATTGTCTAGTTGCGCATTGAGATACAGATCGTCGACCAACGGCTCCCCGTCAAACGGTTTGAACGTTTCTTCTAAATGTTCTGCAAATACATCTGATTTCTCTTTGTCGCCTTTTACCCATTCACCGTTATCTTTTCTTATTGGCGACGAGTGTACCATGGGCTTTTTAATGGACTTCACGGCTTTCCAAAGTGAATAGTTTGACCCTCTATCAGCAGCCAAGTTTTCGAGGTAATTGGTAATCTCGCGACTTACAAAATCTCAAAGTAAGTGCTTTAATTATTTAGATAGCCCGTTCAGAATGGTTTTATCAGGAGGAGCTCGAGACAAATGCCATCACTTTCGCGCTTTTCTCTTTTCTCGCATGAGCTCTTCAATTTCGCGCGGGTATATTGACCCGCTTTTTCATACTGCAGTCTTCCGCAAAGAAGTATTATTCCAAGCAGCGTTTTGAATAGTTCTAACGAGTTTATCGACTTTGTCTTCTATTTCTAAAGGGGTTGTAAGTGCTACATTCAGAGGTTCATTTTGTTTGCAGTATTTCCTAAAGCCATCCCAGTCTGCGTTGTTATATGTTAACCTAGGCGCTCTCTCATTTTTTGCTAGACTTCCGCCGACTTTCAAAACGACTGCCAAGTGATCCGACCAGAGATCATAGCATTATTCTGCATTTCTGAGGTGACGAGGGACCCCTAACAATAAACGGGGTTCGTTTGTCTAGGTTGACTTGTACAACCGGCACAACCCGTGCGGGTTGCCTTGTACAACAACAGTAGCGACCTAGACAGAAGAGCCGGAATACAACGGATGCGGTCAGGCAATATAGAGCGAATGGAAAAAGAAGAATAACCCAAGAAGTATACCTGTTGGGGATGGCGCAGTCGCAGTAGAGCAGCACTTCGGTCTATCAAATTCCTCTATGCCATAATTCCCTTCTGGGGTTGCTGGTCCCCAATTCGGCGCCTCCCAAGGTGGCGGATAAGGGAATGCTCACCAGATATGGTGGGTACCGTCATGGAAAATATCCGGGGCGGATCAAAACCAGCAATAAACGAAAAATTCAAGAGCGTCTATCTTAAATCCAGGTTAGGTTCAGCCGAATGTTAAACACCTCTTTCTCTTCCAATATGCAAACAGAATGGACAACAATTAGATGCATTTATGAATTCCTCTGCTAGTTATATTATTGCTCTTCTCCGTAAAGGCATAACACTTGCGGGGGGTGAGCTTTGGTGTTTCTGTGTTTTCATGTTCCGTACTGGCTCAACACTATTTGCGTTTTGTATGCAGAACTTATTTTCTCTTCTATCTTTTCTATCCTCAAAATCTTTTCGCTCGCGATGTGCTTAGCATCTTAAGTGTAGACATAACTCCTTGATTGCGAGGTAAATGTTAACAAATAAACAAAAAAAAAATGCCCAGCTCAATAAGAGACTTAAATAGGAACACGATCAGTAACGTTTGTAGCGCATGAACTAACTCGCACAGAGCCGTTTTCTTGGATCCTTAATAGATGGGACAGAATGAGTATCTGTGTCTGTGTCTGTGTCTCGCAGTTCAGCTTACGGGAACACGTATATAGCGACACAATGGGTATCTCGCTGTGTCTCTGATTTTAGGTGAAAAATGTGGCGAGACACAGCGACGGACACAGACACAGACACAGACACACATTGTGCCCGGCTTGTAAAACTGGGATTGGTAAGTATAGTCCACAGCACAGGACAAAACTATCCTGGCTAATTTTTTCATTTTCAATATGATGTTCAACACTTATCGTCAGTCAGCGTTGCAAAGGTGGCAACCTCTATAGAGGCACCCACAAGGAGTTGTCTTATCACCATTACAATGGCCAATTCTGTTCGAATACTTATAAGACTGGTCATTGAAGGCATAAAGGTCTTAACCGAAGTCTGTGTGTCAAAAAAAAATCCTCTGGCCGTAAAAAAATTCTTGGTTTGTTTTGAAGCGACGCACAGTAGAACGCCATGATTAGACGTTAGTATGGCCATGGTCAAAACTCGATATCTTATTATTTATTCGGCAATTTAAGAACGTCTATTATTTCCGTCTCGCGTCGTTAAGCTTTTTTTAAAGGAGGTTTTGAATTTAAGTACCGTAAAGTAACAAAGCTAACAGGATGAATCTCAAACTTATTTGAGAGGTACTTACTCCCAGCATTTATTTTCTACATTTGAATAAGAGAAGATTCTAAAAGAATTCCCACAGGATTTACAGAAATCCATTATTCATTTCAAAAATTTCTAGTCATATAAGCTCTCGTCTGCCAGGGTACTTTCTTTCAATCCAATAAGAAGGCGTTCAACTCGTTTAGAAGTAAACAAAAAAAGTGTACTCAAAACCCAACCGATAACACTGCGTTAAGTCCTAGACTGTTCAAAAATATTCTCATGACTTTAAAAAGAAAAAAAAAAAAACTTTTCGTCAAGAATAACAAAGAAAGTACCAAGTCCTTGGGTGGTTTTTTTAATCCAACGACTCAGAAATTTACTCGGCAAACAACTGACGTTCGTGTTTCACATGTTAAACATGGAAAAGTTTTCCATTACATTCCTTGTGTGGTATCCACTCATCAAAATGCAAAGAGGTGTATCCTTACGCCTTTCACAAATAAAATCATCCCAGTAGGAAGATCGAAGAAGAAAAACGAAAGGAATTCTTTGTACGTGTTGGGGGCGAAGCGTTAAAGGATTTCGTACGCCTCAACATGGGAAATCCAATCATGAATTGAGGTGCAAATTTTTCACTTTATTGGGTATCACACTCCTACACCTTTATGTGCAGGATGCCCAAGTATGGCAGAGAAGAAATGCTACACGCAAAGCGTATGGCTCGAACACAAAAAGTATAAAAGCGGCCAATTCTATGATAGTGTCTCTAGGAGGCGTGCAGAATGCTTTTATCCTGTTATCCTCGAGGGTTACTCCGTTGTCGGCACTCGTTTGTCCTTTGTCAGTTCGCGTCATTGTGAAGAGCATCGTACAGTAACTTGTATTTTGTCAGAGAGTATTTCTGTCTGTATGCCTAATGCCACCCATGTCCTTGAGGCAAGATGTGAGGTTGAACTTGTTTTAGAGCTCTTAACGAAAATTGCTACTTCCCTCGAGAAGTACTTAAGTATGTTTCTTGAGGAGCTCTTTCGCTGCCTATGTCCTTGTGATACTTTTTCTCGAAAAATAAGTTACTTTTAATATGATACACAAGTGCTGTGCTGGAGTAAGGTTGATGAAAGACCATCCGGCATATTGCTTGGATAAACAATGGGGTTGATAGGGATACACAAAAATCAAGATACTATCAGGGGATCATATTACTATTCAAGTAGATTAGCTATGAGAGTTCTGGCGCAAAATTTGGCGAAATTTTTCTAAGTCGCTTATCTTTTAGATCTTTGTCTGGGTGTATGCAATGATTTTGTGCTTTTGTGTTGTGCCTGTGGGTATGCAATGATTTTGTGGTGTGTCTGTGGGTATGTAATGATTTGCCTAAGGGTATGCAGCAATTTGTGTTTTCAGTGTATGGATGGCTAGTCATCTCATAAGAAAAAATATCATTGGGGTACACTTTGGAGGATGAGAAATTTGAGTGTGATGCATTCATCTGTGGCGACTATCGGGTGCAGCGCTCGCGGAGGGGGCGGTTTGGAGTATGTTGTGAAGAATGATTCAAGTAGGGTGGCTAAAAAAAATGTGGTGACGCTTAGCACCGGCGGTGGGTATGATTGATGATAAGAGTAAGTGAGTCAAGGCTAAAGTTGAATGTGCTGGATAAGGTATATAAAATACTATGAGTAGGTTGGCTGATGATAACCATTATGAAATTTTATATGAGGTTTAATAAACTGAGCTTGTGGGTTAAGTAGTAAGTAAATCAAGGCTAAAGTGATTATGATACAACTCAAGTATTCAAATTTTTTATTTAATCAATAACACAAATTTATTTTTAGAAAGGATAGGTATAGGTACTCCCTAGTTGATTTCACAATAAAGAAAGTACATTCATACTTGCGGTTGTGGTATAAGTTATAATATTGCAGTATAAATTTGTTGAATATGGTTGAACTGACATGACCTTACATGCTCAAAATATTTTGTTCATATTCTTAAGCTTGTGGCACCCAAAATAAATTAGTTGTTTTTTAGAAATCAATGTGACACGGTGCTAATTTTTCAAAGTTAAGTTTCAAAGAAATCTATTGAAATTAAAATGGATGATAATATTCGGCAAATTGTTAAAAAAGTGAAGCTCCTGTTTGAGTCAGGAGTTGACAAGCAAGAAAGAGTTGCTATGTGTGTAAATGAATGTACTGAAAAAATTAATGTGCTGCGGAAAAACCTGATTAACGCCAAAAATATTCATGAAAAACAGTACATTTGCAATGGATTATGTTTACTGCAATCTTACCGCGCACGGTTAAAGCGAGTGAAATCTGTAGCGCAAGGTGTGAAGAAGAGAGGGGAGGGTGCAGGAGCATCTCCACCATCAACATCATCATCAGCGGCTGAAACTATTAAACCAATATCGGAAGAATCAACCTCAATTGGACCTATGATACGATGGGAGGATGGTGAATCAGCATTCCAAAGTCGAATAAGAACTGGGGTGCTAATCAACCTAGCACATAAAGAGCCTAATGATTTTCTGGATGAGTGCTGTGAAGTCATCTGTGACCATTTAGTGAAAATCTTAAGGGAGCATTTTGCAGTTAAAATAAATGCAACTTTTTGTGGGGAATTTAAGATTGTGAAGGAAGGAAATGAAATGTGCGAACTAAAGTATTTAAATACGAAAAATACAGCCCTATTCAACGTGACAACAAAACTGAACGATTGGTATGAAGAACACCTAAAATCACCGATATTGACAATGCTTGAGGAGTTCCAAGAAAAGGATAGCGGTTGGGCGCTATCGAGAATAGTACATTTGGTGCTGAATATCAACAAATACACGCCACTATTGGGATCATCATACATCGACTTACCGTGGGAAATAAAGTTGAAGCACGCATGCGTCAATGTTAGAAATGATGATAACGCATGTTTTGCCTGGAGCATAATTTCAGCGTTATATCCTCCAGCGCATAGTTCTGATCGGATGTCATCATATCCTCATTATGCAAGTATACTTAGTTTTAAAAATATACAATTTCCAATGAAAATTAGGGATATTTCAAAGTTTGAATCATTAAACAATATATCTATCAATGTATATATATTAAAACTAGTGAAGGAGTACCATAAGGAAGTTCTTAAGGTAGTGCCATGCTATCTTACGAACAATAAGTTAGAAAAACACATTAATTTACTCATGATACAAAATGTTTATTATAATGATGAAAATGATGATTACGATGAGGATATGGATGATGATACATGTATATCATACCATTATGTTTGGATAAAAAACTTATCTAGGCTAGTATCGCGTCAGGTATCCAAACATAATAGTCAGAAGTATATATGCGATCGTTGTTTGCATTATTTCAATAAAAAATGTGCATTGGAGCACCATGTAGTAAATTGTAGGGAATTGAATTCCTGCAGAATAAGACTACCTACAAAAGATAGATCATGGCTAGAATTTAAGAATTTTAGATATAAGCTTGATGTACCGTTTGTTATATACGCTGATTTAGAATGTATTTTAATTAATTGTGATGATGCAAATGATATTAATAATGATGATGATAAAATTGGAGTGTATGAAAATCATATACCGTGTAGTATAGCCTATTATGTAAAATGCTCCTACGACCCCACACTATCATTTTATAAAGCTTATCGTGGTACTGATTGTATTGAATGGTTTACGACTGAATTAGCACAATTTGCTGAAGATGTTGAAACTGTTTTTGAATGCCCATTACCTATGAATAGTTTATCACATGATCAATTGAGAAATTTTGATGTAGCAACGCTCTGCCATATTTGCGGGAAATCACTTTGTCGTGATGATAAAGTTAGAGATCATTGTCATTTAACAGGAGAATATCGTGGGCCTGCACATTCAAAATGTAATCTAAATTTTCAAACAAGCAGTATTGTGCCTGTGATCTTTCATAATCTATCCGGCTATGATTCGCATTTCATAATAAAAAGCTTAGCTGTTGATTTAGAGGGAAGAGTAAATTTGCTCCCCGTCAATAAAGAGCGATATATTTCTTTCACAAAACACTTGATGGGAAGCGCAGTTAAATTTAGGTTTATTGATTCATTTAAATTTATGAGTAGCAGTTTAGACACACTTGCATCCAATTTAAAAGAATTTCCTCATTTACGGAAAGAGTTTTTGGATATTTCAAACACGCAGTTTGATTTATTAAAGCGAAAGGGTGTTTACCCATATAGCTACTTTAATCACTTTAACAAATTTCTAGAAACTAACTTGCCTGATATAACAAAATTCTATAATAAATTGTCTGACTCAGATATTAGTCAAACTGATTATGATCATGCTCATGCAGTCTGGCGTGAATTCGGGTTAAATAACTTGGGAGAATATTCAGATCTATATTTGAAAACTGATGTTCTTCTTCTTGTTGATGTGTTTGAGGAATTTCGTTTGAATTGCATTCAAACTTATGAATTGGACCCTGCTCACTATTATACGCTACCGGGCTATGCTTGGGATGTTATGTTAAAATATACTGATGTGAAACTTGAGCTTTTAACTGATATTGATATGTTCATGTTCGTTGAACGAGGTATTCGAGGGGGGCTAAGTCAATGCTCCAAAAGGTATTCGAAGGCGAACAATAAATATTTACCTGACTATGATCCATCACAGGAGGCAAAGTATCTATTGTATGCTGACGTTAATAACCAATATGGTTGGGCAATGGTACAATCTCTACCTCAGGGTAATTTTAAATGGATTGAGAATTGTGAAAACTTTAATGTTGAAAACATACCTATTAATTCTAGTACTGGTTACATACTAGAAGTGGACTTAGAGTATCCAATTGAGTTACACGATGGTCACAGTGATTTACCATTTTGCCCCCAACATCGCTGTGCTCCAAACTCAAAAGATCGAAAATTAATGGCAACTCTTTATGATAAATCGAATTATGTTATCCACTTCCGCAATTTACAGCAAGCTCTTAAGCATGGGTTGAAACTAAAAAAAATTTATAAAATTTTACAATTCGATCAATCCTTCTGGCTTAAGTCATTCATTGATTTGAATACAAAATTGAGAGCATCAGCCAAAAATGAATTTCAAAAAAATCTGTATAAACTGATGAATAATGCAGTTTTCGGTAAAACTATGGAGAATGTTCGAAAGCGAAGCGTTGTCAAACTGGTTACCAAGTGGGCAGGTAGATATGGTGCTGAAAGTTTGATAAGTAAGCCTGAATTTAAGTCTTCATCAATTTTTGCTGAAAATTTGGCTGTGATTGAGTTAAATAAAACAGACATTTTATTGAATAAACCAATATATGTGGGAATGTGTGTTCTTGATTTGGCTAAGACAACATTGTACAGTTTTCATTATGACTACATGATTCCACAGTTTGCCGAAAATTGTACCGTATGTTACACTGATACAGACTCTCTTATTTATGAAGTAACGTGTCCCGATTTATATGAGGTTATAAAAAGGGATTGTCACACCCACTTTGACACTAGTGATTATCCTGAAGATAATGTCTGGGGGATTCCACTCGTAAATAAGAAAGTACTCGGGCTAATGAAGGATGAGAACAATGGTTACATTATGAGTGAATTTGTTGGTCTTAGATCAAAAATGTATGCAGCACGCGTACATAATGCCAAAAATGAGATAAAAAAATCTAAGGGTGTAAAAAACTATGTCATAAAAACGAAGTTGAATTTCGATGACTATACTGAGTGTCTGAATGGTGGTATATCAAAAAAAATGATACAAAATTTAATACGCTCGAAAGCTCATAATGTTAGCTCAATTAGCCAAAAAAAAATTGCACTTAGCTCGCATGATGATAAAAGGTATCTTTGCACGAATTCATATAAAACGTTAGCGTGGGGTCATAAAAATATTCCAATTAATTAAACTGTTAAAAATATTCTAAATAAATAAGTTTTATATTAATATATTATGTATACCTATATTTAAGATGTATGAATTGATCAAACCAAACCAAGTGTCTTTTAAATGAAATAAATATGAATTAATAAATACATCAAGTGTTTGCATTCTTTGATTTAATATATAGAATAAATTTATTTTCAGAAGGGAAGGCGGTCTACTAGCTAATTTTCACTTGAGCTGACTGATTTCAAACGTAGGCATAAACGCTTTTTCAGATGGAGTTGAAAACTTTGATTCACTTTTAACCCTAGAAAGATTAAAAAAAATTTCTTTCAAAAATGAACACATAGTTCAAAACAGTGAACATTTGTCGCGGCTACAGAAGCTGAAAACTGAAAAGGGTGAAAAAAAGTTTCCTTTCAAATGAGCACGCAAATAGATACTTTTAAGGTATATATTTATTTATTTATTTTCGCTTTTTATTATTATTTACTGTTTATACATAAATGGTTGTGAATGTGGGATTTCCCTACAAATTTTCAGAGCCACAGAGCGCCCCCATGGTCTGAGGTATATGAGGACGAATCCACCATTATTTATATCCGCAATTGTTTCATCTGTAATTTTTGTATAGCGCTCTGGTAAGAAGACCTGTAGAGTAAAATAAACAAAAATTTTAATTAAAAAATAAAAAAAAAATAAAAAAAATTAGAACTTACTTCAAAGTCACCGAGATCTGCAACTATCTTTGGGCCGTACTTGGTCACCGCCTTCCTTATCCCTACGATATTGTAGGGTTCTTCAGCGTTTAAGCTTATAATTGGGCGAGTGGGCTTAAACCCACCCTCCAAATTTTCCAGACTAGCATGTGACATGTTGATCTATTCGTTTACTAATAAGTAGAATCTAAGCACCAGAAGGGTATTTATACTAATTTCTGTGAGAAAGCCCTTTTAAATTCATATCGCAATCAAAAATGTGGTGGCCTAATAACTGTGATATAATCATAAATTAAACCGCAACATTCCATAGTTTGATAAATGAAATTCACATGATGCACGATTGCGGTTTTCCTCCACAGTTTATTTCATGACAAAACATGACAATTTTCAAATAAAAATCCATACACAAAGTTGAATCATACATAAAAAAAATAAATAGATTTGGGTTTTATTTTCAACTTTCCGCTTTATTTGTTTCACATAAAAATCTATTTATAAGGTATACATTTTGCAAGGCGCAGCACTTGCTATGCGATAAGCATCTAGTTTCATTTGGATATAAATTTTTTAATTCTTTTAAATTTGGGCAATTTTTATCTTCAACATTTATAACATTAACATTTTCATTCAGCAATAATTGTTTCATCCATTGAACTTTTTCAGCACCTTTTAGATAAACATCCGTATTTTTGATTCTGGTTTGAAGATATTTCTTAACTTTAGTGAACTCAGTAAATCCACCATCCCATATCAATCCATGATGGTTTTGAAACAGCCATTGGGCTTGTCTTCTTAACGCGACAGTCAAAAGTGATGAGTCGAAGGGGGGCGTCAAGATAAAATGATGATGATGTCCATGGTTGAATACAGCTATTTCTTTTGCAATAAATGTATTGTTGGGGCCTTTAAAGCCTTGCACATCAACAATGAAGAAGGATGCCATTTTACGGAAATGATGTTGCCACGGAAGAGGATTGCATTCAAATGATAATAATTTTATATATCTTTAGATACCAATTGATTAAGTGGGTTGTAGCTTATTATTCGATCATGCAACATGAGACAGTATGCAGAAGTTTTATCAGGGATTGCGGTTGATGTTCTGATTTCCAAGCGAACATCCACCGGGCCTGACTTTATTATTTCCGTTTGGTGTCTGCAATCTATTACAAAGATGGGAGCTCGTTCCTTAAATAGATCTCTTGATAATAGGGGCTCCGATATTGATCGATTAAAGTATGATTTTTGGAAATCAGCGTACATACTATACAATGTACTAAAATTGTTCCTTTTAAAAGCTAGATTTAAATCCTCATATGGGTACACATCTGAGTTTAAATGGGCCCTTAAATTTGTGACATTACAATGATCAAAGTGTGTAGGATCTTCTTTCAACAAATTACGTTTATTGGTTTGCAATGCCACAACAATGTAGCGTGGTTTCTCCACTTGCGTTGTTGTCTTAACATTCCAAATGTGATGAGTAGTGGTTGGTAATACTGGATATTCATACAGATCCCAACTTCGAAATGCAATTTTCACTGATGTACCATTATTAATAGATTTGTATAGTTGTAGCTTGTAAGAATCTGCCAATGTCACATGTGGAACCTTCCATTGAATTTTATGTATGGTTATCTTAGCCTTTTCATCATCTACCCCCTCAACAGTTAATGAATTATCATCCATGTGCGATCTTGTTAGAATCAAATCATGCCGAGCATTAGGAATTATTTTCTTGAAATCTTCAGCGAACCCCAATAGTTTGCTCAATGGGATGTTAAAATTAAAATAAAAATCGCTTACATCGACAGACGCGTTAGGTGCCCATCCAGCATTGTAAAGCATATCACTCTCATTTTTATTGAGGGAAATATAGTTTTTAATAGTAGTTGTGAGACCAACACTGCGAGTGCTATCAATTTCTACACCATTTAGCTCATAACGAATCTCATCAAATAGGAAGGCTATCCCATTGTTGACAAGCTTTGTTTTGCTAACTTTTTCCCCTCTATGGTTTGATACATTTCCTTCAATATATAAAAAGCTGTCTGAAGGTAAAATATTAAGATTTTGATGCTGCACACAAATTTGTATAATGTCATTTTTATCAAAGTTATTTACGAATGGTGAGTAGGTGTGAAATTCATACTTTGAGATGCTATCATCAAATGTTGGTTCTTCAAAAATGTCAAACATATTCCTTCAATTTGTAGCCTATTGATTGTAAATATTGACGATTTTGTTTGCTTAGACGATTTGTAGTTGCTCGCTCAAGTGATGGTGTGATATTGATGCGCCAACTATGATCTCTATGGCTTTTATAGGTACCTCCCAATGGGCTATTGTATATAATCATTATTGCGGTTTAAGATGAAGTCGAGTTGTAATGGTTTCGCCTCGAAAGTTTATGAGATTACCGTCTTGGTCCAATAGTTTTAACGTAATAGAACTTATCCTCTTGACATTCACTGGTAAATAGATGACATTCTGAGGTACCTCTATTATTTTATACCCCGGACTTACTTTGACTGAGAACTCATGGAGCATGTGTACAGGCTGATTGTTAATATATGTTCCATCAATCAAATTACATTCAATTCGTATTGTATTGACCCTGTTGATATCAACGTAAAGATCCGATTCATGTGTTGTATTGGATGCCAGTTTTCTCCGACTAAACCCCAGTAGTGATCCAATCGAATTGTTTTGTGAAAAATCAATATCTACGGTGCTGAAAATTTCACACTTTAAAGTGTTATTATTAGCCCTTATTTTGATTGTTGGTTTGTTGGTATCATCATCATCTTTGATTGCAGCTTGAATTAATTTGTTGATATCCTCAATCTCATAGGATCCTACAGGAAATACGATGATGCCATCTCCAAAATGAAATAAGTTATTGATGACGTCTACATTAGGTATTGAGTTATATGTTTGAAAGTCCACTAGTCCGCATACATAATCGGAATTAAGAAGGATTGGAGGGAAATACTCTGCAGTGAGAATCGATTGGTTACCACTCAATGTTAGTGTTAACGCCATTGCTGATGAAATTGAAATGAAACAAGTTGTTGATGTACTTTTATACTTATTTATTACATTCTTCAATTAAAAATTTTAAACACATATGCCCACATACAAATGTACCATAATTTTGGTAGTTGTTGTAATTGTAATGTAAATTTTTTCCTAAATATTTGATAACTTCTAAAGGTGGTCTTAAATTACCAAAACTATCAAAATATTTAATTTTATCTTTATTTTTAATATATGCCACCCAATGTGTGCCAGATCCTCTATCAATATCTAAATTAATTACCCCACTCTCATAGTCGAATGGTTTTAATGGTAGTGTGTCTCTCATATAAACACCTCGGAAATTATTGATATATTTTCCTCCAAACTTTGCAATATCAATATTGGTGAGAGCTCGATTGGGTAGTAGCCTTATTAGTTTTTTGATTCTTGTGGTTTGAGAAATAGACCAAAGCCATTTTTGTGAGGTTGTAAATAGAGACCTTTGCCCTGTTTGATTTTTATTGCTTCTACAGCTCTGTTGTGTCGCTTATTTTCTTCCAACTGATGTTGAGCTATCTTTGAATCATTTATTGCTTTAGCTACACCTGCAGCTCCTCCGGACAGTGCACCAAGCGCAGATAAGCCAGCAAAAATTGGTAGCAATGGTAATACTCCACCAACTTTTGGTAGTGGTATAATCCGAGGTATTGTCACATGTTTGCGTTTATTCCTTATAACATTTCTAACTGCCTTTAAAGCTGAGAGAGCAATTGCCCTAGGATTTTCAGTGCTGATGGGTCCTTTAATGGAGTTTTTGGCCTCCTTAATTGCCTTTCTAAATAAATTTGTCTTTTTACGTTTTACAGTTGAGCTTCTTTTTCGAGTTTTCCTCCTTTTTGATTCTACACCCATACCAAGTTTTGTTTTAGCCTTCATCGCGTTTGTGACTAGTAGACTATTGAGTCTTTCCGATATTGATGAATCCTTAGCTTTAACTCTCTGCCAAGATTTTTCTGCCAATATGTTATCCGCTATATGACGGTCAGCTAAATTTTTGTTTGCAGAGTATGCTATATCGTGTTCACGGCAAGCTTCATCCAATTTATTAATCCCTCTATCTCCTCTAGCAAGACGCTCTTTAAGTTTAGTTCCAGGACCACAAAAATTATATGAAGGTAGGTGTAATTCAAATGGTAACTTATTAATTATTGAGTTAACTAGTCCGTATCCATTGAATGATCGTTTTGAACTGTCAGGTGGTGAACGATAATCAATCATTTTATAGAACCGATTTATTACACGCTCAGATTAATTATGAGGTGTGGGTATAAAAAGGGGTGATTTATATATTGGCGGCTCATTCAGCAAGATGAGGTTTATCAAGCAGTTGGAAGTAATTAACATAAAAAATTTTGATAGTAAAACGTATGAGAAAAGTAAACATGGTGCACTATTCCCTAATAGTATTCGCGGAATAATTGCAGGTCCATCTAATTGCGGGAAAACGAATGTAATGCTAAGCATACTTCTCGATCCTAATGGATTAAAATTTGAAAATGTTTACATTTACTCAAAGTCATTACATCAACCTAAATATATATATCTGAAAAAAGTTATTCAATCAATTTCTGGAATGGGGTATAACGAATTTTCGAATAATTGTGAAATCATGCCGCCTTCTGAAGCCCAGCCAAATTCAGTATTTATATTCGATGACGTGGCCTGCGATAAGCAAAATAATATTCGAGACTTCTTTTGTATGGGTCGCCATAATGATGTAGATAGTTTCTATTTATGTCAGTCATACACTCATATACCAAAGCATTTGATTCGTGACAATGCGAACTACATAATTCTTTTTAAACAGGATGAGCTTAATCTTAAACATGTCTACAACGATCACATTAATTCAGATATGACAATGAATCAATTCAAACAATTGTGTTCTGAATGCTGGAAGAAAACTTATGGTTTCTTAGTAATAGATAAAGATCGTACAATAAAAATGGGCCGTTATAAAAACTCTTTTAAAGAAACTGCTGTTTTGTAATGTATTTCAATTAAATAATAACAACTAAAAATCTGTTTGTAAATCTATCACCAACTCATGTATGGAACCGGGCTGTACGGAACCGCCCCTGTACGGAACCGGGCTGTATGGAACCGCCCTGGAGCTGTTCGGAACCGCCCTGAGCTGTTCGGAACCGCCCTGTATGGAACCGCCCCCTGTACGGAACCGCTGTTCGGAACCGCCCTGGAGCTGTTCGGAACCGCCCTGTATGGAACCGCCCCTGTACGGAACCGCTGTTCGGAACCGCCCTGGAGCTGTTCGGAACCGCCCTGTATGGAACCGCCCCTGTACGGAACCGGACTGTATGGAACCGCCCTGGAGCTGTTCGGAACCGCCCTGTATGGAACCGCCCCCTGTACGGAACCGCTGTTCGGAACCGCCCTGGAGCTGTTCGGAACCGCCCTGAGCTGTTCGGAACCGCCCTGTATGGAACCGCTCCTGTACGGAACCGGGCTGTATGGAACCAACTTCCTGTTTGGAATTTATCTATATAAACAGACCCCCTCTTTTGCAATCGATTTATATAAGACTAATCCTGTTTGAATGTAGTCATCATAAAATCACTCCTCCTGATTCACAAATGGGTGCTTCAGATAATTTACTTAAAAATCTTATAGTAACAAAAAGGGCTTTGAAGAAGAAATATATGCAAATCAAAACTGGAAGAATTATAAAAGATACCGAAATTGAAAATGTTTTCAAACCAGTTGTTGACCCCTTAAAAGAGATTGTAAGAAATACTAAAACGAGTTACGAGCAAACTATAAATGGTAAAACTAGTAACGAGCAAACTACAAATAAACTGTTTAAACAACGAAAGCTGCAATTTAAAAGTCCTTTAGAAGAAAAAATTTTAGATGATGAATCAACATTAACATATTCTAATCCATTAGAAGAAGAAGAAGAAGAAGAAGAAGAAGAAGAAGAAGATGTTTCATTTAGAACCCCTACAAATTCGCGTGCTTATAATCAAAGTACACCGGTCAACCGATCGTCACCGTCAGATTCAAGTCGTGATGAGGTCTTTGGCCCATATTTCGATGTAGGAACAAATACAACAAGGTTGGGCAAATCAAAATTTCGAATTGATAAACATGGGAATTATGAAATTGATGGTGAAATTTTCCTCGCAACAGATGGATTAAATGAACTTATTTTTAAAAAAGTCCCCCGAAAAATAAAATATAATGACGATGATTTGAGCTTATATGGGCGAATATTAGAAAAAACATGTGCACACAAGAAAAACTATGATCTTAATTCACATGTTAAGGGTAATCGAGGTCAAAAGTATAAAAAAATTATCCAACCTTTAATTCAGAGTATGCAAAAGCGGTAAGTCATATGATATGAAATATTCCACCAACGCAATCGATTATGTGCATTGGGATGATCCTAATGAACTCGTTGATAGACTTAAACTTTTAATCGCATCTCAAGCAGCTGGTAATAACAATCATCAGAATGAGATAAATTCAATTGAGGAGGAGTTGCGTGAGTCGAATATCATATATTAATCCGGCATTCAGAATGTATGCTATCATTATCAAAATGAGTGTTGACAAGTTCGGAAGAAGTTCAAACCGATTTTATAGGCCTGCTGTAGGTTCTCAGGGTCCAGCTGGGGTAGGATTTAAGCTGACACCTAATGGTGATTTTGATATCGAAGGAAAATGTCTAAACAACGTTGGCCTACCTGTGAACCCAAGGCAAGCATGCAATAAAGAATACATAGATGATCGTATAGACTTTCAAGATAAAACTATATTAATACAACAACAATATGTTGATGGAAATTATAATTCACTATCGGATACCATTAATGACGTAATCACGAAAACGTTAAAGCTTAACAAGAGCGGATTTTTTGATGGCCAGCACAAACAATTGAAAAACATTGGTGAACCAATGAGTGATGAGGACGCAGCAACAAAGAAATATGTTGATAACGCAACTGATATTATTTTAAAAAAATGCCATTCAACTTTCAATGTGAAATTAGAAGAAGCCGATAAGACTTTGAGATTGTATGCTGATGACCTTAATTTGAAAACGCTCGAAATATTCAATTCGTTTAGAAAATACTTTCTAGATTTACTTGATAAATATGTAGCAGATAATAAGCCCTATGTAGGGACCAAATCAACTTCTTGGGGCCCGATTTAAGGGAACGGATGATTCAGTAGTAGTTTGAACGTAAATTGATCAACAT
Organism: Neoascia interrupta; assembly: GCA_947623515.1. Taxonomy (NCBI): domain Eukaryota; kingdom Metazoa; phylum Arthropoda; class Insecta; order Diptera; family Syrphidae; genus Neoascia; species Neoascia interrupta. Next base: position 30,191,853 of record OX392464.1, on the reverse strand, counting down.
GTCAAATGTGAATACGGGATTGATTTTAGATGATCTGTTAAATTTCATGAAGGCTAGTCAACACATTCTACTTGAGGAGCATTATCATGAATTTATTGATTGCATATCATTTCTGAGGCAGTTTGAAAATGTGACTACAACTCAATCTAAATATGGATGTCATTTTTTGAATTGTTCCTGGTCTTCAAATCTGTGCAAAGCAGGACCTGATACTTGCGCTTGCTTTATGCTTGATAATAGCTTACTTAGAATTAAGAAATTGATGTCTCACTATAAAAGAATGATTAATAAATAAATAATAAAATCTAAAACTTTGTTTGTTTGCATTCATTTCATTCAAAGATGAGTAAGCGAAATGTTGTTGATGAGCTGCACAAGCCTGCTCGAAGAAATTTCTCTAGACGGCGGGTTATCATTAAAGGCTTCGATGATCTTTGGCAAGCGGATTTGGTTGAAATGATACCGTACAGTGATGTTAATAGTGGGTACAACTACTTACTAACCGTAATTGATACATTTTCTAAGTATGCATGGGTGGTCCCTTTGAAACATAAGACCGCATTGGCGACTACGCAAGCAATGAGATCAATTTTTATTGATTCAAATCGGTCACCCAAGAACCTACAAACTGATGATGGCAAAGAATTCTTTAACAAAATCTTTCAAGGCCTGATGAAGACATACAACATTAATCACTACTCTACATACAGCATGTTAAAGGCGTCGATTGTTGAACGCTTCAATCGCACGCTTAAAGAAAAAATGTGGAAGGAATTTAGTTTTAACGGGAATTACAAGTGGCTACCCATTTATAAGGACCTGATGCATGCATACAACAACTCTATACACAGAACTATAAAAAGACGACCAGTGGATGTAAATAAGAATAATGCAAAAGATATATTATCAACCATGTACAATCGAATTAAAATCGCTCCGGAGGGAAAATTCAAAGTTGGTAGCAATGTTCGAGTGAGCAAGTTTAAACATGCTTTTGAAAAAGGTTACACTCCCAATTGGTCGACGGAAATATTCAAGATAAGAAAAATTAAGTTGACAAATCCGGTTACATATCTTCTTGAAGATTTTCAAGGCCAGCCTATTAGTGGATGTTTCTATGCTGAGGAATTACAAGAATCGAAGTATCCCGACACATTTCTAGTAGAAAAAATTATTGCAACAAAAAATGATAAGGTTTATGTTAAATGGTTGGGTTTTCCATCCGATCACAATTCATGGATCAATAAAACACAAATTATTTAATATATTCTGATTTTATTCATTTTTATTTTTATTAAAAGTTGTATATACATTATTTATAAAATAGTCATCGCATAGGTCTGCTTCATAGATTTGAGATTTACTAATTCCACGTTGGGGTCAAGCTGTAGTTCCTGGTTTGTAAAGAGCTCAATTTCACCATTACTTAAAATTCTTTCTTGTTCATATTCACGATATTCGAAGCATGAAATGGCTAGAGAACGACGTTTATAGTTGCTATCATAAGTACACCGAATAGTAAGTTCTTTGTTTTCATCGAATTCCAATTTAAAGTGCCTATAAAAAGGTTCCTTGCTCTCAATTATCCCAGATATTTCGATTTCTTTCTTTATCAAATCTTGCCTAAATCCCTCAATCGCCTCGTGTACAGTTACAAATTTTTTCCTTTCCATCTTTTCCGTGGTTGGAGTTATGATATCATTATATAGAGATGGGTTGCTTGTGGTTTTGTTGCTATTGATTGATGAAACCGTCAGTAAGCGAAATGAAAGTCCAATTTCCACAGTATCATTGTTGGGTAAGCTTAAGGCAAAAGTTACATTTTCCATTTGACTTTTATTTCTTAAATCAAACTCGAGCGGTAATCCATCAAGAAACAATGGTAGGACTGCAAATACTGATAAAGTGATGAAAAACATTTTCGCGGTCAATAAGTCTCTCTTCGATGAAGGTCAACGCTAAAATAAATCAAAGAAATTGAATTGCTACATTTAAACCAAAAAATCTTAATACTTACTGTGAATTATAGCCATCAGTAAAAAAATTTCTTCCATTCCAATGTCATCCTTCCCACCTACTTACAACCACAAATATCATATGAAAGTGGTGGTAAAATATCGTCTAATTCATATAAATTCATTGGTACATTATCTGTCATGCTTCTTCTTAATAATGGACAACTATATGAATACTTGAAATGCTCTCTTAAAGGATCGTCTTGTTCTTCCCACTTATGAATTTGCACTTGGCAAAAGTAGCATTTTGTGTTATCATTTTGATTTGTATAATACATCCCCGTTAAAGTCAATTTATTTTTATTAACGTGATTTAGTGGCCAATTATCAAATGTTTTTAAACGTTCTGACTCAAAGCGATAAATACTTTCCATGACTAAATCCTTCTTCCAAACCGCTCTTAATGACAGTAAGCTCTAAAATAAGTTATTCAAATTAAATGACTACACGTCAAGCATTATAAGATCGGAAATGGCGTCGGTCACATCAGTTCCCTTCTCCTCCGCAGCCCTAGCATTTCGATTTTTTGGCCTTCGGCCTTCAGATGTAACCAATCTTAAGGTTTCGACATCATCACCAAAAGGACAATCCATAGGGAACCGATTTGTTTTCCTCTTAGCTTTTAAATTTGATAAAACTGTTCCATACATAGTTATTTCACCTCCTATAACATGTAACTTGACATGTTGAAATGCTTGAAGTTTCATTTGACAGTTCGCAATGGATTCTATTGATTCACCATTCCTTAAACGAAAAATAAGGCAGCTATTCCCATCTTCAGGTGTAGCATAAAGCTCACATATCGCTCTGTAAAACAACACATCCGAGAAATTTATCTCTGTCCAACCAGCTTCACAAGTACATAGTTTTTCACCCTCCCTCAACACTTCACACCAAAACATTTTGGTTTTGTAAATATATTACACAATATCCTCAACACTCTTCTTAAGGGCTTTGCAGTCACCTTGAATTTTATTATACGCCTTTCAGTATGTCTATTGATGCGTTTAATTGAAACACCCCTTTCTTCTTCCGTCACTTGCAAGTCTATTTCTTGAGTTCTGCTCTCATATATCATTCCTTGATGTATGCCATTTATCCGTCTAGTCCTCACCTTTTATAGTACCCTAACCTTGATCCACTTTCTCATATCAACCATCATACCTTATCCAGCACATTCAACTTTAGCCTTGACTCACTCTTATCATCAATCATACCCACCGCCGGTGCTAAGCGTCACCACATTTTTTTTAGCCACCCTACTTGAATCATTCTTCACAACATACTCCAAACCGCCCCCTCCGCGAGCGCTGCACCCGATAGTCGCCACAGATGAATGCATCACACTCAAATTTCTCATCCTCCAAAGTGTACCCCAATGATATTTTTTCTTATGAGATGACTAGCCATCCATACACTGAAAACACAAATTGCTGCATACCCTTAGGCAAATCATTACATACCCACAGACACACCACAAAATCATTGCATACCCACAGGCACAACACAAAAGCACAAAATCATTGCATACACCCAGACAAAGATCTAAAAGATAAGCGACTTAGAAAAATTTCGCCAAATTTTGCGCCAGAACTCTCATAGCTAATCTACTTATTCAGTTGGGTGACAGGAGTCGAGTGCGTAGCGCTGGTTGTTGTTCTATTTGCTTAACAAATAAAGTGACATCTTTGAACTTTGGGTGTAGAAATTTGATCCTAATTTGGGATCGTATTTAAGTGACCATGACATTGTGGTTGGACATTATTGACTGTGATAAATAATGCCTTTGCAAAAGCTTTCAATTATAAAAGAGAATAAATACTACGTAAACAAAACGTATTCTTACATTTAGAAGGCGCTTATCAACAACTTGATGGCCTTTGAAAAATTATTTTTCTGTTCATCTCTCCTGAGAGATTTCTTCCATTCAAGAACATTCATTGAAATTGAAAGCAAGCTGTTTTCACCAGAGAATGACGCAGGAAAAAAAAATAATCCCTCAAAATGTATCCAGTTCTTCTATTTGACTACTTCCTTCACTTTGCATGTAAATTTCCATGGAATCATTTTCTCTTTGACGTAATTCATCCTTTTTGTCATTTATTTTGCACAAAAGGACAACTGCGTAAGTGAAATATACTTTACGATGAATAATAAAATAATATATTTTCCATCAGCATAATGCATTGAAAATGTGCACTATCCGGAGGACAATACTGGGCGATGACAACACACCCTGTAGAACAACATTACTTACCACTTTGTTCGGGTCAAAAGAGTAAAGGACAGTGTAATAAAATACATTTGCATAATTTTTGCTTTTTAATTTTTATTTTAAAATTTCGAAAAATTCACTTTTTTGCTTCAGTTGGTTTTGCATTAAGCTTTTTCCACGTTTTTCTCTTTATAGATAATATTAAAAGATGTTTTTGTTTTTTATACATTATAGTGTAGATAGATATACATTTAGTACTAAAATGATATAGGACTTACATTTTGTACATTACACACTCTTTTTTTCGATGGACTCTTGGGTATAGTAAATGTAGGATTTGTAAAGGATTACTTTGCTTGCAATTCAAATAGTAAAAAAAGGGTACAATTCCGGGCTGAAATACTTTTTTGTAGGTAGATACATACAACGGCTTTACTCCCACGTCTGGGTATGGGCATTAAGAACCGGGTTAGAGATATGATCTACTCTATAAGACGACTCTAAGAGCGATGCAATATTCTGATTTTATTAGGGCTGAAGGGAATAACGATCCATGAAACGCTCAGAGGTGAAATCCAAGTATAAAAAAAAATGAAAGCCTAACAATTCCACACACCAAGTTTGAACTTTATCCAAACTGATCTTCAATGCTAATTATCTTGTTTAAGTCAACTAGCGATTAAAAGCTAAAAAAATATTAAGCTAAAAAGTTGTACCAACTGGACACACGTCAAATATAATTGTGATTGCTTCATAGCATCGTAAAAGATTCAGGCACCAGCAAAATTTTAAGTAGTTCAAACTTTTGAGAGTAAAAAAAAACTCGAATGCGCACTCACCGTCAAAAGTAATTTGTAGTGCCAACTGGGCGAAAAATCAACAGTTGATTCATCCTGTCTCGTTATGTTCCAAAAGATTTAAGTGTCAAACTTTTGGTTTTAGAAATTTTCCAACCATATGTTAATGATGATAATGGCAAACCAAGGGATCTCGTGAATATCTAATATGAATATCTTGTAAATGCACGTGCTGAGCAGTAAATGTCAACTCTTTAGCTCACCGACTTTGGCTGGTAGTTAGATCTCTAAAGCTCAAATTGAGGGTCTTAAAAGAATCCGCCTTAAAAGAATCGCCTCCCCAGGTGGCGGATAAAAGTATGCTCACCAGATATAGTTGGTACCGGTATAGAATATAACAAGCGAAAAATCCAGAAGCGTCTCTCTCAAAATGAGCGGCTTCCTGGTCGGCGTCTGTTGCCTAGGTTAGGGTCGGCGGAATACAAAACACCCTTTTCTCTTCCAATAAGCAAATAGAATGGACAAAAATTAGATGCATGCCAGATGTTTTTATAAAATATTCTGCTGGTTATACTATTGCTTTTCTCCGTAGAGGCATAACACTTGCGGGGGTAAGTTTTGGTGTTTATGTGCAGAGTTTTCATGTTTGGCTCATTAGCGTTTGTGTTGGATCGAGAATTGCTTTCTTCTTCTATCTTTTCTATCCCCATATCCTTTCCGCTCACGATGTGCTACGCATTTTAAGGGTAGTCATAACCCCTTGGTCACCAGAATATTATAAAAAAAAGTTAATTTCGAGCAATATGAATTAGGGGCTGACAGTGTAGTAGGAAGTTCTATGCAATAACACACATCGGAAAAGTAGTCTCAAAAATCAAAAATCACTACTTTTTGAGTCGCAGTCTTGGCTGTTAACGAAGGAGCTCACTGGATGCAGCTCACTGGAGCACAGGACGGATTGAAAAGAGATTGTCGCGCATACAGGCCTATATCGTTGGCGTGTCTGTGGGCGGATTCAGCTAATTTTCAAACTTGATCTGATAGACTGGACTTCCAGCCTACTCACTTACTTTCAGCTATCTAGCTTTAAATTAAAAGCCAAAAAGTTGTTTACATACGGACGGACGGACATAGCGCAATCGATTGATTCTCCTGTCGGTCCCATTTATATCTCTAAAAGGTCTAAGGGGTTTACGGTGATTGTTTCACTGCGTTACTTCAATATAATATGCCCTGGGTAGGGTATTAAAACAAACCAACACAACGCTTCGTGAATGTTTTAATATCTTTTGACTGGCAGACAGATTAAAAAGCTCTAAGAAGCCTCTGAGAACCACTGTGATAACGAACTGGTCGACATGTCGGCGTACTAGCTATATCGAAGAGCATGAATTCCCAATTCACTTTTTTGGAAATTTTCTACTGTTCTGGATGGATTTCTACTTTTTTGCACCAGGTTGAAAAGTATCGTTCAAACAGAGAATAATTGGTGCATTAGGCTCGTCTCTTTTTGACAGCATCTGAGTCTAAATGTTCCTTAGCAAACTGTGCCATAGAATTGCACAGTTCTATGCCACAGTTCCGTGCAACGGGAAATACCAACAAAAAAAGCTCAGAGGAAAGTCAAAATAGACGACTCCAGTGAAAAATAGTGTTTTGGTGCTCCAAAGCCGTGTTAGTCAAGACATTGGTAGATCTTCGAATGATATTGGTGTCAAACAGGCAAATAAAAATGTCATCAAGTGCTGGGAGGAAAAAACTCTTGTAAGCTAGACTTAGAGCACTCAAGCCAGGAAGCCAGCTTTTTTCAAGACTCAAAGAAAAGCTATTGAAACTGAGCTCAAGACACGTGGAACAGTATTGTATTTTTCGACAAATCAAAGTTTAACCTGTGTGTCGGAGAAAAAGGTGGATTCTTACGCAGAGAGATCCATATAAAAGACCGTGCTCCTAAGTAATAAGGAAAATAAGTAATAAGGAAAAACTTATTGAAATGTTAGCGGACGGAAATGTCGAAAGAAAAAACCGTATGCGGTTTACCGGCAGGGTACGATCCTGCAACCTTTACTCTACCGTTGAGCTACAGTGAACACAATTGATTCTTTGTCCAGATTCGACCATCTTATGTTAGTGAATTTCGCGCATTGCTGCTTGACTACGTGTAACCACGTCATCATTTTTAATGTAATTGCATGTTGTTGGTTTTTAAGTTCAATGTTTATGCAGAGAGAACATGTAGGCTATTTGGACACCCTAGATGGAAGGGGGCTGTGGTGCAGATGTTAGCACCTATGACCGACGATTGGAAGGTGGTACTACCATCTGCATAGGTGCTACCATCTGCAGTGGATCTTTTTAAAGTGAATTTATCGTCATGTGAGAGAGGAGACTGAATGGAGAACAAAATATTGCCGCGGACTCTATGCGCTGTACGCAGAGACCTGCAATGATACACTGCAACAATTCGTGCACTACATGTACTTGATCTATAACTCATTGATCGCTCGCAATACATCGCATTGATGACGAAAACGTGATAACAAGAACTCAGCGGTGTTTTAGTATTTAACCACCGCCACCGCTTGTGAAAAAGTAAACGCCGCAAGCACCGCAACTACACTCATTCGTTTAAATGACACTAAAAACCAATTCACTCCAATATGACAAGAAGACGAAACTTCTTTTCACCTTCTGTCTTCCAACCGTGAGTAAATTTGTGGAGTGTGAGCACAATTTATTCGCGGTGTTTGCGGTGTTTCTCATAATTGAAAATGCAATGACAAGTGGTGTTGTTTACTCTCACCGCTTACGTTTATGAACAAAAATGTTTCAAGCTTATATCAATTAAGTTAAAAAATCAAGCATAACCATTTGACTTTATCAAAGAGAGTATGGATAACACGCTGATCGCTCAGTTTGCGGTGAGCGTACACACGTGCAATGCGTATTTTTATGGGCGGAAGATAGTCCAGGGAAATAAGACAAAAGGCCAGACTTCGGAATATTTCCTGGAAAGCTCAAATTTTACACGAAGCTTTGCAATGTCTTTCTTAAAAAAATGTCAAAAGTCACTACTGATCCGAGAGCCGCTAAAAATATTATTGGGGGTCAAAGGTAAAAAAAAAATGTTTTCGATGAATATCTCGGTAGCGGTTAACTTTAGTGAAAAACTTGAAGTTTAGCTCTACATATCTCCTAATAAAGATAATATACCATTTTTTCGTGAGAGTAACCGTTTCGGAGATATATTTAACGGCAAAATAATTGGTTATGTGATTTCTCATGCCCCAAAGTGGATATATTTATTCTAAAGTATAGTTTGAAATAATCTATCAAATAATCACCGTAGATCCTCAATATATTTCAGAGCTACGATCAATTGCGACAGAAGAAACTACTGAGCTCTGTGCCTGTCCGTGTATCTGTCAGGCCGTGTCGGTCCGTGTGTATACAAGTTTTCGTTCATTGATAGCTATAAGACATAATACATACTTAACCTTTTTAGAAGTCTATCAAAGCTGAATTTCTGAACAAATTTTGATATTGTCGCTTAAGATAAACTGTCAAAAGCCCCTATCGATCTAAGTGCTGCTAAAAAATTTACCAGTGGCCAAAGGTCACAAAAAACAGTCTTTGAATAAGTAAGTAAACAGTAAGTATCGCGATAATTGTAAATTCAAAAGAAAAATTTTAAAAACTAAAATAAAGCTTTAAAAATTTCCTAGAAAAAATATGCAATGACTTTTTTTTCGAGAGAGTTTCCGTTTTCTCGACATTTTAGTTTACTAAGCGGTACGATGGTAATTTTTTTTCTCTCGTATATTTTATGGTACAAAAAACTAATATCGGCCGGGGCAACGTTCCGGCACCATTGGCCCAAAATATATCGAAAACGGTTACTCGTGACGAAGAAGAAAACCTTTTAAACTTTTTTCCGTGAGGAAATGTGTTAAAAACTAAAATTTAAGGCAAAAAAAACGTTTTTTCTTGAAAACTCCCCCTAGAGTGGGCGGAGCACAAAAAGGAAATGTTATTATCTTTCATATGACACATAACATATTTTCGATTTATAGAATTAATTTCCAGAGAAATCAAGTTTTTAAAGTGGGCATAGTCGATGGGGCGGATCTATTTCCGACGTGTTAAAAATTTTTAGGCCCAATTTCTATAAACCGAAATTTGAGTTCCTATGCCTTGTTTAACTTGGCCAAAAGGTCTTTTGAAATAAAATCAGAATTAACAGTTATCTCGCAGAAAGCCAATAATGGGCGATAGGATTTGATTGTTCAGGAAATACATCCAATCGCACATTTTTCTACAGGGCTTAGCACCAATACCAACGCGAGCAAATTTGATTTTAAATACCGGTCATATGTTCCTGGAAAAAGGATTTACTGTTTCTGCAGTGCAATATGTCGGTACTCTTCTCAGTCGCTTTTGGAACTTTGTGCAGGGAATTTTTAATGAAATTGAAATGCTTTTAGCACACTTGTAGGTAACCGTGTAAGTGGATTGATTATCCTCTCACTGGCTTGAAATCAGCATTATCAACTAAGACTTACATATTGAATTTTAAAGTCGGACATATTTAGGGGTCAGTATTTTTTGTAAAAATTCTTCAGCTTAGAATTAATGGAGATGGATTTCAATGTATTGGGTTTACGATATGGCGCTATTGGGACTCAGGATACGGAGCAGAGTAATCCTCTACAAATATTTCCTTATTGGATTGATTCAAAAAACATTCATAGCTATTTTCGGGTGTATGCATGCATGTAAAAATATGTTCTGATATGATGTTAATACATATATTTTGTATGGAGACTATTTGAACTCCGGATAATATACCCACTAAGTATAACAAGTTCCAGGTCGTGGGTGAACACCGTTCTTGTTAAGATAGCTTCTTTACATTAAATTTAGGTTCACACTTATTAACATTACAATGAAGGGAGTGCAAACTGATAAATTAATATTGATTTCCGAAAATCATAAATAATAGAATAACAAAAATTCTACTACAGTCATTCACTAAAAATTTTACAAATTGTACAAAAATATTTTTTATTCCCTTTTTTGGTTCATTTGATATTTTTTTTTTTTTTTGTTATTTAAATGATATTTATGCTTTTGAAGTATGGAAGGACCTCTAATCTATATGGTTATAACTACATGGGGGTGTATTCCTTAGGTTTTTTTTTTTTTTTACATATATAATTTATGTACAAAGCTTAATGAAGATGACGTAAATGTTTTGCTTTTTATTTTTTCTTATAAAAGTCTTTCTAAGTCTTCACTTTCGGCTTCGCTGGTAAAAGAGTCGGTATCTGTGAAGTAATCATCACCACGATTTCGACGGCAACATATCCGTCGACTTATCTCGTCGTCGCTCCAGTGTTCGAATTCTTCCTTGTGGTGTTCGAGAAGCATTAGCGATGGGAATAAACTATCACAGCCGCCGCAACTGAAAAGAAATGAAAACTTTACTAAGTTGATTCAAGTAGAAGAATATTCAATGAAAGTTTGTGACTAAAAAAAAACTAGGTATGATTGGGTATCAAGTATCCCTTAATATTACATTGTCTGCGTTCATATGTCTTTTAATAACGAAAGTGCATATATGCATAAAGTTTTCATGTCTAACAAGCGTTTAAAATAATTATCCGCTGCAAATTAAATTAGCCTCTAGTTGTATCCAGGATATTTTTTTTTATTATCATTACCCCTCGTTATGAATTTTATTGCCACCTTGTTTCTAGTTCATAACTGTGAGGACTTATTAGCTCGACGGAGGAGTAAACTTTCTACTTTTATAATTAAAATGTTTTAAAACCTATCTCAGCTGACGAAGGAAAATATAAAAAAGGAGCCATGGCATAAAAACGCGGCCATGAAACACTCCACATGTAGTCAAGGTATACATAACATCTCGCCATGTTGCATGAGGTTGCGATCCTTCATAGGAATAAAAGCTTCATTATACATCGTTCGGATAGTTAGCACTTCGCATCGGGATTAACGACGTGCTGTGAGGATATATGAACCACCGACTGCAAATGCCATTCAGATGAATTCCTCGTGCAAGGGTGGAGCATTGTGGGAACTTGCCGCCAAAGAATTTCTCTCCTGTAAAATCGCAGTCTCTCATTAGGGATTATGCAATTAGGTGTTTGCAGTGTAATTTAATAATAGTGTAGCATGGAAATCCTAGAACTCTGCCGAATCATCAGAAGCGCTATACCCGGTGCAAGCGGTAATGCGTTGCAATGCAATAACACGTTCATTGAATGGATCCAAAGGATTAGGTTTACTATTTACTGACTGTTTTATGTGACGCGACGTGCATACCTACAAAAGGCAGTGGTGTATTTTTGCACATGTCGGAAATAATTATTATAGTACTGTAGAGCGTAATTAATTGAAACTGTTTTGATTTATATGTCATGGTGGCGGTATCAAAATTGAAAATTATATAATTTATGTGATGGCATAATGGGTAAACTGGTACCTTTGGTGACTAAAAAGTCAATAACAGTTTGATTAATTATTGAAATTAAATGAAAACGAAAGAAGTAGATACATACAGCAGCAGATGAATATATACTCTACCAACATGGTTTTATGGATGAAACTGTGGCTCTTTAAATTATTTCAAAATGCTTTAAGAGCTTTAAATTTCGTTCGGTTTGAGAGGTTACACAAGAAAATCATACAGGTACAGGGACTTTAATCTAGTGCTTCCAATCTCAAAAATAAAACAATTTGGTTTTAAAATAAAATTACCATCCGAATTTAATTTGTTGAAATGCCAATATCGTTCAAAGTCATTATGGGTTATAACATACTAGCAAAACTGAGCTGTCAAAATTTTACCGCATTTTAAAGAGGGGTTAAATTATAAACAAACAAAAGACAGCCAAGTAAGAAGACATAACATCGGCTCTCGTTAAAGGCTAGCCTTATTTTTATTGCGCAGTTCATATTAAAATTATTTCTGTATAAATTTTACATTCTTCTGTAAACTTTTGTAAGCAAGACCTTTTTTTGTAATATCAAACTAACGATATGGGTAGTACAAGGTGTTAATTTATTTTATTCATTTTAAAAATAACAAAGGTTAGAACACAACCCTGCAAGGTCGGGTTTAAGAATAGCCTTGAGGTAAGGTATGCCTGTCTTAAGAGCCGACTAAAATCCACTGGAGGAAGTAATCTTCAGGCAAAAGTGATGCTGTCCAGGAGTATAAACTCCTTGTGCGACCACCCTTGGCAGTAAAGTTATAACTGAAAAAGATGAACCCAAAGGTTTAAATAAAATCCAGCAGCGTCTAATACATATTGTGCGGCTCGTTGGTCAGCGTCTGATCCCAGAGGGACGGCTGAATTTCAAATAACAGAAATCCAGGAGCGTCTGTCTCGGGACGAGCGGCTTCCTGGTTGGCGTCTGTTGTCCGGGTTAGGATCGGCCAAATTTAAACCTGGCAGCTAGGTATAAAATGCACCCCCCCACCAACCATGAAAAGAAAACGAAAGCAGCCTCGGATATTTGCTGATCCTGGTTATCCAGGGCACCCTTTGGAGCTAGGCCTGAGGGGTGTCAGCATGCGAGCGCTTGGTGGTCGGAAGGTCCCACTCAGCATCCGACCGGGTTTAACCCGAAGAAGTTACGAGCCGCTATCCATTACGGGGGGTGGAGGGGGACAGCGCCAAGTCAAAATGAGGGCTTAGGTGGAGACTCTACAAATCATCAACGGCACCAACTCAAAATTGGCACTTGGAATGTCTCGTCGCTAACGAGGAAGGAACTTGAACTGGTTGAGGAGGCCAAAAAGTATCAGCTCGATGCAACTGGCATTTCCTCAACTTAGTGGAAGACTTCTGGAACCAAAGACTTCGACGATGGGTGGAAGCTCTTCTGGTCTGGCGTCACAAATCACATGCACAGGCGGATTTGGGGATACTCACAAGCCCCCGGTTGTCAGAAAATGTATTCGATGTCATTCCGTTAAGGGGAAGGATTCTGATCTTAAAGCTTAAGCTTGAACGATCAACTCTGGCTCTGGTTCAGGTTTATGCACCAAATCGAGAGTCAGAGTATGAGTCCTTTTTGAACGAAGTCTCTGTCTAGGGCCACACTGTCACTCTGATGGGCAACAGAGTGGCAGAAATGGACTTTTTTCTCCTGATGGGTGACTTCAATGCACATGTGGGTATACATGGAGGAGTGTGATCGCGAGGCACGGTGACCCGGATCAAAACAGGAACGGAAGGAAGTTGTTGAACTTTTGCTGTGCATATGGCTTGTCCATCATGAACACCTTTTTCCCACACAAAGACATTCATCAGCAGTCATTGCCTCTGCAGGAAATGTTTGTGGAGTGAAGCGAACTGCTGGAGTGAGAAAAGAACTGCTTGGTTTAAAACGTCTGGAGTTCAAGAAGCCATCAGAGAGAAGAAGAGAGCCTACATGGCTGGTGAAGAGGGTGTTAAATGACTAACACGTGCCATTAAGGTGGCCTGGGATAGCGGGAAGGCACCTAACGATTGGCAAACGGGAGTTATAGTGCCCATTTTCAAAAAAGGGAACAGGCGAGATTGCGCCAACTATAGGGGCATATCTCTCTTGAGTCTTCCGGGAAAGTATTCGCGAAGGTGTTGGAAACGCGTTCCAGAGCTGTAATCGAGCCTTTGTTACGGGAAGAACAGTGCTGCTTTCGGCCTGGCAGAGGCACAACCGACCAGATTTTTACTCTGAAGGTTATTCTTGAGAAGGCCTGGGAATATGCCAAACCGTTCTATGCGTGTTTTGTAGATTTGGAAAAAGCGTATGACCGAGTCCCTCGGGATACACTGTGGAGAGTTTTGCAGGACTATCCGCTGAGTGGGCCTCTTCTGAGAGCCATTCAGTCTTCGTATGGAAACTGCAGAAGCTGTGTACGGATAAATGGCGTCAAATCCCGTCCTATTGATGTGCGCGTTGGACTTCGCCAGGGCTGTGTTCTGTCGCCGCTCCTTTTCATAGCATATATGGACTGGATGGTGAACCGCAGTCTTGACGAGCAATGTTTCGAGTTGGCTGGCATCAGGATGAGCCATCTGCTTTTCGCAGATGATTTGGCCATCCTTGCATCATCCAAAGAGGAACTTCAACGAGCACTGTATAGGTTTGCAATCGTCTGTGGTGATGCTGGGATGAAAGTAAACGTGAACAAATCGGAAGTGATGGTTGTTTCCCGAACTTCTGTGCAGTGTACCCTGCACATAAATGGAGTTTTATTTAAACAGGTGGAGAAGTTTAAGTATATCGGGGTCTTTTTCACGAAAGATGGGAGGAGTGATAAGGTGTTGTCCTGTAGAATTGGCCAACCTGGAGCAATAGTAAAGGAACTGCGCCGGCCGGTCATCAGGAAAGCTGAGCTTGGAGTGAAAGCAAAGATGTCAGTTTTTAATTCAGTGTTCGTTTCGACCCTCATCTATGGTCACGAAATTTTGGGTAATGACCGAAGAATTAGATCGCGGTACAAGCTGCCGAAATGAGATTCCTGAGGTGCTGGTGTTGCTGATGTTACTCCAATCTAAGGGATAGAGTGAGAAACGTCAGTATTCGTGGGAATCTTAATGTTGAGCAACTACTTCTCCGAGTGGAGCGATCGATTCTTCGATGGTTTGGACGCGTTGTTCACATGCCCCTGATAGACTTCCTAGCTAGCCGAGATGCGAGAGCCTCGCCTCCCTGGTAGGCCAAGAAACAGGTGATGGGATTGCGCTGGAGTCTCTTGAGTTGGTGGCAGAGGATCGAGAACGATGGAAAGACCATTTAGCCACCCTCACTCCGCTACACTTTTAAAGGATATACTCTGCGTCTGTCCGTATGTGTGAAGTTTTTAGGTCTTTAAATTTGAGCTAGCTCAAACTTGGAGCGTATCCTGGTTCTTGATTTTTAAAGACAAAGATTAAAAATTGTTAAATCGGCCAATGACCACGCCCACTACTGTAAGACAACCTCTTTTTCAAATTTCCTTTCAAAATGCCTGTTGGTCAAGTTTGACAAACCGAACTCAAATTTTGGTACAGAGCAATAATGGCCCAAAACATTTAAGAAGACAAAAATTGGACCGCCCACAATATCGACTATGCCCACTTTTAACATATTAGATCTTAAGAAACTCGATTTTTCGGAAAGCCCACTCTTAATCAAAAAAAAAAAAATTATATGACAAATACTAAAGATGCATATTATTATTTGGTAAGTTTGTTCCATACAAAGTTTTAAGCTCCGTCCACTTTAAAGGGGAATTTTTAGGAAAAAACTGTTTTTTTTTTTTAAATGATTTTCGCTTTTACCGTATTTTCTCATGACTGTAACGAAATTATAATTAATTGATTTCAATTTTAAGCCCATGACCACTTTTGGGGCCGTTGCCTATAGAAGTTTGTCACAGACAAACTCTTGCACTTACTCACGTGTTTTTTTTTATAGAAAACTGAAAAATGAAAATGCATTTTTCGTTAACGAAATTTTGGCACGTTTTAGCTAGATACTCAAGTGTTTTGTGCTTATGTAAGTCTAAGTACATCAGATAGAAACAGACCAAAAGTTGTACACATTTTATGGAACTACAATTTCAGTAAAACACCGTTATTGCGATTATTTTTCGATTACAACACATGAAAGAGATTTTATTGTTTTGGTTATAATAGGTAGGCGCGGTGTCGCGGTAGACGCAATCAAAAAAAGTTACAGTTTATTTATTTTTGATAAATTTGATAATATAATTTATCAAAAATAAAAAAAAATAATAAAAAAACATATAAATAAAGGAAAATAGAATATGATAATATGCTAAACAAACTCGAAATAATATTAAAAACGACGATATACAAAATCATCCTTCAATCTTTATTTTTTCTGCAAGGGCAGTCACGCCAGTACAAAACAGGTTTTTCTTAATAATTAGTGGTAGCCGTTATTTTAAATATTCACTATAACAGCTTTGTTAAAAATTAACCCTAGAAAGCTAACGTTCTTCCTGACTTCTTGTAGGCGTCCTTACCGGACACCAAGCTTTTGCCAGACACTTGAATGTGTTAGGCTTAAGCGAAACCACCACATGTCTTGCTACCAAGGACGAAGATACAGCGGAAAACTTTCTCTGTAGTTGTCCTGCCTTTGCTCGCATCAAGTGGCGGATCTTTGGGGTTGACGTGGTGAGTGCCGAACACCTAAGCTCTTCATCACTGAAGCTCCTTCTCATCTTTCTTCGAAAGATGGGTAAACTTAATACATTAATGTAAGATGTCTGCATGGTAGTACAATGGACCTGTAACGGGAAAGTGCAACAAAGCGTATGCAAAAAATTCAGTCCATCTACGACGGATTGAATAATACCCGACCATAAAAAAAAAAACTGCCACGCCTCCACAAAGTGGGCGGGGTACAAAAATATAACTGTTGAATGCTTATACTAGTTGGTTGCATACATTTTGGTCTAAAACTCCGCCTTTTTAGCTTAAAAAAATCACTTTGTTTAACGCCACGCCCACAAAAGTGGGCGGAGGCACATAATACTTATACATGAAAGTAAGAAAATGCTAATATCTACAACTTTTGTCACATAATTTTTAGTCAAATTTCATATATATTTATTGAAAAACAGCCATTTTAAACTAAAATCCCTTAAAAAAGTGGGCGTGGTGAATGAAAAGGCTAATATTTGTTACCCACCTCAAAGGCAATTACAAGGCAATGTTACATACCAAAAATGAATGCGCTAGCGTCATGGTGACATAGCTAAAATTTGGAAAAATTATTTTCTATAATTGGAGATGGTCGCATATACAGGCCTGGAGTGGGCGGATTCAGCTAATTTTCAAACTTGATCTGGTCCAATGGACTTTCAGCCAACCCACTAAATTTCAGCTGCGTATCTTAAAATTTAGGTCTAAAAGTTGTTTACATACGGACGAACGGACGGACATGGCTTAATCGATTCTCCTGTCGGTCCCATTCATGTCCCTAAAAGGTCTTAGGGGTCTACGGTGATTATTTCACTGCATTACAAACTATATCAAACTTAATATATCCTGGGTCGGGATAAAAATGTTTTTAATTGATCATCAAAAAGACGAATGGTTAGCTTTTCAAGGAAGTCCAGGAACGTTCGTTTTAAAGGGTTAAAGGAAAAGATTTCTGGCTTCATCCCGCTCACTACATGCCTGTATGTGCCTCAAAATAATTTTTAAAAATACTTTTTTACTCTTTAGCTAATGTTACCAATTGTGCTAGCACACTGATTTCTGGTATTTAATACTGCTTTGTCCACTAAGTTTTAACCAAATTAGAGTCTGTTTGGACCCAGCTCAGATTATTTGATCGTGAGAACTTTTTGCTGGACTCCCATTGAAATAGGTAAATCCTGGATCCTAGGATTCCTAGGATCCTAAATTGATCCTAGAAATTTTTACCATATAGAAAAGCTATCAAATCGTGAAAACCAATCAGAGTTTGATGGCGATGATTTTAATAAATTTCAAGCAGTCTTAGGTAGGTAGAATCGCCCTAATCTAACAAAATCAATATATACTTAGGTTCTTGCTAAAAATATTCAGACAAACTTTATCGCCTCCCTATAGACTGCCTATAATAAATTATCTCTGTTAACATGAGTTCTCCAGTCACAAGACCTTTCAAACCAACTCTGTATTTCCCTAACGAAATACGCATATAATACCCTAGTGAATATTATAGAATGGATCCTTTTTGAATAATTGCATGAGTGTATCCTGTTTGTTAATTAAAATCGAGTTTTTAAGGGAAATGTCAATCCGTATGCCGTAGCAAAAATCCTTTACTTTTGATCCTCAAACCAACGACTGACTCAGAAGATATCCCTTAACTATTCTCAACGGTAAATCACTCCCCAATTGTCCCTCGTTATCATAAACCGCTCATACGCTCATATAATGAACGTCTGTCTGCATGAATCAGTCTAATGAAGCAATTTATCCCCAAGAACCCAAATGGATATTATGCCAAAGAGCAATTAGCTATTATCCAGAAAACAAATTAGACCCGACAATCATAAGGACGACTGAGCGTCAACTAAAACACGTGCGCTTACAATGACACACGGAATTAGAGATTTTACACCCGATTGACCGTATATGGGTTAGACACAGACATCCAATCCCGCACTTAGGAAATGTGGCTGTCCAGGTCTATTTGGGTACCTATATGTGTAACCAAAGCCAGACACGCAACCTCTGGGTAAACATTTGCGATTGTGTGTGACTCAGTGCAAACATATATTTCATACTTGATTCGATAAAGGACATTCGAATTTCCATGGACAAACACCTATTCAAATAAATCGATTCAAGGTGTTTGTAGGTGGCTAGGGCGGCGCGCGGCATTGTAAGGTGTTCGATGGGGTTGTAGTATTTGTCAGGGTGTGTCTGCCAATTCGATGTTGTGCAAATTTATTCAGAAATGTCTTCGTTATTGTTCGAAGCTTGTAAATATTATGCGGTACCGCCAGGCTTTCCACACTCTATTAACTGGGATTTGAAGACCAGGCCAAGGTCACTGAAATGATGTTGACACCTGGGTCGAAAGGGTGCTTGCGTAATGATTTGATGGGAGAATGATGAAAGTGCCCAGAAAGTGCCCCAGAAAAGAAGGAATAGATACACTCATTGATATACAGAAAATTAGAATATAAAACGCAGGGCGGAAATAAATCCTTAATGACTGATGCTTCGCTCAGCTGAAAACAAGCAATAAGAATATTCCCTACCAGTTTCGCTTTCTTGCCGTTAAAATAAATTTACAAAAATGTAATTTCATCTTAAGGTACACCCTTCCCCATATGCCTCCAACTCCGACCCCCAAAGCGCCAAACAAAACACAGAAACATTCATTCTATACACCCACTTGTCCCTCTGAATACTTGATGAAATAAACAAGAATTGTCTTCACCCAACCTACCTTTATCCAATTTAAAAAGCCAAATGGGAACACGCACCCGTCGACGCTGCCGCACCACCTGAATCAGAACAAGCTGCTTTTCGGAGTCTTACGCACCGACATACATACACCCGAGTGTATAGCAAAAATCGAAACAATGACAAATGTCATACACAGACGTTAAAAAAAATGAAAAACTTCTTGAAGTTGATGCCAAACAAGGCAGCAGGATATCACGTTCAGGATCAAATAATTTTAAGTGAGAGCTTGAAGGCGCAGTCACTTAGAACGGAACAACACGAGCCGGAGCAATTGTGTAGGCATCTTTGTTGTGGCTGGGAAGACAAAGAGGATTCCCTCAAATCCAATGCAAAGGAAGACATCCTCCGGTTTAGCGCCGTAAGAGTATTATCCTTCTTATGCGGGAGTTGGAGGCCTTTTAGAGCCCCTCCCCCCAACAACGATGAAACCTTTTGTGTGTGTTTCGCAATGAAATTCGCATCTGAAAGAAAAGGACTCGATCCTGGGGGAGTAATAACTTAAATGTGTTTTAATAAATTTGATCGCTCCTCGAGTGCCGCCGCGGGGGAATGTTGTTGGCACAGTGGCAAACACGAGTTACAAATAAAGTTTTGCGTTCCAAAGAAAACACATTTCGCTTTCGAATGTGTTGTCAGTCCTTTCACAAGGCACATAATATTAACGTGTGTGCAGCTAATTAGAGGCAAATTAAATGCTCACAGAAAATGCCGTTGAATTAAGCTATTTTTGTAAACAAAGCTTTAATTCAGAGACACAATTAAAAAACAATGAACAATTTAAGCTTGCGGCAGGCAGTCAGTTGGGTTAATTTGCACATTGCATGAAAGGAATGCAAAACATTTAACCAAGCTCCTGTAAAATATTTACATTTTCATGTGACTGTATTCCCAATCCTATAGGATAGGAGGTATATTAAGATTGTCACATAGTTTGTAACACGTTGAAATAATAATGGTAGACCCCCACACCGAGAAAAAAACACTTTAAATCTCTGACCAAAAGGCTTTAAATTTAAAAGTTTTCATGTATGAAACACCACCGTGTTTGTATACTCTTGATTTAAAAGTGCTAACTTTAATTTATACCATTTTAAAACAAAGCACTTTAAATTTTAAATAGCGTTTAATTTAAAAATGCTTTTTTTCAGCTGCAGGTAAAAGCATTTCTTTTAAGTTCAAAGGAAATACTTTTAATTCAAATAACTTTTGAAACGTTCACATTAAAATTTCAAGCAACTTTTTTAAATGTAAAAAACGGAGTTTTGAAGTTATTTTAAAATGTTCAATGTAAAACTAAAAAAAAATATATGGCTCTTAAAGTTCCAGTTATTGAAATCATTTCAAATGTAATCTTTATAGTAGTATGCTTGATATTAAATATTCAGATTAACTTCAAGCGAAAATTTTAATTAATTTTTAATTAATTTTTTTCTTTTAAATGGAAGGTTAAGGATTTATTGTAATATAATTTCTAGGTTTTGAGTGCGAATTGAAGATCTTCTGGCTTGAATTAGCTGTCTTGGCCTACACTCATCATACTTACTTTTCAAAAGTCATGAGCCCAAAGCTAAAAGCTAACACAACAATTAAATAAAACAACATAAATTCGTCTGTTTATCTCGTATTTTACTACATACATATTATAACCTTACTTTATAATATACAGAATTTTTTTCTAGAATATGTTTTACCAGTTTTAATTTTAATCTATTAATTTTAAACAATTTTCTCTCATGCCAATTTTAAAAGATAAAAATAGTTTATTAAATTGCTTAAATTTTTAAAGGAAAGCATAAAAAAACAGATTAAACCACGTTATTGAATAAAAACTTAAGCAGATTTGCTGGTTAATTGAAAATAAAATTTAATATGTCACTTTTGTTGGTACGTTGTAGCGTTGAATGCAAATATCTCAAATATCTGCGAAACCAAATGTCCATTTTAAAATCTGATTGTAGTTTTGATGCAGGCGCACAATTCTTCACATGATTTCTTTTTTTCACGGATCTTTTAAGAACTTCGTAGAACTGGTTTTATAATACGGATCTTTAATATATATTGATATTGTTAATCACAATTTGGAAATTATCTTTTTTAGTTACATCATTGAAAACAAATGATTCAAAACCGAAAAAACTATCGAACCGATCCTCACACCACAAAACTAAACTCTATACTAACTACCTACTATTCAAAACGTACTTTGATATTTAGAGTAAAAGCGTTAAAATTCAGATTTGGGACTTTCAAATTTAAAGTGATCACTTCTGTTACAAAGTTATTCCATTTGAAATTCTTTCTCAGAGGAACAAATTTTTAAATCAAAAACGGGAACTTTAAAATCAAGGGCCTGCTTTTTTAAAAGTAAATCGAAAATGTTAAAAGCAAAAGTGTTTCTTCCTCATATGAGCAAAATATTTTTTTTCCAACGAAACGCTTTTGATTTGCAAACTTTTAAATTTAAAAATATTTTTCCCTCAGTGCAAGACCTTAAGGGCATATGATCGAGACCGAATTATGAATCGAATGAGCCATGTCCGTCCGTCTGTATGTCACATGTTTTTAGGCCTTAAATTTTGAGCTAGGGTGCTGAAGCTTCGTACGTAAGGTCCACGTTATGCGAAGCAGTAAGTGTGTAAAAACTTTTGAAATCCGTTCAAAGACACGCCCACAATCGGTCTAAATGTGCAACCACCTCCAGAGTTTTCAAAACTGTAAGACGTTCTAAAAGGCTCAAATTTGACATTTAGCATCTCCTAATGAAAGTAAGACACAAAAAAGACAAATGTAATTGGTAAACCTCCTCTAGTGGACGTGGCATCTATTTTGAGGGTAAATTTTAAAATGCAGTTTACTCAATATTTTTGCTCGAAATTGAAAAAAAACTGCTTAATATTTTATTTAGAAAACGCTTAGTTCCATATTTTGATACAAGACTTTGGGCCACGCCCACATTTAGAGGCAGAATTGAAGAAAAACCTAAAATTTTCCAGAAAAACTTAATTTCAACTGGCCTTGAGCCTAATTTAGGAAAGCATGAAACAAAAAAAGTAACAGGTTAGGTAAACGAGACTTCAGTCCATATTTCGTTCATATAAAGTTTTTAGCCACGCCCCCTAGGGGTGGGGGGTCGATTTTTAAAAAATATTGAATTTGAACCAAAAAATTGCATTTTTACGTACATTTAAGTGTAACTTGGAAATATCTGTGGAAGTATCTTATAATTAATAGTTTGTAATTAGGGGCGGTTGGACCACACCCATGTCATAAAATAACTTTGCCATCAGCATTTTACAATGTGGGATAGGATGGGGTATTCAACGGTCCGTTTTACGGACTGTAACTTCTGCGTACACACTGTAGCACTTACTCACTGGTTTTATAGACAACGTTGTCACAGCCACAATAATCCTAGGGAAGTCGAGTGAGATCTTAAATAAATCTGCAATAGATACCAACACGCAGATCAAAACCGGTATTGAAAATGGGATCTCCATTTCTAGTACTCTTGACTTGGCATCTCCAATGAAGTCACAACTGTTCGAGAAAACCAGGGTCTGGCTTTCCAATATCTAGTCAATAGTCTGCAGCGCTAATGTTTTGTATTCCCATGTTACTCCGTAAGATTTCAGACCACACCAGTGTATCATCATTTCCCCTAAAAACTCTTAAAAGAATGATCGATATCCAGCTACGTTCTACCATTGACAAGAGGCTGCTGTTTGCAGCTCAGCATGTACACTGCAAGGGCAGATCTGTGGAAACAGCTTTACATATGCTAGTACGTTCCATTGAGTATTCGCTTTTCACCAGAAGGAGAAGATAAATAATGCTAGCTTACCTCGATATAGAAGGCGGATGGCCCACTTAGTGAGGTGGAGTCCTATCGCCACTCCTTTGGAACCTAGCGGTGAACGAACTGGGGGATTATGGTGGATGATGTTCACATTGCCGGATGATGTTGACATTGCCGTTGACACCTAGACTACAACCTGACAGTTGTAGTCTAGGTGTCAACCCCCACAAAAATGAACTCGGACTCATCACCAGGAAATACAAGATCACACATATCGACCCCTCTCAATCAAGGGTACCTACTAGCTAAATCTTCCCTGATGAAGCTAAATATCTCATCTTAGATAGAAAACTTATGTGGAAATCTAATATACAAAACTCTTTTTCTGCAAGAAAGTCATTGGAAACAAGTGGGGACTTCAACACAGAATCACCCAACGGCTATACGTCTCGGTCGTAAGACCGACACTGCCATCTTCACCTGAAAAAAAAAGACTTTTTAACGGTCCCCACCTCCGCGAGGATCTCACATGCCCTCCGAGAGTATCATTTGTCTTGAAGAACTTCTTAAAGCGCCGTTCGGATTCGGCAAAAAAATTGTAGGTCCCCCTGTATGTGAAGAAATTAACACACACAGCATACATTGTTGAGAAGTTGGCCCTGATTAACCTTGTATAAAGAGGCCAACCTTGACAAGCTGGGTAAGGCCCAAATATCATCTTGCTTATGTATAAGCAGAGCGGATTACTTTGCGCCACTGCCTCAGCAGCACTGGGAATCCTCTTATAACTAATCTCCCTCGACATCTTCAGCACGCAAACAGCTGCAATCATGGCTACTCGCCTCAAAGCAACCTCTCAGTGAACAGATAGTGTGATAGGCCACTCCGCTATTCTGAACGAGTTTCCAGGACCCAGATCCAGGGGTGGAATCGGCTATGGTGATCTGTGATTCTTACATTTTGTGACAGTCAATGTGATCAAACAAAATAGTTCGTCTGCGTAAGGTGATCACAGAAATATTGTTCCGAATCGTTGCTTTATTTAGGCCTGTGATATAAGAACACTGTGTTTTATTCATACATGCAGAAAGTCAGCCTGAGAGTCAGGCGCGAACGCAGGGGGGGGGGGGGGGGTTTTGGGGGTTGAAACCCCTCCCGAAATATGTGGAATGAAAAAAAAAGAGCTGGAAAAATGAAATTCGAAACTAAAATTCTCGGATAAACATTAACTATCTTTAACATGTCCCCCAACACCCCTGGAACTACCTGATCAAAACATGGGGGCTGCTCAAGGGCAGTACCCAAAAACGTATTTCAATCATATTTTTTGAAAACCCTTCCAGAAAATTTTTGTCTGCGTTCGCCCCCGCTGAGAGTAGGCTAAAACATCAGCTTACCAGAAAGTTTGAAAACTGGTGACCAGCTGATTTTGACGATGATTGATCGGGAACTGTAACAAGAAAATTGTGATGATCACAGTTTACGCAGACGAATACATCTCTTTAGCCAATTCCACCCCAGGCTACAATTTGCCAAGAACTTCCAGACAACCAATTCCGCTTGGTCCTCTTTCCATGAGTGTCCTCCTCTGAAATGCGAATTGATGGATCCGATGGATCACAGACAAATGATGGAATAGGTGGGGGTGTATTCTCAGAATCTTAGTCTTTTTACTAAATCTACTAAAGAGAGTAGGTTCTGAATCTAGTATTTTGTATTGTGAATCTAGTCCTTTCACCAAAAGTGACTAAACTTTAGTCTCTATTTTCGTCTTCCGGATCATTGTGTTTTCAACCTGAAATGGTTGCCATCAAGTGCCTGGAATCAGTCTCTTTAAACTCTAAAGTAGCCTTAGACTGTAGCGATCGTCTCTAAGACATGACAAAGCAGTACAACGTTCACCTGTGACAGGGGCAGGGTATAGCGATATTCCAGGGTAACGGCAAGGCTGACTAAGTCGCCAAGCTTGTAAATACTCAATTCAGCTTGTAACTCTCAAGCATTCCTTAAAACATTCCTTAGACATTCCAACTTCCACCTGCAATCTTATGCTAAAACAGGATGCAGTAGAAAGAGCAAATAGCAGATGGACAGGGCGTAGTACCTGTCTTGTGGCGAAACAGGTGTGGTCAAAGCTAGATCTAAAACTCTAAAAGATCCTTAAACTTAAGCATCTTTTAAATTTTTTCTCTTATTCTCTAAAACTCTAAAAGAAAGAGATAGATCCCTCTTAACAAATTGCAAATCAGTACTACAATCGGTATCAAGATCAAATCAGTGCAAGACGCTCTGGTGTGATTGGCAAACATGCAACAAAGCTTGGTGTTTATTCCAATACCTTCTTCAGGAGCTGCATGGATAAGGAGGAAGAAGAGACACTCTCAACCTTCTCTGCACATGTCCCGCTTTCTCTAAAAACCAAAATCTTAACCTTGGAGCTTTCTTCTATAATGATCTTAGCAATCTTAACACGATCAACGCTCAAAATAGTTCAACGAGTAGGAGGAATTTCCAGATCCACGTGGTATCACACAGGTCTTAATGTCTTAATGTGTCGGATTCTTTGGACCCGATTGTCACTTTAACCTAACCTAAGAAAGATGTTAGTGCCTATCTGACTTGCAATGCAGCGAAACCGGCGGCACCGCTAAATATCGCTAAATTTTTACCTGATGACAAACGTAGTCATCACATTGCAAACAGCAGGCGAACAACATCAGCACGTATCTCTTTATCGAACAAACCAAGCCAGAGGTTGACTGCAGCCTATCTGACTTATAATGCAGCGAAACCGGCGGCACCGCTAAATATCGAGCAGGCGAACAACATCAGCACGTATCTCTTTATCGAACAAACCAAGCCAGAGGTTGACTGCAGCAAAACAAGAAGACTCTAATTCTGGTTGTAGACAAAATGTTACTTAGGTGAACCTCTGAGCTCCGAACCCTATGAGTCAAAGATTTGAACAATCTGTAGGCAGACTCGACTTAAAGAATACAATGAGTTATGAGTTTCATTTCCCGATCAAAATGTTTTAACGTCTAAATCCTGCGAAGCACACACCTCATTAGCAGGGGTTTTCACGCGTTTCGATTACCCTTTCCTTTGTTGCTGATTTATAGCACAACTACCTAAACCTTACCGCTATATCCTCATCCTTAAATAGTAATTGAGAATGCGTTGTGTCGTTGAGTAGTCTTATTGTAATTTATTAATTTTTTTTGCATATTTTTCGGAGAAGAGAAATTAAGTCTTATTAACTTTAAAATTTATCAACATAATATATTTCCAAAATCCTCTACCGGCCGATTATCTTCCGAATATCTCAGAGTATTCATATTGAGAATTAGTTTTTATGCGACAGATATCTACGATAGTTTCAAGTTGTAGATATAATACATTTTTTGAAGCTTTGCCTTTATCTTTTTGAAATTTAATAGCAATAGTTGTACCTTTTTTAAAGTTATTTTGCTTGTAAAGGGTAATTCCTATTAAATTTGGTATTAAAATACAAAATGAATGAAAAAACAAAAGTCTTAACACAGTCTGACTACAGTCGACTACAAATTTAATAGATTTAAAATTATGCCACACAGTAGGCAATCTAGTCCCTAGTAGATTGCGATACATATAGATACAAAGGTAGATATATCTAGTACAATCAGCAACTAGAAACTTTTTTAATGAAGCTGTAAGCGTGGATAAAGAAAACTTATTTTTACTTCGCCCAGATGTTAAAAGTATTCTACTCAGGTATGCGACAAAAGCTAAACTTATTCAGTAGGAAAATTTATTGCGTCAAAGTTAACTTTCTGCAAGTAGTGGAGCGAATTTTAATTTCACTGCGCTCCTGTTGAGTTCTCTAGAATTTGATACAGTAAAGAAGTTGTCGTTGGGCAAAAGGAAGGATCATTAAAAACACCCATAGCTTTGGAATGCACAAAATTTATCTATGCACCAAACGAATTTTCCATTTCCAATTGTAACTACTAATTTAGCTACAACAAAGGACCTAGTCGTCAATTCTAACGAAACAAGAGCGTTTTGTGCACATAAGATTGTGAGTAACATTGTACTTTACCACAGTTAATTTACCATTGCAGAATGCCATGTGCTTCAATATATCCCTGCATATCGATCCTAGTTCATTTGAGTAGAAACAACTGCACATGCAAATTAGAAAAGCGCTGCAGCTGCCGGCCATTATCATTATCGATTGAGACCGACAGAGAACAATACCATTTTGCGCATTCTACATCTAGCATTATGGCTTTCTATGCTTATGCTTTAAGGCTGAATTCATGTACTAGTAGCTCTCTTAATTGTGCTTGAACTTGATGAAAATGCAAATTCTAAGAACTTGCACGCAACTTGTATGAGGTATGGGGATACATTTTTCATTCCTGTTGAAAGGCCAAACTCACTTCATACATTCGTAGGCATACCTTCATTTGCATAGTGGCAAGAAACAAAAAACACTGATAGTTTTTAGGCCTTTTTTTATATCGACTACAAGCGTAGAGTAGAAGCGTCACATAAGCGAAACTGGAATCTTCGGAAACGAAATTATTAAAAAAGAAACCAAAATTTACGGACTGCACCTGCACCAATAAGGAAAAAAAGCATAGCAAACAAGCATCCGAACTTCCATGAAAAAAGGCCACACAACATTAAGCTCCAAAACGGGCCTATTAAGATCCCTAGGGAATCAGTTAAAAATGAAAAAAAGACCGTCAAGTATCAAGACTGTTTTTGGTAAAGGTTAAGCTCATTTTTATTTTTTTCATGGAAAAAAAGCATTCCATGAAAAAAGGCCACACAACATTAAGCTCCAAAACGGGCCTATTAAGATCCCTAGGGAACCAGTTAAAAATGAAAAAAAGACCGTCAAGTATCAAGACTGTTTTTGGTAAAGGTTAAGCTAATTTTTATTTTTCTGTTTTTTTCCTGAATTATTGTAGGTTGAAGTCCACGCAGTTCTTATATTGGATAATTTTTAAGTTTTGATACTCAAGGATGGCAAAAATGGTTTCTTTACATTTTTTTTATTTATTTCTTAAAAAATCTGTTATGAGTTTAATGTTTATACACCATCCTATAGGATACTAGGTATATTAAGTTTGTCACATAGCTTGTAACACATAATGGTAGACTCCCAAGACCTTTAGGGCTTATGATCGAGACTGAATTCTGAATCGAATAAGCCGTGTCTGTTCGTCCGTCTGTATTTTATATGTTTTAAGGCCTTAAATTTTGAGCTAGGGTGCTGAAATTACGTACATAAGGTCCACGTGATGCGAAGCAGTACAAGTGTAAACATTTTTGAAATCCGCCCAAAGACACGCCCACAAACGGTCTAAATGTGCAACTACCTCCAGCGATTTCAAAACTGTAAGACGTTATAAAAAGGCTGAAATTTGACATTTAGCATCTCCTAATGAATGTAAAACAAAAAACAGAAATTTTTTTTTTGGTAAACCTCCTCCAGTGGGCGTGGCATCTATCTTAAGGGTTACTTTTCAAAATTTTTGTTCCAAATTGAAAAAAATTCGCTTAATATTTTCTGTAGAAAACTCTTAGTTCTAAATTTTCTTCATACAAGACTTTGGACCACGCCCACATTTGAAGGCAGAATTTAAGAAAAAACTTAAATTTTCCAGAAAAACGTAACTTCGACTGGCCTCGGGCCTAATTTAGGAAAACATGAAACAAAAAAAAATAGCAAGTTAGGTGAATGAGGCTTCATTCCAGATTTCGTTTATATAAAGTTTGCCACGCCCTCTTTTAGGGGTCAATTTTTCAAAAATATGGAATTTGAACCAAAAAATCGCATTTTTACGTACATTCAAGCGAAACTTGGAAATATTGAGCTACACTTATATTAAGTTACACAAATATTAAGTTGAACTTCTTATAAAATATGAAAAAATAACAATGCCATCAGCATTTTACAATGTGGGATAGGATGGAGTATTCAGCGGTACGTTTTACGGACTGTAACTTTTGCGCACACACTGTAGTACTTATTCACTGTTTTTTTTTTTAAGATTTATGTGTTAGCTTTACGTTCTAGGGTAGTGCTCGCGTAGAATCTGGTTGATGTTGCATTATTTTAGTCAGTCAACTATGTATAGTGTTTTCAAGCACTTATCGGAAACCCTTTATCATTTCAAAACTGATACTGCTTTTGTTCTGAATCTTACAGATGGACAACTCGCGGCTATTTATGTAAATTTTTTACAAAGAGAGGGACAGGACCGTTTTTTGGCATTTTCTACCATTTTCAGAATTCTAAATCCATAAAACAGCAATTTGGATTTGATTTTTTTTTTTTTTAACTACTGTTAGACTTTTTTCAATTTAACAACCTTCTGCGTTCGCGTTGGCTACTTTTCTTAAATTCTGTGAACATGGATTTCGGTATAACATTACGTTTTTTATTTCGTTTGTATAAATGTGCTTAAAAAATTTAAGGTGGAAACGGCAATTTTAAAACGTCTTTAATAAAGTTAGGTTGCCTTGTAAACGTTATATACTTTAGCCAAATTTGAACGATATCTTCATAGCCGTTAAGATAATAGAATCTTTTAAGAAATCGTTTTCGAAAATGCTTTTAGGTTTTTCAGTTAAATCCTTAAAGTTTTTGAATACTCAGAGTTTGCTTTAGTTTCGCATAGAATTTCAGAAAATAGACTTTGGCTGTTATTTATTTCAAAATTATACTTTATATCGTTTGCGAGATGGAGGGGGATATAATAGTGTTTTAACCCTTTTTTTAAAAAATATTTAAAATTATATCTTATTATGACTGATTATGTCAAAAAGCTGATTTAAGTCCTGATTTTGTCTTTGAAAATTTTTGTGTTTCTAGATTTTGTCTCATTCGAAACGTTGTACTTCAGGATTCTTGAAACCGTTCTCGAGATTTTGTTCACTACAGATTTTTCCAGTTCGAAATTTTCTTGTGAGAAATTGACTGCTTCGCCAGGGAGAATGACTAGGTATTTTTAACTAGGTATTTTTATAAATTTCGGGAAAAGTCAGAGAATGCTACTAGGGTAATTTTTTTCTGGCAATGTTTGAAATTTTACACGAAAATTGACTAAACGTTTTTAGGTACTAATTTTGAGAAGCTTAGCAGGCAAGAACTAGAAAATAGAAACTTAAGTTAAGTTAATGTTGAACTTAAATGAAATTAGTTTTTTTTTTAAATATTGAAAAGTTTTTGAGAAATGAAGAGTTGAAAACGGATGACATTTTTAAAGTGTTTAAGGCCATACCTATTGAACAGCTCAGTGCACAAAGCCGACAGACAGCAGAATCGATTAAGCCATGTCCGTCCGTCCGTCCGTCCGTCTGTCCATCCGTACGTAAACAACTTTTAAGCCTTAAATTTGAAGCTTGAGAGCTGAAAGTTGGTGAGTTGGCTGGAAGTCTAGCCCTTCAGATCTAGTTTGAAAATGAGCTAAATCCGCCCACAGACACGCCCACTATGTGCGACCATCCCTATATTTAAAAAATACTTTTTTGAAATTTTAGCTTTGTTGCAATAGTGCAAGCGCACTCATTTTTGGTACGTAACCTTGCATTGTAATTGTCTTTGAAGTAGCAGGAAAAATTTGATCTTTTCATTGACCACGCTTTTTTTATTAATTAGAAATTTGACTAAAAATTATACGACGAAATTGTAGATTTAAGCACTTTATTTTTTGTATTTTATGCCTCTGTCCACTTTTGTGGTCGTGGCGTTTAAAAAAGTAATTTGTTGAGTTAAAAAGGCGGAGTTTTAGGCCGAAAAGTATGTGCAGCCACCTGGTATAAAGCATGCAACAGTTATATTCTTATATCCCATGGCATTTCCTTTTTTGGTAGGGTAGGACTGTTGCACTGTTGCACTTTTCCTCTTGTTTAGGGCTTTTTGGCACTTTTTAGAGAGATGTTCATAAATGCTAAGGGATCACCTACAGAAGCGCCCACAAGCAATCTAAATGTGCGCTTTCTCTGATGTTTTTCAAACTCGAAAGACGTTTATTAAAAGATTAAGTTTTCCAACGCATTTCAATATTTTTGTTCCAAAACGATAAAATATTCATTTGTGCGAAAAATTACTTATTCTAAATTCTATTCATAAAAGGTTTCGGGTTCTTACACTTATCGTAACAATTTAATTGAAATGCCAGCGAAATCATTGGACCGATTTATAATCAACTTTGGTACCAAAATTTAATCCGATATTTTTCTCCTTACAGTCATTTCTTTGTCACTTTTCCACCACTACATGCCATTGGGTGTAATTTTGCAAATCAAATCATCATCGTATGCCAGCACAGCATTTAATTTATTTTGATCCCATTGTCCCTGGGACACTTATGTAGGTGTTTACGTAATTCTAAATTAAATCGCTCCTGGCAATGTCATTTAGGTTTGAATAGAACGCTCTTCTCTCTCTTCCCTCCGATAATTTGCATAATCTTTCGTAACAGACGGCTTCAAAATGAATTATTTATACAAGTCCTATTGGCATTAATGGTGGAACTTCCTTCTTATTGCTATTGTCCGCGATATCCTCTATTCAAATTATTTTCACTTTAAATTTGTTGCTCTTCAAGTGTCGTTTTGTGGACTTTGTACAATGATGTAAGGACCTAGCTTGTCGAAAATTTAATTGGACAAAAAAAAACCTTAGTATACGGCATTATTTCCACTGAAATTGTTTTCGAAAATTTGGGTGTAAGTTTGAATGTACTTAACGAGATAGGTATATATATATAGCTTGCCTTTAGAGAGGCGAAAATAATATTAATCGTGACATTTGATTAAACAATGCCACGTGTAACTCAATTCAGATTGTATTTCAATATAATAAATTTCCTCAATAATAAGCGTTTCCTCATAATAAGCATTTGTATATGTCCATCTTTTCTCAAAGACACACATCTTCCCCTATGAAAGGGCAAATGACTTACCCGAAATGCCGCTTTTTCTGCTGATGTGAAGCCAGCTGTCTATGACAATGGAAGGCCCTATCACATACATTACAAGTCAAGGATTCATCTGAAAGCAAAAAGTTAAAAAAATATAAACAGCTTTCATTAAAAAAGCGTTAAGTCCAGGCTAAAGAGAAAAAAAGTAAATGAGGAGGAAATGCGAAGAAATTTAAAAGAATCCCCAGTATAATCCCATCCATGGAAACAGTTTGTGGCTTTCTGTTTTTTGGAGGGGAGCTTTCCGCATAGTTTCCACTTTTAAAATTTTTAAATGAAACATTTTGCTACGTACCATAATCCTCATCGTCGGACATTGCCATCGCCTGTAAGCGGCTTATGGTATTTGCGTTAATCTCCTTTTGCCGTCGAGTGGAATTCTTTGATGGTCCGTCCAGTTCCAAATCGGAGTCGTTTTCCACAAAGTTGCCCTGCATATCCTTATGGGAGTCACCGGATGGATGATGATCCCCACCGCCATCGTTGTCCTTTGATGAAATCATTTCAAAGTTATCCAGATCATCGAATGGATCATCAATATTGTTTTTCATAGATGAACCATCGTCGGAGTCGACACTAAGTCTGCCGTACGCCTTGCGTGGTGGTCGTTTCACATATTTATCTGAAATTGAAAAGCAAATTGATATATGAGGATATGTGAAAAGCTTTTAACGAAGAAAGAAAATGCGATGAAAGGATTTTCTCAAGTCCCTTTGGGAGTCAAATTTGGAAATCAAAGTGGGAAAGAAAGAGATGCCTGAAAAGTATGATATGATCTTTTTCAACAATTGGATGGACACTTACGTAAGGGAATTGTGACAGGATTATGGTGTCCTTTTTGGGGGTATCCCAGATTTATTCTTCACTAAATAACATAGATGTTAACAGACGGCCAACCTACTTTGACCTTTTTATATTCCATAGAGCACAGATTAATTTGTGATAAGAAAAGAAAGTTAAGTTGCTGAATTAGGGTCGTATCTGGACAAATATGTCTTTGGTGTCAACAGTGCTGCACCGTTCTGTTCCACACTTTTAAAAATCGAGAGTGTTTAAGTTGAAGTCAATACTTATTTATTCCTATATTATTTAAATATTATGGGGGATGCCGTGGCGAAGTATTTGGTATCGCATCGTCACCTGAAAAAAAAAACTCGTTCTTTTTTACGGTACCCAGCTCCGCGATTGTCTGACAAACCCTCTGAGAGTAACATTTGCCTTAAAAAACTTCTCAAAGTGCCGTTCGGATTCGGCAAAAGAATTGTAGGTCCCCTAGTATACAAAAAAATTAACACACACAGTAAAAATGTTCAGAAGTTTACCCTGGTTCACCTCGAGCTGTTGAGCCACTTAATTTTTATTTTTAAGTATTAAATATATCCAAATGCAGTCAATAATTTCAAAAGTCACAAGGATCTTTTCAAAGATAAATCCAAGAGCTACACGGATCGGGAAAGAAAAACAAGGATCTTTTCTTGGTTAGTGTAAGAAGAGTCGTAGAATTTTCCTTTTCGATGAAAAATCACCCTGAAATATCAGAAAGGTGTGCAATAGTCATTAAATGGCTTATCTCATCGAAAGCTTAAATTATCTTCAGAGCAAAACTAAACCCATTGTTTGCCCGATCCTGAAGAAAGGAGACCCTCTGAGTTGTGCCAACTACAGAGGAATCAGTCTTCTTAGCATCGCATACAAGATCTTTTCTGCTGTACTGTGTGAACGCCTGAAGCCGTTTGTCAACAATCTGATAGGCACATATCAGTGTGGCTTTAGGCCAAGAAAGTCCACCATCGATCGAATATTCACACTGCGGCAGATCTTGGAGAAAACCCAGGAATTTCCAAATCGATACACACCACCTCTTCATCGATTTCAAGACCGCGTATGACAGCATCTATAGAGACGAGCTATAGAGCGCAATGTCTAGTTTTGGCATCCCTGCCAAACTCGTCAGTCTGTGCAGGATGACGATGGAAAACTCACGCTGTTCCGTCAAGGTCGGCAAAGACCTCACCGACCCCTTTGATGTCAAAAAAGGATTTAGACAAGGCGACGCGCTGTCATGTGACTTCTTTAACACCATACTTGAGAGAATTGTGCAGAACTCTCGCGCCAACACCAGAGGTACAATCTTTCAAAAGTCCGTTCAACTACTCGCATACGCAGACGACATTGACATAATCGGTAGAACAAAGCGTGATGTCAGCGAAGCCTTCGTGAGTATTGGGACGGAAGCGGTGAATATGGGTTTAGCAGTCAATGAAGGCAAAACCAAGTATATGCTGTCATCCAGAAAAGACACCCAACACCGACGTCTTGGACAAAACATCACCATCGACAGCTAGAATTTTGAGGTAGTTAGGGACTTTGTCTACCTGGGTTCCGCTATCAATTCAGACAATGACACCAGCGCTGAAATCAAACGAAGGATAACTCTTGCCAATCACTGTTCCTTTGGGCTAAGAAGGCAATTGAGTAGCAAAGCCCTCTCTCGAGCAACTAAAGTGTCCATGTGTAAGACCCTCATCATCCCAGTCCTGCTTTACGGTGCAGAAGCGTGGACCCTGTTAAAGGCGGATGAAAACACTTTAGGCTGCTTCGAGAGGAAAATTCTTCGGACGATTTACGGTCCCGTCTGCATAGACGGAGAGTGGAGGAGGAGATATAACATCGAACTGTACGGGCTGTACAGCGATACCAACCTAGCCAAAAGAGTCAAAACACAACGTCTACGATGGCTGGGTCATCTAGAACGGATGGACACTAACGCCCCGGCCCGGAAAATCTTCGAATCCACACCGCAGGGACGGCGCGGTAGAGGAGCACCGAGACACAGGTGGCGCACGCAAGTGAAAGGGGACCTCAGCCAGCTTCGCGTGCGAAACTGGAGACGACTAGCTAGAGACAGAGCTGGCTGGCGAAGCTTGTTGGCTGAGGCCCAGGTCCACCCCGGACTGTAGCGCCACCTTAAGTAAGTAAGTAAAACTTAACACATACTTTTAATACAACATTTTCACGTCTCGCAGTTAGGTATTCATGTTTTTCATTTTATTATGAAGTCGTTATCTATGTATTTTGTAATTATCTATGTATGAATTTAGGTACCCCCACAAATTGGCGTTCATTGATATTAAGAAGAATTATTCTTCAAGCAGACATATACAATAAGTACATAGCTAGAATAGCAAACCAATTTTGAAACTACACCCCTATTCAAAGAAATCGAATTTACTCGAATCAAACACTCGATGGTAGACAATTTGATCGTTTTGCCAGTAATTGCATTTTGACGAACTTACAGAGTTTGGCAAAAAAGGTCTGTTCTTCTTAACATCCCTTTTCACTTTTTTTCTTAATCCTATTTTTTCTTCTTACTAACTTCCAAAGTTTTTCTTATAAAAACAAAATATAAAGGCAACCTCCTGAGGTTATCCCGATTCAAAGCCCTTCAAACCGAAAAAGTTTCACATCCACTTAGAAGGAAAAAAAGATCAAATGAACTTCTTATGTCGTCTAGCGAGAACATTAAAACAGTAAAGACTTTTTTTTTTCTAGAAAATTTAACGTCATAGATACTGCGTTTCAATGTCTATTTTTATCACCAACAGTCCTGGCATTGGAAAACCTCTTCAACACCATTAATAATATACATTTCAGTTCAACGCGCCCAAGTTAAGAAATACCCGAAACACGTACATACTTTGTAAGTTTACTTTTTCGCCAAGGGGCGCTATCCTTAATTTTTTTTTTGTAAGAGAAATGTCTGCACAGTACGTGTCCTTCTGTGCTTAACTCTGTTTACTCTTGATGAATTACAGTTGAGTTTTAATCTCTGTCCATGGAAACGTCAAGCGGATTAATTGGAAGGGAACTTTTAATTAAGTTTAGCTCAAGAATATTTACTCCTTTTATTATCTATCTTTGAAACAAATACATTCAGCTTTTATTTTCATTGTCTCAGGTTTATTTACATTATTAATTGAGCAGGAGCGATTATCTCTTTTGCGTAGGTAAGATTGGTGTCTAATTTTGTATTCTATTAAGGATAGGTTGAACCGTTTAAAAACCCTTTAAAACCTTGGAAGTAAAATATATATAATTGACTAGACTTTCTTTAGAAAATTACAACAAATCTGCGCTTTACCATATTTATTTTAAACAAGAAGTTATAACTCCTCCCGCCTTGACAAAATACAAAAGTACTTAAAAACTTTCATACGACACAAACTAGTTTCACAGTAATCCATGCTTTCTCATGTAGTAAGGGTCGATTGCTTCGTAAATTATTCCTGTTTAGCAAATAATGCCGTGCGACGGCCGTACCCTTATTTCTTCTCAGTGTTCGCCTGATTTGTTGTTTTTTTTTTTTTTTTTTTGACTAAAAGCTCCAACTATGTGAAAATTTCCGTTGAAATATTTTGCGGCTTTTTTTCTTCAGTTTTTCTCTCTTTACGAAAATTTTAATCCTACAGCTTTTATGTATTTTTTTGCATATGGATCGAAACCACATAAATTCCTCAAACTCTTCTGATCATGCCGACACAGCGTCTATCGCCTCTCACGAATTAACAACAAAGTGGTTTAAAGGTGGCATTGAAACATTTGACAGATTTATTATTTGTAAATCAAAGGTAACGAAGGAAATTACAAGGTACCTACACAAAGCCAACTTTCAAGTTGGCCACTTGAAAGTCATATTCCGAGAACTTTTAACAAAAGAAAGGCCCTCAAGTAGGAAGACATACGCGGAGCGGTCCGTCGGCTTGCGTTGAAGGATAATTATCCTTCTTCTTCTTCTTTTTATTAAGGCGCGAGGTAATGATCTGAAGTGATGGATCATAACTCTCTCACTCTACTGCATTCCTAATGGTCCGCTTGTGGGGTACGCCGATTTGACCTCACAATATACCGGCAGGCCACCCGGTTTTTGATCTCTTCGTCACTGAGTGGTGCTCATTTGCAAAATGCTATTATTGTTTATTAAAGTTATTTCTGGACATGTTTTACTGTCTGCTGCATACTTTTTTCGTAGTGCTGTCCACTGTTCTAATATTGGGTGATTTTTTAATTTCGGTTCTATAAAAAGAGGCAAAAAGCTTTTTCTATTTTTTTATACCCCATCCAATAGGATAATGTATATCCTGTGGGATGGGGTATATATGATAATATATATCCTATTTTTTTATACCCAGTCCCATAAGACTTAATTCCTCCTTATTAAATTTGTCACATAGTTTGTAACACGGTGAAATAATAATGGTAGACCCCCAAGACCTTAAGGGCATATGATCGAGACCGAATTCTGAATCGAATGAGCCATGTCCGTCCGTCCGTCTGTATGTTTTTAGGCCTTAAATTTTGAGCTAGGGTGCTGAAACTTCGAACGTAAGGTCTCGTCATACGAAGCAGTACAGGTGTAAAAATTTTTGAAATCCGCCCAAAGACACGCCCACAATCGGTGTAAATCTGCAACTACCTCCAGAGTTTTCAAAACTGTAAGACGTTCTAAAAGGCTGAAATTTGACATTTAGCATCTCCTTGTGAATGTAAGAAACAAAAAAGAAAAATTTAATTGGTAAACCTACTCTAGTGGGCGTGGCATCTATTTTAAGGGTAAATTTTCAAATGCAGTTTACTCAATATTTTTGCTCGAAATTGAAAACATTTTACTTAATATTTTATGTAGAAAACGCTTAGTTCCACATTTTGCTAATACAAGACTTTGGGTTCCGCCCACATTTGGAGGCAGAGGCATGTAAAAATGCCCCTACCACCTTTCATAGATAACGGTCAAAACCAACAGGTGAATAGACTAAGCCATGTTTGCCCGTACGTCCGTTTGTGTGATGTTTTAAGGACTTTAAAATTGAACTGGGAAGCTGAAACTTGACATTTCAAAAAAATTGGTAACATCCGTCCATAGACACGCCCACAATTGACTTGAATATCAGAGAACCTCAAATTTAAGTGTTATTTCAAAAGGCTCTTTGGTCCATCGGCCAAATTTACCATATTAGTTAGATCATTAAAAGCTGTTGCCTCGGAAAATTCTTTTAAACCGAAAAAAAAATTAAAAATCAAATATTTATACAAATCAATGAGTTTCGCCCCCTTGTTAGGGGCTTGTAAGGGCATATGGCCTAAATGAATTCGGGGGCTATAGATAAAGCGATAAAGCGTCGCAACAGCTCGAGGTGAACAAGGGCCAACTTCTCAACCATTGTATGCTGTGTGTGTTGCATTCTTTACATACATGGGGGCCTATAATTTTCTGAGGAGTTTTGCTAGACAAATGTTAAGGCCCAACCATAATAGACTTTGATGAGCTTAAGTCGGCTTTCCGAATTTTCCCATTATACGCGATTCTTATGCCATGACCATAATAGTCTTATGCTGGGTTTCGTAAGGTTTTCGTTAGCTTGTGTTGGCTTAAAGTTTTGATTTTGCTTGTCTTTAGTTCACTCATTGTCATTTTTACACCCATATTTATTTCTAAACGTGCTTCAAAAAATCCGTGCAAGAAGGGAATATACCAAGAATTGTACGCTGACCTCAAAAGTTTAAACGTATTTTAGATCTGACAATCGGTTGCGGAGAAATTAACATCCAAAGTTGAAGAAAAAGTGATACAATTTTCAAATTTGATTTAAAATTTTCAAGGCAATGCGATACTCGAGACGTTCATAGTGAAATCTCACAAGATTTTCAAATCGTTTGCTTAAGTCTATTGTGGGCAACACAATCTCTTGGCAGAACTTGAGTGGGATTTTAGTTCTATTTCGACATAAGATTAATCCCGCTCAAGTCTATTATGTTTGGGTCCTTACTCTCGGAGGCTCTTGTCAGACCCTCGCGGAGATGTGGACCGTGGAAGAGAACGAGTCTTTTTTCCGGTGGCAGAGGTAAGATTCGAACCCAGACCTCCGGCGTCGTAAGCACACACAATAACCACTACGCCACGGCACCCCACAGGCCTATAAGCAACTTTAATTTTTTGTTACAGGGTAAATAGGGTAGGGTATTCAGAATTTCGTTTCATATGAACTCTTGCACCTACTCACTTGTTATAGACCAATGCTCTCCCAAGAATTCCTGACGTCCGGTTCACATTATATTTCATTTCCGATTTTATTTTTTATGTTTTTTGGTTGACCAATATTTTTACTGGACTTTAAAAGAATTTCTTCTTTTTAATTTGGTTGAAAAAAAAATAAAGCGGTTATTTACTCATTATCCTTGCAGAGGCATTTTCTGAAAAATATTTTCACATTATTGCATTCGGCTGCTTCCGAATATCAAGGAAATTAAATTCTTCTCTCAAAGTTTTATTCACGTTTCCACGAGCAACCCATGCAACACAGTCAACGCGACACTGTTTCAGGGAGTAAAAATTAATGAAAAAATATTTTCCTGGTAATGAAATGAAAATGGTCCTTCAGGGTAACAAGGTACATCTCCTGTAAATACCACGCACGAGAGATGGGTGGGTATCCATACCACTGCGAGCTCTGAGATGAAATAAAATTAGCGCAGCAATCTACACGGTCTACTACATACCATAATGCAGAGGCATCAGGCACATCCTGTTTCACGTAACTGCTCCCCGACAGAAGGACAAAATTAATTGCATTAGCTTTGAGGTGCACTTTTTGCTCTGGCTTACGCCTGCCACGGTGATGTGATTAATAATGAATCTGTTCTTTGAAATCAGCACCTGGTGAGTGTGTGGCATTCCATTGACAGCTCGTGCAAGTGCGTATATATAATGCAAAAGCAAGGACTCGGGGTGTACAGAGACAAAGCGTTCCTTGGCATACAAAGTGAAGCACTGCCACTTATCCATGTCGCGTCGATGGCAAAATCGTGCCAATGAACCTTATCGGGCGCGCATATAGCAATTCTCGGCACTGAAGTGCAATAGACAGATGCTTAACACAGAAATTTGCCAGTCAAAGATATTCAAACGAGGATTCACTTGAAATACTTCACTTGTGGCACTTTGTGTTGTATCTGATGTGCCACTTGGTGTGTATAACAAGGAATGAGCTTGAGCATAGTCTTAAAAGCCTTGGGCACTGAATGAGACCGACGTTTTCATTCATTTTTCGCCTGTGTTTTTCCATTAACTTGACGAGGTTTCAAAGAAAAAGATGTTAATTACCCTCCAGCCGTTTTATTCTTTTCCAAGAACTGGAAGTAGGATTCTAAGCTATTGAGGTACCTGAAGAGGAGAAGGATGCTCAGGTTAAAAAGCAGCTAACAGAGTTGAATTTTCAACACCATTAGCTTTAAATTGGTAATCAATACCAAGAATTGGCGGGTTTTATAAGATTTCATAGTACAAACAGTTTTCAATGCGTTATTCTGAATTATTAGCTCTAGTCCTTGAGTAGGTACCAAATTCAAGCAAGAGAGAGAAAATTTAAATGTTTACCAAGCAGTTAGGTGATTTTAAACATCTAGTCTAATGGATTCAGCACAATTTTTCAATTTTCAAGTGATTTCTGCGATATAATTTCCAGTTATATGTCATTGTAGTGTTTCAATAAATTTCGGCTGGGTTCGATTACGGTCCAACTTGACTGTTGAAATTACTTTAAGACTTTAAGCACTGGAAATAGTTTGTTGAAATTTTATTAGGGAGTAAAAGCTCCAGCAGAATTAATAAACACATGATTGAAGTTCGCACAACTGTACTTGGACAATTCCACAGAAAACACCAAAGCATAAAAAGTCTTGTTTACTGTATAAAAAAATAACTCCTAGACAAATGTTGAAGGGAAGGAGAAGGTTAAAGGCAAATGCATGTACTAAATTCCGAGTGCTGCCCCAATATTTATTTATACATTCCTTCGGTAAACTCAATCAACTATGCCGTAGTTTTTCTTGACTTAATCGAATTATGAGAACTCATAATAATCAACACAAAACGGGGCTTGATTAGATAAGACTTCAAAGTTTGAAAAGTATTCGATATTTTTGAATTACTCAATGGTAAGATATACAGTATAATGTAATACTTTGTCTTGGTATGTTAAAGAACTGATGATAAGTGAGAAATGCTTTTATAGTATTTGTAAAACTTAAGCAAGCATTGAGGAAGGTTATGGTCAGGGTCAAGCAAAGTCGTTTCTTTTTTATCAGACACAGTAACTGTTGCAATAAGTAAAAGACTTGATTCGATTTTTTAATTTTTTTAATACTTGCCTGGACTTAAGATCTGATGACCTTAACCACCGAAAGAGTTCAGGTTACAGTCTTGTTAAACTGTACAGTTAGGCACTGTATCCTTGAAAGAATTCATTAAAGACTATTGCCGCTAGTGTACCCTTTAAGGGAAAAGAAATTGTATAACCCGCGGACTATTACAATTCGAGATAAATTTGTGTGTTGCCCATATTATTTAAACGGAAGGGAGAGAACAGGGCTAACATAAATTCAGCTGACCCCAACCTATAAAACAGACGCTTCCAGTTTTTTTCTTCCTGAGTAACTTATTCAAATTAGAAAGGCTCATTGATCTACATCTAAGATCAACTATAGACCAGTCTAAACTTTCTCTATCTTAACATGCGTACAGCAAAGGAAGATCCGTTGAAACGGCTCTCCACACACTAGTGCGATTCATTGAGAAATCATTCAACCAAAAAGAATATACGATGGTTGCTTTTCTAGACAAAGCAGGCGCTTACATCCATCCGCGCGCAATCATACAAGCACTAGAAGAGTTAAACATAGAGGCGGGACTAGTAGCATTAATGAAACAACTACTTACTAGTAGAGAAATTAATGCCACTCTAGGTCACGCTTCCTAGAAAAGCTCGACCAGAAGAGGTACACCTCAAGGAGGAGTACTATCCCCTCTTCTCTGGAACGTAGCGGTGAATAAGCTGCTACTTATACTAGAAAGAGCGGGCTGCAAAACGATTGCCTAGACGGATGATGTAGCCATTGCCTTCTGGGGGAAACATCCCCATGTATTGAGAGACTTAATGCAACATGCCCTTATGCTCCTCCACAAATGGACGACTGACAAAGGTCTGAGTGTTAATGCACAAAAGACCGAAATTGTCCTCTTCACTAAAAAATACAAAATTCCTCTCATTGCTCCTACCACCTTGTATGGCACCAGCCTATCGTTTTCAAATAAGGCAAAATACCTTGGCCTTATTTTGGACAATAGACTAAGCTGGAAGCTCAATACAGCCGAAAGAGCAAGGAAAGCCATCACGGCCCTTTATATTAGCAAAAAAGCCATTGGGCGCAAATAGGGACTACCACCTCACATGACGCATTGGCTCTTCAATCCTTCTATACGGCGTAGCAGTATGGTGGCCCATACTCAACGTTGGCACACATCTTAATGTTTTAAGAAAGGTACAAAGGCAAGCATGTATCTGTATTAGTGGTGCCCTGAGAACCACTCCTACGGATGCGCTCGAAATCCTATTGAACCTTACCCCCTTTTGGTAAGCAAACAGCTACTAACTGCGCAATTCGACTTAAAGCATGCTCCCAATGGCGTGATTACGTTTACGGACATGCCAATATTCTAAACGAACAGCATCTCACCTCCACGAACCTGGATTACACTTCACCTTCATATTTCCCAGAGAAAAACTTCGAAACCCGGATTGCGAACAGAGACCTGTGGTACGGCGGTAATATACCTTTTGGTAACGCCATACACTTTTACACAGACGGATCCAAGACGGAAGACGGTGTAAAAAAGGGGCGTTTTCTCTGAGTGCCTTAACTTAAATAAATCCCTTCGCCTACCCAACTAATGCAGCGTCTTCCAAGCAGAAATAATGGCAATTAGTGAAGCCCTGTCCTGGCTAAAGTGGAACGTGATATCCGCCTGTGATATCTGTATCTTTACGGATAGCCAGGCTGACATCGATCTACATAAACTCTGAATTAGTTATTAACTGTCGCACATCTTTTGATGAGATATCCGAACAGTTTCACATCTGCCTGTGCTGGGTGCCACGTCATAGAGACATCATGGGTAACTGTGAGGCTGATAAACTCGCTAGGTACGCCACTAGACTGCCTGAAGATGAAATCTCCTGTAATATAGGTATTCCTCTAGCTTCCTTCAAATTACAGCTCGAAAATCACGGCATACAAGAAACTAACGCCAGATGGAGGACAGGCACTACTTGTTTAACCTCCAAGCAAATCTGGCCTTGCCTCGATCCAAAAAGATCAGATAGCTTGATCTCTTTAAAGAGATCCAAAATTAGCACTGCCTAATATTTCTTCACGCAAAAAGACTAGGTCTATTCTCAAATGACTTCTGTAGAAGCTGCCTAGATGAGGAAGAGGAAGAAAGTGTACAACACCTTCTCTGTTCCTGCCCGGCACTCGCGTCGTA
The DNA here is from genome assembly GCA_947623515.1 of Neoascia interrupta. NCBI lineage: Eukaryota > Metazoa > Arthropoda > Insecta > Diptera > Syrphidae > Neoascia > Neoascia interrupta. The sequence continues at coordinate 30,148,660 of OX392464.1, read as the reverse complement.
CAGGAAATCCATATTAGGCTCCTACTTCTACGACTACCTAAGCGACCTTAGTAGAACACCGGTCTAAAAGCTACAAAAATTGATGAAAAAGACTGGCTGGCTGTCATAGAATTCACGCCAACCTACTCCCTTGGTAATATACCCACGTGGCGGTAAAATGGGCCTACTTTTTGGCCTAAGTGCATGTAAAAAGCCACTTTCCTACCTACCTACCTACCTACCTACCTACTTATTCGCTTGAAATACTAATAATAATCCCAATTATTTTATGTGCTCCTAAAGCCATCCTACCCTCGATCATCTGTTCAAGCGACCCCTGAGAAGGCTTTCGACTTGGTTCAACTACCTTAATCTCGGCTTGTCTACAGGGCGCATCTTAAGATAAAACTTTAAAGTTTCATCTTTCTAGTTCATTCTCTTATCCAACTCAAGTTATTCAGGCTCAATTCAGTTTCTTGACTTTATAACCTATTTACTTTTGACATTATTAAAATAAATAAGCTAATAACCGTATTGTATCTGACTTTTCCCTTGAAGCTTCTGAAAGTAAGCTAAGGTTCTGAATCAATCATAGAAGCGGAAAAAATAATTCATGCAACAGATAAAGACGATTCTATCGATGTGTAGGTATAATGTAAACCAAAATTGTGGAACTCTTTTAGTTTTCCAAATAAATTTTTATACCCGACCCAGGGTATATTAATTTCGATGTATAGTTTGTAACGCAGTGAAATAATCACCGTAGACCCCTAAGACCTTTCAGCGATATGAATGGGACCGAGAGGAGAATCGATTCAGCTATGTCCGTCCGTCCGTTAATTACTTTTATTCCTAAAATTTTCAGGTAGAGAGCTGAAGTTTGGTGGGTTGGCTGGAAGTTCATTGGACCAGATCCAGTTTGAAAATTAGCTTAGACACGCCCACTACAGGCCTGTATGTGCGATCATCTCTAATTTCCAAATTTTAGCAATGTTACAATGCTGCTAGCACACTCATTTTTGGCACGTAGCATCGCCTTGTAATTGTCTTTGAAGAAGCCAGAAAAGTTTGCCCTTTTCATTGACCACGCCCACTTTTTTAAGGGATTTCAGCTTAAAATGACTGTTTTTCAATAAATATTTATGATATTTGACTAAAAACCAGTGAGTAAGTGCTACAGTGTGTACGCAGAAGTAACAGTCCGTAAAACGGACTTTGATTCAAATTCAATATTTTTGAAAAATTGACACCTAAAAGGGGGCGTGGCTAAAAACTTTATATGAAAAAAATCTGGAAAAAAGTCTCGTTTACCTAACCTGCTACTTTTTTTTGTTTCATGTTTTCCTAAATTAAGCTCAAGGCCAGTCGAAATTAAGTTTTTCTGGAAAATTTTAGGTTTTTCTTCAATTCTGCCTCCAAAACAAAATGTGGAACTAAGCGTTTTCAACATTAAATATAAAGTAAGTTTTTTTTTCAATTTCAAGCAAAAATATTGAGTAAGCTGAATTTGAATTAAAATAGATGCCACGCCCACTAGAGGAGGTTTGAATTAAATTGGTTTTTTTTGTGTCTTACATTCAGTAGGAGATGCTAACTGTCAAATTTCAGCCTTTTAGAACGTCTTACAATTTTGAAAACTCTGGAGGTAGTTGCACATTTAGACCGAGTTTTAGAAGTTTTAGGCCGAAATGTATGCAACCCCCTAGCATAAAGCGTTCAACAGTTATATTTTTATGTCCCGCCCACTTTTTGGAGGCGTTACAGTTTTTTTTTTTGGTATGGTCGGGTATTTTGCAGTCCGTCGTAGATGGATTAAAGCTTTTGCATACACACTATTGTACTGTCCCACTTGTTTTAATTTTTTCCGACATTTTTAAATAACATACTCGGAATCATGACACTCAAATTTATACATTACGTACGATAAAGAAAAACCAAACGAATATAACTCTGACGTACGGTAAACTTATATGTAACCCTTTGTTAACTTATAAAATCGTTCACTAAATTTTTCTGTAATACTTTTCTTAAAAAAAAAAACATTATACGCATTTTACGCTTTTAAAATGTCTCCCCCTTTTATGGTACAAGGTGGTAGACGCTCTCCTATCGGCTCACAACCTTCCTGGAACCTTCACACAAGCCTACGCGGATGATGTCGCCATTCTTTCTGTCAGCTCAAACCTAGGGACTGTGTGCTCTCAGGTGCAGAGATCCCTAGACTTGATCGATGATTGGTGCACTAGGAATGGGCTTTCAGTGAATTCTCTTAAAACTACGGTTGTTCTCCTTACGAGAAGGAGGAATGTCACTGGTCTGACTTAACTCCTGCTTAAAGGTGTCACTATCCCGATATCCAATGAAGTCAAATATTTGGGAGTAATCCTTGATAGAAAACTTCCTTAGTCCAAGCATGTTGAATTCAAAACCGAAAAAGCATTGTCCACATTCTGGCACTGGTGAGGCGCTTTTGGCAAGACATGGAGCTTTTCTCCGAAAAGGGTCCTCTAGATCTATACGGCCATGGTTAGACCACTCCTCTCATATGCATCGGTTGTTTGGTGGAGCAGGCTTTCGCGGAAACGTGTTACTGCCTCTTTTGCCAAACTCCAAAGAACGGCTTGTCTTGGCTGCACAGGGGCTTTTCCTAGCACGCCGGGCTCTGCTCTAGATGCTTTGATGAACCTCCCCCCCTTGATATATTTATCATGGGGTGTACGCCATGTGAAAACCATCTTTCGCTTAAAGACAGGCGGTTTTTGGTACCAAACGCCTTGGAATTTTGAAGAACTTGTTTGAGAATTGTCCTTCGACCCTTGTCTTGTGGACATGCCCTCTAACGCAATGACCCCAGAAATCCTTTTGCGACAAAATTACCAAGTCCACTTTCCTCAGGTAATGGAATGGCTTAAGCCAGACTCTGAGCCAGGGAAAGAATGCCATCGTATTTTGACGGATGGCTCCAAAACCGGACAGGTGTCTGGTGCTGGAGTCTTTGTGGTAAGCGAGAACATTAGACTCCACTACCCCTTAGGCAAATATACGTCTGTCTTCCAAGCGGAGATTTTCGCTATCCTAATGGCTATGCGCTATATTGTGACCAACAGGTGGAGGGCAAGAAGCATATGCGTTTGCAGTGACAGCCAAGCCGCTCTAAATGAGTTGCTCAACCCTCTTACCTCGTCCAAGATAGTGCTCGAACTCAAGAAATCATTGAACTTAATCGGAAGGCTAAATGCGGTGAATCTTGTTTGGTTTCCAGGTCACACTGGTATCCAGGGATATGAGATCTCTGACAAGCTTGCCAGGCTAGGCTCAGAAGAGGTTTTCTCAGGACCTGAACCTGCCATGGGCCTGCCTGTATCTGTTGTTAAGTCTGCCATTGATACTTGGGTTTCTCGTGAGCGGGGGCTCGTTGGCGTGACTGCAATGGGTGCAGACAGACTTAACGACTACGCCCAGACATCTGCGAGGGGTCAGCGTCTTTTCTTCTATCTCTTAGGAGAATTGATTGCAGACTTCTTGTAGGCGTCCTTACCGGCCACCAAGGTTTTGCTAGACACTTGAATGTGTTAGGCTTAAGCGAAACCACCACCTGTCTTGCCTGTGGAGAGGACGACGATACAGCGGAACACTTTCTCTGTAGTTGTCCTGCCTTTGCTCGCATCAGGTGGCGGATCTTTGGGTCTGACGTGGTGAGTGCCGAACAACTAAGCTCTTCATCAATGAAGCTCCTTCTCATCTTTCTTCAAAAGACGGGTAAGCTAAATACATTAATGTAAGGTGTCTGCATGGTAGTACAATGGACCAGTAGTTGTGTCTGAGTGCTCCATCGGATAATAGCAACCTCCAACAAAAACGTAAACGTAGTAACGCTTTCAAAAACAAACTTTGTCTTCAACCATTTTTAAAAAAAAGCCCTACAACTTTACGTTACTACGTACACATATTGCGGTTAGTGCAGCTTGTCAAAATCTGAGACGGAAAATCAAGTGTCTTCCACGATAACAAGTTAATCCTTTTAAGGTGTCACAAATTCTGTCAGCATTAAAACCGTTCTTCATCGACCACGGCATTTGGGTTAAGCTTGAAAAAGGCACCTGCATTTTGTGTAAATCGCTAGATGTCGCTCAGGGATATCGTACTATCGTGTTACGTATACGGTCGGCACAATTTCTTGCATACAGCGACATAGTTTAAGTTGATGACAAAACTCAGCCCTTGATAGCGACATTTGCAAGTTTGGGAACCCTTCAATTGCTTACAAACTGACTAAAAAAACTGTTTATTATGGACATCTTATAAAAGGATTCTAATGTGTTGAACAAAAAATTATCTACAAAATCTTTTATAACATCTGTCCCGAAAGGTATATGATCCCAATTAAAAAAAAAATTAAACAATTCATTCGCAGTGACCTTTGTTGCAAATAATATTTTATAAATATTGTAATTTCCACTCAATTGATCCTGACAAGTTGCCAATGGCTTGGCCAATTTATGACTTTCCCTGACCCCAAAGGCCACCTCCGCGTTCGCATCAAAAAATGAAGCAAAAAAATCAAAGAAATCCTTTTTTTTCTGGAACATTATATAGCTACTCGCCTGTGGTCATTCAAGTACAAGGAAAACAAAATTCCCAGAAATTCCTCGCCTCTATACAATGGACATACATATAAACAGCCCACAAAAGGATATTGGTACCTTCATAATCGATGTCTCCACAATAATGCCGACTATTGGCATCAAATAACAAAGGGGGGAAATTGTTAAGAGCCCAATACAATACAAAACATATCATGGCAACAGAAGTAGGTTAAAGCAGTTCTTATGGTTTCCTACTACGTCTCCACTCGAGCATGATGGGACTCAAAAAAACTTTTTTTTTGCAGGTTCAACAAATATACGTATACTATTGTCGACAATATCAAAGGGGAATAACGGCTAAAAGTTAAATTCCCAACTTGCTTACGAAACGGAAATTAGGTAGAAAAATGCTGTTTGAATCCTTCGAAGGTGGGCTTCAATTTGGATGGGTTTCAATTGGATGCTTCTTCAATTGGACGTGGATGAGTTGCGTTGTTAGGATTTTAAACAACCTTTCATATGATGCATGCTTGCGATATTTTTTTTGTAGGCAAGTGAGTTTGAGAGGTTTGAAAACAGATCAATTTCCAGTCCTGGGTTCTGAGGTAGGGGTTGAACTTTTTGTGAATGCTACGACGATATTCCTGGTATCCATTTTGAGTAAAAGATTTGGACGTTTTGTAATAAACCTAAATAAAAAAGACTTTATGCACTCTTCAATTATTTAACTTTGCAGCTTTAGTTCATTTTGAGAAGTTGGAATGACTTGGATAAAAGAAAACACGCCTTTGTTTCTATGCAATCAAAGTGTCCTTGAAGCAAGCGATTATAGTTTTGTGTTGACGATATTTTCTTACTTTAAAGAACTTTGTTTTAACAACAAACGAAAATTGAGCTTCCTTGCGAAAGTTATTGATTTCCTATATTAGTCCAGTAAAATTAGACAAAAAATACCCGGACCTGGACATTTGGAATAACAGAAAATTGGTGGAAATATCGATGCTGATATCCTGATCAAAATCCACAAAGTCCCAAAAAATCCGAGTTGGGAAAAATCTGCCATCTTGAAAAAACTTCCGCAATCTCGAATTTTTAAAATTTTATGTTAATGTTTAAGGCCACGCGCATATTTGTAGGCAGCACTTAAGAAAAACTTCTTTTTTTTTCGAAAAACATGGACTTCGACTGCCTTTGCACTTAATTAAGCGAAGAATAAAAAATAAAATTTTGCACATAAAGCACGCACACTCCATTCTCGATTTTGTTAATAAAGGGTCCGCCAAATAACTTTTATTTTGAAATGCTATAAAAAACTACTAAATATTTTCTCAAATTTCTTTTTTTATTTGAAAGAACAATACTTCCGGTTAATAATGGAAAATAATTTCATTCAAATGGCTCCCTCGGCTGGACATGCAATAGCCTACACGATTGGTCCAATTCTTAAGCACATTATCGATTGTGTGTAGCTGTATTTCACCAATGGCTTCACGGATATTGTCCTTTAAAGCGTAAATTGTCTCTGGCTTGTCGGCGTAACAGTTATCTTTTACGGCACCCCACAAATAATAGTCCAACGATGTGGCCAACGAGGTCCAACGAGGTGGCCAAACGACATTAGCTCTGCGGCTGATAATGCAATCTTCGAAAATGGCGCAAAACATCGAGTAAAGCTTCGGCTGTGTGGCACGTAGCGCCGTCCTGTTGAAACAAAATTTTGCCAATATCCTCCTCTGTAAACAAAAATTGTTCAACATGGACCGATAACGATCGCCATTGACTGGAACTCCTTGCTCATTTTCGAAGAAAATTGGCCCAATTATGCCTCTGGACCAAAATCCGCACCAAACAGTGACTTTCTTTTTTTTTGTGTATCGGCTTTTCAATGTATGCGTGCGGCTTTTTTTGCGCCCCGAATGTGACAATTTTGCTTGTTTACATACCCGCCAAGATCAAAATGAGCTTCAACTCAAAAGATTATATTTTTGGCAAAATCGGCATCTTCACTAAGTCGATCGCAGACCCGCTTACCGAAGCGAAAACGCATATTTCCCAGCTTTGTTCAAGCGTATACACAACCATATTCGTTCAGCGGAAGGATAAAACTAACTATCTGTCAAATCAGACATGAGCTAAGTGTTACCATTCACGAAATAAGCACTAGTTGAAAAAAAAAAACGCTAGATGGCGGACCCTTTACAATGTCACGCCTATTTCAAGAGTCAATTTTCAAAATTATGAAATTTGAACCAAACAAGTGAGTAAGTGCAAGAGTTCGTCTGTGACAAACTACCCGATGACAACTATTCCCGACCCTACATACCGAGTAACACCAAATATTTCAGTTTTTTGGCCCGAATTCTTATATTCTCTGTATAGGGCACGCCCACAAAAGTAGGCATGGGCTAGAAACTAAAATCAATCATTTGTAATTTCGTTTAGAATCATGAGAAAAAAAAACGAAAATAATTTGAAAACCAGTGAGTAAGCGCAACAGTACGTATGTAAAAGCTTCGGTCCATCTGTAACGGACCGCGGTATATACTATTCCTATTTCTATTCTTCTTTCCATTTCTATCGCCCTTCTATTCGTATATTTTCTTATTATCCTTCCCCATCCCATTGCCGGTATCATTTTAAATAAAAAAAAATTATTTCGTATAAGTTTTTGTTTAATTTTTTTTAAAAGGGGCGTGGCATGTCCAACTCCTTTAACCAAAAAATCAATATAAGCATACAAATGTCCAAGTTTGTAGATAAAATGTACTCGAATATCTAATTTTTTGGTTCAAATTCAATAATTTTGGGAAATTGACCTCTAAAGCTGGGCGTGGGCAAAACTTTGATGAACGAAATCTTAATAGTGTCCCGTTTACTTTGTGTGCCAAATTCTCTTTCTTATTCTTTCCATAAAAAAAAAAAAAAAAAAAATAATAAATAGAGTGGCGCAGCAGCTCGAGGTGAACCACGCCCAACTTCTCAACAATGTATGCTGGTGTGTTAATTTCTTTGCATACAAGGGGACCTACAATTTTTTGCCGAATCCGAACGGCACTTTGAGAAGTTTTTCAAGACAAATGATACTCTCGGAGGGCTTGTCAGACCCTCGCGGAGGTGGGGGCCGTGAAAAAGAACAAGTCTTTTTTTTTCAGGTGACGATGGCAGGATTCGAACCCAGACCTCCGGCGCAGTAAGCACACACACTAACCACTACGCCACGGCACCCCACTTTTCCTTATTCTTTCTTAGTACAGCTAAAAAGCAGTCGAAATTCATGTTTTTCTGAAAATTTATATTTTTTTCTTGAATTCTGTCCCCCCCCTAAATATTGGTGTGGCCCAAAACTTTATTTAAGGTTTTTACTAAAAATTTTATGGAAGGTTTTTGTAGAACAAAGTATTCTGGAACAAAAATATTGAATAAATTGCATATGAAGGTTTACTATTTAAATCGATGCCACGTCCACTAGGGGCGGTCTGCCGCTCTCGTTTTTACTTTAAGAGACGCTAAATGTAAAATTGCAGCTTATCACGATGTCTTACAGTTTTGAAAGCACTGGAGGTAGTTGCACATTTAGACCGATTGTGGGCGTGTCTGTGGGCGGATTCAAAAAATTTTAACACTTGCATTGCTTCGGATGACTTCTTCGTATAAAATTTCAGCTTTCTAACTCCTGCATTACATTTAAGGCCAAAAAATTGGTGACTACGGACGGACGGACGGACGGACATAGCTCATTCAACTCAGAATCCGGTCTCGATCATATGCCTTTAAGGTCTTGGGGATCTATCGTTAATATTTCTCTATGCTACATTTTTGCCTGTATCAAACTAAATATACTCCATTCCTGTGAAATAGGATATAAAATAAAAAATTAAAAGTGGGCTGAGCGAAAAACTTTGTATAGAGCAAACCTAGCAAATAGTCATATCTTCAATATTTCTTATGGAATCTTTTTTCGATTTTGAGTAAACTTTTATAGAAATCGAAAGTGGGCAATTTTTGCCTCGTAAAGGTCTCGGGCCAATATTGCTCAGTACCAAAATTTGAGCCAAAAAAGTTGCTCTTTCGTCAAAGGAAGCTTGGTTTTGAACTTAAGATGTACTACAAGTGCAATGCAAAGCAATGTTAAGTGTGTCTGCTTGTACGCATGTACGTGTGAGATATGGTAAATGGTATCAAGTCCCAAATGGACCCAAGCAAAATAAAATTTCCAACTACAAAGAGCACAACATTCAAAGGGCTGAAGCTTGACTCAATTCAATTTCTTCAATTGTTGGTCCTTTTAATTACTATTATTTTTTTTTAAATCTTTATGTTGACGATACATCCTTGAATCGAAGATATTAAGCTTCTTAAAAGTAAATTCTTCGATAAATTTAATTTAATTTAATAAAAAAAATAAAGAAAATTTACTGCTTTAATTCGAAATAAATTCGTATTTTTGTTTTAAGAAAATGCTTCTTTGGCGCTGAATCATTCACAATTTCCTTTACTTCAAAGCAATTTGTCTTTGAAATTTGTCGTTGGGATATCACTTTTGGTTGACAAGATTCAAGATTGGCAAGATTCATAGGAGAGGGAAGAAGACACCATAGCGAAGACTTATATGAGCATCTTTTAAGTTCAATCTTCAAACACCAGTACTTATGGTTCCAGGCTCCAGGGTCTGCTAGTTGAGTGTGCAAGTGCAACACAAGTGCAATTTAATTCAGGGAGCAAGGCATTGAGCTCTCTCTTTTTAGTCCCTCTATCTTTTGCTTTACAGCTTAGAAGAGTTATAGGCTGAACTAAACCAAATGGGGCAGTCAAAAATTTTGTATTATTCCGGCCGGACTAGAACCCGAGACCTCGAGCAAAGTTACCCAACTATAGTGCACCTCAGGCTCAGCACGATGCCTGTTTTGGTGCTTCTAGAAATGGCCCCAAAGACCAAAATGGCTTAAATATGGGGAGCTCGAATACTGGTTATAAAAAATCACAACATCAGGATGCGCAGGCTATCGCTATGAGAAGTGAGCCTTTGGTTCAAGGTCCATGATTCTTTCCATTTTTACCGAGTATATATTATACTTATTTAATTTACTGCACTATAACAAGGAATTGTTAAACTTTTCTAAAATAACAAGGCAAGGTACGCACAAATAGCATTCAACTCTCTAATTTAAATTGAAATACCGAAAAGCAACACAATCAAAAAGTCCTTTGTACGCATATTATTTCCTTCCGCTTGAAGAATTTTATTTTAAAAGCACTCACGTGAATTCCAACTGGCAGAGCCGTATTCCCCCGAACAGTAGGTAGGTCTGCCTTAACTACCGCATTTGTGCGGTAACGTGCTCTGTAATCATTCGTTAAGAATGTTAGCTTCGCGAGCTTTCTCGCCTATCTATAAAGCGCGGATGCACACACTGTAGCACGTTTAACTCATTCGAAAGACGTCGCTTAACTTGAACTTCAAAATTCAAATGATGCAATTTTAATCAATTATTCCATGTCAATTTTATTTCCCCATTTTGTGATGCTCAAAAGCCGGGCTAATCATGGAAACACATTTGTTGCGTGGATATGCTGGTATCTTCGAGACGAAGATCCTTTAATTAATGTGAAAAGTGAAAAAATCCCAAACAACCCATTAGCGTTTGAGAAATTGTAAGGATTAAGCAGATAAATAGACTTGTTTTGACAAATCCCATTGTTGTTGGATGGGATTATAAATAATTGTCCAATTCGAGTTAATTTGAAGCAACACGCGCTGCCGAAAGGGAATTCATTTTAAGGACATGCCTTAGTGTTGGCCATTTATTGCCTATGGGATTTATGATGAACAACAGTATTGGGCTTTGTTAAGAGTACACAGTTGGGTTGGGCGTAGCTGAAGTGGAGGGATGTACGTTGTATAAACTTATGGGAGGGCTTACAATGGACACGGATTAAAATTATATTTATGTGTTTCCTGTTATTTATTAAAAAATATTGTCTTTTGTTGGTTTCATTGACTTTTCCGCCTAAATTATATTTGGAATTTTAAATGTCAGTCTGTATCATTTTGAGTTAAGAGCCCAGTCTAATTATTTTCAAAACTTGCCTATAATGAGGTTTTTATTCCCTGCCAGGATATATAAATTTTAATGCATACATATGTTTGCATTTGAGACCGACATCGGCACATCGAGACCGACAGGTGAATTGATAGACAAACGACACATCCGTCCGTCTACGGACTATATGACTTAATAGATTCAACTCTAAAATTTGACCAAACCATTCCTTATCGTTACGCTAGTATGCACAAAAAGAACCGTCAGTGAATCAAATCTTAAAGTTGTATCCACTAGTACTTATCTTACCTATCATGCACCATTAACAAATGCAGGCATAGTCAAGAGTATGATTTCACTAAATACGTTAAAAATAATGTTAAATAAGTCCTTTCTCATCAAGCTTAATGAGGACTTTATAATTTTATATTAATAAATTTAAATTGAAATCAAAGAACCGACATCAAATTCAATAAACGCTTGAAATTCAATCAGTTGTAGAGGAAAGCAATATTTTAAAGGATACCCAAGATATCTTCAGATTGAGTGGATGTTGATTTAACACTTCAATTTCTCTGCCACCATCAAAGTGGCCCCCCATTTTCCTGAAAATATTTGTTTACCGAAGTCGAACTTCGCTGGTAGGTATTGATTGAAGAAGAGTGTAATAAAACGAAAAGGATTTTTCCGCTCTCAGCCTCATCATTACGTAATGTCTGTTTCAATATCAAGTAATTGTCTTAAAAGTCACCTTGCAACGAGTATTTTTGTCTTGTCTTAGCCTCGAAAGTGGTCCCTTAATCAAAAATATTGCTTCATTAACCTTTATTGATAGCGTACACTGAAATAGCACCATGTCTATGATAGCATTGAAGTGCTTGACCCCTATCAAGAAAAGGATGTTCCCTAATAAACACTTGCCCATCTTCGAAGAATCCCTTAATACCGAGTCTTGTCAATTGTCTTGTCAATTTTTCCGATACTGTCGACTCATTTTAAGGGTCAATTTTCTGTTAACAATTACGAAAGGATCAAAGGCAAGTCTCGAAATTGGTTCTTGAATTTCCATCATCCTTTTTCTTTTGTGTTGGGACTGGTCTTCACTTGCCGTAGAAGACCTTCATGAACTTCAAAAAGGAAATTAACTCTGCGAGCGGTTTCCAATTTTCCATTTATCTCGTGGCTCAGAGAAAGATTCTTTATTTTAATTTATTTGAAGAGAGAAATCCTTTCACAAAAGCCAACTTCAATTTATCGAAGTCGTTTTGTTCGGTCTGCCAGAACCCTCAATGTGACACCTCAAAAATAAAACCCAAAGGAAAGAAAAACAAAGAAAAAAGAGACGTTTGTCGCCAAAAGTTCAGCAATATCCTTTTAGACTTTTTCATCGTTTTGTGAGGTTTATATGTAGGAATACGTTGACTCTGTTGCATCAAGGGACAGCGCAGCTCAATAATAAATTTTCCATTACTCCTGATCTATAAAAATGAAAAAAAAAAAATATTTTTTTTACTTTCTCTGCATGAAATTCCTGCGTGATGCACCTTTGGAAGGATGGGTATTGTTCTGCTCATGCAGTTCACAACAAAGACTTGATGCGATTAAAAGACACACAAATACCGTAACAATGGGAAAAACAAAAGGACACATCAAACAGGTATCTGACTTTTAACCATAAGGTCACCCCCAGTCGCAGATCTATTACTCTTGACTGAAACTTCACAAAAGAAAATGCAAGTATTTGTTATTATTTTTTTCTGTGTTTTTTCTATTTTGTACTTTATTTATAGCATATTTGAGGACTCTCACGTTTTTGGGTATAATTTGGTTTGCTTTTATTTTAACTGTTGTTTGCCTGTCTGCCTCAAAAATCTGTATTTTTTTTTTTCTTCATAAACAAAATTTTATTGGCTTTTATTGAATCAAAGAAATAAAATTTAATGCGCATAAGGCAATCGAACTGAAGGAACAAATGAGAGCGCAACGGTTTCAAGTAGAAGACAGAGCCTAGCCCACAGGCAAAGAGTGTGTTATTATGTTTTGTTTACATAAAAAATATAATTTTTGTATTTGCCAATGCCAATGCAGTCGGAATTTAGTTGGAAGTCATATTTTTCATTCATACCCTGAAGGGTAGAAGTAATATAAGTAAACTTAAGTATGCACCTGGGTTATTCAAGCCCCGACCAAATAGAAAATATAAGAATTTTTAAAGCAAAAATAACGCAAAGATCAAAGCTTGATTACATAAAAAGATTTCGGCTATAAGTCACTTCGTAAGAATCATATTTCATGATTGAATTTGAACATAAAGTTGTTGACTCGACTTTACACAGACACCGAGATTTCATCATGTCAAGTGTTTGTCAAGTACGACCAAGGCCTCTCGTTACAGAACCTTTCTTGCAATAAAAACCTTAATTTCTTTTTTATAAAAGTATGTAGGTATCTACCTTTTTTTATTTTTTATTTTTAATACTTCAACAAACAAAACGAAAGTTTGTTTCGCCATTGTTCAATTCAAGTACAGGAGTGAACCTACTCACCCCGACGAAGGTGGACGATTGTTTGATATGGTTCTAAGAATTTGCTGATTTTACATCACATATGATACGTCACAGTTCAATTGGCTATACGAATATTGTCCTTAAAAGCGTCGATTGTCTCTGGCTTGTCGGCGTAACACTTATTGTTTACGGCACCCCACAAATAATAGTCCAACTGTGTCAAACCGCAGCTCCGAGGTGGCCAAACGACATCAGCTCTGCAGCTGATAATGCGATCTTCAAAAACAGGGCGCAAAACATCAAGCTGTTTGGCACGTAGCGCCGTCCTGTTGAAACCAAATGTTGCTAATACCCTCCTCTTCAATTTTTGTTGAAGAGGAGGATATTGGCTGATTTGGTTTCAAAGCATTGTTGATTTTAAAGCATTCAACAGGAAACTTTATACAAGCTACAGTTTTAGTTAGGACTGAAATCGGAGGCCTTATACAAGTAACATTTTCGATAAGGCTTGCAACATAGAGCTTTTTACAAGAAACAACCTCTGTGACGCTTGCAACAGGAAGCATTATACAAGTAACATTTTCTGTTACGTTTGCAACAGAAACATTGCAACAGAGCTCTACATTAGAGTTACAGTCTCGATAAGTCATGCGATAAGAAATCTTATACAAGTTATAGCTTCGCTAAGGCTTGCAGCAGGAAAGTCTATGCAAGCAACAGTTTCGATGGAGCCTGCAATAAGAAATCATATACAGGTAACTTCTTCTGCGAAGCTTGTCACAGGAAGCCGTATACTAGCAACAGTTTCGGTAAGGCTTGCAACAGTTTCGGTAGGGCTTGCAATAGGACTCTTAATACAAGCAACAGTTTCGGTAAAGATTTGCAGAAAAAACCTTATAGAAGTATTAGCTGCGGTTAAGCTTGCAACTTAATGCCTGCTAAGGTATAGTGATACCGAAACTTCTATACGGCCATATAGAGGTAGTTCACATTCTGCACTGAAATACGGAAGCTGCTATAAGGCCTTATAGAAGTAGTAGACTTCTTACCAAGTAACACGCATAATTTTATTCTGGGATCAGCAAATCTTGGTTTAACCAGGGGTGAGCTCTGAGCTGAAAAACTTCGACTGCAACCATTAAGTAAAGTTTAATATTTTGAAAGTTTATTTTAAAAGTTTTTAACAAGTTCAGAAAGTGCATACTTGAGAAACTGCATAATAGCTTTTTTAAATCACTACAAAAAATAAATTTTTAGTACTTCTTCTTCTAAGTTTTGGTACCTGAGTCAAGCAGTGTTTCTACTCACCTATACTTAAAACTCGCTCGTCTACTTATTTTCATTTTATTTTCACAAGGTTTTTCATTAGGAAAAACCTATCAGATTTGAATCATGCTAATCTCCTAACCCGGTTTTCCTGACCGACCTTAATGGCCCTTGGACGCATTGCATCTTCCGCGAATCCTGAAAATCGAACATTTTTCTATTGTGAATTCCACTTTCCAACGTAAGAATGAGACCAATCGACCGACACAATAAAGTCAATACAAGTAACAAAGCATTCCATGACGTCGTTTTATTTTTTCCTTTTGAATCCTTTTTCAACGTTAAACTTAACTTTTTCCTCCTTGATCCTAACGCGAGCCGTATTTAACCTGATGGCAATATTTATTGCTTTTGTGTTCTGTTGCCAGCCATTAACACCCCTCTAAGTATCGTTTGTACTTTCGTAATATATTTGCTGGCAAGGATCTTTTTCCGTACCTTGGGCGTCACTTCAAACTTTTAACTGTGTCCCTTGGAGAACTTCTTTTTTTTTTTTGTTGCCCCCAGCTCAGAGTACAAACAGCCATAAAAATGAGAATTCCTTATGAAAATACTTAGGTATTTTGCTCCCACACACAAACAATGCGGTAATGTCGGTTCGTCCTCTCCCTATTCATTACAAAGGACATCCCGAAGGAAACATCCAACTTAAGTAATGAAATCAGTTCAGTAATTTCACTCAGTTGAGCATGATTTATGTGCAGATAAAATAGCAACGTCACAAGTATACCAGCAGCATCAACAACGACACATTCGACGTCAATTGATTGCGATAATAAAAGGCCTACCAACCAAATCAGTTTTATTCATCCTTTCAGATGATACCTACATACCTCGACCGGATGGCTATATTCATTGAAGCTACTTGGGCATTTTTCCTTGCAGAAGAAAATACAGGTAAGACTATTACAGCTACTCTCGAATGGTTATTGTATTGAAGGGGATGTGCTATTTGAATTTGATTTAACCACTTCAATGAGTATACTTTGGCAGGATAGTAAGGACATGAAGTTTATTTGCAGTATTTCGGTTTCATTGTGTGATTAAAACAAATTGGTTTTGTTTCTATAGCTCACTATATTGGCGATAGCTATACACTCTAGGGTCAGTGCTACGATTTGGAAATGCATACATTTTATTGGCTCATTTTAGGCACCGGCATCTATGGGAGAGCTCTCTAGGCAATGGAAAACCACCAGGACGATAACGTTTTATGGTTATGCTTGGATATACTGGCCATTACTTTGAAGGGTTTATCGATTTCATGGTAGACATGTTTTGTAGAAGTACTTGTTGGTCTTTTAAGAGTGGGTTTGTTCGATATTACATCAGCAGAATAATATGGCAATGCTTATGGCAATGTTTTGAAATAAATCACATAAAGTATAGAAGAGGAATCCTTCACCCGCATATGGTGTACGTTTGGATTCCCAAATCAAACTTAAAATGTCAGTAGACAAACACTGATTAAAATTATACACACATATGAACTCAAATCTTCTGCATCAAGAAACTTCCAAGGGATTTCATGAGTTATAAATCAAGTATTGCCGAAGGAGGAGAACTTCCAGAACTTTTGTACTGCTGCCCACTTTTATTTTGTATTGCATGGAATGTCCATCACATTCTTTCACTTTTATTTGTACGGAACTTTATTTGTACAGAACATTTGGGAATTGGGCTTTATTGTTTTGAAAAGAGAGAATCCACACATATGCGCCCTCCCAATGGTGATGTAAAAACATCTATCTACGCATTTCAGCTGCCATATCATCAAGGGACATTTTGACAAATTAAATTTCCAAAAGCAATAAACAACTTAATAGGGACAGTGAATTTTAAGATCTTGTCCTGCGATTTTAACCACCATTGATACTTCGACATGGTTACATTTGGTCGCAGTGATATATTTCTTTATATCCTCGTAAAGTTCCTTACAACTTTACGAGTCGTATTTTTTTAAACCCCAAACAGCGCGAGTAGGTGACTTATAAATTTAATGTATAGCACATAAAGCGGTTACCAAGTCGGGTCTTAGATGGACATTGAGAGCGCAGATTGATACACATCTTATTAAAGACATTAAACACTCAGGCTCAATGGTAATGTAACATTCACTTCATCGTGCTAAGGAAGCTTGTGTAGACTACATGAAAAATATACGAAGTGTATACGGCGCATCCATTAAACCATTGTGAGCCAACTAAGACCAAAGTCACACAAGCAGGACACCACATACCAGTCCTAGGGGAAAAACATCCTTTGGCATTTCAAGAGGCGAAAATAACCCATATATCCGGGCAGCTCATAAAAGTCGAAGCAAATTAGGTGGAATAGTCATCAAATTATATTCAAACAGATACACATCATGGCGTGTACGTAACATTTTTTGTCTCTTTTCTCTCTCATCTCTTCAATAGTGCGGTGACACTAGGAACCTTTAACTAATTTTCGATTTAGGTACAGATTTCCTTCGAACTGAATAGCACTTTAAGAGTATCTATAAGCAGTGTTGGTTTTTTTGTATGCGAGGTATGGTGGGAAAGCTATTTGTCTGAATTAATAAACGTCACCGGGTTTGATGTCTTATCAGTCTTTATCGCCCTGGAGGCGGCTTATAGAGCTCGTCAGTGTAACTGGTATGAGGATTGCTTCCCGATATCTTATGCCAAATTGCCCAACTTTTAATTACATTTGTTAGGAATTTATAGTGACCGGGTGTGGTTAACATTTTGCCTTATGTAATTTGGGAACTTTTATCACCAAAATGAGCTGAGAAATAAAAAGTGGTTAATTGTATAGGACGATGATAAAACCGATGGTTAATTCTTAGTTGGCGAGTTGATTGCTGATAGGACTTGGTCAATAAATCCCCTCGTTTATAAAGTTAAGTGCATCATGTCCTCGCTTGATACCACGAACAAGCTTATATGTATATTTAAAGGTGAGTTTATTTGTTTTGTATTTAATTCGAAAACTGCTAGAAAATTAGAGATTACACAAAATGCATTGAAATAAATTTCAGATCTATTGATTCAACGAATAAAAAGATGAACTGAACTTACCAGTATTCTTATTCTTACACGTTTCTCCTTACACATTCTCGATAGCAAACACATTTTATTGACAGCTTGGCTTTGACAAATCGTTTCAATGCGAAAACTTCAGTCCGTCTGCGACGAATTTCATTTCATTTTCATTTCATTTTATTCATTATTCTTTGTTTCACAAACTTTGTATTGCTTAAACTATCCTAACAGTATATACATACACTAAGAATAAGTAGTGACATTTGTATGTATATAATATAAAATAGTGATAATGACACTTTATTAAACAAAAATACTTTGAATTGTGGGGTGAGTAATTCATTATAATACAGGAATTATATGTAGCAAAATTTTTCAATATTGATTAGTATTAAAAGCGAAAGAAAAACGTTACGATAAAGCTTATTATACATTAATGATGGACAAATAAAAGAACAAATTGACGGACATATTTATACAACATAGTTCAGCAAAACCTTGACTTCCTTATGATCAAAATCAAGAAGCCACTTTCTTACCCGATTTAAGAACTGAGACAAGGATCTTATTCGTCGGATATCAATAGGAAGTGTATTGAATATCTTACACGATACGATGGAATAAAAGTTTTTGAATTGAGTAGTACGGAAAAGAGGTAAAACGACAACATTAATTGAATTGCATCGTAAAGTGCGAATGTTACTAATAGGACTCTGTAAATAGCCAGCTCTCATGAAAAAAAATTTTAATACTTTGTTATAGTATAAATGCTTAAGGGGCAGAATTCTCAATGATCAAAACAAAACTATAGACTCTTGCAGGTTAAGGCTGAAGTTCATTAATTTAGTTTTATTACTAACAATTAGTTTGTGCTCCAAAAACCAAAGACTCAGGAGATGAACATCGTGATTAATATCCGCGCTTAAGTTAAGAAGACTATCAGAACTGTATGCGATGCCAAGATCGTCTGCGAAAGCTGTGACTAGTCCTCTAAACGGTTGGCTGAACAAGGAGTTAATGTAAACAAGGAACAGAATGGGACCAAGGACTGAACCCTGGGGCACACCTTAGTTAATGATTTTTAAATTGCTGGCAACGTTACCGATTATGACTTTTTGAGTTCTATTCTTTTAAGTAGGACTCAAACCAGTTGTACATAAAACCACGAAAACCTAAGTTGAATTATTTTGTTTAATAGAACTCCGTGGTTGACCATGTCAAAAGCTTTGGTAATGTCTACAAAAAGACCAGCGCAAAATCTTTTGTCATCCAGAGCTTTGTAAATAAAGGATGAAAATTCCAAAAGTGCATCTTCAGTAGATAGACCTTCCCTAAAACCAAACTGAGCACGATTAAAAAAACTTACTTTTCCGAGGTAACTCATTACCCTGTTTTTTATCGCCTTTTCAAAAACTTTAGATGCGGAGGGCAGTAAAGAAATTGGCCTATGATTGTTTTTCTCAGTTTTACAACCTTTTTTATATAGAGGGATCACATTAGCGCATTTTAATTTATCAGGGAAAACACCTTTCGAAATACTTAAATTAAAAATGTAAGCTAATATGTTAACTACATTAAGCGCTATTTTTTTGAGGGTATGATTGGAGATACCATCATTACCACAAGAGCTTGAGCTGTTAAGTGAAGAGATTATTCTATATAGTTCAAAGCCTGTAATTTCTTCATAATAGAAACTATTGTTCATAACAATATCATTTACTAAACGAGACTCCACGCAACCTTTACAATATTTTGGAGACTCAGAAGAGTACACCTGACCAACCGCAGAAAAAAAATCATTAAAAATGTTTGATACTGTTGTAGGATCATCAATAGTTACACCTTCATTACACAGACTTAAACATTTAGACTTAACGGAAAGCTTCCATCAATGATACTATTTATAGCCTTCCATGCTTTTGTTGGATCACCAAGCGCATTACGGACTTTTGAGTAGTAGTAATTATCCCGAGATGCACGTATTTCTTTATTAATGTCCTTACTTAACATCATAAAACGGGTTTGTAGCGCTGTATTGAGGGCATGTTTGTATAACTTAATTCTCAACTTATTTTTAAGTTTAATCCTTTTTAAAAGAGAAAAAGTAATCCATGGTTTTAACCTTTCTTCAGATTTTTTTACGTACAACAGTATAAGTGAAATTTTTTATGTAGTTTTGAAGAAAGGTTAAAAACAGGTCATACGCCTTAGAAGCGTCGCGAACCTCATAAATTTCCTCCCAGGTTTCAGACCGCAGTTCGATATATCCCAAGTAGCACCCTCTGGAACCATAAGCACTGGTTTTTGAATATTGGACTTATAAGACACTCAAAATACTCTTCAGTAGCACTAATGGTTTTGCAAGGTTTCGTTATCGTACCATTAGTGCGCAGCTTATTTACTTATAAAATTGGTCATAGAAACGTTTACAGCACCAAAATGATAAAACTAAAAGTGCTAGCACCAAAGGTTCCATAAACGTGGTGCTATAAACGTTCCTAGCACTCAAGTTATAAGGAAATAAGTGCTGAGGGGTTAAGTTCTATAGCGCAAGTTCTGTAGACCTTTCTAGCACCTGTTTTCTAACGCTATAGGTTTGACACATCCGAAGTACTACTTTACACTCTTATATAGCACTTGGGGGTTGCCATAAGTCATACAATAGAAAAAAATGTAATTTACAGAAATTGTTGTGAGAACATTTCAAGTAAACATCTAAACAATTTAATTTTTTTATAGGATGATATAAATTTTAACTAGATTACATATTAGGCTGGAGAAGTACATATATCATACACAAAAATTTGATTTCAAGAGATAATTCATGCTTTTATGCTGTTTTTCTATGAACATTCATCAAAAAGCTGACACAGCGTATCGTTGCTTATATTGCGGCCAGTCATGACTATAATGCTTGTAGAAATGTAAATTGTTGAAATTTTTCACTTTTCTATCTTCTAGCTGGTCAAATAGCCTGTAAAATATATATTTCAATTAACGTCTGCCATGTCAATAATTTCAAGTAGTCAAACCAACGTATATCCTAAAAGAAAAGAGAATGATGGCAACCCTAAATAAACTAGCGCCATGTTTGACAGAAAACACAAAACCTTATAATAGTTCTACATGAAGCTAGACAGTGCTACACACAACCCAAAATTTTTAAAGGCATCGCAGAACACCTAAAGTGTTACAACGGTACTATGTGGGCTCTACATAAAACCTTAAAAATAAATAAATAGAGTGGCGCAACAGCTCAAGGTGAACCAGGGCCAACTTCTCAACAATGTATGCTGGTGTGTTAATTTCTTTTTACATACAAAGGGACCTACAATTTTTTGCCGAATCCGAACGGCACTTTGAGAAGTTTTTCAAGACAAATGATACTCTCGGAGGGCTTGTCAGACCCTCGCGGAGGTGGGGACCGTGAAAAAGAACAAGTCTTTTTTTTTCAGGTGACGATGGCAGGATTCGAACCCCGGCCTCCGGGGTAGTAAGCACACACGCTAACCACTACGCCACGGCACCCCACTTACACTCTTTATTTTATATTATCGTCTTTTCGTCCTATTTGAATAAATCATTCGAAGAAACGAGATGCGCACCTTGTTTTCAGCTAATTAAATGCACTCGGTTTGCTCATTAATTTCATCTCCATTTAAGAACGAAGTTATTTGTGCAAAAACACTTTCAAAGAATAAGATCGAAATGTGTGTATACCTAACTACAATAAAAACCACACCATGACAGTAAAAGGTAAACACCTCGAAGTGTGTGTGCCTAAAATATATTGACTGTCAAAAAAAGTTATATAAGAGCCCGAACTAGAGCCCTTTCTGCACCCAAAATTAAGTTCTATAAAGTGTCAAATCATCCTTATAGGGGTTTTGTAAGGGGCCCCGTTACTTGTATAAAACCAACTTTAAGAACCTAAGGTTTTATGATGTGGTGCTGAAAACGTAACGGTGGCCAAAGCAAGAGCATCTGTGTTACTTGGGTTAGCAGGTCGTAATTGACCTTGGTTACCTCAGGCGACAAAAAATACTTCGCAGGATTCTTATTATTTAAGGTACTGATCAGAATACCAGTCATAGAGTGGTCGGTAATCTGGAGATCAAAGTTAATACCAGGACATTCGTAAATGGAAAATTTCGTAAATCGACCAAAAACATGGTCAAGACACGTTCTAGTTATTGATCTAGTAATTTCGTTAACGAAAGATGTTAGACCATACTCATGCTTGAGGTTAGGTATTCATTGAGGTTAGGTAAAGTTCAGAAAAGTTACTGGAAGTTAAAATGTCAATGTTGAAATCACCCAAAAAAACAAGGTTAGCAACTTTTGTTTGTGTTTTTAAACGAACAACTCAAGAACTCAGTTAGTTCGTTTAAAAACACTTGCGCATCATAAAGGTGCCACCTATATAGACAAACAAATTTAAGAACATCGTCACATACCCTGCAGGACAATTCAATTACGTCGGCGCTAATAAAATTAAGACATTTCACTTCATAGTCATCACAATTTAGAGAATCACTCACAAAAACCCCTACTCTACCTGCAGCATAAATTTCATTAGGATTTACATACAACGTATAATCCGGAATACGATAATAATCTTTTTCACATTGAATGATCCATATCTCACTAACGAAAATTAAATCGGGTAAAAACACAAGCGTTTCGAGATTACACACCAACAAGTCAAAATTCTGCCGTAAACTTCGAATGTTTTGATGCACAACAAGAAAAGAGTTATCTTTAATTGAACTTCGAAAGAAAATTTCATCAATAATGTTTACAATTGTATTAGGGGTTGGGTTGTTGCTTAAGAGATTATTATAGTTTTTGAAAAATGACATTAGAAGATACTAAGGTAAACAGAGTGAAAGACAATGTTAGTCTTTCAGAGTGGAAAAATCATGAAATGATCTTATAGCAACGACCCTACCCAGCTCGACCCTTTCAGCTTTACACATCAAAATACGCGAATTTGCAAACCACAGGTACTTGTAATTTTTTTCAGCTTTAACTTTTTTTGCTTCCATAAATAAGGCTCTAGTGTAACTAGTAAGACAATGGTTAATATAAATTTTGTCTTGAGTACCCTCGACAAATAATGAAGAATTTAATTTGCTCATTGAAGTTTTCTTCGCTTTCATAACTTTTTCTTTTGCCGCCGCACAAGAGAATATAACACGAATTTTGTCACTGTCTTTGTTTTTGTTTTGTTCCTTCCATACACGTTTCACGTAACATTTCTGAATATCAGAAGGAGACAGGGAGACATCCAACGCCTTGCTGAGAATTAGATTAAAACATTCTTCCGCATTCTCATTGTTTACATCAGGCACACCAGTAATTTCGATGACATTTTCGACGCTTTTCTGCTCTCTCCAACGCTTTTCTGCGATGCAACCTTCAAAGCAAGTTTAACGTTCTCCTCATTCAGCTGAGAAATTCACAGTGCATACGCTTTAATGATATGATTTCTTCATAAGGCATTTGCATCGTAACTGTGCTGTCGACTGTCTCATGTGGCAGGTCACGAACTGCAGCTGATGTTTGCCGTTCAACTCGTGAGTCAGTGGTCTTCTTCTGCTTGGCGGTCAATTGCTGATTCCGCCTCTGCACCTGTTTCGCTTTCGATGTACCAGCCACTGTCGCTGCTGCCGATGGTTGATCTTGATGCAAAGATTTACGACGAAGAGCGATGCATTTCTCGCAACGAAATGGAATGTTTTGTGTTGTCATGTATTCTATATCCGTTGGAGTAAGTTTTATGCACGACCAGTGGAAAACAGAATGACAATCGACGCAAGTAATTTTTGTCCCACATCCGCGGTCTATTTTAGTATTGCAAATAAAGCACTGCATTTTAAAGTTGTATGCAAAGAACCAAACGTAAGTTATCAAAAAGTTAACACCCCACGCAACTTAAAGAAAAACACGTCCGGTCTCTTCGAAGACAACGAATTGAATGCAAAATAGCCTACTCTACCCAAAAAAGAAACTGCCACGCCTCCAAAAACTGGGCGGCATGTAAAAATATATCTTTTGAATGCTTTATGCTAAAAAGTAGCGCAGTGAAACAATCACCGTAGACCCCTAAGACCTGTTAGAGATATGAATGGGACCGACCGGAGAATCGATTAAGCCATGTCCATTCGTCCGTCCGTATGTAAACTGTTAGGCCTTAAATTTTAATGTATAGAGCTGAAATTTGGTGGGTTGGCTGGAAGTCCAGCTATTCAGATCAAGTTTGAAAATTAGCTGAATCCGCCCACAGACAAGGCCACTACAGGCCTGCCTGTATGTGCGACCATCTTTAATTTAAAAAAAAATACTTTTTCCAAATTTTAGCAATGTTACAATGGCGCTAGCTCATTCATTTTTTGTACGTAACATTGCCTTGTAATTACCTTTGAATTAGCCAAAAAAGTTTAGCCTTTTATTAACTGTTTTTCTAACTTTGCAACCATCCAAAATGCATCTCATTTGTTCTTTAACTTTTCGGCATTCATATTTATATGAGGGTAATTTTTCATTATGATACAGACCACGTCTCTGGGAGACTTCTTTCATGGATATCATGGACTCCTTTCATGGATAAACCTTTTGTGTTTCATAGGAATTCAGCAAAGATAATGTGGCGAGGGTGCAGGCAGAACTAACGCATTGTTTCAGCTCCTAAGAAAAGCTGAAGCTTCGCATGCTTAAAACCTTTAATTCTCCATTTATTCTCTCTACTAAGACTAATTATCGCTTCAGATTAAAAAACAATTTTCACTTATTTATCTGAATATGACTTTTCGTTTAAAAGAAAAACTTTTCGTTGCTAAGAAAAGTTGAAAGACCCCATCTTCTACCAGCACTATTATTTCTCTAATCGTATATTTACATCGCAAACAGTAAACAATGAATGTAACATTTCTTTGTAAGCTTAAAATGCTTTACTATTTGCTGACTTTCCAACTATGGTCACTGCCAGATGGCACTCAATGACAGTGCACTAAAATGTTAGTTCTAATAAAGTCAAGACGCTTACCTGCCTCCATCGATCCGTTTTCCAGACATCTTCAAGATGCAAATCGTTTTAGGTCTTACATTACATTTCCTTCTTTTGCACGTGCCTCAGACACACGCATCACATCATCAAAAGAGGAGTCGTAATGTAATATAAACTTTTTACTTGCCTTTTAGAATGATTTCCAAGAAGGATCCAGAGTGTCGATTTAAACTTGTTTATTTGAGTAAGACTCATGTCACATAGCATCCTGAGGAAGGAAATTCAAATCACAGCAACAAGCCACATGAAAAAAGATATTTTCGACAACATTATAGCAGACAAAACTTTATTTTACAAACTAAACCTAACTATAGCACATATTCAGCTGTTTGTGCAAACATATTCGACTCTGATTATATTCCATCATTTTACCGGGACGAGCTAGTCGCCAATCTAGTTATCTCCGTTTGCTTCTGTTTTCCCTCAGCGTTCCAACAGATCTCGTACCATAGCTTTCTGGTTGCCGGGTCGAGTATCACAAAGTACACAAACAACACGAATCCTTGCAGCGTTGCAGTGATGCAAAACAAATAAGAGAATGCCAATCCTGCGTCCATGGCCGCCAGCAAACCAAATATCCATGAGAACCCGAATAGGAAAAACATCATCACCATCAATCGGATGTGCTGCAGAACCATCTTTGTCTCGCCATGCTTTGAAGACCGATCTATCGTATGACGAATACTCCAAAGAACCATCACGAAAATGACTATGTTTGCTGCAATTATTACGGCTATGGGAAGAATTACGCCGAAGTTCAGTCCATTTCCGGAGGGATAGCACATCATAGAGCTGTCCTTGTGATGGTATGGAATATAGGATGACCTGTCAACTGCAACAAGTATGACCGTTGGGATAACGGGCGCACCCCACCCCACTATCGCCGACTTGAGAACAAAATGCTTAGGTCTCGCGCCGAATACTTGCACGTACCGTTGAAACTGAAAAAATGCAATGATGAGCATCCAAGCAAACTCCACGAGAACAGAGTATTGCAAAAGTGCTCCCACAGCCACACAGCCCGCGTAGTCCTTGTTTTCCATCAAGTACATGGTCATGTCGTGAGTGTTGACGAAGCAGAACAGCACCATCTGGAAGAGGATTGCTGTGCACAAGTGCAGCAACACTTTGGATGAGGCCTTCGACCGCCAGGATTTGAAGACAACGCTTGTGACAAAAATTCCCAACAGCCCGAGTATGGACAATGTGCAGCCCACTAAAGTTATGATGTTTAAGGCACGCAAGTGAAGCCTTGTTATGACGACGTTATCAGAGAAATCCACGTATCGGTAGTCGCCGCCGATCAAGTATGCAAACTGTGTCATATGGTGGGATCCACAAGCAATGAGATTATTATATGCTGAGTTGTCTACAATAACTTCCATTCCGTCGCTGACCCATGTGTCATAGTTCCAATAGCCACATCCTGTGCCATTAGTTTTCGAAGGTACGCCCCCATTTTGGTTATGGAAAACCATTGGCAGTAGTCCTTCAAACCATCCCTTTACACCGGGTATTGTCAGCGACACGATCTTGCTAAACACTTTCCGCGTGGTATTAAGTCGAGATTCCATAAAAAAGGCATCGTTCGAATAAACTTTTATAATAAGAAGTGTACCAGGTGTCAGACGCCTGGAAAAGTAGTTCCAAAGCTGTGCTGGTACGAATGAAGCAACTTGAAGTCCATTCTCGTTGACCAACTCACCTACAGTCGCATTGGAGTGCAGGAAACGATAGTAAAAGTCGCCGAATACCTCGCGAATCAGTCCACTTCGTAATGGGTTTATGGACTGATCATACAATGCTATTCCAGTTACATTCGCTACTTGAGGATCAATGTAGAATACACTCAAATTCTTGGTCAAATGAGCACGAATCCCCATCTCACTGAGATTAACACCTTCGATTTGATCTTCTGGCGAAATGACCGTCGAACTTTTTTCTCTAAACGTTGAGTCTATGCACGTTTCAAAGTTCGCTAACAACTTGTTCGTGGAATTAAACATTGTGGAGGCACGCAGAATTTCCTTGTCAGCGCCCATGAGCCGATTGTAGATGCTCAACAGATCTAGGCAAAGATCAGCGCTCTTAGCTCGAGTCACAGATTGCGCAACAATCCTGCAAGCGAAATGCACATCAGTTGGAATGAGCTTGTAGTCACTGGCCTTGAGAATTTGCTTCAGACGCCGCGTCGCTTCAGCGGGTTTTGTTTTATTTGACACAAACGCCTCTTGTTCCAGTTCCACCAGAGTATTGGTTATCAACTTTTCTTTAGTTGTTGTGACGCATTCGGTCGAGTTCCGAGAGATCTTGCCCCAAACTGGACGGCGAGCCATTCCCATTTCGCATTTTCTCGTTAATGGCAGACCGTTCGGCTGCAGACATGGCCGATTTGTGATAGCAATCTGTCCAACTTCGGCTTCAGTCCAATAAAGCACCGATGGCGAAGCAATTTCAAGTGGCTCTGACGGGCAGGTTAGTTTCAACGAAATAAATGTGTTCCCGTCAACATCAAAAAGTGACTCATTACTAGAGTCGATTCCGTAGTCTCCGCTTCCGCCGTAAACTGAAAAATTCGACTCAACTTGCGTAACGATAACGAGCCCAATGTACGCGAGTATAACGATCGGTGATAAATACACCCGATTAATAGCAACCGAGGTTCGCATCGCGAGGCTTCAATGGTTAAAAAACAACTGTCCGAGTTCGAAAATTAGGTATATCCATCGAGCAGTTAGTTATGTTCTTTGACGTCTTATCAATTTGCAAGTTATTTGTGTTTGTGGGCAGATAAGAAGCAGTCTTCAATCGTTTCTTTATTTGTTTACCTGATTAGGTTAAATTTGGTGAGTAATATTGAGTAGGCTAACGTTTTTTTTTTGCAAATACTAAGAAGGTATGCAATTCGCACATGCCTTTGTAAATTATGTCTAAAGAAAAGGTGTTCCTGTTCTAACATCATAAAACTAAAAAAAGATTGGACCCAATGACTTCCTTCGACCGTCACAGCGTGGAGTGTCTTTATCTTTAGGTACTAATGCGCGACTTTTGGTTGCAATCAAGACAGATATTTATTCCAAACTCATCAAAACTCGTCTTACAACAAACTGTCCGTCCGTCCGTCCGTCATCGGTATGTCACACGTTTTTAGGCCTTAAATATTAAGCTGGGAAGTTGAAATTTGATACATAAGTTTATTGTTATCCGAGGCAGTACAAGTGTAAGAATATTTTGAGTCCGCACACAGGTTCACCCACAATCGGTGCAATTGTGCAACTACCTCCAGAGCTTTCAAAGCTGTAAGACGTTTTAAAAGCCTAAAATTTGGTTTTTATATCTTCTGTTTATTTTAAGATACAAAAAATAAAAATTCAATCGCTTTACCTCCCCTAGTGGGTGTGGGATCGATTTAAATGGTAACTTTTCAATTGCATTTAATTCGATATTTTTGATCTAAATCGAAAAAAATTTACTTAATATATTATGTATTGAATATTTAGTTCCACATTTTGTGCATACAAGACTTTGGGCCACGCCTTCATTAGGAGTTAGAATTGAAGAAAAACCTAAAATTTTGCAGAAAAAAGTAATTTCGACTGGCATGTTTCCTTATTTAGGAATAAAGAAAAAAAATTAGCAGGACTTTGTTCATAAGTTCCTAACCACGCCCCCCTTTTAGGGGTCGATTTTTCAAAAATATTGAATTTGAACCAAAGAATTGCTTTCTTAGGTAAATTTAAGCGTGACTTTGAAATATCTGTGTTTAAATTTTTAGTTTGTAATTAGGGGCGCTGGTACCACGCCCCTTATCGAAGTTTGCACTACTTGGGAAAAATCAAAAAATACCAATAATATCAGCATTTTACAATGTGGGATAGGATGGGGTATTCAACGGTCCGTTTAACGGACTGTATCTTCTCGGTACACACTGAAGCACTTGCTCACTGGTTTTTTTTTTAGCAGTTTCCTCAATCAAAATTTTTAAAGGGCTTTTAACGGGCACTATTTTCACTAATAATATCTGTATGTGCGACGACTTGTCACTTTTGATCATGTTATTGCCTGATTTTTAAAGGGCTTTTAACGGGCACTATTTTCACTAATAATATCTGTATGTGCGACGACTTGTCACTTTTGATCATGTTATTGCCTGATACTTTAGTTATGATTGTTACGCGGAATACTGATGCAGCATTTTTGGTCGATCTCATCTCTGTACGTTCTGTATAGATAGAAAGTTTAACTAGGCGTAACCCTTGGTATGTATTCTCATTGACTGATTATAAGGTTTAAGATTTTGCATGTGATTGGCTCGAGTTTATGCCTAGTAAGGGTCAGTGCTATTTTAACTGATTTGTTTGACTGATTTTCCTGACGTATGGTATCACACTATCCAATCTCAAAGCTGATCCTAAACGCTTAAAACTTGCACGTTCGCCGAAAAGGAGGGGTTGCAGGGGCAGCAGCAAAATTTTTGAGTAGAAAAAGTTTTTCTATTTCTATTTTTATCTACTATACGCTTGTTTTCAAGGTACTCAATATTAAAAGCAGATATACCGAAAGTGAGTTAAGGATGCCCTTCCGTATACTTTGTCCTCCTCGACCAACAAGCCACTTTAAATAATGGAACTTTCTCACATATCCGTTCGAAGTCTCTTTGTCTTTGGAGCTTCGGACGATTCATTTGTACCTAGATTGACATTTTAACAAGATTTATATTTTTATACCCAACACAGGGTATATTACTTGTGTGTGTAGCACTTTGAAATAAACACCGCAAACACCGGTGAAGAACTTTTAGAGATAGACCGACCGGTGAATCAATTCACCTATTAAGCTATGTCCTGTCCATCCGTCTGTACGTGAAATGTTGTGCACGGCGCGGCGTGGTTTATCTGTTTTACAGACAAGGTGTGAAAATTGGTTAAATCCGCCAACGGCCATAGGGCATATACTGTCTTCAATGCAAGTCAACCACGATTACAAATTTCTTACAAAATGCCTTTTGTTTAAGTTACACAAGGCGTAGGAACTCGAATTTTGGTGCAGAGTAAAAGTAGTCCCACACCATTGACCATATGCCTACTTCTAATAGGTTAGATCTTTAAAAGAAATTTTAAAGATATTTACTAAGTATTTTTTAAGTTTGTTACATACAAAGTTTTGAGCTCCGCCCAGTTTTAGAGGCGTTTTTGGAAAAAAAGCTGTTTTTCTCAGACATAATTTTCGCTTTTGACGCATTTTCTAATGATTCTAACGAAATTACAAGGGCTGAAACAAACTCTTAACATAATTAATTTCCGATTCCCTGAGCTTGACCTTTTGGGAACATTGAGTCTTATCAAAGGCCTTCAACGAGCGTCAGTTGTCGTCTTCTGTCGCTCCCATAAAACCTTCAGCCCAATGAATCCGTTGCGTCCGTCACATTGAAGTACACAACTGACAACTGAGTTCTTATACGTTCTTATGGGAGGCGGTCCATAGAAGAGCTTCATGACGTACGTCGCTGCCCATAAGTACTTGTGTATTTCACTGAGTTGTCAGTTGTGTACTTCGATGTAACGGATTCAACGGATTCATTGGGCTGAAGGCTTAAGACAGAACGTTTCGCAGTATCTTAACTACTGTTTTGTTGCTCGTGAAAATAGACCATTAAAATTTCAAAATCGTCCTATGATTGAATATGTTTATAAAACTCGGGTGAGAAAAGGTGAATTTCGAACTTTTGACACCTTTAAAAGTTGAGTCTCCTTAGGTTTAAGTGAGGTGTGGATCAGTGGAGCGATAAATAAAATCATTACTGTTTTCGTCATATTTTATCTAGTCGACACGATAAAGATTGTTTTCGTAATAGCCAATCTTTTCTTCGTACATGCAACTTAATCTAAAATTACCTCGAAATTTGAATGACTTCAACCACTCCAACTCACAGAAAAACGTCAACCACAATGTATCGACTTTTTGAGCTGAAATTATATTTATTCTACCTTCACGGAAAAGTATTTCTTCAATATAATATTCAAGTCGCAAACGCTAATGCACTACTAAATTATATTTGTTTGGGTGCTCCAGTTGTATACTTCACTATTTGCAGACGTTCCAACTATAGTCACTCCTTTCGGGCCACCATGAATTACCCAAGATGGCACTCATCACCAGTGCACTGCAATGTTAGTTCTAATGAAGTCACGTCGCAATCTCTCGTCCTTTGACTTGGACTCGGGTGTCTTTTCGATCCGTTTTACCAGCACCCTCAAGATACAAACGGTCTCAAGTAGCACATTTTGCCGTTTTGCACGTTATCAACAGAGTGTCGTTGAAACATCGCACCAGAGAGGATATCGTAACGTAATTTAAATTGCCGACCATCCGTTTGGCATTATGTACAAGACGGATCCTGATGGGAGTAAATTCAAACTAGCTTCATTAAGGTAAGACCCGTAGCATATTAGGACATCCTGGGGAAAAGATGCAAATCATCTTAAAGAAAGCTATGAATAGATTTTTTTTTCTTCATACATAGCATGCAAATATCTATATTTTTTAACAAACTGCTTCATGAATTTCTATCAGCACATCCATTGCATTTTTCCCAAGAGTAATAAAAAAGAGCTCTTATAAAGCAAGTCACCGCTATGCCCTTACTCGTAATGTGGTTTTTTTGCTTGTATCCTGTAAAACTCTTAGCCCTTACTTTTTAGCTTAGTCACTGCTGTTGCTACTTCATAAGAAATTATATTTTCACGCGCTTCTCGAATATTCCCACAACATTTGTTATCTGAAACATAAATACGTACCTATCCTTATAGGTTATCACCTTATAGCCAGACTACATCCATGTCAAGTTCACCCAACATAATTAATTCATTTGCCTCCTGCCTCATAAAACTATTAAGACTCTACATAGACAACAACTAAAACGACTAACACTCGACCCACCTCCCTCTACGTAAAGATTTAATACCCGTTCGGTGTGTTAAAACTTTTCCCATCAGAATAATAAATCCTCATTACGCAGGAAACACCTCCACCCGTTAAGACCACAATACCCATGTCGCTTGAGTGTTATGGCTGCCATCAAAATAATCCCAACTAATATACAAGAATTAAGATAAACTTCGCGCCAAAAACAAAAGCAAAAAACATGAAAAAAGAAAAAATAAAAGAGATCTAAATTCGTTGGGAAAGGATACCTATTGGTGTTGGTTGAATTTTACCAAGAAGAGAGCGTGGTAAACAGAGAAGCACATTGTAAAAGTTTTCCGTCAAGCATAAAACTAATTACGTTGTACCAAAGTTCGCCTAGATGTCGTGTCCTGATGAGGCATTATGCCATTGACCGAAACACAAATTCCCTTCGGTTTTATCTCGGCTCAATCATCCGTGCAAAGCGTGTAATATTCTATTGTAATTGACGTGTCATTACGAAATTGTTGTCAACTGAACGGGGGGAGGTACGGCATCTCAATTGGTCATTGGGTCTTGAAATTGAAAGCCAACTTTACCAATGAGATATATATTTACCAGAATCAGCGCATAATATCCTGGTGGAATGATGATAATTGAACTCAGTCAAGTGTGACTGGATTTAATTAAGTGGATATTCAGCTGTGGGTATTCCAACAAAGAAAGCTACCACGTGAGTGGTTAAAGTGTGGCAAAGATGGAATCCCAGAAATTTAGGGACACGTCCTGAAAAATGAACGTTGTGTGTGGAGTTAAAATAGAGGTACTAGGACATTATATAATAGAAAGGGGACTATAGGATTCCTATAAGAGCGACAAAATTGTCGCCGTCGGCAGTTGCCACAAGTTTGCATAACATTGGATTTTACGGAAGCGATAGAAACGGACAATTATTTTTGCTCGTGTAAAGACTTTTAAAAGACTCAGACCCCTACCCGACGACCAAACAGTATTGTCGCTTATCTAAGCCATAATAAGGTAAATATATTAATTTTTATTTATCATACAATCCTGTAACAGAGCCTTGTAATGTTATATAGCCTGAAAAAATTTCAATCTTACGAAATTTTAAGTCAGGCTCCCCTTAAGGGTCGAATTCACAAAAATATTGAATTTAATCCAAAAAGGTTCATTTTTGCGTACATTTAAGCGTAGCTTGGAGATATCTATGCGGATATTGATAGTTTCTTACAAGAACGGTTGGACCACGCCCTTTTTAAAGTTAACAACCACAAATCGTCAAAAAATAGCAATAATAGCAGAAGTTTGCAATGTTGAATAGGATTGTGATTCAACGCGCCGTTTAACGGACTGTAACTTCGGCGAAGGTACCACACTATAGAAAAAAATCACTAGATGTAAAAAAAACAAAATGTTCCTTCAATGTTAGTCGGCGATCCACTTATAAACCTATTCACTTGGCATATATGACTAACTTAAGGGAGAGGGTTTTCTTTGTTTTGCGAAAAATATTGCCAACGTCTAAAATGGAGACAGGGTCTGGTTTATGGAGAACTGCTTCAAAAAAAACTGCCAACACTTATCCATTTTCCAGGCGGAAGTCCTTGCTATTAACTACTGTGAGAGAATAAATCAAAGTTCCATCACAAGAGGCAAAACTATATTCATCTTCTCGGACAAACAGCTCTCAAGACGCTTGACTCACACGTTATCAGATCAAAGCTTGTTTAAGAAACCATCCTGGCCATTCAAAAACTGGCCAGAACAACTTAGTCATCCTTCGCTGGATTCAAACCCACAATATGTCTTTGAGGGCAACGAATTAGCAGACTCGCTCGCTAAAGACAGGCCAACTTTACCACTTATAGAGTCTGAACCGTTTTCAGTAAAAGACTGTTCAAAAACTTTATAGAAAACCTCGCTAAAACTGAATCCCACGAGGTGTGGCTTAACATACCTGTACAGCATTGTTTCAAAAAATCACTCGCCCCAGAAGGTCTAATACCCTGGCCAACCTTGACAGAGCTCATTAAAAAAATCCTCTCTGGAATTTTTAGGACACCACATGCAGACTTTGTCCTGAGAGCGATAAATCCTCTCTACATCATAATCATTGAATGCCCGGCCCTCTTGCGTCTGAGGAAGCACACCCTCGGCGAAGAAATTATTTCTTAGGCTAACCTAGTCGATATGACTCCAGAGAAGAACCTTGTCTCACCGACTGCCTCTGTCCCGGAGTAAAACATGGCTCTGAGATTTCATCACGGAAGGCACAATGGGCTCCTTTTAAGAGACCGCAGTGCCAGAGTCACATCAGTAAGGCTACTTATAATAGGTAGATCCTAAGAACCTAGTGACGCCTGAGGCCGTACTGTTCTTTGCGGCACAATTGCTTTTCTTCCATAGTTGGTATAATTTTATTTTCACCACCTTTTATAAAATTGTAACTTTTGCATTGTAAGCTGAGCCGTCTGTAGCTAGATTAGGTTGATGGATGCCCTTTTGACAATAGTCACGGCTTCACTTAGACCAGCAGTTGGGTCCATTGTGTCCATTGGGAACCTTCTCAATACGTGGAACGAAAACAGAAATAGAACGCTATTAGAAGCTCAGAGTTCCGCCCTCTTGGACCCATCCGGATTTGTATACAAATCTTAGGAGGTCCTTTAGATCTACATTATTTAGATCTTCGAGCTCGTTGAAGAAGTAGCTGCCGAGGATTCTACGCCTGATGCTGTTTAGGGCTGGGCATTCGCAGAGCAGGTGACGAACAGATTCAATTTCTTCAACGTCCCTACAGCTTCTGCAGTAATCGTTATGCGGTATGCCTGGCCGCTCAGCGTGTAGACCCACAGCGCAGTGCCCCGTGAGGATTCCCGTGAGTACTCGGATGTTCCTGCGGGCTAGTCCGATCAAAAATAGTGATCTCTTTTTGTTTACCGCTGGCCATAGCTCCCTTGTGTGTCTGCACGTATCAAGTTCTGTCCAACGTAGATTGGTTCTACTCAAGGATTCAGTTTCTATCCTACGTGCTATCGAACTCAGCGCGACTCTTATGGATTTGAGGGCTAGAGATGCAGTCATTCCAGACCCAAATCTCGCAAGCTTGTCCGCTTCTTCGTTTCCCGATATATCGGTGTGACCTGGCACCCAACACACAGTAACAGTGTTGCCAAGTGATAACTCGTCCAGAATTTCCCTGCATAGTTTCACAGCCCTTGACTTTACCACGTCCGATTCCAAGGCTTTAATTGCCGCTTGGCCACAGAGTATATGGTGATGGTCTTGTTTGCGGGGCCGTATTTCTTCAGCTCGGAGGCAGCTTCGATTATGGCTGCCAGCTCCGCCTGAAAAATGCTGCAGTCGTCATTAATACGAAAAGATTTACCTAGACCCAAATCTCCACAGAAAATGCCCGCACCGGTTCCGACGTCCATCTTAGAGCCGTCGGTATATACGGCGATCTCGTCATCTCCTGTAATGGTCTTATCTTCCCATTC
Organism: Neoascia interrupta; assembly: GCA_947623515.1. Lineage (NCBI taxonomy): Eukaryota > Metazoa > Arthropoda > Insecta > Diptera > Syrphidae > Neoascia > Neoascia interrupta. The sequence goes on along the minus strand of OX392464.1, from coordinate 30,113,696 downwards.
ACCTCTTTCAGGTATTCTGGTAGCGAATCTCCTGTTGAAGGCGAATGTCATAGGTAGGTAATCTGTGACTGGGGTGTTTGTGGAGGCAGCCCACTGAGTTTCCACAGGGGCGTGTCCATAAGATCTTGAGGACCACAGTCCGGATTCCCGGATTCAGCAATTCGTCCATTACCAGGGTCCATATAAGCGGAGATAGGACACCTCCCTGCGGTGTTCCTCTGCTGACGTTTCGTCTGCTGCATACTTCGCCTAGGTAGCAGTTTATCTTTCGTGTGCTTAATATGAGCCCGATCCAGTCGCATAGACTGCTATCTAGGTGGGCGTTTCTCAAGCTGCGCAATATCGCGTCTGCCTCAATGTTATAAAACGCCCCCTCTATGTCTAGAAAGGCACCCAAAGTGTACTCCTTGTGTTCCAAGGATTTTTCTACTACTACTCTATGTAGTGCAGTGTCAACCGATCTGCTTCTCATGTACGCATGCTGTGATTTTGATAAATAGTTATCACCAATCAGCTCTCTCACATACACGTCAATAAGCCGTTCCAACGTCTTGAGCATAAATGAGGACAGGCTTATGGGTCGATAGTCCATTGCCGTAGTGAGGTTTGCCTTCCCTGCTTTGGGGATGAATATCACTCGGACTTCTCTCCAAGCTTTGGGAATGTAGCACAGCTTTAGGCAGGACTTGTAGACGTTACTCAACCATGGAATGATAGTTTCCCCTGCTTTTTGGAGCATTATTGGTCGGATGTTATCCATCCCTGGTGCTTTAAAGGGATCGAAGGAGTTGATTATAGCCCTGATCTTTTCCTCCTTCATCTTTTTCCGAGTGCCTTGCGCTACTGTAGCGTAATCCTCATAGGTATCGGTGCACCCTGGGAAGTGAGTTTCCGCCAGTAAATCCAGCGTTTCCTTGTGTGTCGAGGTCCAATCGCCCTCAGTCTTCCTGAGTGAAGATAGCGGTATGGGCGTTTTGAATAAGACTTTTCTCAGTCGGGACGCTTCAGTTGTTGTTTCGATTGATTCGCAGGAATTCTTCCATGAATTCCTCTTGGCGAATCTGATCTCCTTTTTCAGGATTCTAGCTTAGTAGCCATCTGTAGCTAATAAGATCTTCAACCTGCTTAACTGGTAGGCACAACTTTTGTTTTTTTTCCAATAATCATAAAAGTACTGGACTTTTAGGTAAGCATTTATAATTAAAGTGAAAAATCGTCAAACCAGATTTCACCGAATAGACTTCGATTTTATTTATTTTTTTTGAAATTTTTAATGGCTTAAAAATAGCATCAAAAAGGACTTTTTTTTAATCACTTTGTTCAGTTTTGACCCCGCCTGATGCACAATAGTATGACTATAAAAAAAAAACAAAGTGTATTTTAATACAAATATCTGTAAAATAAGCTTATAAAAATATATATATTTCAGCGCAATACCAATAAGAAAAATTTTAATACTAAAGGGTAGGTAATCCATATGCATACAAGCGTGAACACATGGCTTAAATCAAAACAAGCAAAATACCTGTCCAACCACAGGATATAGGGTGAAAATAACCCCACTTAAACGTGTAGCATTGTACACGTTTTTGCCCACCCGTGTGTCAAAACCAGATCATCACGAAAGCCCAACCACTCGCCGAAATAACAAATCAATTTCGCGGTTTGTGTTTTATAACTGTGAAGAGCGTGACACTATTCAAGTCCTGCGGAAAATGTAATAAAATGTCGAATACATTGTCAGAGCCCTATTTTCTATTGGATTCCTATTTTCTAAAGCGTGACAAAACTACGTCGCCACTGCCATTTGCAAAGCATCATTTGAATGCTCTTCACAGAGCTCAATTTATTTTCATTTGATGGAAACATTTGGTGCTCTTCCCACAAAGGACGAGGAGGACCGTAAACGGATGTTGTTCACACAGCATTGCAAAATGTTCAATTTAATTTGCTCGATTGAAAAGTGCTTCGGGTTTTGGTCGGTCAACAGCCCAGAGGGAGTATACCTATACAAGCAGATCCATCGGCATTTGTAATTGACGTCTATTGATTTTTATCGAGCCTCAGACGGCGTAGAGTGGAAAAGAGCGGTGAGCGGATTTTGCCCCACCGCATACCTTTGGGAACTGAAAGAAACAAGAACGTGAGTAATTTAATTTTGTCGTTGTCCTTGCGCTAGGTGAAGGCTCTTTGTATCTGAACTTCGACACAGTGCGGGAAAGTTCCCAAGGACTTGTTTATTTATTTGAAGACAGTTTTGTTTACCTCAGAGCATGTGGTCTTTGCTACCAAGCAATGTGAATGGGTTTTAATGTATGTGTTGTGTATGTAGGTATATCTGAGTAATGGTTTGTAAATAAAATACCTGAGTCGGGGGAAATCTAATTAAATAGTCAGCTTATGGCGATGGGATATAGAAACTCATCACCATCATCTACAAAAAAAAAAACAACTGGATGGTTACCTCTTTCCATATTACACAAAATGTGCATCCTTTTTCAAATGCGAATTGGGCATTATATCAAGAAAGGAAGTATTCACTTACCATTTTATACTGTATATCCTACACAATTTACAAAACGGCTGAGACTTTCCTTCCCCTTTTTCCTGCTTTGATGGTAAATCTAAATGGAATGCTAACCACTTGCGATTTTCCGGCAAGGAAAAAAAGTTTTATTCTGCTAATTTAACGAATACACACAACATCAGCAAACAAAAATGTAATCTCCTTGAAAGTATATTATACCCGAACGAAGTGCAGTAGTATGCTTACAACATCGATTCCACTCGTTCGATAATGAGCTTTTCAAAACATCCCATGTTGATTTACCCACCCGAGACAGAGAGAATAATTGAACAAAATGGAATCCAAATCAATGCCAGATCTATCCTTTTTGCAGGATGAGCGAACGGGTATAATCAACTGTTTGTACAAGAAAGAAATTCAAACTGAAAAGAAATAAAAATGTTTTATATGAAACTTTTCCTTTCCTTAATACCCTGAAGCATCCACATAGTGGGGTATAGAATTTGTCGCTACAACTCAAAAGGAATGTCACATAGATAAAAATAATTAATGAAAGAGGGAAAAATTGTGTCATAGAAAAAGATTGCTTCTACTCGGGAAATAGGACATAAGCCCGTCAAAAATGCATAATGTTAAGTTTAACTTGACCCATTCCGGAAAAAGAAACAGCTTTACGAAGTAAACAAAATGTGTGTTAATACACTCTACACGGAGAACTAGCGACATTTTTATACCCCATACCAAAGGGTAGGATGTATATATTAAGTTTGTCACATAGTTTGTAGCACGGTGAAATAATAATGGTAGACCACCAAGACCTTAAGGGCATTATGATCGAGACCGAATTCTGAATCGAATAAGCCATGTCCGTCGGTCCGTCCATCTGTCTGTATGCCACATGTTTTTAAGCCTTAAATTTAAAGCTAGGGAATTGAAATTTGGTACATAGGCTCATTGTTATCCGAAACACTACAAGTGTGAAAATTTTTCGTACATCTACCTCCAGAGCTTTCAAAGCTGTAAGACGTCTTAAAAACCTGAAATTAGGTATTTTTTTTATATCCTGTTTATTGCAAGATACAAAAAATAAAACTTTAATCGCTTAAACTCCCCTAGTGGGCGTGGCATCGATTTAAAGGTTAATTTTTCAAATGCATTTTATTCAATATTTTTGATCCAATCGAAAAAATTTCACACATAGTTCTACATATAGTTCGTAACCACAAAGTTCTAGATTCTAGATTTCGTTACCACAAAGTTATCACAAAGTTTTAAGCCACGCCCCCTTTTTGGGGGTCGATTTTTCGAAAATATTGAGTTTGAACCAAAAAATTGCATTTCTACGTACATTTAAGCGTTACTTGGAAATATCTGCGTTATAAATAATAGTTTGTAATTAGGGGCTGTTGTACCACGCCCTTTTTAAAAGTAGGCGCTTGTTATAAAACGTCAAAAAAGAACAATAACATAAGTATTTTACAATGTGGGATAGGATGGGGTATTCAACGGATCGTTTTACGGACTCTAACTACTGCGTACACACTGTAGCACTTACTCACTGGTTTCATTATTATTAATCAAAACAGAATTTGACTTTTTTGGATTTTTTTGTTCGGCTTTTAACAGAGGTGAGGTTCTGGCAAACCTAGCCGGACGCTTAAGAGGTTACCCCAGAGTTGTCAAAACTTAAAAAAACAAGTGGGAAAGTGCAACAGTGCGTATGCAAAATCTTTAGTCCATCTACGACGGATTGCAAAGTTCCCGACCATACCAAAAAAAAAAAACTGCCACGCCTCCAAAAAGTGGGCGGGATATAAAAATATAGCTATTGAGTTCCTTACATTACAGAACCTGAGTTCTTTATACTAAGAGGTTGAGCGCATTTCGCCCTAAAACTTTGCCTTTTAAGCTAAAAAAAAACTAAAAAAAGTTTTTTTAAATTCACGTCCACAAAAGTGGTCGGAAGCACATACTACATATACATGAAAGTTAGAAAATGCTAATATCTACAACTTTTTTCATAGAATTTTTAGTCAAACTTCATATATATTTATTGAAAAACAGTAATTCTAAGCAAAAATCGCTTAAAAAAGTGGGCGTGTTCAATGGGAAGGCCAAACTTTTTCTGCTGCTTCAAGGATAATAAAAAGTGAATATTACATAACAAAAATGAGTGCACTAGCGTCATTGTAACATAGCTAAAATTTGAAAAAAGTATTTTTTTAAATTAGAGATGGTCGCACGTACGGGCCTGTAGTGGGCGTGTCTGTGGGCGGATTCAGCTTATTTCAAATCTGATCTGAACAGGACTTCCAGCCAAGTCACCAACCTACAGCACTACAATCATCAGCACTACAGCACTCTAGCTTAAAGCGGAAGAGTTGTTTACATACGGACTGACGGACATGGGTTAATCGATTTTCCTGTGAGTCCCATTTATATCTCTATAAGATCTTAGGGCTCTACGGTGCAACCCATATAGATAAAGAGTGAACAATTGTAAAAAAAAAATGTTAGTAAGCGCAGCAGTGCGTATGTTATAACTTCGGTTCTGTAACGGACCGCAGTATTCCATATACCTGTTCTCCTTTCCATTCCTATTCTCCTTCCACTCTTTTTCTCCATTCCTATTCGCCTTTCCAGACCTTTTCTCCTTTCCATTCCTATTCGCCTTTCCAGGCCTTTTCTCCTTTCCATTCCTATTCTCCTTTCCATTCCTATTCTCCTTTCCATTCCTATTCCCCTTTCCATTCCTATTCTCTTTTCCATTCTTACCCTTCTTTCCATTCCTATCTTCTTTCCCTACGTACATATTCTTGTTTTCCAAGCCCGCCCCGTTCAATCATATAGGTTTTTCTTGAATTCTGTCTCTTGATGTGGGCGTGGCCCATATGAACCATGAAGCATAATGGCTAATGTTGGCAATAAGTTAAATGTCGATGTCTTGCGATGGCCTGAGGTAAAAGAATTTAAACTTTTGTAACAACAATTTACTTTGTTGGACTAATAAGTCGATTGCTTATACATCATACAATCGTCCAACGCTTTGTTCAGGAGCCGAAGACCGAGTCCTGCCGCACACCAAACACGACTATCATAAAACCCATTGTTTCAGTTTCTAAAACAGGACCTACAGTACCTTTATTTCATGTATGCACATCCTTTCAAATAGTTGGAAGGATGTGCACCTGGGTTCGGCCTTAAATTAGGCACAAAGTGAAACAGTCTAAGTTTACTTATCTTGTGTAGCATTGTGTGATTTATATCATTAGACCCATTCGTTTCCATACATTTGCCTTTAATCATCCAAAAAAAAAACATTTTTATTCAAATAAAATGAAAGCCCAAACTTACGAGAGCAATTGATTGATAGACACGGTAAATAATACAATTACATGGGTTTCGTTGTGATAAATGAAGGACCTTCTTAATGAATGGATGGTGTTGTGTGTATCCAGGGAATCGATATATAAATGGAAATGATGGATAGATAAAAAACGTAATTGTGAAGGATGCGTGATAGATGAACGAAATTGGAAAGTGTGAAATGAAATTTTAAGTTAACGCAATAAATTTATCTCGGTAGAAACTTTCTTGCATTTTCTTTTAACCATCCTCACCCTAAGGATTTAAAGTTTTGAGAAGTTTTATTTTCAACTTGGCTGAGGTGAAAGAAAAAATACAAACTTCTTGATTTCAAGTATAGTTTATTTTGTATTTATTTTTTCATGTTGCAGGGTTCCTTACCTAGGTACATGTATGTGAAATTAAATGTTTAGATGTGCTTGGTTGCTGTTTAAGATTTTTGTACTCAAAACTCAAATCAAGTGTCTGGCACCCGTCTTTGTACAAAAAAGCATAACAAATATACAGCTCATAACACATACAGTAGTCAAATATAAAAGCTATTTCGCCTTACGGCCGTCATATGAAGCATTATGCTTATAACCAGGTTTTAGTACCCACCCCACACTCGCAATGTCTCGAATAAATCACTCCACGGCCCAATGGACTTTATATGCTGCAGTCAAATTTTTATACCTTGCACATGGTCCATAAAAAGAAACGTTTTTTTTTATGTAGTACAAGAGACAAAGGCGTTTAAAAATTCAAGTGAATTATGAGTGGTAGGCATGAGCTCGTCCTCGTACCCACAGCGCATAACACTCTGAATTGGACATATGTACCTTATATGCGTGGCCATGAAAACACTTTATTTTCGTCCTTTCCCGCACGGAAAAAAAATTACGAGCCTAGCTGGATTTTGAATTCTAAAGGGTGTAGATACTTAGACCTCGCACAATGCATTAGGTACACATTTCATTAAGCCACACATAAAACCAATCAAATTGCATATAGAGTTCACCGGACAAGGATAATACCTTTTTAATTAAATTACTGTCAATATCGGACCCAATTAAACGCCGCTGTTGGTTAAAAGCATCATATAGCCTAGAAGCACTGACAATTTGCATAGGGATTAGCTGGCTTATATTAAATTCTTCTCCAAGCCAATGAATTTTTATGTAGCCAAACTCAATTTTCGCCTAACATGGCCACAAAGGAGAGTGAAAAAAGTAAACATCGCATGCACACAATCATAAAGGACACGAAACGAATCTAGTGTAGGGTAAACACAAATTTTCATTTGCACTCACAAGGGAGGGAATGCCTAGGGATGTGCCTCTAAAGTTGAAACCCCTCAAAAGCAAACATTTTGTCATATGGAAAACATTTTAATTTTGAATCCTGTTGAAAGTAGAGTCAGGCATCAAGCATATAGGGTGACCACAAAAAGAATGGAAATTGAAAACTTGGGTGGTTTATGTTTTGAGAATTTGTTTTTTCCTAAGCCGCAAAAACGTTTTAATCGTAAGCCCATTATTTCGCATAGGTAGGTCCTTGTTTGCAGCACTTAATTATAGCGTTTAACGCTGCAGCCCGACATAGTCATAAGGAAAAAATCGAGCGCTTTTTCTTAGCCGGGTCAAAGCATTAAACAGAGTAAAAAATTTGTTAAAATCTAAAAAAAGGCAGCTTTCCTTTTCCTTTCTCCTTAAATATGCAAATGTAGGCTGGCACTAAATAATCTGGTGGTCTGGCTTTACACACTGCGGGTCAGTAGGATGAGGCCACAATTTTCGTGACCGATTTTGGCGATGCATGTCTATTGGGTAAGTTTTACTTTTTTTTAACTTTAAGTCCAGTAAAGTGCCCTAAAATCAAATAATGAATAACCGAAAAGGGTCTTAAAATGTCACATGGGAAATCTTAAAACCAGAAAAAATCAATAAAATATTTACATTTTCTGGTACCCAAAAACGGTAAGGAATCGCATCATATATTTTTCTTTGGTAAAGTAACTAAAACAGTTCCATTTTTTACACCCGACCGAAGGTATATTAATTTGAAGGCATAAATTGTAACACAGTGAAAATATCACCGCAGACCAACAGGGGAAGACTCTAGGACCGAGAGGTGAATTAATTAAGCCATGTCCGTCTGGCCGTTCGTCCTCCTGTGTATCTAAAGGCTTTAGGTCTTCTTAATCAAGCTAGAAAGCTGAAACTTGGTGCACGGCTCGGGTTTTCTGCTAACAAAATGTGAAAACTGGTTAAATCCGCCAAAAGCCACGCCACTGGCTTCAATGTGAGACATGACCTCTATTTCACATTTTCTTTTAAAATGACAATTGGTCAATGAAGACAAGGCGTTGGAACTCATATTTTGGTGCAGAGAAATATTGAATTTTGCGTGTATTGAGGCAAAAATTGGACCGCCGACATCATTGCCCATGCTCACTTTCAACATGTTAGACCTTTACAAACCAGATTTTACGGGAAATTAACTCGAAATAAAACCAGTGAGTAAGTGCTACAGTGTGTACGCAGAAGGTACAATCCGTAAAACGGACCGTTGAATACCGCATCCTATCCCACATTTTAAAATGCTGATGGCATAGTTATTTTTTGACGTTTTGTAAGTAATGCAAACTTCGAAAAGGGGCGTGGTCCTACCGCCCCTAATTACAAACTATTAATTATAAGATATTTCCACAGATATTTCCAAGTTACACTTAAAGGTACATAAAAATGCAATTTTTTGGTTCAAATTCGATATTTTTAAAAAATCGACCCCTTAAAGGGGGCGTGGCTAAAAACTTAATATATATGAAATCTGGACTGAAGTATTGTTTACCCAACCTGCTACTTTTTTGTTTCATGCTTTCCTAAATTAGGCTCAAGGCCAGTCGAAATTAAGTTTTTCTGGACAATTTTAGGTTTTTCTTCAATTCTGCCTCCAAATGTGGGAGGGGTGGGCCCCTCTTGTCTTGTAAGAACAAAATGTGGAACTAAGCGTTTTAATATATTATAACTAAGAATATTTTACAAAATTTTTTTTCAATTTCGAGCAAAAATATTGAGTAAACTGCATTTGAATTAAAATAGATGCCACGCCCACTAGAGGAGGTTTGAATTAAATTTGTCTTTTTTGTGTCTCACATTCATTAGGAGATGCTAAATGTCAAATTTCAGTCTTTTAGATGAAAATTACATCGTCTTACAGTTTTGAAAACTCTGGAGGTAGTTGCACACTTAGACCGATTGTGGGCGTGTCTTTGGGCGGATTTCAAAAATTTTTACACTTGTACTGCTTCGCATGACGCGGACCTTACGTACGAAGTTTCAGCACCCTAGCTCAAAGTTTAAGGCCTAAAACATGTGACATACAGACGGAAGGACGGACGGACATGGCTCATTCGATTCAGAATTCGGTCTCGGTCATATGCCCTTAAGGTCTTGGGGGTCTACCATTATTATTTCACCGTGTTACAAACTATGTGACAAACTTAATATACCTCCTATCCTATGGGATGGGGTATAAAAAAATATTTTACAAATGTTGGTGAAGCAGGTTACTTCCTCATCCTGAATAGTAACCAGGGTGTGGTGAAAGTGTATTCCCACATTCTGTTTTGCAAGCCTTTGTGGAGTGGGTGGTTAACCCATTCATAGAGGGCGCTGTTGTGGTTTGCTCCAGTAAGAAGCAATCCTTATGTTGATGAGATTCAGAAGATGGCTTTGGTGTTTGATTGGTTTATGTGTAAATGAATGAGTTATGCTAAATTTTTGCTTATGCTTGCGTTTTTAAGGAGACGATAGAAATTCTATGGTGTTTTGCTTCTTATTTTATATTTACAGATGCGCCCACTACAATCGATGACTCCACCGTTGACATCGGAATATTTGATTTTCAATATGGTTTGTCTTCTTCTTTTGGAACTTCCTTCCACAAATAAATCAAGATACATATGTATTTCTATTTGCTAAGTTTGTGCCATACAAAATTTTGAGCTCCGCCTCAGAAATAATTTTTGTTTTTAAAATTTCTTTTCATGGTTTTAAAGAAGCAAAAAATAACTCTTTTTAATTAACATTTCACGCCCCTTTTCGGGTGCGTGGCCAGTGAAAATAATTGATATACAGTATATAAATTAAGGCCAAAAAATTTTTAGATTTGTCGGGTCGGGGCGTTACAGACGAACTCTTTAGTAACACTTACTAACACTTACTCTCTAGTTCTGATAAAATTTGATGTCTTGCTGGCATTGTCGTGCTAAAATATCTGAAAAAGAAGTTCAAAAATGAATTTCATCCTGGGAAACTACCTAACGTTGCGGCAAAAGTTTTGAAAATCATCTCGATTGTTCCATGCAACGCAATTTGGACTCGAAAATGGTGGTCTCATCCGTGTATTATTGCTTTTTGCATTCCTCCGTAATAACAGCAAAATCTAGACGAATTACTATATATTCAACTCGCTTCCCAAGACCACCCATTTATTTACGTTTTATATAAAGCCTTCAAAGCTTTTGTCTTTAAATTTCTATATCGGTGAAAAATCGTGAGAAGATGTTAACTTTTTTCTGATTCTTTCAAAATTTTTTTTTAATAAAGTTTCCGTGTCAGTGAAGACTTGTGAGAAGACGCAACAATAATTTACCTTACGCGATCAGCTGATATTAAATCGCTAAAACGAAATTGAGTGGAAAAGACGAATTTACAAATTTACTCACAAACATAATGTCAGAGTATGTGTAAATTCGTAAATTCTAGCTTGTGGGCAAAGCTTTTGGATGTAAGAAGTTCTAGTTATTGCGACATTTGCTTACAATTTTTTGCTTACAATTGTTATTAGTAATGTCTAATTTCCTCCATATAAAGCTTTAAGCTCCGCCCACTTTTAAAGGGCGTTTTTTGGAAAAAACAGTTTTTTTATGAAATAGTTTTCGCGTAGTTTCGCATGATATTAACGAAATTACAAATAATTGATTTTAATTTTTTGCCCATACCTACTTTTGTGGGCGTGGCCTATACAAATAATATATGAATTCGGCCCAAAAAAATTTAAGATTTGGTGTTACACGTTATTATAGGGTCTGGTATAGAGAAGTTTGTCACAGACGAACTCTTGCACTTACTCACTTCCTGCTTCCTCGAATTATTTCCGCGTTCACGATATTCGTTTATGCATGAATCTTAAAAAGGAGTAGTAGAAAAGCTTCGAAGTAGTTTTCTGTCAAAAAAGTTAACCTTCTTTATTATATCTCTCCTTATTTTTGCGGTCAGTCAGCTCGTGGTGCGTATCAGCATTTTCCATTTTTGAGAACGGACAAAATAGAATAATACAATGGACCCAACTTGTCCTATTATCGTCCTATAGGATCATAGTCCTATTATTGTCCTATTATTTTTCTACTTCCTTATTTTTAGAAGCAATTTTTCTCAAGCGATTTATATTTTAATTCATAATTTTGGAAGAAGAGCGTCTCGACTCTCAGAAAAAAAATATAGGTCGGATATGATAAGACTGCGCATGTGTGCACTGATATTGCTAAGATTGCTGACTGATGATTTATTTCATAAATAAATAAATATCAAAAAAAAACTTTTCACAGAGAAAGGCTATCGGAAAAAAAATTAACAAGTGTGTTGGCAACGGATATGACAAGACAAGGCTGCATTATTAAACCAAATTGTTGAGTAATATATCAAGGTGAGGTAATAAGCTCTTTAACTCTTGAGGCTCAAGTTGTATTTTAAAGTGATCTCTTTCTTATAGTTACTTTCTGTTTCCAAGAGGGGAAAACTTACCATGCGTACAGATTTTTGATATTAAAATTTATCTCAGAATTAGACTGGTACCGGCACATAGCCATGTAACAATTTAGTTTCTTTCCTGAGGCGCTGCTGTGGAATAGAAATCATAAAAAACTCCAGTATGCATCCTATATGCATCTGCTATTTGCCCCATCGGTCATTATAGATCAAATGCTTACGACTCCGAACATTATGTTTTTGAATTAGTTGTCATGAATTAGTTTTGATTTTCATGAATGAATGAAAAATACACTCATAAAGGCAATTTTCTTAAGGAAATGATTACACGATATGAAACCCATCAAAGTAACCAAAAAAGTAAAGTAAGTAAGTAAGCAGGTAACCAAAAAATCGTTTAAAAATTAAATAATAGATAAAGGTACAAAACGAACCAAGTTTTCAAATTTTGCTTCACCCTGTGCGGATAGTGTCAGTCGACTAAGCTATACACATAGCCGCGAACCCCTATACTCCGAGAAGAAGTTCCCACATCAGTTTGTCGTATCCCCAATCCTGGCAGGCATTCATCCCACTCTCGAGTGCTGTTGAAGTGGCCTTTTGAAGATGGATTTATCTCGCCTCAGTATTTAAATAAGCATTTGCCTGTGGTCCTTTGTGTCCTCGTCGTTTTCGTCATCCTCGTCGACAGCGTTGTTCCATCATACCCCACTTCAGTGCAGAGACTCAAATAGCCTTTTGATTTCATTTTCATGTCAACTATTTGAGTTTACCAAAATTGAAAATGCCATCCGAAATTGACTTTAAAGGACATTTTAAGTGTACCCACTATAGGATGAAAGTAACGACCCCAAAGGCCAACAGTTTATTGGCTAATAATTATGTTAAGCAATTAATTTGCTACACTGTTAGAAGCAGAGAAACGTGTTATTAATTTTCGATTGTCATCCCGTTTATCGGAAATCCTTGCCAAAGAAAATCATACGCTTCGGCGTATCTTTGTGTTTTATACTCAATTTAAGGGGAAAAAATCGACCCTAATTAACCCCACCGGATAAGGGAAACAAAACTTTGTTTTGCAGAAAAAAATTTTTATGAAAAGCCTTTAAGGCGTGAAAGTTTTATCATTAAAATCGCTAGAAAAACGGGTGCCTCATTGTATAAAGATACATTTATTCTGATTGCTTTATCGAAGACCCAGTGTTTGCGCAAATAATTTGGAAAGGATTAGGGGCAGCTGTATTTTTTTTACAAGGAAATGACCTAGGGGCAGGACCTATTCAACTTTTTGAACAAGTGCGAGTACTAAATGCCTTGATGTGCTTTCTTATTGCATTACTTTTCTAATTTTCCCTTGAATTCTTAATCCTTGTTCTTTGAGTTAGGAAAAGATATACGTTTAAAAAAAAAAATATCTGTTAAGGAAAGAAAACTAGCTGCGAAGCCTTCGAAAAAGGGCTAACAAACGTCGCAAGCGAAATTGGCTAATAAGATAATGCAGATAAGGCAAGTTGTAAGATGAATTTTTATACCCAGCAATGTTTGTTAATTTTCCTTATTACACAGGAATGGAGTATATAAGGTTTAATACAGGCGAAAATGTAAAATAAAGAGAAACAGTAACGATAGACCCCCAATACCTTAAGGGCATACGATCGAGACCGAATTCTGAGTTTAGTTAGCCATGTCCGTCCGTGTGTTACCTATTTTTAGGCCTTAAATTTTGAGCTAGAATGCTGAATTTTTATACGTAGACTTCCTGTTATTCGAAGCAATACAAATGTTAAAATCCGCGCACAGACATGCCGACTACAGGCCCGTATGTGCGACCATCTCCAATTTAAAAAAAATATATTTTTCACATTTTAGCTATGTTAAAATAGAAGCACTATTATAGTAGCACACTGATTTTTAGAATATGACACTGCTTTGTAATTGTCTTTGAGGCAGCAGGAAAAGTTTGGCGTTTACATTGACCACGACCACTTTTTAAGGATAAAACATAATATATTTTAAAAGTCGTAGATATAAGCATTTTCTTATAATATGTCTCCGCCCACTTTTTGGAGGCATGGCAGTTTTCTTTTTGGTAGAATACGCACTGTTGCACTTTCCCACTTGTCCTTAATCCTTCCACCCATAGGCAATCAATAAAAACATATTAAAAATAAAATCTGGCTCACTTGCAGCTGTTCGAATTGTCCCTTATCTTTTTTATGCTGCACACTTCGGTTACATACTAACTTACCACAGAACTATACTGAAAAAGTTACCTGAAAAGAAAAAAATAGAAATTAATTAATCACCAACTTTTAACAATTAAGTACATAAATAAAATTTTATATTAACAATATAAACATCGCTTAAGTTTTGAGCTTAAGTGTGGACAGAATATGTTGTTTGTTCATGCAATTTTTTAAACGCTGCAAAATAGCAGGGATAATAACTTTCTCTAACAGATATACTCGAGTCCTGCAGGTTAATTGATTAAGACTTGTCCGTTCATCTATCGTCTTTTTGTATGTGTAAGGCTTTAAGGGCTCTTAAATCGAGCAATAGTGTGAAGCTTGTTATGTCGGTATCGACCCTGGCAGGTCACCAAGTTAGGTCATTTTAAAGTTTGATTTTTATTAAAATTTTCTCTAAATCGAAAGAAAAAGTAAGGGCGGCTCTAACTTGGGTAATTCTTCTGTGCCGTAAATTAATATATAAATCTAAATAAGGATACCTACTGTAAAGTAAACTTGGTCAAATTGCAATTCGTAATGTTTTTTATTTCTAGGATAGGATTTCTTATTTTAATACTAGGATGAACGGAGGGTTAAACTCCAAAATCTTTCAACCAATATCACCACTATAGCAGGTATATAGTAACGAAGTAGCCGATACTAGTTATGCCCAATTTCCACGTGCTAAAAAACCATCCATTTATGAGAGACACTATATGAAAACGGCTCTAAAAGTAAATTGTGGTTCTCTCATAGTTCTTCTTGACTACAACTGAGTTAACTTAACAAGTATAGTTTACGCTTCCGTAGTCTTTATCCCGTTCAGTAAGCTGCTGTCCAATGAATGCACGTACATCGCTAGGTCGAAGGGTCTTGTTCTTTGTAGTCGTCGCTCGTTGTTTGTCTCGTTAAGAGTATATGGATCATTTAATTGTTGTAATAAACATGAAGACGAGCACTTAACTTTCAAGCAAAGTTTGTTACTTCTTCACTGACAGCAGCTCTTCCTAAATCTCTGTGAATATCACTATTGCTAACATACCAGGGAGCATTCATTCAAGCTCCAAGTGTCTTGTTTTGGAAAGTCTGCAACATGGACATGCTGCTCGGCTTGGTACAATCCCAAAGTTGTATTCCGTATGTCCAGGAGGGCTTTAATACCTTCCTGTGCAAGAGCAGTTTGTTGTATATGCTTACTTTTGAATATTTTCCTTTAGGCCAATACATTTCTTTGAGTGTTATTTCGAGCTCGTCACGCTTCTGGTTTCCACCTAAGTTTAAAGTCTATTCCTAGTCATTCGTAGATATTTTGCTTCGTTTGCATAGGGAATTCGTACAGAGTTTATAAACAGAGGTAAACCGTTGACCTTCCTGTACGTAAAATTGTCGTGCGTTGACTTGTTCTCGTCAAGAACGATTCGCCAAATCTTCGACCAGACAAAAATTTTGTCCAAACCTCGTTGGAGGTTTCTTGTTGATGACTCAACTGATTCACCTGTTGCCAGGATGACCGTGTCGTCGGCGAACGTGACCATAACTGTCTCGTCATCTAGGGGTTTGTCTCTTGTGTAGAGCAGGAACAGGGTCGGACCGAGGACGCTTCACTGAGGTACGCCATCTCGAATTTGCTTGAAACTCGAATATTCAGTACCACACCTAGGTTAGGTTAGGTTGGGTGGCTGTCCCCGCTGGGCAGGGAGACACTTAGACCAAAGGAGGTTCATTGTGATACCACTAGTAGGGCAGGAGTAACGAGCCAGGTCCTCGGACCTAAATGATCACTACCCGTTTGGGTGGTAGGGGTCTGGGCAACCCGTGAAGGTGTAAACCTGTACCGAAGGTCACCAATCAAAGTTTGATTAGTTGAGTCATACCCAAGGGTTATGAAGGATGGGGGTAACCGTTTCGGTGTGAACCGCTGTCAGCAGGGTTGAGAGGGGGCCAGTGGGAGACTTCCTAAAGGAAGGGTGGTCTCGTAACTGTTGGCCTCCAGATGGTAATTCGCCTTGTTGATTAGTTTAGGGGGAGGGGAGGGGGAGTGGGTTGCTTGAGGCCGAAGGGGAGGTGGGGGGGTCAGCGAGGAATAGTTCCTATATGAGAGGAAGCCCGGCAGGGGTATCACACTTAACACGAAAGAGTCTGCTTTCAAGATAGTTTTTCAATTTTTTTTTTTTTTTATAATAATAATATATAAGGGATTGGATACCCTTTTTAATGTTACACATCTCACGAGCGGAAAGGATTAGAAGAAGAGGAAAAGGAGGAGAGGTACCGGTGCACTCTTGTTTTGAAGAGTTGCAAGTTGTATTGCGCAGGAAAGATTGACCGTGGGAGAACATTCCACTTTCGCGTTGTACGGCTTATGAAAGAACCTCTAAACTTTACTGTACGTCCGAAGGTGGGCTCGAGGGTAAACTGATGTGCATTCGATCTTTGGCGAGTATTACGGTGGAACGTCTTTAGGGGCGAAATGCAATTGGCTATTTCGATGCAACATTGTTTGTGAAAAAAGCGATAAAACAGTGATAGACAAGAAACATTACGTCGATGTTCTAATGAGTCAAAAGACTTCGCAATGTTTTTGTCTCCAACAAGTTTTAACGCGCGTTTTTGTATCCTATCTAGCAAGTGCAGTACTGTTTTTGGAGCACCAGCCCAGACATGGGAATTATATTCCAACTTGGGGCGAATATATGCCTTATATAAAATAGCCAATTCAGAGGGGGTGAAATACTTCTTACATCTTTTAAGGAAACCTACGCATTTCGCAGCGTTCTTGGCGACGTCGAATATGTGGTCATTCCAACAAAGGTTGTTATTGACACACATACCGAGAATGGGAAGCGTTTCGGTTTCGTCGGTGCAAGTGCCATTCAATATTCTATACATAACTTCTGGCAAGGTTTGCTGCAGCTTATACTTCAAGCCTTCGCGTCATACCTTGCCAAAGGCTTGCGATACGTCGAGGAGAGCACCTGAACGCATCTTCTTCCCTTCTAAGGCTTTTCGAAATCGAATTGCTTTTGCAAGTTCGTTCTCGTCCGTAAAGTATTCGCTTGCTGTTCGGTTCAGTGTTACACACTCTTTCGTAACCTCACAGTCTTTCGTTACGTGAGCATTTTTAATATCCTTGTTTTCTTTTTGCAGTGAGTCAACTTCCATTTTAAGATCGTGGAAGAGTCGCTCCATTTCAGTAAGCTTAGCTTGGAGTTAATTTCTGCTTTTCCCGGATATGTTCAATCTAGGTGGTGGTGACCGATTTGAGACTATATGAGACTTTTATAAATCTGCTTTATTAGAGAGACTTCTGTAATCCATTAAATAGAGAAACCATACTCAAAGCTTCTAATTTTCAGCGAAAACCGAATGCGGATGATGTGGTCAACCTGAAATTCAATTTCGAATTGTAAGACTGAGGAAAACAATTCATAAGTAAAGTGACCCCAGGATCCTTGCTCTTATCAAACAAACACACACACATGCTTGGAATTTAATTGCTTTTCTATTGAGTTGGTTGACAATTCATTCAAAAGTCGTCGCCAGTAGTTTATTTAATACTCAATCTGTCTTATCCATTATAAACCCTCATCCCATGCAAACCAACCAAACACGTGCCAACCAACTTGGTCCCATTTCATCGGGAAATTAAAGGGATTTAATACCCAAATCACTTAAAACAAAACCTAAAACTTAGTCCCTGAAAAAAGGCACAAGAACTCCCTTTTAATGGAATCCGTTGCAGACGTATTTATAGACCTTTAAAATTAATTATTGTTTTAGTACATCACCAAAACGTATGTTTTAAACTCTCGTAGGCGGCAAAATCACTTTTGCGAATTCCCTAAAGGACCAACAAAGAAAATTCGTCGTTTATGACTTGACGTCAATCCTTTCCGTATATACACAGTGAAACCCATTGTGATGTCTAACAGTCGGACCAACGTGCGGTAATTAAATTTACAGCCAAATAAACATGTTAGCTTAATTACATGGTGAGTCGTACTCGTGGGTCGATGCCGACTGAAGGCGCTCTGGGCCGTAAAGGGCAGAGTGTACGCTTTTAAAGCAACATTTGAGCCTTATTTTCTTTGTGATGCAATTGGGATGCATATAATAAATCATAGAGACCAATCCGCTTATGGTCAAGTGGATAAAAGAAATCAGTTCAAGGCTCTTCTTCTTCTCTTCGGAAGGCATTCTATAATTTCCGCACCAATAATTTTTTTTTTCAGTTGAAGAACTGTTGAATCCTGCCATCGTCACCTGAAAAAAAAAGACTTGTTCTTTTTCACGGTCCCCACCTCCGCGAGGGTTTGACAAGCCCTCCGAGAGTATTAGTTGTCTTGAAAAACTTCTCAAAGTGCCGTTCGAATTCGGCAAAAAATTGTAGGTCCCCTTGTATGTAAAGAAATTAACACACCAGCATACGTTGTTGAGAAGTTGGCCCTGGTTCACCTCTGGTAGGATATAAAAATATAACTGTTGAATGCTTTATACTAGGCGGTTGCATACATTTCGGCCTCCTAAGTGGTTGCATACAAACTCCGCCTTTTTAACTATAAAAATCACTTTTTTTTTAATGCCACACCCACAAAAGTGGGCAAAGGCATACACAGAAAATGCTAATATCTGCCATATAATTTTTAGTCAAATTTTATATATATTTATTGAAAAACAGTCATTTTAAACTAAAATCCCTTAAAAAAGTGGGCGTGGTCAATGAAAAGGCCAACTTTTTTAGCTACTTTAAAGACAATTACAAGGCAGTATAACATATCCAAAATGAAGGAGCTAGCTTTATTATAACATAGCTAAAATTTGGAAAAAGTATTTTTTTTAAATAAGAGATAATTTTCAAACTTGATCTGGTCCAATGGACTTCCAGCCCACTTCCCAATCTTCAGCTCTCTACCTTAAAATTTAAGGCCTAAAAGTTTTTTACATTCGGACGGACGGACATGGCTTAATCGATTCTCCTATCGGTCCCATTGATATCTCTAAAAGGTCTTGGGGGTCTACGGTGATCATTTCACTGCGTTAAAAACTATACACCAAACTGAATTTACCCTGTGTCGGGTTACTTTCGTTGATATTCTCTACGTTGTCGCCAAAATATCCACCTAAAATAGTCAAAAAAAAGGAAACGAAAACGTCAGAAAATAACAATGAGAGTTAGAAGACCCCAATCAACGATTCGGTGAAATAATAATGGTAGACCCCCAAGACCATAGGGGGCATATGATCGAAACCGAATTCTGAATGAAATAAGCCATGTCCGTCCGTCCGTCCGTCTGCCTGTAGGTCACACGTTTTGGAGCCTTAAATTTTAAGCTAGGAAGCTGAAATTCGGTGCATAAGTTTACTATTTTCCGAACCAGTACAAGTATGAACAAATTTTAAATCCGCCCACAGACACGCCCACAATCGGTGTGATTGTGGAACTACCTCCAGAGCTTTCAAAGCTGTAAGGCGTGCTTAAAGACTGAAATTTGGTATTTATTATCTCCTATTTATTGTAAGATACACAAAACAAGAATTAAATCACTGAACCTTCCCTAGTGGCATAGCATCGCTTTAAATAGTAATTTTTCAAATGCATTTAATTCAATATTTTTGTTCTAAATTGAAAATTTTTTATTCAACATATTATGTAGAAAACACTTAGTTCTACAGTTTTTTACAAGACTTTGAGCCACGCGCACATTTAAAGGTAAAATTAAAGAAAAACCTAAAATTTTAGAGAAAAATGTAATTTCGACTGGCCTTAAGCCTAATTTATGTAAGCATAAAAAAAATTAGCAGGTTAGATAAACAAGAATTTATTTCAGATTTTGTTCATACAATGTTTTTATCTACGCCCCCTTTTAGGGGTCGATTTTTTAAAAATATTGAATTTGAACCAAAAAATTGCATTTTTAAGTACGCGCACTTGGAAACATCTGTGTTATAATAATTGATAGTAGGGGCAGTTGGACCACGCGCCTTTTCGAAGTTTGCAATTCTTATATAATGTCAAAAAATAACAATAACATCAGCATTTAACAATGTGGGATAGGATGGGGTATTCAACGGGCCGTTTTACGGACTGTCTGTAACTTCAGCGTACACACTGTAGCACTATCCCTGGTACTTCTCTTTTTTCACAGCTTAAGATGCCACTATGGAGTGGAAAAGCCATGAACTTCCACCATGAACTTCCTCGTGCAATTTCTTAGAGTTAGAGCAGATCCCAGGACAGACCATCGAAGGATCGGAGCCAGACCGAAGTGAAGGTGAGTTCAAAACAATATAATTTCGGAAAGACGATAATTAATGCGAATTCAGGGCATAGGACACACAAACACACATCAAGAGTTTCACATCATGTTTTAAAGCAAAAAGTTTGGTAAAGAGATCCGCGCCCGCGTTTCCCAATTCGGTGTGACGACAGGTATTGACAATAAAGTTTAAATCAGTATTACATATTTAATAAAGTTATTATTTTTTTTAATTTCCTCAGCTAAAGAGCCTAAAAAGGTGCGCGTAGACTGCGCGATTATGCCACCTGCAAAATAATGTCCAAGTTTCATAACGAAATGAGCTTTCGTGTCCCATTTCTTAGAGTCGGAGCAACAACAGCCCGGAGCAGGCCAGAACCGGACCGAAACGAAGGTGATCTTAAGATTAAAGCATAAAGGACAATGAATGAAAAATTATCGAAATCTCGAAAATCGAGCACACCAAAACTGGGACCTATCCCAAATTCGTAGAGTACCAAAGCAGGAGGTTTGCTTGAGGTAGCATGTCCCTATTTCAGGCATAATAGACTATTTTTATACCCCATCCCATAGGATAGGAGGTATGTTAAGTTTGTTTTAATGACGTCTTTGGTGTCGATCTTTTCTTCCGTTCTTTATTACGGTTTTCTGTATTTTCTAGAGGGAAACCCACTGCCGGGCACCTCCACCAAACTTCAAGTACAAAAATGGACGCAGAGCTGCTTACAGGGACAAGTGATATTGGCACTGGTGTTTCACAAAAGAAACCACCTGGTGCTGAAAGCGTAGGAAACGCTGCTTTTCCCAGTTAATCAATTAACGCGATTAATGCCGAAGCGCAGAATTAAGAAACAGCTTCGTGTTATTTTAAACACCTATCAATTTTCTATCAATTTCTTTTTACAAAAAAAAAACACAACGTCAGAAAACTCATTTTTGGTAAGCTGCATTTGTTCTTGAGGCTTATAACTTATAAGTCACAACTCATTACTTTTTGGCCGGGGATTTTAGACCTCCTGGAGCAGAAACTGGGAAAGAATTTTTTGAAGCATTGCTGTCCGGGTGTGATAAGTCAGACTTCGGTGAATTCGATGCTAACTAGGTTTTTGATTAAGCTTATAAGAGCCCCTTACTGACTCCACAGAATGCTTCAGCCGCTGTGAGTGGTGTAGTTGGCCAGCTAGCAAGCCTGCTAGATCGTTGCCATTAAAGCCACTATGGGCTGGAATCCAGTGAAGAATGATTAAGTTGTTTTCTTGTAGATGGATTTTAAATCGCTGTTGATTATTAGGCGTTAGGGAACGTCTAATAAAATCTAAGCCTTATATAACGTCTAATATAATCAATAGTAACTTAAAAAATCCGTCGACAGAGTGAGCTCCGTGTTCACGGAAGAATCCTACAGCAGCTGCCTCACGCTTGTGAAACTGATTAGGAAGCAGGTAGAGAAGCGCTTTGCAGAAGAAGTCTGACAAAGTAAATAAAGGTTTCTTGATGGCAGATCAGTGCTGATAGACAGTAGCTTTATAGAGGATAGGTAGTTTCATTAAAAATTTTAGTCAATAACAGATAAGGCGGACCATAGTAAAAATCATTTTTTAGGCAAAACAGTACTATTAAAAATTGGTATAATTTGCTTTGAATGTTGAAAATTGACAGACGTGTTCTTATGATGTAAGTCCGTTGGTTTTTTTTTTGCTTTTTCCAAAATGCTTAATTTAATTTTCCAAAATGCTTAATTAAATTCTTAATAATTTATTTGTCTGCATCTTCATTTTACATGCCTTGCCAAATTTTCAACCAATTTAAAATAAGGTGTTCTGTGACGTATTTTCCAGTGCTATCGGAGCTCAGACTAAAAATCTTCGAAATAACCTCCTTGAAAAGTACTTGTACCTCACACAAAAAAAGGATGTAAGCTTACAACTTTCACTTGCAAACCGGCAGACGACAGTGTTCTTCCTATCTTTCCGGCCTAGCCCAAGGACATTGAGTATACACAAATAAATCCACTGATAAATTTAACGACTTTTACTTTGCCAGGTGTGTACTAGGCGTCAGGTCCGTAAACAAGTCACATAATTTCCCCAATCCAGTGTATGATGTAACGTTTAATTAAACGAGCGATGAAAAAGTGCCTTGCCGTTTCCCAATGGGGGCGGCAGACAGTGGTGCGGGCCTTAAGCGCGGTGCCGTTCCATACCTTTTTTGTGTTTGGTTTCCTCATTAAAACTTTTTCCCAACAAGGGACACATTATGGCCGCGGCCGAGTTCCTTCCACTCCACATAAAGGCAAGAGTCATGCATAAATATTATTGAACTGATTTGGCCGTTCTATTGGTGGGTGGAGAGTTGCGGGTGGCATTAGCAAAACAACCGTGTAAGCCCTTGGTCATGGCATCATCTAGAAGTGGGAAACTTTGCTTGGTAACTTTTTCCATTAAATATTCCAAGAGTTTGCGAGATGTTGTATACTCAAGAGGAGACGTAACTACTCCGATATGTATAGGAAAAGAATCTCGATGGAGGAGATAAAAAAGGGAAAATCTTCTTGCGTCGGGTTTCGTGTTGTTTTGGTATACATTAACATTTACATGTTTTACGCCATTGCGGAAGCATCTCAGCACACGCCTTCTTTTTCTCATTGCGTCATGTTTGGTTATCTGCATAGGGAATAACATTGCAGGTGCCTATATCTAAAATCTAAATACTCCTTGTAAGCTACCAGAAAGAAATAATCGTTATAAAGGACCAGGTGGAAAGATAGAAGATATAGAAATACGTGAAATACAACTCCCTGGAAACAGTCCATACATGTGCGATAAGGATTTGCAAATTTAACAGTGAGTAAATTTCCAGTTTCACTCAGGTGTAGAAAGAGGATTTGAGGTTGTGAAAGCTTAGTTCGATTGACTTAGAGATTTCCATGGAAATACAGCCGAACTTTGTGGTGCAGGGCTGAACAGAGCATTATCCCGAAACTACAATGAATTGCAATAGTGGAGCAGTCAACCGTTACATTGATGGGTAAATTATTATGTGATTATGTGGATTCTTGGAAACAATGGACTTAAATTGAAGGATGGTGTTGGTGTTAAGTTTTAACCTAAAAAATTACATTATTACCAGCCAACTAAACTAACAAACAATGTTTATGGAGAAAAAAAAAACAATATTAATGGAGAAATGAAATAAGTAAAAAAAGACCAAACCTCGAAAAAATTTACGAAGATCTGAGTTTTAGGTACGAAGCGTGATACTTTTTGCTTTTAAATTTTTTCTTTGGTTTTTTTGCCAACTTTCTGGAGTAAAATCTCACTTATTCCAGGTCTATTTGTCTAGTACCTATTTTCGCCTGAAAGAAGCTGCATTTTACTTTTGGATCAAACGCCCCGGCACTTCATCTGTAGTTGTTGAGCCCACATGTACCTATAAGGATGATCCATACAAAAATAGCCCTTTAAAAAAGTTGACTTACATGTGTATAAAGCTTAGGCTGATGTTGCACCGAACATCATGATGTTGCTTGAGGCGATACTTTAAACATCATCCCCATCTCTCTAGGTTCATATACGTCCACGTCAGTGGCGTCGTTGAGTAAGGTTCAAAATCAGGACTATGAACCTGGGACATCACACAAAAGCAATAAAAGCACCTTCTTTTGATTCTTCTTATTCTTTTCATTAAGGCGAGGTTATGATCTAAATTGAGGGATAAGAGCCCTCCCACTCCTACTGCCTAATAGTTCGCTTTTTTTTATCTTTTATACCCCATCCCATAGGATATCTTCTAAATATGTATATCGATATTTTAACATATGTATAGCTATCATATTTAAAATAATTCTTCTTTGCTGTTGAATTTTTCTGCAATTAACGTTGTTAAATTAATTGTTAAATAGATCCCTTTTTTTGTTTACAACTATTTATAATATTAATAACTTTTTTTAGAAGCACTTTTACTAAGGAAGATTCATTTTAATCAGGTATAGGGTTATTTTACTAAGGAAATAATTTTTAAGGCTTTTCACTAATTTATAAGATTAATCTCAACGCGAAAAGTCTTTATTGAAATAAATAAAAAAAAAAATAATAATAAAAGAAATAAATTAAATTTAATAAATGAGATAAATAGAATAAGTAAAATAAATAAAATAAATAAGATAAATAAAAAAAATAAGATAAATAAAATAAATAAAATATATAAAATAAATAAAATAAATAAAATAAATAAAATAAATAAAATAAATAAAATAAATAAAGTAAATAAAATAAATAAAATAAATAAAATAAATAAAATAAATAAAATAAATAAAATAAATAAAATAAATAAAATAAATAAAATAAATAAAATAAATAAAATAAATAAAATAAATAAAATAAATAAAATAAATAAAATAAATAAAATAAATAAAATAAATAAAATAAATAAAATAAATAAAATAAATAAAATAAATAAAATAAATAAAATAAATAAAATAAATAAAATAAATAAAATAAATAAAATAAATAAAATAAATAAAATAAATAAAATAAATAAAATAAATAAAATAAATAAAATAAATAAAATAAATAAAATAAATAAAATAAATAAAATAAATAAAATAAATAAAATAAATAAAATAAATAAAATAAATAAAATAAATAAAATAAATAAAATAAATAAAATAAATAAAATAAATAAAATAAATAAAATAAATAAAATAAATAAAATAAATAAAATAAATAAAATAAATAAAATAAATAAAATAAATAAAATAAATAAAATAAATAAAATAAATAAAATAAATAAAATAAATAAAATAAATAAAATAAATAAAATAAATAAAATAAATAAAATAAATAAAATAAATAAAATAAATGAAATAAATAAAATAAATTAGATAAATAAAATAAGTAAATACATAGGAGGTATATTAAGTTTTTCACATAGTTTATAACACGGTGAAATAATAATGGTAGACCCCCAAGACCTTAAGGGCTAATGATCGAGACCGAGTTCTAAATCGAATGAGCCATGTCCGTCCGTCCGCCTGTATGTATGTGACACGCTTTAAGGCCTTAAATTTTAAACTAGGAAGCTGAAATTTGGTGCATATGTTCATTGTTATCCAAAGCAGTACAAGTATTAACATTTTTCAGACCCACCCACAATCGGTCTAAATGTGCAACTACCTGCAGTGCTTCAAAAATGTTAGACGCCTTAAAAAGCTGAAGTTTTATATTTGACATCTCCTAATGACTGTTAGACATAAAAACGAACAATTAAATCAATAAATTTCCTACAGTGGGCGTGGCATTGATTTAAAATGTTAATTTTCAAATCCATTTTATTAAATATTTTTAGTCGAAATCGAAAAAATTTAACTTATTGTACTGTGTAACATACACCTACTACCACATGTGGTTCACTGAATTTTCGACCATGCCCACATTTGGAGGCAGAATTGAAGAAAAACCTTTAATTTTCAAAAAAGAATGTGATTCAGACCGGCCTAAAGTCTAACTTAGGAAAGAATGAGAAATCAAAAAGCACGTTAGGTAAACTAGACTTTATTCTGGACTTCGTTCTTAGAAAGTTCTTAGCCACGCCTTTTTTTAGCGGACAAATTTACAAAAAAATTATAATTTGCACAAAAATGTTGCAGTTTTTTCCACATTTCAGCGTTTTTTGGAAATATTGCTGCTTATATTTACAGTTTGTAATAGGGGTGGTTGGACCAAGTCCCTATATAAAGAAAGTAGTAGTTAGTAGTCACAAATCGAAAAAAAAAGACAATAATAGCAGTAATTCAACGGTCCGTTTAATGGACTGTAACTTCTGCGTACAAACAGTAGCACTAACTCTTTGGTTATAATTACTCGCGATCAAGAGGTAATATACACCCTTAACCTGCGTGCCACATCACCAGCGGAAGGAATTTGAAAAGATAGAAGAGAAAAGTAATTCTCCATCCAACACGCAAATGTTTATGAGCCGACGGAACATGAAAACTCTACATAGAAACACCAACTTGCTTACCCTCTTGCTTGCTACCGCAAGTGTTATGCCTTTACGGAGAAAAGAATAATATAACCAGCAGAGTATTTCATAAAAACATTTGGCATGCATCTATTTGTTGTCCATTCTGTTTGAAAGAGAAAAATGTGTTTAATGTTTGGCCGACCAGAACCTGGATAACAAACGCCGACTAACAATCCACTCATTTTGAGATAGACGCTCCTGGATTTTTCATTGCTGGTTTTGAAAAATCCAGGTCCGCCCGGATATTTTTCATATTGGTACCTTCCATATCTGGTGAGCATTTCCCTATCCGCCACCGCCCTATTGGGGACCAGTAACCCTTAAAGGCTTGTGGGGTACGCCGATTTGACCTCAGAATATACCGACCATCCGATGTATGGGCTGAAAGACCTGTGTTTTGCATTTCTGAAAGACTGCGAGATAACGTGAAATGGATTGCCATGATGGTGATTGTTTTTGATTTTTTTTTACAAAACTTGTAAGAATTTACCTTGTTGTTTGTGCCACCTATTTGTTCATTCTTTTATCAGCAACATGCGAAAACCGAATACGTACATCAAATCCTCGGCCTTGGGGCGACGCGCCCAACATTTGTTTAATTCTGTCGCGGGAAAATCTCCAGCTAAATTCCTACATTTAAGTGCTTATTAAATTATGAAAAAGGAAAAAGCCCCATAAAGGTCTCATGGGTTTGAGGTAAGTTTACTATATTTCTTAAAAATTTTATTGGAAATAATTATAGGCCAACAAAGTAGGTATTCTGCCGATGCATGGAAACAAAACACGCATAGCCATCCCTAACGAAGCAGACTATATCTTCATTTTTTAAGGTAAAATTGAACGTTCCCAAAACACCAATTACTTCCAACACTCCTACATCCTTTATGCTCCCAAGTTGGTCCTCTGCCATTGAAATTTTTTATGAATTTAAAATTATTCACGAACACTAACGATAAGCATGTCTCTAGGTAAACTGTATAGATACGGGCCAGACATCGCTCTAGTCTTTGAATTATTTATTAGGTACTATAGATCCAAAAATTTCACTACCCAAGCCATCTGTCCAACAATAGATAATGTAGCAGGTTGTAGGTGCGTGCGTATATATTTCTAATTGTCCTTGAAGGACAATTATTTTGAGATCTCACTCTTGTTTTTGTCTTTTTGTGTGCTTCATTTACACATCACGTCCGCATAGATTGTATTACACCAATAGAATTCGCATTACATGCTAGATCCTTTTACACCACGCACAAATGTGTATTATATGTCCTTGGTACACACGTACGTAGAATGTGTGTCTATTTATACAACTTTTACGGTCCCGCAGACATTATTGACGGGGTTTTGTTGTGCGTGCAAATTTTTATTTTTAAACAACTGTTCTTTTTTGGTTTAAGTTTGTCGTAAAGAGACACACATCACACATGTGACGGATTTTGGAACGTGAAATCGAAAGAAAAATGTACTTTTTAGGGTTCATCCTTTTGACTCAAGCAGGCAGGTCTTATCCAATATCCAAATGATATTTGGGGTAAGCAAACTCGTTAATCCACTTTTATTATTCTTTTTAAATTGTTTTAAACTAAGACTATTGTGTCTAAACTGAGAACGCGATATTTTACTTTCACCATTATTGAGATAATAACGCAAACGGAACTGGAAATGATGAACGGTTATTGCTCTTCTTGTTATCCTGGTGAGTTAATTTTATCTACTCACCCGAAGGAAGAGAGCAATTCAGCGTAGGCAACATTGTTGCACAATTTGATCTTTATGTCCTGTGATGGTTTTTTATTGCCAAGATTCCGGACGTTTACTTAACGTACCTAAGGATAGCACGAAATGAATGATCTCTATCGGTTAAATTGTGGGCAAAATTTAAAGGTACATTTCGAATCTTCTTTGTACCAGATGTGAAAGCAATTTTATTTTAAACGAAGAAAATGAGCCCACTCATACAGAAGGACTAGTTCACATAGAGTGCCAATTTTCGCTTTCTTGCCTTGATGACGGGGTAATAAATGAGATTTGTTTCAATAATTTTTTTTTCTTGTGACCTTGAGTTGAATCGTATTAGTTATGCATTATACCCAAAATTTGCCTTTTGCCTTTTTGGCTACCGTCAAAAACAAGTTAAAGAAACCATGGCATAAAAGGAATGTTGATTGTATAAAGGCTCCTTTGCTCGAACTTCATTCGTGTATCAAAATTATTATAACAAGTGCGCAAACAATGAATTTCCCTCACCGTTTGACATTTCAGTTCAAAGGACTCAAATTGAAACAAATCAATCAAATGCAGAATACTAACATACCTACCTACCTACACCAAAGAATAAATTATGCGTCACATCAAGCTCGCCACTCATCATAATATAAGATGAAATGAAAGCTGTCAAAGCAAAAATATTGCTGTGTAGAAGTGTGAAAGAAAAAGGTGACAGATTCTCATTCGACTTTCATATACACTCACATAGTCGTACCTTTGTGTTTACTCCAATTGAACTTCAGTTTTATGTATAGTGGTAGTGGGTATATCTAAAATTTAGTCGGACGAAAACGAAAGAAAAATCAAACCCAACCATCTCCGCCTTCCATATAATAATAGTCCTTGGACAGGTTCATTCAGACAGACAAACGATTCGAAGTCCCTCAAGAGCAATTTTTCATTCGTCGTCGAGTCACGAGAACTGTACATCTAAAGTGGGTAGTCATAGGATCCTGATGAGTATTCCCCAGGGATCTATACAAAAGTTCCGATAAAGACCAAAAATTTGAATGGGATTTGGGAAAAGGAATATGCAAAACGAGTAAAAAGCATCCTGTTACGTACGACTGGCAGAATTGATCCCAAGATAAATTATCGCCTTCTAGGCATCGATTTTCGGTCAGGGTTATAGAGACATACCTACATAGAATTCGACATGAAGATGTAAATTTACCAAAGTGCTTACTTGTGTTGTGTTGGTATGAAATAGGTGCAAGACCGAATTTTTCTAAAAGAAAGATGTATAAATTCAGAGAATTGACGTAGGTTGTGTACCAATTCTGCTTTCCATTGAACGCAAATGGTATGCACTTGAGGCTGTCTGAACATTTTTACGTGATTTCCGAGCTTGATTTTACAGAATGTATTAAATGGAAGTGCGGTTGTCAAACTTCAGTTCTTTAGCTCAAAAATTACGACATTTTTAGCTACGACAAGAAAAAAGACTTGTTTTTGTTCCACAATTATTATAATTTATTTAAAACTTCGTCAACGTTTTATGAACGCCTCAACCACGTTGGGCTTCATGGTCGGCGTCTGTTATCCAGGTTAGGGTCGGTCGAATATTAAACACTTTTTTCTCTTCCAATATGCAAATAGTATGGACAACAATAAGATACATGCCAGATGCATTTATGAAATACTCTGCTATGTTGCTTTTCTTTGTAAAGGCTTGCGCAACTTAAGGAAGGTCATATCCCTTGATCGCGATGTAATTATAAAATAAAGTGGGTTTTCTTTTAAAAATGTCAACATTTATGGATGGATGGTCACGGTTTTATCAATTATTTTTCCGGTCTCAAAATTTTCGAAAAGAAGGTCTAAGGGGAATTATTGGACTGTGTTACAAACTAACTTAACTATACCCTGGGGGTAAGGGATAAAAACGACGGTTACCTACTTCTCAATACCGTGATTATAATATATACCTTTTCGCAAAGCCATAGGAATCTCTTCTTTTATGTCCACACATAACGTTAAAATTATAGTTTAAAGGAGAAGCTACACTTCGAATTAAGGATTAAATATTTTTAGTGGAGGACGGCCATTTGCCAGTGGGATGCATTTTCCAATCGACGTTTTTGGTTAAACAAGCAGATTGTAATATACTGAAAAATCCATTTTGGTTACACATCTCTAATTGCAAACTTTCCACAAAATTTGACAGTTCTCCGGTTGGCACCAACCGAATAAGAGTTGTGTGCTGTTTTTTTGGACCCGGAAGCTAAATTCATAAGTGTAAAAGTGCGGTAAAAGTGCTGTGTTTCACCTTTAAAATAACCGTAACCATAATTATTCGCCTCTTGCCATGGTATAAAGAAGTGATTATGTATCTAATATCCATGGTATAAAGAAAGAAGAAGTATTTTCCATTAAAGAAAAAATCGGTTATAAATAAAAAAAAAGCTCGTGGGGCGCCATTGCCACTCTTACGTGGGAGTGTTATTGCCAGTGGCAAAACAATCAATGGGTAACTTTTTCCAACGGCAAATGCACCTAAGGTGTGCTATTGTCAGAGGCGTTTTCTTTGAATCGAAGCAGTTCTATAGCATCTCTTTAAGGACACCAAAATAAATTGATTAAATCTCAATTTATTTCAACACAATTTGAAAGAATTATATGTACCTGGCAATACCTCTCTAGCGAACCATCCCCACCATAATTTCTTTTTTTTTTTTTAATGAAATTTTTTGAAATAGAAGAAATTAAGGAAAACTAACCTAAGAAAAAATATAGTTGAAATATACTTTAAGTGAAGATAATAAATCAAAGAACACATAAGATAACAAGAAAGTTTTAAGTCGCGGCAAAGTTAATCGTGAGGTCAATACTTTACTTTGTTTTGAGTCTGGAAAATAAAAAATCTTTATTCAAAAATGTATGTTTTTGAAAATATTGAAAAGTTTTTGGGAAATGAAGAGTTGAAAATGAATGTTTTCCCAAAAGTTTTCCCAAAGTGAAAAAGTGTTTGAGGTTATTACTTTAAAAACACTTAGTGCCTGTTTTTCAGGGCTGAGTTAAGCCCATTTTGAACCAAGATCTGGTAATGCCGGAACAAAACGAATCTAGATTAAGCCCAGCGAACAGTTTTTCAGTGCAGAGTTAACTCCGTCAATAAAGCTGTCAGAATAAAGCTGCCGACTCTCGAAATTACTGACTCTCCAGAAGTCATTTCAGAAATCATTTTTCACAGAAGCAGGCAAAGCCATTTTCCATTTCACATAGAAAACACATTCAAAGAAGTTCATACTGTTCACCAGAGTTCATCCGGGATTACTTCACCGAGTTTGGCGAGTTAAGCCGAGATTAAGTCTCGGAAAAATATTTTCGAGACTTTTGTCGTTCGAGATTTCAGTTTTCAAGATTTTCGTAATTCCGAATTTTATTGAAGAGATCTAATTTTTCGATATTTTCGTTTTCGAGATTTTTGCTTTCGAGATATCGTGGTAGATACACCTGCACAAATTCGATGTTAAACACCTGAATAAAGCAACTTGAAGTATACCAAGTGCACTGCCGATCTGACGCATTTCGTTACGAACCCGAGCTTTTATATACCCGACCCTATTTACCGTGTAACACGAAATCTAAAAGTTTTTCGGCCTATATTCTAGATTCTTTATGTCAATTATTTGTATTGCCCACGCCCCAAAATATGGGCCTGAGCTGAAAATTGATCTCAATTAATTTAACGACAATACGTTAGAATCATGAGAAAATGCGTAAAAGAAAAAATTATTTCTTAAAAAAAAAACACATTTTTCTTAAAAACGACCCCTATAAGTGGGCGGAGCTTAAACTTTGTATGTTACACACTAGCAAATATGTAGTAATATCTTTATTATCTCAAAATTATCTTTATATTATCTCAAAATAATAAAAACTTTGTACGAAAAAATGTTTTTTTAGTTTAATCAATAAAAACAAAGTTAGAATTGATTGATTTGAATTTGCAGCCCAAGCCCATTTTTGGGGGCATGGCCAATACAAATAATACACAATACCTGTAGGGAGATACACAATATATGAGGCACAAAATAATTTATATTTTATGTTACAGAGTAGAACGGGTTGGGTATTTAAAGGTTCTACAGACGAACTCTTGCACTTAGTTGTTTATAAATAATTTTTTATACCCGACCGAGGGTATATTAATTTTAATGCATAGTTTGTAACACAGTGAAATTATCACCGTAGACCCCTAAGAACTATTAGAGATATGATCGAGACTGACAGGTAAGTCGATTAAGGCATGTCCGTCTGTCCGTATGTACGCAGTTTTTAGGTCTTTGAAATTGAGCTAGGAAGCTGAAACTTGCAGCGTTGCTTGGTTCTCATTTTGTACAGACAAAGTATGAAAATTGAGAAGAAGTGCCCACAGCCACGCCCACAATTGACTTGAATGTCTGACAACCTCAAATTTAATTTTTTTTTCAAAATGCCTTTTGGTCAAGATAGACCAAACATGTGAACTTAAATTTTTGTAGAGAGCAATATTGACCAGAAACCTTTAATTAGACCAAAATTGAATAACTCTATTGACCATGCCCACTTTTAACATCTGAAATCTTTGAAAACCTGATTTCTCGGGAAATTCATTCTAAATTAAAAAAAAATTATATTACGAATATTAAAGATAGTACCATTTGCTAAGTTTGTTGCATACAAAGCATTGAGCTCCACCCACTTTTAGGGGGCGTCTTTGGGAAAAAACTGTTTTTTTTAAGTAATAATATTCGCTTTTAACGCATTTTCTCGTGATTCCAACGAAATTAGAGTAAATTGATTTTAATTTTCTGCCTACGCCTTTTTTTGGAGGTGTACGACCAATACAAACAATTGACATTCAGTATATGAAACAGACAAAAAATTTTAGATTTGGTGTTAATGTTCGTTGATGAAGTTCGTTACAGACGAACTCTTGCACTTACTTACTTGTTTTCTACTTCCTTTTATAAGACGAACACTTGGTTTGGTTTCTCAATTTCATTCTAGGATAACTAGACTAAGACAAAAAAAATAAAAATTTTTGCATTTGCCTCACAAGACATGTTGTCAAAAATATTTAATACGCGATTTTTTTTTTCACCTGTCATTAAACCCAGACATTGTATACCTATTCACCTAACTTTAACCTATATAACTAGAGCGTGGTTGATCAAAAGATGGCAAAAAGCAAAAAATTTGTAGTTATTATGTTAATTATTATAACATTTTGCGTAGCCTTGCATGTTAAAGGTGAACTACGATTACAGCTCCTCCGTCGAGAGCCTCAAGTACAAAGTCTGCTCAAAATTCATCATTCTTGCATGAGGTTGCAGATATATTTCAGGAAGAGTATCAAATATGTTCCATTAGGTAGGTAAGTGGCTTTTAGATGCACTGAGGCCAAAGAAGGCCCATTGTATTGCCACGTGGGTATGTATAATACCCATTTAATAGGTATGCATAATATGTTCCATTTAATTACTAAATTATTTAGTGTAGAGACTAATGCTTATATTCATACATTTACAAAAAGCGGTTACAGCACCGGAGGCAAACTCTAAGGATATTCTGCGCGGTTTTACATTTACGGGGTAAAGCAGTCGCAAAATCAAAATCCGCTTTAGTCGCATATCCATCACAAAATAAAACCGTACAGAAAAAAAGTTTAATAAATGTTTGAAGACACGATATAACGTAATTAAACGAAACTTGTTCATTTACTCGTCTGGCGGGGCACGAGTTAAAGTGGTCAAAATGGCAACTTAAATTATAACGCGCCCTTTGACATCTCGTGCGGCAAAACCACAGTTTTATGAATTTAGTAACAGATAGACAACTCAGAGTTTACATCACGAACGCGCTCTACCGCGTGCCGCTGGCATGGATATCCCCATCCAGACAGGCCTGAGCTAATTTAAAAAAAAGGACATGATGAGCTCAGAAAATACCACGGAACAAGGGACGACCTTTGTCGTTGATGAAACACCATGGTTGCGTCAAATCCAACCACAGGACATTGACTTAGCCACATGATTTTTGGTTGAAAATGTTTGCATAATTTAATATCCATCCTCCAAGTTTGCCTTAACTGTCAGCACTGTCAGTGGCGACTATGGCGAGTTAAGTTGCCAGAGGCATGTATGCTCTTGTCATGGTTTAGGGATGGGTTGGTATTTTTTTGCAAAAAGTATGTCGCTAGGAAGGTTTTGATTAAAATATTTTTTAACAACTTAACTGGAAAGTGAATGTCAGTATGCCAGCTGCACCTAGTTATATGGGCAAAGTTTCATTTTTCAGTGTTCATTAAAACATCAACATGGTTACCCCCTTCGGGTAGGGGTTAGAATATACCCGAGGTAAGGCATGCCTGTCGTAAGAGGCGACTAAAATCCACCCTCCGTATGCCGAGCGCGTAGCGCATACAAACCATGCAATGGACAAAACGAACGGAAGTAATACCCCAGGTGGTAATCCAGCATCACTGGCAAATCCACCCTCTTCGGAGGTAGGCTCTACGGATTCTGGGGAGAGCCATTTATTGCTTTCAAATCCCTTTATGAAGAAACCAAGGGTACCTCGATCACCACCACCTAGATCGATCATCTCCGGGAAAGGAAGTCCGCCGGTTAATCGGGACTCAGCGAAAACTAAATGCTTTGAAGCGGAAAACAACGAACTCCGCGCTAAGCTTAAAGATATGGAACGTCTCTACCATGAGCTCAAAAATGAAGTAGATTCGTTACGAAAAGAAAACGAGGCTCTTAGGAATCCCCGTGATACTACAAAACGTGAGGACACGCCGAAGCGTCAAAGCGAATACGTGACAGACGAAGAAGAGCTTGCACGTGAAACTAATCCGGCTCTCAAGAAAAGATCTACCAAAAAACGAAAAATTGGGTCTTCGCCAGTAGTTGAGGCCGTATATAAACACGACGAAACACCAACCGTGTCAAAAAAAGCGACAGCGAAAATTGAAGAAAAAATTCGCCGACCGCCTGCAATAAATGTCGTTGGGGTCGCAGACTACGGAAAGCTGCGAAATATCTTAAAAAATACTCTGGGGACAAAGTATAATTTAATTTCTCTTCGAAATAATGTATGGAAAATCAATGTCGATGACTCTGAAGCCTATCGCGCACTTTCGCAAAAATTAAATACCGAGAATGTACAATGGTATACTTACGAAAACAAATTCGAGAAGCCGCTTCGGGTTTTCGCTAGGGGACTTCACCCAACCTGCACGAAGGAAGAAATTGTTGAAGATGTTCAAGCCCAAGGCTTTAAAATTCTTGATGCCGTGAACATACTTAAGAAAGAAAAACAACGTACGGAAGGAGAAAAAGACACCGTGGTCAAGCGCGGTCTTCCTATTTTCATGCTGACGTTCGATAGGATTGAAAACATAAACGAAATATATAAAATAAAAACAATCCTAAATATCAGGGTAAAAATTGAGCCCAAGCGAAAGGGCAATAGACTAGTACCTCAATGTAAGCGATGCCAAGGCTTCCGACATACTCAAGCGTACTGCCAAAAAGAACCGCGATGTGTCAAATGCGCCGGTGGACATCTTTCAAAAGATTGCAACGTAAGCAGTCAGGCCCCAGCGACTTGCGCCAATTGTAATGGAAGTCACCCGGCGAGCTATCGAGGTTGCGAAATCGCAATAGAGCTACAAAAACGTCACGAAACTGTTAAGCAACATATTGTAGATAGGGCCACAACCCCAAAACGTTCTAGAGCTGACAAGCCGAAAACTCCCAAATCGGTCAGAAATACGAGATTGACGAGGAAAAATATACAAACTCCGCAAGAAAACGTCGCCGGTCCAAGTACAAAGGGAAAATCATCACTCATCGGCCCAAGATCGTACGCTGAAGTCGCGTCACACAAAAGCAAACCTCCAGAACCTACCACAACAGATTCGGTATCTCAAATATTATTTATGATATTGGAAAAGCTTGAGCAACAAACTAAAGTTAATCAAGTAATATTTGACAAACTGAGCGAGCTAGAGTTTAAACCTCGCAAAACCAATAACAAATCATGAATATGAAGCTCATTAACATACTTACATGGAATGCAAATGGTCTTTTAAAGAAAATCGACGAACTAGAAGTATTTCTACGGGAAAAAAATATTGACCTATGCCTGATTTCGGAAACACACTTTAAGAAGGGATCCGGACCCAAAATTAGAGGTTACATCGACTACCACGCGCATCATCCATCAGAAAATTCGAGAGGCGGATCCTCTCTCTACATCAAAGACTGCATTAAGCATCACAAAAACGAAGAAATTGAACTTGACTCTATGCAAATAACTTCAGTATCGGTAAAAATAGGTCACCTAGATTATAATATTGCCTCGAGTTATTTTCCTCCACAGTATAGGCTAGCGGACGACGATCTTACTCCCCTCTTTGACTTACTTGGGTCGAATTTTATCATCGGCGGGGACTTTAATGCGAAAAACACCTTTTGGGGATCACGGTGCAATTCAACAAGAGGTAGAGTACTCTTCAAAGCTAGCATGAAACGTGGCGTGGTTTTCCTTTCGACGGGAAAGCCAACGTACTGGCCAACCGACAGAAACAAAGTACCTGACCTTGTCGACTTCTTTATCGCAAAAGGGGTTCCCCGCCACCTCACAAATATAGAAGAAGGCTATGATCTCTGTTCGGATCACTCGGCAGTCGTTTTGAAAATCGGCGGAAGTCTAGCAAAAAATGAGAGAGCGCCTAGGCTAACGAATAACAACACCGACTGGGATGGCTTTAGGAAATACTGTAAAGAAAATGTATCTCTACATGTACCACTTACAACCCCTTTAGAAATAGAAGACGAAGTCGATAAACTCGTTAGAACTATCCAAGACGCTGCTTGGAACAATACTTTTTTCCGGAAGACTGGAGTAAGGAAAAGCGGATCAATTTACCCGCGCGAAATTGAAGAGCTCATACGCGAAAAGAGAAAGGCTCGAAAGAGGTGGCATTTGTCTCGAGCTCCTCCTGATAAAACCATTCTGAATGGGCTATCTAACAAATTAAAGCACTTACTTCAAGATTTTAAAAGTCGCGAGACTACCAACTACCTCGAAAACTTGACTGCCGATAGAGGGTCAAACTATTCACTTTGGAAAGCCGTGAAGTCCATTAAAAAGCCCATAGTACACTCGGCGCCAATAAGAAAAGATAACGGTGAATGGGTAAAAGGCGACAAAGAGAAAGCAGATGTATTTGCAGAACATCTAGAAGAAACATTCAAACCGTTTGACGGGGAGCCGTTGGTTGACGATCTGTATCGCAATGCGGGATTAGACAATTATCGAATGAAAACCGTGACACTGTCTGAACTTCGTCAAACAATCCGAAATTTGAAGAATAACAAAGCTCCAGGCTATGACCTAATTACTGGGGAAATTTTGAAGCAGCTACCGAAAAGAGCGTTAGTCAAGCTTCTCTTCATCATAAACGCATCAATGAGAATTTCATACGTTCCACGGCAATGGAAAATCGCAGAGGTAATAATGGTTCCGAAACCAGGGAAATGCCCGAACGACAAAAAATCATATAGACCGATTTCGCTTCTGCCGATTATATCTAAAGTCTTCGAGAAACTTGTGCTCAAACGACTGCAACCAATAATTGAAGAAAGACGATTGATTCCGGATCACCAATTCGGCTTTAGGGTCAAACATTCAACACTTGACCAGGTCTATCGAATAACTAATGAAATTGAGAAAGCCTTAGAAGCGAAAATGATATGTTCTACCGCTTTTCTTGACGTATCCCAAGCCTTTGATAAAGTTTGGCATGAAGGCCTAAAATATAAGCTACGGAAAGTTTTGCCGGAAAAAATTTATGAACTCTTAGAGTCTTATCTTGACAACAGACTATTTCGAGTGAGATACGGGAGCGAATACTCAGAATTCAAAGAAATACAAGCCGGCGTTCCACAAGGTAGCGTCCTCGGTCCAACACTGTTTTTACTTTTTACAAGAGATGTACCTGAAGTAGAGACAACGACTATAGCCACGTTCGCTGACGACACGGCTATCCTCGCTACGGATAAGACAGTCGAACTATCAACGGGAAAACTCCAACGCGCTTTGAATAAAATATGCGAATGGACAAAGGCCTGGCGAATCCTCCTAAATGAGACAAAATCAACGCATGTAAATTTTACTTACAAGAGGGTAATCAACTTACCTCTATTTATAAACTCGGTACAAATTCCGTACGCTAACGAGGCGAAATATTTAGGCATGACCCTAGACGCAAAACTTAAGTGGAAGCCACACGTTAAAAAGAAACGCGATGAACTTGAAATCAAGCTACGAGAACTGAATTGGCTTATCGGACGTTATTCGAAACTAAGTGTATATAACAAACTGCTATTGTATAAGCAAGTGCTAAAACCATCTTGGACGTACGGTATACAACTTTGGGGTTGTACCAAACCAAGCAACATATCTATTTTAGAAACTTTTCAGAATAAGACACTAAGAGCAATCGTAAATGCTCCATGGTATATAAGAAATAGCGATTTACATCGAGATCTAGGCATCGCAACCGTGACCGACGAAGTAAGAAACTTTGCTCGCAAACTTCACACTCGCCTTCACGGCCATTGCAACCACGAAATAATCCGAACTCTGGATCAGACAAATCTTGCACGCCGACTACAACGAACAAGACCGTTGGATCTAGCGTCGTAAGAGGAAACCGCACATAATGACGGTATTGCAGGTGCTTTCGTTGGAAGGTAGCCTGCCAAACGCGATTACTATACAGAAGCATGAACTACTTGTTAAGGAAACTTAGTCGTAGTCTTACAAAGATTGGGAGGTTTTTTAGTGAGTAAGAATCTCACACTACTATGAGCACGCGCGCTCGATTCTCATAGTGCCTATGAAGGTTTTTACCTACCCACGGAAAAAAAAAAAAAAAAAAAAAAAAAAAAAAAAAAACATGGTTACAAAGGATAAAGCTTTCTATATGAAGACAACCCGTAGCTGCAGAAATGGGTTACCCCAGTCGTTGGCCAATCATTGAACAAAGGCAGTTCAGTTAAAATGTAGATGTTCCATTAGTGCTGGAAAACACATGACTTTCTAAGCAATCTGAGCTTTAGACGCCTCGATGGAGATTATGTAATCTCATCGTATCAAACTTAAAATCACAAGTCTTAAGTTTCCCATATATCAATTTTCGATAAACTGGAGCTAGGAGCGTAACTCGAGACGAGAAACTTAAAAGTCCAATTCGAGCACCCTTCTCTTTCCTGTTAACCCGGACGTCACCCGGATTGTTTTTTTTTCATCTTCGCGCCTCTGATTTGGACATGTCAGAATGTAAGAACTCTTGTCTTAAACGAAAATCCATTTCACGCCAACAACACTGTCTAATTTCTTCTTTGCTGAAGTTCATACCCAACAACGCAAGATGCCGAACGTCATTATAGGAAAAGATAGTATACGTATCCGTACGACTCGAAACCAAATTCCAGCAAAATCTGACAAGTATATAGACAGCGCACATGACACCTTTCCTCTGAATATTGAACAATGGAATTTCAATTTCATTCGACTTTTAAGGAGTTTTGGATTACATTGCAGAAGCTTAATTGCAAAAGTCGATCAGAGCAATCAACTAATATGCTTCGGTAGATGTCCTCAAATAGTCAACTTCATAAACAAAAAAAGAACGGAGGAAGCGCCTACAATAAGAACAAAGAATTTATCGATTGGCCAGAATAAAATAATCTCCCTTGGGAAAAAGCAGAGTCGGATTTTTGTTTTCGACTCGCACTTGAAAGAGGATTGCAGAGAAGCACTCACATTTTGCGCTCGTATTGAAAAATGAATTTTTTATAAGGAACTACAGGGTTCATGACCATACTGCTACCTAACGATAAACACGAGGCTGGCACCTCTAGAAGCGGCACGTTTTGCTCTATTCTGGTGTAGTAACTTTTCAACTAATATGTCCTTTGCTTGAAACTACATATGCCATCAGGTGGGAATGTGTCGTACACTGAACACGAACATAGAAAAAATTTGTTGGAATGTCCTTTGCTCCCATCGAAGAAGAAAATGAAATTACTTAAAAAAAAACTTTTCTACAATTTGAATTCTTGCCGTTTGCTGTCATCAGGAAGCACGGAAAGAGTCTTATCTTGCATGATAAAAGATTTCATGTGAAGCTTATGTCATGTGCAACATTTCTGATGAAAACTAGGATCTATGCAAGAATGAAGAGAGAGAATAACGTCAATTCGTTAAGTCAGTCTTTACCTTTAAAAAAAAAAACGAACACTTATGCAATCGAAATTCATCATCTTTTTTGCATATTGCGTGTAAGTGTAGTGTATGTATGGTTCTTGAGTTATATATGTTCTAACAAAAAGTAATAATAGTCTCTTGGGAAAATTACTACATGATTCAAATACCCTTGGGCACAGAATTATCACATGTTTAGAAGCAAGCAACGAATTTATTTAAATACTAATTGAACAACTAATAATTATTTTAATAAAATAAAATACTATTTTAGCTGTTGTTTTAAAAAGACTCATTGGCGTTTGCAGCTTAGAAGATAGATGCATTCTGTTTTGTTACAGGTGTTTTTTTACATATGGGACAAACAGTTTTTGATGATCCCGAACGAAAAAATACGAGGTCTCTCAAGATAAATGAAACCTACTCTTGGAGGGTTTGTCAGAGCCTTGCGGAGGTGGGGCTGGGAAAAAACTTTTATCGCCCGATAAGGACTCTAACCCGGAACCTCGTGCACTGAAGTCCGACCCACTACCAACGAGTAGTTTTTCCAAAGAAAATATTTTTGCACTATGTTGGAACGATGACTTCCCTAAGAACCGAAGAGTACATTAACTTTAAAAGGTTTTAATAAATTCCAGTTTTCTTATAATTGCTTTTGACAGAAACTTAATCTGGCACAAAGTGTTTATTTTCTAGCCTACAGGGTATACGTGTGTTCTTCCTGGCGCTTTTTACTAGTGTGTATAATTTTTTTCCCCGACATGGCTTATTCGACTTAGAATTCGGTCCCGGTCTATAGCTCTAACGGTCTTGGTAGATGCCCAATTATTATCATTTCACTATCTTTCAAGCTACGTGACAAACTTAAAATGGGGAGTATAGCCTAGGAATGTAGGGAAGCCTAGGAATGCCACGGGGTGCCGTGGCGTAGGTGTATTTAGCAAAGCAGTGAGTTGTTCAGTAATTTATGCCTATAGTACAAGGAATACTAGGTATATGCTCGATCTTTTGACAGCAAAAAATTGGTGCAGGATTTTTCCAATAAGATGAAAATACAATGGATTTTTTTTCAAGCCATGTATTATTTATTGACATTACTATTTTTAAAATTATCACTTCTAATATATTTGTTTAAATTTCTCGTTCTTACAAATAGGTACTTTTACCGTCT
This sequence comes from Neoascia interrupta, assembly GCA_947623515.1. Classification (NCBI taxonomy): domain Eukaryota; kingdom Metazoa; phylum Arthropoda; class Insecta; order Diptera; family Syrphidae; genus Neoascia; species Neoascia interrupta. The sequence continues at coordinate 30,072,330 of OX392464.1, read as the reverse complement.
AAATTTAAAAAACAATTCTTTAACATTAAAAGTTACTTCAATTGCTGCCGATGTATGAATGTCGGAGGTTTGTTTCTCGTTTTTTATTAGTATTGTAAAGAAATATATTTTTCATTGTCGTTTTGACACCAATTTTGAAAATTTAAACAGATTAAGAATACCTTGTATTGCTTGTACCATAAACAAGACCTACAACATCTAGAACTGTTTTAGCAATGACTGTCCATCCGCCTGTTTGTAAACAAGCTGCAGGTCATCATTTTTGAGCTAGAGAGCTGGAATTTAGCAGTTACTAAGAATCTATTTTATAGATTATAAGTTCGGAAATCAGGTAATATTCTTGTATGCGTGGTTTAACGTGTGCATAAACACACAGTGAGAGAAAAGTCGCCGATTTTTCACCCTTATAAGTGTTGTGTGTATATGCACGAAATTGGTCGTTGTGTGCATTCTCAGTTCTTTAAGACGGTGCAGGCGGTTTGAAGTTAAAGAACTAGTCAAGGGAACAGCTGGAAAACAGCAGGGTCTGATCTATTGCATAGTATCGAAGACCACTGGTTTGCCGTACAAGCCGCTATAAGCTGCGGCGGGGATGCATAGTGCGTGGCTGACAGAGAATACCTGGCAGCGGACTTACGATCGTAGAATGCTCAAAGTTCGTTTAGCAGCTTCTTCAGGAGCCGGCAGAAATTAGCTCGAGTCTATGTTTCGCATAAAACTCAAAAAAACTCAAAGAAGTACAACGTGTGTGTGGCGCGATAAGCGCAATTACAAAATATGCTTGCTGCAGAACCAGAAGATGCAGCCAAAAGGTGTGATAGCAGGACCGTTAACATAATCATAAAGGTGTCGGAGTACGGAACATTACCATAGTCCCCAGTAAGGAAGCAATAATATCTGCGAGCAAGTCGCTTAAGAGGCCCGCAGGACAGAGCTTTTGCACCCCCTCATCGAGGGATCATAAGGCGGCAAAACTTGGAGATAGCTGGTCCCTTTTTGAGGTTACTGGTCCCCAATTGGGTGCCTCCCCAGGTGGCGGATAGGGGACTCACCAGATATGATGGGTACCAGTATGGAAAATATCCGGGACGGACCAGATCCAGCAACAAACGAAGATCCAGGAGTGTCTGTCTTAAAATGAGTGGATTCTAGGTCGGCGTCGGTTATCGAGGTTAGGGTCGGCCTAATATTTATCACCTTTTTCTCTTCCAATATGCAAATAGAGTGGACAGCTATAAGAGGCATGCCGGACGTTTTATAAAATACTCTGCTGGTTATTATTGCTTACCTCCATAAAGGCATAATACATGCGGGGGTAAGCTTTGGTGTTTGTGTGTGTGCAGAGTTTTCATACTCCGTAATTCCGCTCGGGCGGATGACATAAGGTCAACGGACATAAGTTCAATGGACGTTTTGTCTATTTAAAACAGACATAATGTCCATGGACATTGTCTAAATGCAAATGGCCATAAATGGTCCATGGACGTTATGTCATCCCTCCCTTCCGCTCATCAACGTTTGTGTTAGATCGAGAATTGGTTTCTTTTCTTTCTTTTCTATTCTCAAATTCTTTTCGCTCGCGATGTGCTACGCATCTTGTGGGTAGTCATACATAACCCATTGATTGCGAAATAAGTATAAAAAAAGCACTATTGACACTAAAAATGCTCATTTTCAGTGGGTTGGTTGGATCCTACTTTTGCATGTGTGTTGTGCAAATCAATCAAAAGGTGGAACCTATACCTACCCTTCTCTTCTGCTTTGACTTGAGTAAAAAATATGCTGCCAAAATCGTCCGAGAATAGGTTTTGTAGAGTATCGCAACTGGGAGCCTGAATACACCGATTTTAAAAGATTCCGTGAAGCTCCTAATCTCAAAACTTTCAAGAATTCAGGCACCCTGAAGTGCAAAGAGGATAAATTCAATTTTCACGTACTTGATCTTAACATCGTGTATATTGAGCCTTCGTTCCATGCAGGCGCTTAAATTTCAATTTAATAAAAGTGGGTGCTTTGGCACCACTCCTAATCGGTCGATTCATTTTGAATCTATTCCTCTGTCAATAGCCGCCACAAGGGTCCTTCACACATTCGACTGATATTTACTTAGTTCGCATGACATCCTTCAATGGTTTTCTCAGAAAGAGACAATAAAATACCAAGAAACATTTTGATGAACTGCAGCAGCTGCAGACATCATGGTGTAACATTGGAATGACAATGAACCCAACTTCCTCCAAAGAGCAATTACAGCACAAAAGGTATTTTGCTACCCGTATTGAGTTTCTGGAAAAGTATAAAATTAAAAAAGCGCAGGAGTTACCGGATAAGGGTATACGAACTCAAATAAAACAAGGCACCTTAATTTAACTCAAAGGAAAAAATAAAATGAAAACATTTCAAAGACATTAAGTCCTTGCAATTTATTTCCATGGATGCCGACAGATTAATTTCGTGTATCTCGTCAAGTGGCTTAGGAATAAAATCCCATGTCTATGTTTCGTCTTAAATGGATAACGACTGGAGGATTTTTTCTTTAAGAAACATATTTACGCGTATCAGCTTGGTCATATGTATACGTAATGCATATATGCTATAATACCAGGGTCAATGAATTTTTTATCAACCGTTGATAAATTTCATTCTTGGCGGCGTGACAATTTATTTCTATCGGGTGTCCTTGATGTATATTGTAACTCCTTTCAATGATGAAGGATCCAAATCGTTTGGCATACCAGTATGGATGCTTTTTGCTCGCTGAAAATAGACATGTCCTTTTGGTTATTTCGTGATATATCGAAAAAGGAGCCGGATCGCATTCTATTCGTGATTAGTAGCAAGGATGTGCGTACGTGTTGCGAGCTCAGTCAATTCAAAGCACGTTTGAGTTCCACATTGCAAGCAGTATTAAGTAATAGCAATGTCCCTCTATGGTTCATAAATTGTTAGTATACTGGATTGCGTCGTTCAGTTGATGAGGGGCTCGAAACCGCTTCTTTATTGATTGCTTATATCAGGCAGGATATAACGAAAGCCAACGTTTGAAGGAAAGACGTGTGGTCACATGGAATATTAGATATTCTCTCACTCTCGAGACTGTAATTCAACTAAGAAGATTATGCGCAAGTATGGGTGAATGAGAGATGCGAAACGATTGAACTTCCCTGTAGTTCACAGGATAATGATTTTCAACTGGAAAACAAATATTGACTCAACGACTACCTTGGCAGCACGAAATCCTCTACTTAGCGCTTCTAAGGTTATGGGCGTGGGAGTTCTCTGTCAACTCATCATCGATTCGTAAGGCTTAATGAGGTTTAATTAATTCCGCAAGGCCAAGCAATCCTGTCATTCCAGGGGGAAATTTCCAAGAAACATTCCATAGTCAGAACAATACACCCCTTAATAAATTTATTCGAACGCCAAAGATTGCGAACACATTAGGTTCCTGTTCCACTCCATAATAAACCACTGCACAGCCCTTCAGCATCAACCTTGATTGGTGCTGCGATATCATTTCTGTACCAACGTAATTAATTAAATACAGACTCTAATTCCTGGAAATCACAAATGAAGCAACTTGTCGTGCCATTGATTGATTTCATTATTCCAGGGGAAGCAAAATGGATTAGACCAGAGGAAGACACAGCCGAATACATCGTCCTTTTTTTAAAGATTATTTTATTTTACTATAATGACTAAGCTTTAAAGTGAGGAACGAATTGTGTAGCCCCTTCAACAGTATCGATGTGGCTGGTGCTTGAGAGTTATATTGCTTGCAGTATCTACCAATAGAATTGTTATTTATATGATTAGTTTTTCTATGGATGTTCTATAACATAATGTTTGCTTTTTTTATATTATTAAGGCTCTTTGGATCATACAACCTTAAGACGTAGATTTGAAGGATCTTAGGTTAAAGTAACCTCTTAAAGTATTGCTTCCCAGTCGGTATAATGGGCGCACCTGGGGATCACACACCCTCAAGGTGTAGACTTGAACATCTAGACCTCTTACAGTAATGCTTCTCAGTCGATTTAATGGGCATACACCTGACTATAGTTAAAATTAAATGGATTTAAAAATAAAAAAACGACTGAATCTAACAATTTTCAGGATTCTGTAGGTTGACTGTAGGCGTAAAACAATAATTTTCGAAAATTTGTTTCCTGGCCTTATAAACGCTAAATTCATAAAAAAATTAAAACTAATTAGTCGCTGTTATGGTTAAGATACAAGATGCGTTTCAAAAATGTTTTGAAAATGATTTATCTACGCTCTCGATTCAAATTTCGGAAGTTTTTAATCTCTCAGTTCCGCTATACTTTTCTTTTCAAGTTTTAGAAGGTGGACAGTAAATGTAGGTACCAATCTTGGGACATAACTTTATTTTAACTTTTTCACAATTTTTTAATTTTCAAACCAATAAAACGGCTATTTTGCTTTTTTTAATTAATGTCACAGAATGTAATTTTTAATACTCCAAGTACCTGTTCTAACTTTAGCTGTTTTTCTTAAAATAACAGGGAACCGTTTTTTGAGGAAACGGGTAAAAAAACTGTTTTGTACTTTTAGCGATCCTTCCAAAAAAGAAAAAAGGATATCTTATGGTATTACAACGTTGTCCGTTTGTCGGCACCAGTAACTTTTGAACGGTGAGTCGTAGAAAAATGAACTTTGGTACACTCATAAAGTCCCGGGTGAAAAGAATTAGAACACAAAAAGCGTTTTTTATACGCACACAACGGTTTAAGTACGGTTTGAATTTACGACGAAATTTAGGCGAAAAAGACAATAAATCTTTTGGCACTTATCTTGAAAAGCTTTACAGCCGGAAATAAAAAATTGATATGTTTATAAAGCGACCACAGCTTGAGCAAAGGCCAAAATTCAACTCTTGGTTTTTGAAACTGCGGCTTTCGCGTATTTTCGAACGTCAGAACGTATCAAAAATTGATTGTTTTTTTCGGAAAAACTATAAAAACTTATTTTCTATTTAGCGCAATTTTCGATTGAGCTCGAAAACTTAAAAACCATTTTAAAGATCACCATCCAAAAAAATTCTGGTATAAAACGTGTGAAGGTTATGCTAAAAATTTTAAGATCCTTAAAAATGTCGTTTCTTACTTGAATTTTCCTGAAAAGGGTTAAAGTCTAAGGAGCAAATTTAAAAATCCGAATTTATTTCCACTTACTTAAAAACCTGTGCCCAAAGTATTGTTAAAAGGTTGACATTGCTTGACTAAAGTACCTACTTGAAAATCGAAAAAAGGATATAATTCTTAAATTAAATACTCAAACCAAAAAATGCAGAAAAAACCTGCAAAAAAAAATTCGAAAAATTTCGAAAAAAGTTTCAGAAAAAGGCTACGTTTCGCGGTTAAAAATAAAAATGTAGCGGGATGAAATATTGTTTGATTTTCGAGATACGCTTAAAATCATTTAGTTGCTTTACTGAAATTGTAATTACATAAAATGCTTGTACTTTGCCGAAATAAGTCAAAATTTAAAAAAAAAAAGAAATTTTAAAAACCTTTTTCTTAAGGCTTTTTCTTTTGATTTAAAAAAATCGAAACAAAATTATTTGACACCCTGCGTTTTGGACGTAAGTCTCAGAAATTTTCAAATCTACAAAATTCGCTTTAGTTTTCGTTAAAATTTTTGATAATGTCTGACATGTGTAATTTCTTTCATATGATTCCTCCAAAAAGCATCGGAGAGAATGGGCCACACGTTTTTTCATGCACGTTTTTTTTTTCAAAAATGCTACAAAATGGCAGTAGATATTAAAACACTTTGTAGGTACTTCAAAACCTATTACCTCAAACATTTTGAAAAACGACATATAGGATTTTGAACTTTTTGCTTTAATTGAGCATAGAGTCCAATGCGTTTGGCTCCTTCAAAATGATGTTAGTGTTAACGTAGTAGGTACTACCTATCCATTGAAAATCTATTACGACCAGAAACAACGACGTCCATATCTTCTTAAAGACAATCATGAATATCCTCAGCCTTCACCATTCGATTCAACTTTTCTCTTGTGTGCCTTTAATAGTATTACTCCAGGCAACGTCGGTATACATGTTACGTTCCTTGTACGATATTGTTATAAAACTGGGTATAGGACCGAGCGCGTTTGTATGTACCCATCACATCTGCATCATAGGGACACATGGTAAACGTTTAGAGCAATTTTGGCATTTATAAGCCAATTATGTATATCAAGGCACGCGATGAGATTACACAACAAGAAAATAAATGATTTTTTCATGTACCCACTCCGCGCACAGCAAAATCTTCTCCTACCGTATCCTTGTAGCTTCATCGGCGTACCTACAGTAACAGTACATATTTATTTCAATTAAGTCTGTGAACAGAGAAGAAAATACGCTCAATTTTTTTTATTATAACCTTTTTGAATGCTTCAGTTCCATGGGTTTTTTTTATGAAGACCATTATATGCCTTGTTTGCCGAAGTTGAAGATACTCTTGGCACACTGTTTTGATAAGCTTCGCATGGTCACCTTAGGCCAATTCGGATCCAAGGCCAATAAGATACGCAATTCGATTTGTGTTTTTTCCGGTTGGGCTTTTGTTGAGCCTGCAGCATCATGGGTATGTTTAGACAGTCCTTGTTTTCTGTTCTTGGGCATAATGGTGATTACCCTCATCGTCCACAACTCATGCAGTTCGAGTTAGAAAGTGCTGGTCTTAGGGCGATGCGAATACATTATGGGAAAATGGCCAGAAACATATCTGCGTTAATTTAATCAAAATAATATGAATATTCATACGAAGCGGCCAATGAGGATTTATAACTTGACGCGCCTTATAAGCCATTTAACTTCAGGCGGTAAAACTAATTGGTGAAGTGTTTCTGTTTTTCATAAAATAGAGCATTAATGAGCCTTTATAAGTGGCGATATAGCGCCCGACGTAGATTATAATCGTGTGCCTCCTGGGCTGTATTGTACTTGAAAAGTCGCAATACACAATGACCTACACAACGGTGCACCATGATTGTTCTTGAGTGAAAAGAGTGTAATAAACTTTTGCATCACATGAAAACCTCAGTGCCTTCATACCGCCCCCTCACCTAAGAGCACACTTTCATTTCAGTTCTTTCATAGCAGTCGCCTTTTGTGTTTGTACCATTGACATAATACACCTTCAGCAATTAAATGAGTTAATTAAATTGTCAACAGTCTTTGTAAGGAAAAGGACATCATCCACATCCCCAATGGACAGCATAGCTCTCATGTATCTTTGTCTCTAAACGAACAATTAATCATAATTAAAAAGCTTCAACTACAATATGTATTTAGTGTCAGCTTCCATTGAGCAGCAGTGTAAAGTGTCATTGCTCTGTCCTAAGGCTGAGCATCCTTTTCTCGGGAGCATCGAAAAAACGATAACCGCACGCTATTTCATGCACAGCACCATTGAAATTTCTAAGAAGTTATTCCCGCAGTGTAAACAAATGATTTTAGCTCAGTCACCAATCACAGCACAGGGATGGTATAATAAATCATTTTGAATCCTAGTCAACACCCACATCAGTGTCATTATCTCTGGAACCGCTGCTGACATGGTGGGCGTCGGACGGTGCCCCATTCATCTTCGACGATAATGAGTAGACTTTGCAGGATACCGAGTGCACGCTAAGCTAAAGATTTAAATATTCCTGTGCTTTGGACACATGGCCACTTCACTGATGTATATATGGTATATGGGGGAGGGCTTTATGGTCTCACAAGACGAGGGCTACAACATCTGCTTTCGACAGTCGTTTGACTGAGAGTGCTACATTTTTAGCGCACAAAAAAAAACGGGAATATTTAAGGGTACATTAAATTCCCTTATTATAGCTAGAAAAAAGTATTATTAAGGCAGGTCGTCCAATATTAATTTAAGACTTCCCTCTACAAAGTAGATAGTAAAAAGGTAGCAACTTGAAGATAAGACCAGGGGGAATTTTTCATGATCCGATGCTCTTTTTATGTATTAAGTTTAAATTAAAATACATACTTAGGTGTGTTCCTCAAGATGACTGACTAAACAGACGTAGCTACAAGCAGACGACACGTTTATCCTCACAGAGGACCAGAAAGTTTATTCATCAACATGAAAATTCCAACCAGTCTTGGATTGAATATGCTTACAGGCACAGGCCTACCAAATCGTCCTTAAGAAACTAAATTCAATGAAGGTATAGCTAAATTAAAAGTGCAAAAAGATTAACAACTTACCTTCTTAATAGAATTGTCTATGATTTCGAAAATTAGAGAGTTGGGAATGTATCTGGTTTTATTTTGTAATCCCATTCAGACTTAAATCATATAAATAAGGTAGATAAAAAAAAGGTTAGGTAAATAAACTTTCTCCCAACGTTTCTTTGATTTTTATACACTATCCCATAGGATAGGAGGCATATTGAGTTTGTCACATAGTTTGAAACACGGTGAAATAATAATGGTAGACCCCATAGACCTTAAGGGCATATGATCGAGACCGAATTCTGAATCGAATGAGCCATGTCCGTCCGTCCGTCCATCCGTCCGTCTGTATGTCACATGTTTTTAGACCATAAATTGTGAGCTAGGGTGCTGAAACTTCTTACATAAGGTCCACGTCATGCGAAGCAGTACAAGTGTTAAAATTTTTGAAATCCGCTCAAAGACACGCCCACAATCGGTCTAAATGTGCAACTACCTCCAGAGTTTTCAAAACTGTAAGACGTCTATTTATTTTAAGGGTAAATTTTCAAGGCAGAATTAAAGAAAAACCTAAAATTTTCCGGAAAAACTTAATTTCGACTGGCCTTGAGCCTAATTTAGGAAAGCATCAAACAAAAAAAGTAGCATGTTAGGTAAACGAGACTTCAGTCCAGATTTCGGTTATATAAAGTTTTTAGCCACGCCCCCTTTTAGGGGTCGATTTTTCAAAAATATTGAATTTGAACCAAAAAATTTCATTTTTACGTACAATTAGGTGTAACTTGGAAATATCTGTGGAAATATCTTATAATTAATAGTTTGTAATTAGGGGCGGTTGCACCACACCCCTTTTAGAAGTTTGCGTTACTTATAAAATGTCAAAAAATAACTTTGCCATCAGCATTTTACAATGTATGATAGCATGGGGTGTTCAACGGTCCGTTTTACGGACTGTAACTTCTGCGTACACACTGCATATTTAGACCGATTGTGGGCGTGTCTTTGGGCGGATTTATAAAATGTTTACACTTGTACTGCTTCGCATGACGTGCAGCTGACGTACGAAGTTTCAGCTCCCTAGCTCAAAATTTAAGGCCTAAAAACATGTGACACACGGACGGACGGACATGGCTCATTCGATTCAGAATTCGGTCTCGATCATATGCCCTTAAGGTCTATGGGGTCTACCATTATTATTTCAACGTGTTACAAACTATGTGACAAACTTAATATACCTCCTATCCTATGGGATGGGGTATAAAAAACAAGTGCGTAAGTGCAACAGTTTTTCCGTGACAAACTTCTATATACCATGTAACACCAAATCTTAAAGCTTCTTGGCCCGAATTCATATATTATTTGTATAGGCCACAGCTCCAAAAATGGGCATGGGCTTAAAATTAAAGTCAATTAACTGTAATTCTGTAAGAATCATGAGAAAATATGGTCAAAGAGAAAATTATTTCAGAAAAAAACAGTTTTTTCCTAAAAACGCCCCTTAAAAGTGCGCGGAGCTCAAAACTTTTTATGGAGCAAACTTAGTAAATAGTAATAGTTTTTATATTTGTCATATAATATTTTTTCGATTTGGAGTCAACTTTCCGAGAAATCGGGTTTTTAAAAGATCTAACATGTTAAATGTAGGCATGGTCGATATGGTGGGCGGTCCAATTTATGCCATGTTAAAGGAGTTAGTCCAATATTGCTCAGTACCAAAATCTAAGTTCCTGTGCCTTGTCTAACTTGACCAAAAAGCATTTTGAAAAAAATATATATAAAACATAAGTTGTGTCACATTGAAGCCAGTTGTGGGCGGAGCTGTTGACGGATTAAGTCAATTTTCACATTTTGTCTGTGCAGCAAAAGAACCAAGCCGTATACCAACTTTCAGCTCTCTAGCTTGATTTTGAAGACCTAAAACCTTCACACATGTTGTAACATCTCTCTATTTGAAGAGATAGAGAGATTGTACAACAGGAATGAGGTTAGAAAGTTTTACCAAAGGATCAAAAGGTCCTGCCAAGAGTATAAACTTCGAACTGAAGCCTGTAAGGACCATCAAGGGAACATTGTTGTAGAATCGCAGTCGGTGCTGAGGATTTGGAAAGACCACTTCTGCAGACTGTATAACGGCGAGGACGAAACAAATACCGCTGTCAGGCAGAACGAACCATTCAACCCGGGCGAAGACGTTACCGACGAAGCATACGAACGATACCGCCCACCCGACCTGGAGGAGGTGAAAGTAGCTGTGTCTAAGCTCAAATGCAACAAAGCAGCCGGAGCAGACGGCCTAGCTGCCGAACTTTTTAAATCCGCTGGCGATGAGCTGGTTAGGAGCATGCACCAGCTCATCTGCAAGATATGGTCGGAAGAAAGCATGCCCGACGAATGGAACCTCAGCATTGTTTGCCCGATCCTGAAGAAAGGAGACCCTCTAAGTTGTGCCAACTACAGAGGCATAAGTCTTCTTAACATCGCATACAAGATCTTTTCTGCTGTACTTTGTGAACGCCTGAAGCCGTTTGTCAACAATCTGATAGGCACATATCAGTGTGGCTTTAGGCCAGGAAAGTCCACCATCGATCAAATATTCACACTGCGGCAGATCTTGGGGAAAACCCAGGAATTCCAAATCGATACACACCACCTCTTCATCGATTTCAAGGCCGCGTATGACAGCATCTATAGAGACGAGCTATATAGCGCAATGTCTAGTTTTGGCATCCCTGCCAAACTCGTCAATCTGTGCAGGATGACGATGGAAAACTCACGCTGTTCCGTCAAGGTCGGCAAAGACCTCACGCGGACGACATTGACATAATCGGTAGAACAAAGCGTGATGTCAGTGAAGCCTTCGTGAGTACTGGGAAGGAAGCGGCGAATATGGGTTTAGCAGTCAATGAAGGCAAAACCAAGTCTTGGACAAAACATCACCATCGACAGCTATAACTTTGAGGTAGTTAGGGACTTAGTCTACCTGGGTTCCGCTATCAATTCAGACAATGACACCAGCGCTGAAATTAAACGAAGTTTCTTTGCCAATCGCTGTTTCTTTGGGCTAAGAAGGCAATTGAGTAGCAAAGCCCTCTCTCGAGCAACTAAAGTGTCCATGTATAAGACCTTCATCATCCCAGTCCTGCTTTACGGTGCAGAAGCATGGACCCTGTCAAAGGCGGATGAAAACACTTTAGGCTGCTTCAAGAGGAAAATTCTTCGGACGATTTACGGTCCCGTCTGCATAGACGGAGAGTGGAGGAGGAGATATAACATCGAACTGTACGGGCTGTACAGCGATACCGACCTAGCCAAAAGAGTCAAAACACAACGTCTACGATGGCTGGGTCATCTAGAGCGGATGACCCGGCCCCGGCCCGGAAAATCTTCGAATCCACACCGCAGGGACGAAGCGGTAGAGGAGCACCGAGACTCAGGTGGCGCACGCAAGTGGAAGGCGACCTCAGCCAACTTCGCGTGCGAAACTGGAGACGGCTAGCTAGAGACAGAGCTGGCTGGCGAAGCTTGTTGGCTGAGGCCCAGGTCCACCCCGGACTGTAGCGCCACCTTAAGTAAGTAACTAAGTAAAACCTTCACACATACAGGTGGACAAACGGACGAACGGACGGACGATCGTATAAAAGGTCATAAGGGTCTACTGTGTTACAAACTATGCATTATGTTTATCCCCTTATTTAAGGAAGAAGATTCTTAACTGACAACTTGTCCTAAATACAATTAAAATTAATAGAAACTGAAATTTAACAACCAAGATTTATAATGCAATTCATAGCTTGACAGTGGTCAATTGGGATGGGGTATCCAACGATGCACCTAAGCGGATTGTAACCCTTCCATTACTTAAAATTAAGCAAAGGTAAAAAAACAGGCGGAGGGATGCAGAGATTGGCAGTCCCGCCGTATACATATTTCAACTAATCACTTCGTTAAAGTTGCATTCTCAGAATACTGAGCAGATTTTGGAAACATAATTTTTGCCCCAACCTGGCTTTTTTAATTCAGAACTCGGTCTCGATATTAAAGTCTCGGGGCGATATGTTTTTCTGTTTAAGTTATATTCCATTTATTGCAAATACAGATTAAACTATCACGTCAAAACAGCGATGTCACTGTGCTTCACTCTATTGCACTATTGAATCTTCTCTACTGTAGAGCGCTTTCATCTTCATATTGGTAAAAAGGACTCCTGTGCTAGGTACCTAAAATAATATTTACAGGCTTTTTTACACTTGATTGTATTTTCAGTTAACTTTACTTTGTTTAAAAGATTAAGGCGTATTTGCTGATACTACACATAAATATAAGTTACTCTTAAGATTTAAAGTGATGTCTGTGCGGAGTTTTCGCCTGTGCGGAGTTTTCGTTAGCTGAATCAACTTAAGTTTGACACAGCAAATCAGCTGTCATTTATGTTGGGAGAAAAATATATTCTGGGATTTTAATTTTTTAAACTTCGCAAACAAGAGCTACTTTTTGTCTATTGTAGAATTGGAATACATTTCCAACAATATTTTAGATTCGTTTACGATTTGAAAAACAAAAATATTAAGATCTAGGTAAAGAAACGTGTCCCTTTAATCCTTCGAGTGTTGGGAAACAAAAGCTTTGATGATTTTGGACTTGGCTTTTTCATCGTTTTCTCATTGTTAAATGGTAATTCAGACTTGGAGTCAAACAAACCTCAAGATATAATTATGTCTTAAAGTTTAAGTTTACGATTGTTTTATATTCAATAATTTGCTTTATGGTCAATGCTTTCTGTTAAAAAAGGGAAACACACATAAATCGTAAATAATAGGAAAAAGTTGTGGGTTGAAAATTAGTAAATACACAACACTGGTTGGGAAAATACGATTCTTGTTAAGATATAAAAAGAAGAAGCGTATTGGCTTATGACGGATAATTTTTTACCACATCAGCGCACGTTGAAATAATAGACTTTAAGATGTACATACAAGCAGGGATACTCAATCTGTCAAATTATATGTAGGTAGTCTGTATTTTTCTTAATATTAGGTATTTGCTGCATATAGCATGCTGTTTCACTAGTCTTTTTATCGGTACTTTTTCTCTATTCTAAATTTTTGCATATGTTTCAACGTTATATTCCATTTTTTTGACTTTTATAAATAGAGTTTATAAAAGTATTACTTCAAAACAGCGATGTCAATGTGCTTTGCTCTATTGTACTATTGGAACCTCTCTATACTGTAGAGCACTTTAATTTTTCAAATTTTGTAAAAATAACTCCTGCACTAAAATTGACAGATTTCTCTAGACTTGCTTGTAGTATAAATACTTGATTTTTTAGCGGTCCGCCCAAAAATGGAAAAAGGACGTCTTATGGTGTCGCTCCGTCCGTCCTGTAACTTTTGAACAGTAAGTCGCAGAAAGATGAAATTTGGTACACTTATAAAGTCCGTGAAGAAAATGAGAACGCTTTAAAGGGCAATTTTTTATATACCAACATAACGGTTTAATTACAGTTCGAATATTGATGGTAAAAACGACAAAAAGTGTTTTGGCCTTATCTTCAAAAGTTTTACAGCCACAAAGAAGAAAATTGAATCAAGCACTAAAAAAATATTGGATTTTCATAATAAAATCGAAATTTTGCAAAATATTAAAAAATTTTAATTAGTAAAATTTTGAGAAATTACGCATAGAGAATAGATTTTTTTCTAGATTTGAGAAAAGAAGGCCTTAATAAATTGCTTTAGCTACTCGTGTGTAAATGTGCTAGGTACTGTCTGCCCCCGTTACCTACGTTTGGAAAACATATTCGATAGACAACTTGTGGAACTTGCGTTAACAGAAGATATCAAATCTACTTCTTTGCAGAAAGCGATGCTTCTTTGGAAAAATATGCTCCGTCTTTGCAAGCATTCATGTGCGTCTACTTATCCCTTTGTCGCACTTGACGGAGATGCATGCCTCAGGAGTAAAATTGAGTTAGCTTTTCAATTTAATTGAATTTCTGCTTCACATAAGGTTTCCTACCCTTGCTGTTGCCAATTCATTCACGTTGCACTCAGCTAAGTACTTCGTAAATGATAAAAGCACCTGAACCTTTGTGCAAAATGTATTTTGTAATGCACTCGACACACACATGTAGTTGTGACTTGTGAGCAAGCATATTCGGTAACGAAGCCCCACACAACCATAACCACCACCACCACCACCTCAACCAATTGTGTTAAACTTACCGTTTGTATTGTTGTTGTTCGCCTTTGATGTGCTGCAGTTGTTATTTAACGAATTGAAAAAATTTACCGCTCCAGTTCGCCGCAATATCCAGAACATGATGTCGATATGTAAAGTTGTTCCTGTGTGTTTCCAGTCGTTGATAATGATGATGTCGATGATGGTTATAAAACCAAGTCAACCAGACAAACCCTTCGAGTACAAGGTCACACGCTCTGACACGCCAAAGGTATAAATAAGCAAACAAATAAAATTGTTTGCAATTCGCAAAAGGATAATCGCGGCACGCAATCAATTTGCCAATCAATCACATTCGCTTTAAAGGCAAACACCACTATACTTTCGCGTTGGCACAACCCGACACAAAGTTAGCAATAATTTTCTTTTATTAGCCTTTCACAACAGCGACCTTAAGTCCTTCCAGTCAGGACATTGGAGTTACGAACGAACAAAATGATATAAACTTTCTTCACCTCCTGTCAGCATTTGTAATAAACCGCGCCGGGTACGACCGACAAATAAAATTAAACGAGGTGAACACATCCACCCGAAAGGATATCTATAATATGGCGCAAAAAAGCGATTCCAAACGGTAAATATCTGGGTTAACAATAGAGCAAAATGATATGAGGGTCACGGCAGGGAGCAGAGACGAATAAAGTATTTGAAACTCGCGTATCCTTACTCCATCGTTGGTCACGGATAATTCGGAACTAAGTGAGGAAGGAAATCGAACAGGTGCTTAGTGTTGAATGATAGCAGAAACCGAGCAGAATACTATACCAGCAAACAAGAAGGACCTGCTGACACATCCTTATCGAAGAGCTTTAAGCTTTTTTGATACAAAGAGAGAACGCCGCCGAAGGCCAACAACAGGGCAAAGGGAAATTATATCAGCTGTGATGGGATTATTTTTTAAACATTGTGAAATTCTGTGCACCATAGATGTTAGGACTCTCAAGTGGTCGGAAATAAAGAAGAGCTAGACAAGTGTCACTTTGATCTTCTGCATATTAAAAGGGATAAGTAGTTAAGCTTATAATAATCCTTCTGGAAAATAAAATAGTCTATTTTGATTGACGTTTATTGCAAAAATAAAACTTGTACCTTGAACTGGTTTTTGAAGAACAAAAAACATTCCCACCCCTTTTCACCGAAACAGTGTTCAAAAGTTGCTTTTTCTTTATTCCAGCAACATTTTAGGGAAATTCGATTGAACTTGAATTTGAATTTAAATACGTTCTCTTGGATAATAGGGAAATGAAAATAAGAAAAGAGAAATAAGAGAAAACTCTTATACTAGCAAGGTAAAGCGAAGAGAAGTTTCGGAGTAAAACGGCAGAGCACCACACTCCACCACACCATCCCACCAAAGTCTTACGTCCTTTCTGCTCCTAGAATCCTAGGAAGGTAGAGCTAAAAGGAGGAAATGTTACTTGTTCCATATTCCCTTTGATTTTTATACCCCATCCCATAGGATAGGAGGTATATTAAGTTTGTCACATAGTTTGTAACACGGTGAAATAATAATGGTAGACCCCCAAGACCTAAAGGGCATATGATCGAGACCGAATTCTGAATCGAATGAGCCATGTCCGTCCGTCCGTCCATCCGTCCGTCCGTCCGTCTGTCTGTATGTCACATGTTTTTAGGCCTTAAATTTTGAGCTAGGGTGCTGAAACTTACGTAAGGTCCGCGTCATGCGAAGCAGTGCAAGTGTAAAAATTTTTGAAATCCGCCCAAAGACACGCCTACAATCAGTCTAAATGTGCAACTACCTCCAGAATTTTCGAATCGGTAAACCCCCTCTAGTGGGCGTGGCATCTATTTTAATAGTAAATTTTCAAATGCAGTTTACTCAATATTTTTGCTCAAAATTAAAAAAAATTTGCTTAATATTTTATGTAGAAAACGCTTAGTTCTATATTTTGTTTATACAAGACTTTGGGCCATGCCCATATTTGGAGGCAGGATTGAAGAAATTAAATTCGCCTGA
Organism: Neoascia interrupta; assembly: GCA_947623515.1. NCBI lineage: Eukaryota > Metazoa > Arthropoda > Insecta > Diptera > Syrphidae > Neoascia > Neoascia interrupta. Next base: position 30,055,893 of record OX392464.1, on the reverse strand, counting down.
TAATTCGCCTAAAATTTGCCTGATAATTCGCCTAAAATTTTCCTGAAAAACTTAATTTGGACTAGCCTTGAGCCTAATTTAGGAAAGAATGAAACAAAAAAAGTAGCAGGTTAGGTAAACGAGACTTCAGTCCAGATTTCGTTTATATAAAGTTTTTAGCCACGCACCCTTTTAAGGGTCGATTTTTCAAAAATATTGAATTTGGACCAAAGAATTGCATTTTTACGTACATTTAAGTGTAACTTGGATACACATGTGGTTTCTCATTAGCGGGGGTTGAACTACGCCCCTTTTCGAAGTTTGCATTGCTCATAAAATGTCGAAAAATAACCATGTCATCAGCATTTTACAATATGGGATAGGATGGGGAATTCAATGGTCCGTTTTACGGACTGTAACTTCTGCGTACACACAGTAGCACTTACTCACTGGTTTTTTTATATTATGATATTATTGAATTTGTATATTGAATTTTTGGTACTATTGGTATATAAGACATAACTTGTTGTTTTCAATGAGCTGTGCATTAGTTATGCACAGAGATTAAGTTGGCTGCAAGATGGAGTTGATTGAGCAGTATCCGCAAAATTAAATGTTTCTGGATCATACCCGGTGAGACTCAAAAGGTAGGTACCGGTGAGACACAAAAGGTTTTTTCTAGTTAGTAGCAGCTGGTTAACAAACACTCTAACTCCGCTCTATGTTGTGTTTAAGTAAGAGTTCAAAAGTCGAAAGCACTAAAACAAATTCTGGCAAAGGTATGTGTAGAAAAAGTTATCTTAAGTGCCAGACGGAACAAAATAGAACAGATAAGTTTAAGATCCTTATTTTATAAATTTTGACAATTCTCCCAAAATCAAAACTCTGGCGCTAGATGTGAAATAGTGTGATGCGTCTTATATTTTGACTGCCAAAGTTATAAGTTATAAGTTATAAGTTATAAGTTATAAGTTATAAGTTATAAGTTATAAGTTATAAGTTATAAGTTATAAGTTATAAGTTATAAGTTATAAGTTATAAGTTATAAGTTATAAGTTATAAGTTATAAGTTATAAGTTATAAGTTATAAGTTATAAGTTATAAGTTATAAGTTATAAGTTATAAGTTATAAGTTATAAGTTATAAGTTATAAGTTATAAGTTATAAGTTATAAGTTACAAGTTATAAGTTATAAGTTATAAGTTATAAGTTATAAGTTATAAGTTATAAGTTATAAGTTATAAGTTATAAGTTATAAGTTATAAGTTATAAGTTATAAGTTATAAGTTATAAGTTATAAGTTATAAGTTATAAGTTATAAGTTATAAGTTATAAGTTATAAGTTATAAGTTATAAGTTATAAGTTATAAGTTATAAGTTATAAGTTATAAGTTATAAGTTATAAGTTATAAGTTATAAGTTATAAGTTATAAGTTATAAGTTATAAGTTATAAGTTATAAGTTATAAGTTATAAGTTATAAGTTATAAGTTATAAGTTATAAGTTATAAGTTATAAGTTATAAGTTATAAGTTATAAGTTATAAGTTATAAGTTATAAGTTATAAGTTATAAGTTATAAGTTATAAGTTATAAGTTATAAGTTATAAGTTATAAGTTATAAGTTATAAGTTATAAGTTATAAGTTATAAGTTATAAGTTATAAGTTATAAGTTATAAGTTATAAGTTATAAGTTATAAGTTATAAGTTATAAGTTATAAGTTATAAGTTATAAGTTATAAGTTATAAGTTATAAGTTATAAGTTATAAGTTATAAGTTATAAGTTATAAGTTATAAGTTATAAGTTATAAGTTATAAGTTATAAGTTATAAGTTATAAGTTATAAGTTATAAGTTATAAGTTATAAGTTATAAGTTATAAGTTATAAGTTATAAGTTATAAGTTATAAGTTATAAGTTATAAGTTATAAGTTATAAGTTATAAGTTATAAGTTATAAGTTATAAGTTATAAGTTATAAGTTATAAGTTATAAGTTATAAGTTATAAGTTATAAGTTATAAGTTATAAGTTATAAGTTATAAGTTATAAGTTATAAGTTATAAGTTATAAGTTATAAGTTATAAGTTATAAGTTATAAGTTATAAGTTATAAGTTATAAGTTATAAGTTATAAGTTATAAGTTCTAAGTTATAAGTTATAAGTTATAAGTTATAAGTTATAAGTTATAAGTTATAAGTTATAAGTTATAAGTTATAAGTTATAAGTTATAAGTTATAAGTTATAAGTTATAAGTTATAAGTTATAAGTTATAAGTTATAAGTTATAAGTTATAAGTTATAAGTTATAAGTTATAAGTTATAAGTTATAAGTTATAAGTTATAAGTTATAAGTTATAAGTTATAAGTTATAAGTTATAAGTTATAAGTTATAAGTTATAAGTTATAAGTTATAAGTTATAAGTTATAAGTTATAAGTTATAAGTTATAAGTTATAAGTTATAAGTTATAAGTTATAAGTTATAAGTTATTAGCTTTAAGTTATATATATGATAATAAATAAGTTATATATATAATTATCGTATAAGATATATATGATTAATAATTATATGATTAATCTATGCTTTATGTTTCGGCTAGTTTCTAGGTCAATAGAAACATCACACATATGGACATGGCTTAATCACATGTCAGTGCAGATTATATTTCTAAAATATCGTGAGGAGCTACGGTCATTATTTTACTTTTTTACATACTTTGCATTAAAATTCATGTATCCTTATATAGAAGATACGGTATAGCAAGCAGACCTAATTGCTTTCGAATGGGAAGACATTCATTTTAAGCTAAAAACGCATATTAAGCGCTATGCGCTGCCTTTGTTTCTGTTTTTTTTTTCTACACTGTGAGCTATAAGTTAAACATTTGTTTCGTTTGTAATAGGTATTCACTGAATGACTTACGAACAATTGCCTTCACGCAAAGCTAATGTAATGGAAGAACAAACTCCCTTTTTACCTGTCATTACCTACAAAGGAACGATTGCTCGGTTACACACCTTTTTACTTCATAATCCAATTGTATTGGAAGAAAAAAAAATTTAAAAAAGATTTTATCCATGTTGAGAGGAACATCCTTGCCCCGCTCTCTTAATAAAACCCGACCAAAAATGTTATCTTTAGCCCTGATTGATTCACAACAGCAGTTAATCCTTGATGAAACATCCTTTCAATCGTGAAATTTGTCAAAAGCAACTGCTGTCGAGTCGTTCAGCGCACAGTTATCGCATCGATGTGGCTGAGCCGCAGAACGAAAAATAAATAGGTATATATATAAAACATAAAATAAATAATCGATTTTTGCATTAACGGGAGGCATCTACCTCTCTCATCGACCTTTTGTCATATAACACAGGCCACCAAAAGATGGTGGCCTTTAAGTGACAGGAAATGACAGGAGTAGGGAATACAAAACAGATGCGACAAACGTAGGTACTGTATACCCCGCAATCGCCCCTATTTCGTAGCCTAGCTGGCTGAATTTATTAATGGAAATTTATTCATGATCGTTATATACGTGGTTTACCTTTTGAATACCGTTTGTGGTGTTAAATTGGATTGAACCACGGATGAAGTCCTCGCTACGGTCTCTAGAGTTGTGGCTTATCGCAATAGAAATTTTTATTATAACCTGCGCTCCGCTCTCCTGCCCTCGTTATACGATTGAGCTGAGAAAAACATTTGAATAATTTCGATTTGATGACGTCTCGCCTATAACTGCGGGGCTTAATCGTTTTAATGCGTAAAACCTGGTGGAGAACGTTGTTCTCCTTCAGGCAGTGATGCTTTTACCTTCTACGCCTTCCCGCATTATTTTACGTGCAAAATCGAGTTTAAATCGAATTGGAAGTGCAAAGAAAGAAAGTAAATTAAGAGGGAATGGCACACACACACACAGACAAAAGGACAAAGATCCTTTGCTCAGCAAACCCGACAGCAGATAGATTAGCGATACAATGAACAGGGAGCGTGAAGCGGTTCATAGGACGTTTTGCGGGATCAAGGTTAATTGTGAAACCGTTGAGCGTAAATAATCATTTAACCATGGAACGAGGCAAACAAAATTAATGTAGACGCAAAATAGATAGATGGTGTATGTTGATGTTAGAGTCCGGAGGACTTCAAGACGGAGTAATCTCCGGAGAGTAGGTGATGCGGAAAATTCATCAATTGACTAGCCCTCTGTTTTAAATTGGATCTCGTTAGTGAGCTGCTGAAGAAAGTAAGTCCACTGGAATGGAACCAAATTTGCTTTTAGTGAATCGAGATAAGTATACCATCAAGGTTATCTTTATAGACGAAAATTCGTTTAAAATAACTCCTTTTTCTTGATATCTACGGTAAATTATATGAGGTAGATAGGTAATTATACACGGTGTTTCAGTTAAGGTGTGACAAAAAGCTAAGGCGTATAGGTTGGGTCGAGACAAAAAAAAATTGTATTGGAGGGGGATATATTCCCCCGTTTAGCCGGGAGGGGCGATTTTCTAAAAAAGATGACCTAAAACAGAAGAAAAAATATAAGAAACAATGGCAACACTGACATTTTCAAGGTACGTTTAAGTAAAGCTAGAAATCTCTTCTTTTACTTTGCTTTCAAATAAAGCTGTTTTAGTGTGCAGTTTTTGAAAAATTAATTTTTAAACTCAGAAATTTGAATTAATTTTTTTTCTAATTTTTATGTTATTAAGTTCAATTTTTGTTTTCAAAATTATATACTCTTATAAATAAGTAATTAAGACAGAAAAACGCATGCTCATATGGGTTTCACTTTTTGAGAAAAAAAAACAACAACGGTAACATCTTTTTTCGAAGAAAAACCTTTTCTTAGTTGTGTGACAGAGTTGACCTTTCAAGGATTAAATTTTATTTTATTATTTTCTTACTGCTATTCAAAATTCATTTTAGCATACAATAAGGTGCGGTTTTCTGTTTTTAATAACTTATTTCTAAGAGCATTAAATGTAGAAAAAAAAACTGAACTTAATAACATATAAATTAGAAAAAATTTACTTCAACATTTTTTTTTAACTTTTTTTTCAAAAATTTGAGGTTAAAAATTAATTTTTCAAAACCTGTACACTAAAACAGCCTTATTTAAAAGCAAAATAGAAGAAGAGATTTCTAGATTTTCAAAAAGATATAACTTGAAAATGTCAGTGTTACCATTGTTTTTTAATTTCTTTTTCTGTTTTAAGTCATAATTATAAAAAATCGTCCGTGCTGGCTGTACGATTTTTTATATCCTCCAATAGAATTTTTTTTTCTGTCTCAACCCAACTTATACGCCCAACCTATCACACCCTTTATATTTTTTAGTTGCGTCGCTGGGTGCAAAATAACTCTAATGAAATTCGAAATATATTAAATTTATACTGACATTAATTCATGGAAAGCACTCACTAATGCATTTTATTTTCTTTTGCGCCAAGCTTTCATCTGGAAGCAGAGTTTAAGAAAAAGCTTGAGTTTTCTAGAAAACGAATGGATTTCGACTGGCATGGCCTTTTTAGGAAAAACAAGTGGGAACGACAGGTTGCAAAATACCCGACCCACCAAAAAGAAAACTGCCACGCCTCCAAAAAGTGGACGGGATATAAAAATATAACTGTTGAATGCTTTATACTAGGTGGTTGCATACATTTCGGCCTAAAACCCCGCCTTGTTAACTAAAAAAATCACTTTTTTTAACGCTACGCCCACAAAAGTGGGCGGAGGCACATACAGTATTTACATAAGGGTTAGAAAATGCTAACATCTACAGCTTTTGTCATATAATTTTTTGTCAAATTTCATATATATTTATTGAAAAACAGTCATTTTAAGCTAAAATCCCTTAAAAAGTGGGCGTGGTCAATGAAAAAGCTAAAAAATGTTGGCTACACTAAAGACAATTATAAGGTAATGTTACGTACCAAAAATGAATGCGCTAGCGCCATAGCTAAAATTTGCAAAATTTATTTTTTTAAACTAGAGATGGTCGCACATACAGGCCTGTAGCGGGCGTCTCTGTGGGTGGATTCAGCTGAACTGAAAAAATATTAAGTTCTTAAAAGGTTTTTTAGTTTATTTTTTAGAAGAAGCGTGGTATGTCCAACTCATATAACCAAACCCTTTCCCATTCATATTTTTCTTTCCATTCCTATTCTTCTTCCCATTCCTATTTTTTTTTTTTGTTTTCTATTCCCCTTCCGTTACCCTTACCACTCATGAATCATTAATTTACTTAAAAAAAATATTTAACCCTTATAAGGTTTTTTTAATTTATTTTTAAGAAAACCGTGGCATGTCCAATCCATGTTACCAAAAATCAACATTAGCATAAATTAACGGACGAAATGTACGCAAAAATTTAATTTTTTGGTTTAAATTTATTAATTATATGAATTCGACCCACAAAAATGGGGGTGGCCATAAACTTTTTACGAACGAAATCTAGAATAGTGCCCGGTGTGTCTTACGAGCTAAATTTTATTTCTAGTTCTTCCCCTAGTGAAGCTAAAACGCAGCTGAAATCTAAGTTTTTCTGGAAAATTTTAGGTTTTTCTTAAATTTAATCAAAGATTACTCTTTAAATCGATTCCACGCCCACAAAGGGCTTTATGCTCACTTGATTTTAAATTTTTATATCTTATAATCATTAAAAGATGCTAAATGTTAAATTTCAGCTTTTTACAACGTCTTACAGTTTTGTAAGCACTGGAGGTAGTTGTTTAGACCGATTGTGGGCGTGTCTGTGGGCGGATTAGAAAAACTTTAACACTAGCATTGTTTCGGATGCCAGTGAGCAAAACGTAAGACGGACGGACATGGCACATTCAACTCAGAATTTGGTCTGGATCATAAGCCATTAAGGTCTTGGGGGTCTATCGTTGTTATTTTTCACCAGTATCGAACTTAATCGTTACATTTTCACCAGTATCAAACTTAATATAGATACTCCATTCCTGTGGAATAGTGTATGAAAAACAAATTAAACGTTTCTAGAATCTCAACGGTAACAACGGTAGTGGTGGTAAGCTTATACTTAGTTTATAGTTATAAAGTGACCATAAAAAATAGGTGCTTCAAAAACTTTCAAAACTGTCGTCTCCAACCTAAGTTTTACTAAGCCTGCGACAAAAAATCTTTCATATATAAAAATCAGCCATTCCTAGAGCAGGTTCTTAGAGAATTGAAAAAAGCATCTAGCGCAATTTCAATTTAAAAAAAAAATGTAAATTGAAATTTAAAATATTTTGAGAAAAGTGAAAAAAATCGTAAATAATCAGAATAGTCCATCTTCGAAAATTTGAAGAAAAGCTTTAGCAAAACTAAAATATTTGAAAACCTTCGATATTTGACTTGAAAACATAAAAGCATTTTAAACAAAGAAAAAAAAAAAATAAATGCTTTTAGCATCTTAACAGTAAAGCCTACTAAGTTTAAAGTTGCTCAAGTATAAAGCTTTTACAAATTTCATACTGCGCTTACTGCGGTTAAATACAATATTAAAATTCTTTCAGAAAAAATTACCTGAGCACTTGTGTTACTCTGAGTTTCTTTAAACGTGTGTTCAATATCGCCTTGTGCACTAAGATCATGGATCAAATGTTATAGTCTCAAATACGTTGAATACAATCTTCTATTTTCAACTCTTCAGCTCTCGAAAACATTTTAATATTTTGAAAAAACAAAGATTTTTCATTAAGACTTAATATACAGGGTGTTTCCAAATTCGATGCAAATATTTTGACACAAGATTCTTGGGTATATTTGAAGAAAAAAATTGTTCTACAGTATGGGCCTATCTCAAATTTTGATACCACTTATTGGGAATTTAAGAAAACACCTACTTTGAGTTACCTTGACCCATACTAACACAAATATCTCCGCTAACACTTACAACAGGTACTTCGTTTAGGACTTAGATTTTAGAAGAAGTAGTAACAGTCCTTTTAACTGCATTAAAATAAAATTGATGACTTTTTTAACTTTCGAGGTATTTGCTTTTAAGACGGGTCCTTTTTCCCTGCCCATGACATTTTTTTGCTTTTCAAGACACATTTCTGCGAAAAATGCGTAATAAATATATCGGTAATTTTTTTTCTAGTGCACCTAACAATACTTAATAAAAATTGCTAAGACGAGTTACCCGAAAAACCCACAGATTTTATGATACTTGGGAAATTCCATAGCAGGTAAAACTATGAAAAACTCGATTCATAGTGTTCAATTCCTATTATTCTGAATAAAAATGCTTGTGTTTGGTTTATGTTTTTTTTCATTTCATTAAGTTAACTTTACAATCAAATAAGGTGTTCAAAGTGCCCTCCTCCATTTTGTATGCATGCTAGAGCCCGTTTTTGGATTGCGCTGTCAACGTTTATTGAGGATAACTCCTGCCTTACTTGTGACGAGGCTTGGAGAATGCGATCTTCAAAATCATTTAGAGTTGATATTTCTGTAGAATAAACAAGTTCTTTCATTCTCCCCCATACAAAAAAATCCATAATTCTAAGGTCTGGAGATCTTGCAGGCCAGTGAACTGGTCCATTTCTTCCTATCCAACGACCAGCGTACTTTTCACCCAGCCAATTCTTAACCTCGCGACCAAAGTGGGCTGGGGCTCCTTCCTGTTAAAAATATGACGAAGCTCGTTGAGTTACCGGAACATCCTCCAGTAGATCTGTTAAATCATTGCGCAAAAAATCCAGATAGTTTGCAGAATTCAGTGTGGGAGGCAGTTTGAAGGGACCGATTAAGTTGTTTCCGATAACACCTGCCCCAAATTGACGCTAAATCTGTGTTGAAATGATGACTCTCTCCTTGTGTGTGGATTTTCCGCAGCCCATGTGTGTAGATTGTGAAAATTGAGATTCTAGTAAATTGAGATTCGTCCGTCCATAGGATTCTGCTTATAAAACCGTTGTCATCCAAGTTCCGCTCTAACAACCAGTTGCAAAACTCAAGTCTCGGCATCAAATCACTCGGAAGCAGTTCCTGCACAGGTGTATGGTGGTATGGCTACAAGTTTTCCGTATGCAGAAGACGAACAATTTTATGTGTAGAAACATTAAACCGCAAGGATAAGCGCCTGATGCTGATTGATGGATCATTTGCAACCGCTTCCAGTATTCTTTCATCAACTGCAATTCTTCCTGGTGAAGCTCCTGCGTTAGGTCGTCTTGTTGAAACAGATCCCGTTTCCCGAAGTCTTCGAAACGAATTTGTAAATACGCGGGGATTAGGTACTCTTCGGTTAGAATAAAGCTGATGGTATAATTGTTGTGCTCTAATAGAACTTCCGTTGCACATCCCATAAACGTAGATAATATCGGCGTATTCTTCGTTTGTAAAAGATGCCATTTCAAGTAGGGTTTCTTAACAACTGTTGTGTCACCTCGGCTTCAAAAATGACTTTGATGGATTTAATTTTGTTTTCTAACCTTTTATACAATTTACATTAGGTAAATTTTCCAACTAGGCGACCAACCTCAAACTTAATCCTTTTTGGGATTTAACAGAAAAATGATAGGGAAATTACCTTTTTATCAGGTAGTCTAATAAAAATGCATGCTCTAAGACCTACGTAAATTACTAATACATAGTCAAAAAATCGTTCTTGTTGTCAATCGCGGTTATAAAAGTAGGTAACAAATCATATTTCCACCTTATACCTGTCGCGGCTTCGTGAAAAGAGTTTTTCATAATTTTACCTGCTATGGAATTTCCCAAGTATCATAAAATCTGTGGGTTTTTGGGGTAACTTGTCTAAGCAATTTTTATTAAGTATTGTTAGGTGCACTAGAAAAAAAAATTACCGATATGTTTATTACGCATTTTTCGCAGAAACGTGCCTTGAAAGTCAAAAAAATGTTATGGGCAGGGAAAAAGGATCTGACTTAAAAGCAAATATCTCGAAAGTTAAAAAAGTCATCAATTTTATTTTAATGCAGTTAAAAGGAATACTACTTCTTCCAAAATCTAAGTCCTAAACGAAGTACCTGTTGTAAGTGTTAGCGGAGATATTTGTGTTAGTATGGGTCAAGGTACCTCAAAGTAGGTGTTTTCTTAAATTCCCAATAAGTGGTATCAAAATTTGAGATAGGCCCATACTGTAGAACAATTTTTTTCTTCAAATATACCCAAGAATCTTGTGTCAAAATATTTGCATCGAATTTGGAAACACCTGTATACTCTTATAAATAAGTAATTAAGACAGAAAAACACATGCTCATATGTCTTTCACTTTTTGAGAAAAAAAAAACAACAAAGGTAACATCTTTTTTCTAAGAAAAACCTTTTCTTAGTTGTGTGACAGAGTTGACCTTTCAAGGATTAAATTTTATTTTATTATTTTCTTACTGCTATTCGAAATTCATTTTAGCATACAATAAGGTGCGGTTTTCTGTTTTTAATAACTTATTTAAAAGAGCATTAAATGTAGAAAATTAAACTGAACTTAATATCATATAAATTAGAATCTACTTCAAAATTTAAAAATCTACTTCAAAATTTTTTTAATTTTTTTTTTTTTCAAAAATTTGAGTTTAAAAATTAATTTTTCAAAACCTGTACACTAAAACAGCCTTACTTAAAAGCAAAAAAGAAGAAGAGATTTCTGGATTTTCAAAAAGATATAACTTGAAAATTTCAGTGTTTCCATTGTTTTTTAATTTTTTTTTTCTGTTTTAATTCATAATTATAAAAAATCGTCCCTGCTGGCTATACGATTTTTTATATCCTCCAAAACAATTTTTTTTCCGTCTCAACCCAACTTATACGCCCAACCTATAACACCCTTTATATTTTTTATTTGCGTCGCTGGGTGCAAAATAACTCTAATGAAATTCGAAATATATTAAATTTATACTGACGTTAATTCATGGAAAGCACTTAGTTATGCATTTTGTTTTTTTTTTTGCGCCAAGCTTTCATCTGGAAGCAGAGTTTAAGAAAAAGCTTGAGTTTTCTAGAAAACGAATGGATTTCGACTGGCATGGCCTTTTTAGAAAAAAAAAAAAAACAGTGAGTAAGTGCAACACTGCGTATGTAATAGCTTCGGTCCGTCTGTAACGGACCGGGTATACCCTATTCCTTTCCTATTCATATTCTTATCACTTATGAATCTTTTAGTAACTGAAAAAATATTATGTCCTTAAAAGGTTTTTTAATTTATTTTTTAGAAGAAGCGTGGCATGTCCAACTCCTATAACCAGAAATCAGCAAAACATCAGCAAGCTCCTATAGCAAATCAGCAACAATAAAATCTTTTGGCTCAAATTCAGTAATTATGTGAATTCGAACCCTTAAAATGTACGTAGGTTTTTACGGACCGAATATACCCTATTCCCATTAATATTTTTCTTTCCTTTAATTTACTTAAAAAAATTTTTTAACCCTTATAAGGTTTTTTTAATTTATTTTTAAGAAAACCGTGGCATGTCCAAACCATATTACCAAAAATCAACATTAGCATAAGTTAACGGACAAAATGTACGCAAAAATTTAATTTTTGGGCTTAAATTTATTAATTATATGAATTCGACCCACAAAAATGGGGGTGGCGATAAACTTTTTACGAACGAAATCTAGAATAGTGCCCAGTGTGCCTTACGAGCTAAATTTTATTTCTAGTTCTTCCCCTAGTGAGGCTAAAACGCAGTCAAAATCTAAGTTTTTGAATGAATTGCATTTCAAAGATTACTCCTTAAATCGATCGCCCACAAAGGGCGTTATGCTCACTTGATTTTAAATTTTTATATCTTATAATCATTAAAAGATGCTAAATTTAATTAAATTTAAATTAAATTAAATTAAATTTCAGCTTTTTACAACGTCTTACAGTTTTGTAAGCACTGTAGGTAGTTGCTTAGACCGATTGTGGGCGTGTCTGTGGGCGGATTAGAAAAATTTTAACACTTGCATTGTTTCGGATGCCAGTGAGCATACGTACAAGATTTCAGCTTTCTAGCTAAAAAAGTAATACGGACGGACATGGCACATTCAACTCAGAATTTGGTCTGGATCATAAGCCATTAAGGTCTTGGGGGTCTATCGCTTTTATTTTTCTATGTTACATTTTCGCCAGTATCAAACTTAATATAGATACTCCATTCCTGTGGAATAGTGTATGAAAAACAAATTAAACGTTTCTAGAATCTCAACGGTAACAACCGTCGTGGTGGTAAGCTTATACTTAGTTTATAGTTATAAAGTGACCATAAAAAATAGGTGCTTCAAAAACTTTCAAAACTGTCGTCTCCAACCTAAGTTTTACTAAGCCTGCGACAAAAAATCTTTCATATATAAAAATCAGCCATTCCTAGAGCAGGTTCTTAGAGAATTGAAAAAAGCATCTAGCGCAATTTCATTTTAAAAAAAAAATTTAAATTGAAATTTAAAAAAATCGTAAATAATCAGAATAGTCCATCTTCGAAAATTTGAAGAAAAGCTTTAGCAAAACTGAAATATTTGAAAACCTTCGATATTTGACTTGAAAACGTAAAAACATTTTAAACAAACAAAAAAAAAATAAATGCTTTTAGCATCTTAACAGTAAAGCCTACTTAGTTTAAAGTTGTTCAAGTATAAAGTTTTTACAAATTACATACTGCGCTTACTGCGGTTAAAACGACAATATTAAAATTCTTTCAGAAAATATTACCTGAGCACTTGTGTTACTCTGAGTTTCTTTATACGTGTGTTCAATATCGCCTTGTGCTCAAATACGTTGAAAACCAACTTCTATTTTCAACTCTTCAGCTCTCGAAAACATTTTAATATTTTGAAAAAACAAAAAATTTTCATTAAGACTTAATATATAATATGTAGACACATATTTCATTGTTCTAGTTCTTCTTTATCTTTAAGGCGCGAAGTTTTGATCTGAAGTGATGGATCGTAAGCTTCGAACTCTACTGCATTCCTGATGCTCAGCTTGTGGGGTACGCCGATGATTCGTTTTTCTAGTTATTGCTTGCAAAAGTATTAAAAAAATACACTTAAAAACATTTAATAAATTATCCCTTGAAACATACAACTTTAAAAAAACCGTGGTGTGTGGTTATAATAAAAATGTTTGCCCTTTTATGCGTTCTTATTCCGCCGTTAAAAAGCATGTCAAATTTTGTACGACTTACCGATGCCAATTTTTTAAAAAATTAAACAAAATTTTGAATGATGCAAACCAATGATTGCTATGATTAGGTCCTCAAGGTCTTGTCAATGGATATTATTTCTCTATGTTACATTTTCGCCTGTATCAAACTCAATGCACTTCATTTCGGTGGAGAACGATATAAAAATAACTTCAATAAATCTGAAATTTGGTATCGGGGGTATTTCTTAACGAATAATTCGAACATTGAAGTTTAACCAACAGTTACCTATAATTTTAATTTATTCTAACAATGATTACGATTCTCGAAGAAGCAAATCAAATATTGGTTATTCACCACTCATTGTTAAAACCACTTCAAAACCTTCCAACTGTATTTAGTGCTAACTGTGTTGGCATTCCTATGAAACATTCGTTGCGGTTGAAAATGTAATTAATATCATAATAACCGCACGGCCCCATCACTAGAATCCCAATCAAATTTATTTGAATAGCAAATTGTAATGGAATTACAGGGACTATAATTTCCAATCAACAAAAATAATTTGTTGTGTCTCCCTGGACCCACGGACACCATCACTTAACCGACCTAAAGTGTGAACACCGCCTAATTATGTACATGGTGCGTCAATAACGAGCTCCAGCTTTGATTTTCTTATCGATCTCAGTCCTGGGTATTTTTTTTTTCCTCCAGTGCAGAAAGGACGACAAAGTTATTCATTGCGGCGAACCCCATGAATAAACCCCATGAGAGGGTACGCCCCCACTTTTAAAAGTGTTCATAGTGGAATTCCAAATTTAGCCCTTCATGCATAATTTTGGTGCTTTGTATCTATACATAATTTACATTGAGTTTAGTTTCTTGTGTGCGTTACCGCGTCAGAGCTTTGCAGCAAAAAGGAGAGGTTCTGACGGATGACGCGGCTTGTAAAAATTATATCCCCTTTAGGTACTATGGAGTGTCCTTCAAAAGGATAAATATTCCAGTCAGGTCGTCGTAGACTCTTTTTTTCCACTTTTCTTGGGTCTAATTGAATTCAAATCGCTCAATGAGTGGAATATGAAATTGGGTATTGACGATTCGTTGCGGTTCATCCTTTGCATAAGAACTAGGGAAAAAGGGATACCAGGACTTATTTGTTTGCTTATAAGGTGTGTCTATTGAGAGGACGTGATTTTTTTCAAAATTGCCCAGCTCCGCACACACGACGCACGTATTAAGTGGAAAAGCTAAGCATTTTGTTGCGTATGGTTTTAAATAAAACAAAAAGGGTTTATTTTTTTGTGTATGAAAACGAAGATTTGGGAAGCTGTGGTATTTTATTAGAGCTAGGAAATTTGAGCTATTTGACCTATTTAGCCAACTACACCCCCCGACCCTTATTACCAAAGACGTCTGTCGTCAACCTAACAATGAGCACCTAGTTCTGACTGACTACCTACTCAAAAAACAAACTGTAAAAAATGTTTTGTATTTTGGGTAGTAAAGCTAAACAAGCCTGATGGGTTATTAGAAGAGTGAACAAACAAGTGGGGAAATGCAACAGTGCGTAAAAACTTCAGTCTGACTGTGACGGATTGCATAACACCCTACCCTACCAAAAAAGGAAACTGCCACGCCTCCAAAAATTGGGCGGGATATAAATATATAGCTGTAAAATGCTTCATACTACTTGGTTGCATACATTTCGGCCTAGAACTCCGCCTTTTTAACTCAAAATATCACTTTTTAACGCCACGCCCACATAAGTGGGCGGCGACATATACAATGTACACAAAAAAGTTAGAAAATGTTAATAATTACAACTTTTATCATAAAATTTTTAGTCAAATTTCATAGCTATATATTTATTGAAAAACAGTTGTTTTAATCTAAAATCCTTTAAAAAAGTGGGCGTGGTCTGTGAAAAGGCCAAACTTTTTCTGTTACCACAAATACGATTGCACGACAATGCTACGTACCAAAAACGAGTGTGCTAGCACCATTGTAACATTGCTAAAATTTGAAAAAAGTATTTTCTTAAATTAGAGATGGTTGCACATACAGGCCTGCAGTGGGCGTGTCTGTGTGCGGATTCAGCTAATTTTCAAACTTGATCTGAATGAATGGACTTTCAGTCAACTCACCAACTTTAAACTCTCTTGCTTATAATTAAAGGCCGGATATGGGTAAATCGACGGACGGATATGGGTTAATCGATTCTCCTGTCGGTCTCATTCATATTTCTAAGTGTCGGTTTTTCAGTGTTGAGTTGAGCCCAGCTCAAAATAAGATCTGTTAATCCCGTCACAAAATGAATCTGGAGTTAACTCAGCGAGCATTTTTTCAGCGCAGGGTTAACTCCGTTAACAAATTTGTCAAAATCTTCGACTCTCGAAGTTTCTGGCTCTCCCAGCTCTCATTTCACATAGAAAAACCCAGGAAAAGAAACTCGATTTATTCTCAAATGTCATTTTTCACAGCAACTCGTAAATCAACTGACATTCTACGCAGGAAAAACATTCAAAAAAGTTCATATTGTTTTCCAGAGATGATCCGAGATTAACTCACCAAATTTTGTGAGTTAAGCCGAGATTAACCTCAGATCTTAATTCACTAAAAAACACATTTCTGGGGTTAATCTCAGTTTAAATCGGAAAGTCGGATGATTTCGTACGGGGTACGGTGATTATTTCACTGCGTTACAAACTATACATCCAACTTAATATACCCTAGGTAGGGTATAAAAATGTTAAGGAGGCGCATATAAAAGCAAAATCAATGTTGTCTGCCCTTAGGAGTCGCTGGTGAACAGATTCGTGCAACTCTTCATTCAGGGGCTTAATTTGAGAGCATTATGTTTTATTTAAAAGCAAAGCAAACCTTGGGTTTTCTGTTCCAGTAAAGTTACTTCCGGTTCCATTTGCCTTTCGTTGTAGTAAAAGAAATTAAGAAAATCGAAAAGTGTTCTGCTCAAGATTGTTCACAAGATCTCACTAATTTAAGCATAACCGTTCTTCCTTTAGCTTAACAATGTCATTTGCCGCAGCAGTTACTTCCTTATCGATTAGAAGTATCTGCTAATGACAGCACTTGGCATCTCTTCATCTTATCTGTGAAAAGAGCAAATTACCAAATTAGTTGTTGATGGCAGTTCATTTGGGTGTGCCAAGTGACGGATGTACAGTAAATTAACGAAAAGTCAATGATGTTGATGACAACTTGAATTTAACTGCTGCCTAATATGGAATGTTAGCGTTTTGCATCAAATTAATGTTAAGGCAACCTCTCAGCCCACAATACGCGACGGAATGGGTCTTCTGCGTACACATACAAACACAACCCACCCATAATGCGAGGCAACATGACAAGCAGTCAGAAGGATGTAATCCTGGTAAATCTCTGGCAACGTAAAACACAAAGGCTGACACAATAAGATCGCAAATGGCTTCATCAAGCCAAAGCCTCGTGTCTTACCCGTATTTGACGGGATAAATCCGATGACGACAGCATATGGCTGGTTAAAGATAAAAGCCTCCCGCGCCCACCAGATGGCAAAGGCACGAACATAAATGTCATAATTTGATGCTGATTGATGTGTTCGTTTCAATAAATCAACACTAAATATTTGATAAATGTGTGTTCCTGTTGCTCGTTGGGTGTTTGTGGGTGGGCAGCAGGAAACTGCCTGGCTCGAAGCCTGCCCTGATATATAGAAGTGCGTATGTGGTTCGACGAGCACTTAGGTGTTGAACGGATGAGGGAACTCACGTAATTGCACACGCAGCAAGAGATATTGTATTTTTTTTTTCGTCCTTAAAGCTCGTCGACAAGTGTATACGAGTGTGTCTGTGGTTCGAAATGGAGCTGTATACGAGTACGTCATGGGCATAACATCTCTTTACCGATGATGGTGAACGATGTGCCGAGATTTATTGAGTTGATGCTGTGTTTGATTGTCATTGTTAGTTTGACACCTAATCGAATTTTATTTGATATTTTATTTCATTTGCGACGCAAAATGAATATTTAATGCAATAAAGCTTAGAGACACACAAAAAGTCACATCCATCATGTGATGATTATATTTACAGAAGAGTTCTTGGAACTGAGCACTGAGGGGTAAATGTATTGTATACCTGCTGTTAATGTTTTTGTTAATAATGTATGATGTCATGACATTTCAGCGTTGATAAGCGTAAAAAATTCCGCGAATTTTTAGGGTCAGAGTAAATTGGTGCAAACTCACACCAGAACTCGAGAATCAAAAGACCTTGTAAAAATAATAGTGCCTACGTTTCAGGGAATTTCAGAATATTTTTTTAAGCTTGGGCGGATTATTTAAACTAAAAATAGTAATAGTTTATCTTTTATCGAACTCTGACGCAATGCTTTTTATCAACCCGGGTGAGAACGAGGATGTATGCGTTACATCAGCACCATTCTAGCTGAAAAAGGTACTTAAAAAGTTAAAGCATTGTCAAAAGTCAAATTGAACCCTCGTGGCTTAAAGAGAATGTTCACTTAATCCCTTGTCCTTGATGTTTCTTGAGCTAGAAATAAGAACAGGAAATAAAGGCCCTTACGAGCTGATCATTCGCAAAAAATGGGAGCGGCCAAAACTACTTTGCAGCATTTGGAAACCAATATTAGCACAAATATAAGCACGCACTCCACGTACAAAAAATTTTGAAGTTATAGCTGTCTAATTGTCGACCGAAACTACGCAACAATCCTAAGATCCAAAATATTCACAGACTAAAAAGTACTGAAGAGGAAGGGCAAGGTGAAACCTATTTCTTTCTTGTTCGTCGAACCAGGCCTATGAGCCTATACGAAAATTTTACTCAAGTTGGGGTCAAAATTCTGCTTTAAAACTTCTGGATTCAAAATTCTGTTTTACAAAATTCCGAAAACGTAATTTTAACAAAACTACACAGTAAGTCTACACGGGTATAAAGTAACCCAAAACTAACCAAGTGCTTGGGTCATTTTTTTTTGCAATATAGTTTTTGAAAAAAAAGGGGCCGATTTTTGAAAAATTTTTGAAAAAATGATTTTTCAAAAATATTGAATTTGAACCAAAAACTTGCATTTTTACTTACATTTAAATGTAACTTGGAAATATCTGTGGAAATATCTTATAATTAATAGTTTATAATTAGGGGCGGTTGGACCACGCCCCTTTTCGAAGTTTGCATTACTTATAAAATGTGAAAAAATAACTATGCTATCAGCATTTTACAATGTGGGATAAGATGGGGTATTCAACGGCCCGTTTTACGGAACTTTTTTGAGCTAGAAAGCCGAAATTTTGTACATATAGGCTCTCTGTTATTAGAAGCAATACAAGTGTTAGTTGTTTTCAAATCCGCCCACAGACATGCCCACAATCGGTCTTGGTGTGCAACTACCTCCAGTGCTTTCAAGACTCTAAGACGTCGTAAAAAGCTGAAATTTAGCATTTAGCATCTCCTAAAAATTGTAAGACATAAAAAATAAAAATAAGGTCGGCAGCTAGTGGGTGAACCCAAAAACTTTGTATGAATAAAATGTTAAACCAAGTATTTTCTACGTCTATATATATATATAAGGTGTTAAGGTCAACGCATCAAATGAATGGTAAACGCTTTACGGATTGTTCGTTTTTGACGATTTTAAGCTTCATCAATTCGTATTGGCCCAAGGAAGGACATTGGCTTATAGATAAAACTCCCAGAAAATTTCCAATGCAACTTGCGCACGTTCACTCTGTTCAAGATATTTTAATTAAATCAAATTATCAACTAGTGGGAGGGTTACAATCCGCTTAGGCGAACCGTTGGATACCCCATCCCAATTGACCACTTTCATGCTCCGAATCGTGTCATAAATCTTGGTTATTAAATTTCAGTTTCTATTAACTTCAATTGTATTTAGAATTTCTCAGTTAAAGAATCTGCTCCCTTAAAAGTGGGCGTGGAATCCCCCCTTTTTCAATAACATCGTTTTTTTGTTTACATTTTTTATCAGAAGTGGTATACACGTGTTGATTGCATTTTCATATGGAAAATTTGGTTTATACCTAAAAACGCCCCCAAAAGTGGGCGTGGCGAAAATTTATTCATTTCAGTTGATAGCTTTTATACATATCTGAACATTTTGTAGTGCAAGTTTATTGCTGGATTCATAGAAAATATATCGATTAAAAACCGTTTATTAAAATGCAAATGAAATATCACCACGCCCAAAAGGGGGCTGTTTTTGCCTTTTTTTGAAATGCAATTCACAATACACATAAGAGAGGATAACGCGTATCGAATTTCAGCTTCCTACGACAACTTTGTCTTTTCATGCTAGTGAGTAAAGTGGGTGGATTTTAAAAATTTTTACGTTTGTACTGCTTCGGGAGCT
The DNA here is from genome assembly GCA_947623515.1 of Neoascia interrupta. Taxonomy (NCBI): domain Eukaryota; kingdom Metazoa; phylum Arthropoda; class Insecta; order Diptera; family Syrphidae; genus Neoascia; species Neoascia interrupta. Next base: position 30,036,423 of record OX392464.1, on the reverse strand, counting down.
AGAAAGAACAGATGTTAAGCTTCAAGTTCCTAGCTCTAAATTTAAGGCCTAGAAACTACCGACACACGGACGGACGGACATGGCTCTTTCAACTAACAATTCGGTCTCGATCATATGCCCTTTAGGTCTTGGGGGTCTACGGTGATTATTTCTCTATGTTACAAACTATGAATCAAACTTAATATACCTCCTATCCTATGGGATGGGGTATAAAAATTAAATAAAATCTGTAAAAAAAATTTGCCTTTGGAAGCCACAGTGTTTGGATGGACCGCTTCGCGGATTTAAGGGATTTCATCCCTTTTTATCGCGGGGCTTAGCCGATAACGTTGGGTTGAAATGTTCTTTTTCAAACTGTTTATTTAAAGTAATTCTTATTCCGCTGTTCTTCACGTCAGTTGCCTGGTAGGCGTCTGTGGCCATACAAGGATATGTGAAAGTTATCCCATTTTTTTTTATATTTTTCCCCCTATAAATTCTAAACTAATCGAGACCGACAATTTTTAATAGCATATTTGGAATAGGGATACCCAAATCCATATTAGAATAAAAAAACCAACAAATTCCACTCCGACCTACAACTTTAACGAAAAATTAAAAAAAAAAAATGTACAAAACTATTTTGCTACAAAAAACAATTCTCAAATTTATATGTTAAAAGGTCGCTAAGTTCAAAAAGTTAAGTTTTTTTAAATAACCCAACCTTTTGGTCAATTTTCTTTAATTTTGTTTGGATATCGAAAAGCATTTGTAATAATAAAAAATTACGTATTTGAAGTAGTTTTTATTCCAGTTCGAATAGAAAATTCAAAGCTTGGACAGGACAACGTCTGTCGGTTCAACTAGTATTATATGAAGTAAAAGTTTGTGGGGTGCCGTGGCGTAGTGGTTAGTGTGTGCTTACTACGCCGGAGGTCTGGGTTCAAATCCTGCCATCGTCACCTGAAAAAAAAAAGAATTGTTCTTTTTCACGGTCCCCACCTCCGCGAGGGTCTGACAAGCCTTCCTAGAGTATCATTTGACTTGAAAAACTTCTCAAAGTGCCGTTCGGATTCGGTAAAAAATTGTAGATCCCCTTGTATGTAAAGAAATTAACACACGAGCATACATTGTTGAGAAGTTGGCCCTGGTTCACCTCGAGCTGTTGCGCCACTCTATTTATTTATTTTTAAAAGTTTTTCGATGTTAAATAAATTGAATTTGAAGGATCCCTCTCTAAATCGATGCCACGCCCACTAGGGGCGGTCTGCTGATTGTTGCACTTACTCACTGGTTTAATGTTTAAATTCTATTAAAAATCATTCGACCGATTTTTAATGCTTGATTTATACAAAACCTCTGGAGTAACAAAGCAACAGGAGAAACAATGCGATTTAGAATAAGAATGACGAAGATCCTAAGAAGCCGCAACATAATAGAAACTATCTCCAGGAAAATCGAGCACGCCTAGCTCAGTTGGTATTGCCATCTTAAAAGGAAAGATCCTATACGAACCCTGTCAAAAAGGGAATCAGTGATGAAAAGATCCAAAACCAAGGTCCAATCAGCGTATACTGATGATATCATCTAATACTGGTAGTTTGCTTGTACCACACCCCTTTTCAAAGTTTTCATTAACCACAAATCGTCAATAAAATACCAATAATATCAGAAATTTACAATTTGGTGTAGAATGGGGTATTCAACGGCTCGTTTAGCATACTGTAACTTCTGCGAACATACTGTAGCACGTACTCACTGCTTTGTGTAATAAACATTAAATATTAAATGTTGAGCCTATGTATATGCACTTTAATGTTTAAATGTTTAAATGTTTATATACAGTGCTCACGTCACATAGTTTGTGTTTATAAACATGACACAAGTTTTAATGTTTTTAAACATTCGCAGTTGTGGCAACATGCTTGGTGGCAACGTAACTTATTTCACTCAAGAGAACCAAGCACATGTATCATCTATCCTAGAAAGATTTAGGAGGGATGAAATGTTTTAGTACCACGTCAAACTTCAGATTCACGTTGAGTTGGTGCAACGAAAACATGTTTCCCATTTTCCTTTTTAGGCATAAAAGAAAAGCAACCACTTTTATTCTTCAAAAGCAAAATGGAGCACATGGTAAAAGTGGGTTGGCTCTTTTATGTTTCAAAAGGAACATGGAAAGCATGCTTTTTGTTTCACTAATGTGCATTAAAATACGATTAGAGAATGATATGGTTATATGGGATTTTTATACCCGACCAATAAAATATTAATTTTAATTTATGATTTGTTGTTATTCGGCTGTTCTGGTCACAATATTTTTCAATGAAAACACTTTCATTTTTTGCCTACGACTTGGCGGGGGTTTGGCGGAAATCCTTTGAAAACTTTGAAAATCCTTGTTCACTCTCTTAAAAAGCAGGTCCGATTTCAAAACATATTGTCAAGATTGACCCACATAGTACCCACATCATTCCAATACATCTTGAACCAACCCCAAATTTGCTGCTTAGCGGCAACACAAAAATAAGACGCACCCATCAGGATGGGAGTCCATATGCTGTTATAAAGAGCATATCCTTAAATATCTTTCGGAAAGTGGCTCACCCACAACTCAACAACATGAACATTTCACCCAACTAGATGTAGCATTAAAGTAAATTATCCAAATACCAGATGGTAGAGCAGCATCGAAAGTCGAAACAATCACTTCCTTCACATAGATACCAGGGTCCTTTCTGAAATCCACAGAATAGAAACACCATGTATAATGCCTTATATGTGGATATGTGTGCGTGTGTGCGTTCATTTATTCCTTCATACAAATGGAAAAGGAAACGATAAGAGTGCTCCCAACAACACCAAGTCAGGCTATTGTTCGAATTTAACAAATCGGGTAGATGGTTTCCCCTATACACAAAACCAAGATAGTCCTCATTCGAAATTATTACCCAAGATATATGTCCTTGCAAAGCATCATTACAGCATAACCGACCTTTATGTACCCCTTGTCGTGGCTCACCAACATAATTTGGGTCAAATTCTAGAAATTCTAGACAAAAGTTCCATCGAAAATTGCTTTGAATTTGTCATGTTAGCTGAATGGGCGGTAGAATAACCTAGACGTCACGTAATCGATGGAAGCTATGTGCAAAACCGAATGAGTTTATGGCTATGGGAACAATGATCCTTTCACCTTTGCCTGAGAATAGTAATTTATTGGGTTGGGACATTTACCGCTGCTCAAACCATAAATCGCGCCCTAGTCATAAAAGGAAGAAAAAGTCCTTAATAGATTTTCAAAGCCATTCTAGTCACGTTGGCGTTAAAGGTACATTATTTCTTATCCAGCCTACCTGTTTAGAATAAGCGTCTGAGCGTTTATATTATATAGCCCTTTATTCTACACGTTTAACGAACAGAGTTCTATTGATTCAAATGGCCTTATAATTTTATAATTATTTATATTACATTATTGATAAACAAAATTAAAAATATCAACAAAAAAGTAAGCAATACAGTGTCTACGCAGAAGTTACAGGCCGTTAAAGAGCCGTCGTTTACTCTATCCTGTCCCACATTGTAAACTACTGCTAGAATTCTTATTTTAAGATGCTTTGTGGCTACTGCAATCTTTAAAAAGGGACGGGGTTCAACCACCCCTATTACAAACTAACAAAGGTTGCATGGCTAGAAACTTTCTTAGAACGAAATATAGAATAGAGTCTAGTTTACCTTACGTGCTAATTTTGTTTCTGATTCTTTCTTAAATTAGGCTTTAGGCCAGTCGAGATTGCGTTTTTAGCGGTCCGTCCAAAAATGGAAAAAGGATCTCTTATGGTATCACTACGTTGTCCATCCGTCCGTCCGTCCAATCGCCTTATAACTTCTGAACGGTAAGTCGTAGAAAGACAAAATATGGTGTGCGTATAAACTGCAGAAATAGTCAGAGAATCCAAAGAGATCAATTTTTTTTAGGGGCCGTTATTTGGTTTAATTACAGTTTGATATTTCATGTGAAAATGGACTTAATTTCAGTGTTTTTTTCAAGAAGTTTAGTAGGCAAGAACTAGAAAAACGAAACTTAGGTCTAAGAAATACTAAGCTTTAATCAAAAAATAAAACTTTTCGAAAAGATTGAAACGTTTTTGAGAAATGAAGAGTCGAAAAATGCATGACGTTTTTCAAAGTGTTGCAGGCCATAACCTTTGAACGGCTTATTGCTTAAAATCAATGGTGAACACACGTATAAACCAAGTCATATTTTTCAAAAACAGTTTGAGCACTGCAGTTTTGACGCATTTTCAAAAAAAAATAGCAAAAATGCATGCAAAAACGTGTGCCCCCCCCCCCACATGGCTCCTGTTTGATGGAATTCTATGAAAAAAATCACACGAATCAGAAATAATTCAAAATTTTAAGGAAAATTATAGCGGATTTTGAAATTTCAAAATCTTCTAAGTTTTAACTTAAAACAAGTGGGAAAGTGCAACAGTGGGTATGCAAAAGCTTCAATCCATCTACGACGGATTGCAAAATACCCGGCCATACCAAAAAGAAAACTGCCACGCCTCCAAAAAGTGGGCGGGATATAAAAATATAACTGTTGAATGCTTTATACTAGGTGGTTGCATACATTTCGGCGTAAGACTCCACCTTTTTAACTAAAAAAATTACTTTTTTTAACGTCACGCCCACAAAAGTGGGCGGAGGCACATACAACATATACACAAAAGTTAGAAAATGCTAATATCTACAGCTTTTGTCATATAATTTTTTGTCAAATTTCATATATATTTATTGAAAAACAGTCATTTTAAGCTAGAATCCCTTAAAAAGTGGGCGTGGTCAATGAAAAAGCTAAAATTTTTTGGCTACCTTTAAGACAAACTTTCAAACTTGATCTGAAGGATTGGACTTCCAAAATTTCAGCTCTCTGCCTTTAGATTTAAGGCCTAAAAGTTGTTTACATACGGACGGACGGACATGGCTTAATCGATTCTCCTGTCGGTCTTATTCATATCTCTAAAAGGTCTTAGGGGTCTACGGTGATTATTTCACTGCGTTACAAACTATACATCAAACTTAATATACCCTGGGTCGGGTATAACATCAGCATTTTACAATGTGGGATAAGACGGGTTATTCAATGGTCCGTTTTAGGGACTGTAACGTCTGCGTACACACTGTAGCACACTTACTGCCTGGTTGGATCAAGATCTATCAAGGACCACCAACTTCGAGTGTAGCCGGTGGAAAAACAAAGGAGGTTGCAGAAGAAAACAACAACCCAAAAAAAGCTTTTAGTTAAACCTGGTTAGACCTTTTCTTATTTCGATTTTCGACTTTTGGGCTTAGAGTATTCGCATTGCCTCCTAGGCCTTAAAAATAAGTCAGTAGTTTACTAATATCAATCTTCTATTATATGCGCAAATCATGGCATTAAATAATTTAAAATAATTTCTATCATATGGCCTTGGCGGCTGCGCTTTAATTTTTTTTCCTCTTTCAGCAGTGCGTCGAATGTTGGCTTTTAAATGATGAACCGTTGCTAGTTTAGCATAGACCAGAGATTGGACGTGCTCCCAATAAAATAGTCCAAAGGTGACCAATTGCACCAACGAGGTGGCCAATTCACAGGTCGATTTCCTGATAATACTCGGTCACCAAATGTTTGTCTAAACAAAATGGTGGTTGCACGCATTGTATGGTATGCTGCGTCGTCTTTTAGCAACTATTCTCCTTCAGATGATTTCCCGTTGCATAAGGAATAAAACTAGCACGAAACATTTCCTTTTAGCGATGCCATTCACTGTAGGGCACGAATGGGTCCATGACAAACGTTGCAACTAAATTACTTTCAGCGTTAATTTCAGTGAATTATTTGATTTTTTAGTGCTTTATAAACTCAGTTAATTATCGCTGAAACTGCTGAAGAAGCAGTCCACTTGATACGAATATCATGATACCTACTGAAAAATGGAAAAATGTTCTTTTATATTTATTTTTTTCGAACTAGCCTTGAAGCTGCTATGTTTGCCACATTCCAATGACAGCGTATAAAGGTTTTTTAGTCAAGTAAGCCAAGTTAAAAGCAAACTTAGCTACAAAATGAAAAGACCACTTCTGCAGACTGCATAACGGCGAGGACGAACCAAATACCGTTGTCAGGCAGAACGAACCATTCAACCCGGGCGAAGACGTTACCGACGAAGCATACGAACATCACCGCCCACCCGATCTGGAGGAGGTGAAAGTAGCTGTGATAAGCTCAAGTGCAACAAAGCAGCCGGAGCAGACGGCCTAGTTGCCGAACATTTTAAATCCGCTGGCGACGAGCTGGTTAGGAGCATGCACCAGCTGATCTGCAAGATTTGGTCGGAAAAAAAGCATTCCCGACGAATTTAACCTCGGCATTGTTTGCCCGATCCTGAAGAAAGGAGACCCTCTGAGTTGTGCCAACTACAGAGGCATCAGTCTTCTTAACATCGCATACAAGACTTTTTCTGCTGTACTGTGTGAACGTCTGAAGCCGTTTGTCAACAATCTGATAGGCACATATCAGTGTGGCCTTAGGCCAGGAAAGTCCACCATCGATCAAATATTCACACTGCGGCAGATCTTGGAGAAAACCCAGGAATTCCAAATCCCTACACACCACCTCTTCATCGATTTCAAGGCCGCGTATGACAGCATCTATAGAGACGAGCTATATAGCGCAATGTCTAGTTTTGGTATCCCTGCCAAACTCGTCAGAATGTGCAGGAAGACGATGGAAAATTCACGTTGTTCCGTCAAGGTCGGCAAAGACCTCACCGACCCCTTTGATGTCAAAAAAGGATTTAGACAAAGCGACGCACTGTCATGCGACTTCTTTAACATCATACTTGAGAGAATTGTGCAGAACTCTCGCGCCAACGCCAGATGTACAATCTTTCAAAAGTCCGTCCAACTACTCGCATACGCAGACGACATTAACATAATCGGTAGAACAAAGCGTAATGTCAGTGAAGCCTTCGTGAGTATTGGGACGGAAGCGCCGAATATGGGTCTAGCAGTCAATGAAGGCAAAACAAAGTATATGCTGTCATCCAGAAAAGACACCCAACACCAACGTCTTAGACAAAACATCATCATCTACAGCAATAACTTTGAGGTAGTTAGGGAGTTTGTCTACCTGGGTTCCGCTATCAATTCAGACAATGACACCAGCGCTGAAATCAAACTAAGAATAACTCTTGCCACTCGCTGTTTCTTTGGGCTAAGAAGGCAATTGAGTAGCAAAACCCCCTCTCGAGCAACTAAAGTGTCCATGTATAAGACCCTCATCATCCCAGTCCTGCTTTACGGTGCAGAAGCATGGACCCTGTCAAAGGCGGATGAAAACACTTAAGGCTGCTTCGAGAGGAAAATTCTTCGGACGATATACGGTCCCATCTGCACGGACGGAGAGTGGAGGAGGAGATATAACATCGAACTGTACGGGCTGTACAGCGATACCGACCTAGCCAAAAGAGTCAAAACTCAACGTCTACGATGGCTGGGTCATCTAGAGCGGGTAGACACCTACGCCACGGCCCGGAAAATCTTCGAATCCACACCGCAGGGACGGCACGGTAGAGGAGCACTGAGACTCTGGTGGCACACGCAAGTGGGAGGGGACCTCAGCCAACCTCGCGTGCGAGGCAACTGGCGACGGCTAGCAAGAGATAGAGCTGGCTGGCGAAGCTTGTTGGCTGAGGCCCAGGTCCACCCCGGACTGTAGCGCCACCTTAAGTAAGTAAATAAGTAGTAAGCTACAAAATGAGTTTGGACATGCTTAATGCCAATTTGAAAAAATTCCTGTATTATTTAACCAGTGAGTAAGTGCTACAGTGTGTACGCAGGAGTTACAGTCCGTAAAGCGGACCGTTGAATACCCCATCCTATTCCACATTGAAAAATGCTGATGGCATAGTTATTTTTTGGCATTTTATAAGTAATGTAAACTTCGAAAAGGGGCGTGGTACAACCGCCCCTTATGACAAACTATTAAATATAAAATATTTCCACAGATATTTCCAAGTTACACTTAAATGTTCGTAAAAATGAAATTTTTTGGTTCAAATTCAATATTTTTGAAAAATCGACCCCTAAAAGGGGGCGTGGCTAAAAACTTTACATGAACAAAATCTGGACGGAAGTATTGTTTCCCTAACCTGCTACTTTTTTGTTTCATGCTATCCTAAATTAGGCTCAAGGGCAGTCGAAATTAAGTTTTTCTGTAAAATTTTAGGTTTTTCTTCAATTCTGTCTCCAAATGTAGGCGGGGCCCAAAGTCTTGTATAAACAAAATGTGGAACTAAGCGTTTTCTTTATAAAAATACTGAGTAAACTGCATTTGAAAATGTACCCTTAAAATAGATGCCACGCCCACTAGAGGAGGTTTACCAATTAAATTTGTCTTTTTTGTGTCTTACATTTATTAGGAGATGTTAAATGTAAAATTTTAGCTTTTTAGAATTACAGTTTTGAAATCTCTGGAGGTAGTTGCACATTTAGGTCGATTCTGGGCGTGTCTTTGAGCGGATTTAAGAAGTGGGCATCTATTTTAAGGGTAAATTTTCAAATGCAGTTTACTCAATATTTTTGCGCGAATTTGAAAAAAATTTGCTTAATATTTTATGTAGAAAACGCTTAGTTCCACATTTTGCTTTTTCAAGACTTTGGGCCACGCCCACATTTGGACGCAGAATTGAAGAAAAACCTAAAATTTTCCAGAAAAACTTTACTTCGACTGGCCTTGAGCCTAATTTAGGAAAGCATGAAACAAAAAAGTAGCAGGTTAGGTAAACGAGACTTCGTTCAAGATTTTGTTCGTATAAAGTTTTTAGCCACGCCCCATTTTAGGGGTGGCTTTTTCAAAAATATTGAATTTGAACCAAACAATTGCATTTTTACGTACATTTAAGTGTAACTTGGGTATATCTGTAAAATATCTTATAATAAATAGTTTGTAATTAGGGGCGGTTGTACCACTCCCCTTTTTGAAGTTTGCATTACTTATGATGTCAAAAAATAACTATAATCTCAGCATTTTACAATGTGGGATAGGAAGGGGTATTCAACGGTCCGTTTTACGGACTGTAACTTCTGCGTACACACTGTAGCACTTACTCATTGGTTTCTAATACTCAGAGTACAGGTTTTTTAATTATCAGTTATTAAAGCGAGTTTTTTATTTGTTTTTTAAAACTTTTCAGAATTTTTTAAGTTAGAAACCCCATTTTTGAAAGATGTTGAAAGTTTTAGAATTCACTTTATATGTTCTATATACAAACCAAATTTTATTATAACCGGTACCACCGTTAGGATTCCAATATATTTTGAAAAATAATTTTTAAAATGTTTTTGGAGTTTTCGAGCTAAATCTCAGAATCGGCTAACTATTCGAAAATTCCTATAGTTTTCCCGAAAATAACAAATAATTCTTGATGTGGGGACAAAATTTTTTTCACGACTTTTTTTCGAAACTAAGCCAAAACTACAAATCCTTTGAACAAAATTTGATTTTTGCTTCTGCTTAGCCTTTGGCTGCTTTTTATGTAAGCCCAATATCGTCTTTCTAATTTATGTGATGAAAAAGTTATGACGTTAGACACGTTGAAAATGGGTATCTATTTGCCATTCCTTATTTCTCAAAAACTTTTCAATATTTTGCTGATATTCGATTTTATTATGAAAATCCAATATCTTATTAAAACATTTTTATATTTTCTTCCTTCTGGCTGTAAAACTTTTTAAAATAAGGCCAAGACATTTTTTGTCTTTTTTACCATCAATATTCAAACTAAAATTAAGCCGTTATGTGTGCTAATTTTTTTCATAGACCTTATAAGTGTACCAAATAACATCTTTTTACGACTTACCGTTCAAAAGTTATTATTATTATTGTTATTCAGTTGGGTTTTGCACTGCGACCTGTTGGTCTATTGTACCGCCTACTAAGCCTGGGAGAAGTTACTTCCCTCAAAGGAGCTCCCCTGACACTATAATTCACTACTAAATTATGCCGAGAGTATGTGCTCCTGTTTGACCTTGGCTGAAAGAACTCATCCTTATAGCACATTCTCTAGTCCAGTTTCACGTAGGAATCTGAGAATGAGAAAATTGGCCCAGACATTTGATTCTCTTGTGGTTCAGAGCTTCACAGGATTGCAAAATATGTTCCGGAGTTTCGCTAGCCTCATCACAAAATATGCAAGAGGGTTCCTCCGTTACACCAATTTTCCTTAAGTGTTCCCTGAGCTTACAGTGCCCCGTTAGGAATCCTGTGAGAATGCGTAGATTATTTTTACTAAGGCCGATACATGCTTTGAATCTTCTCTGGTTATAGTTCGCTAGAAGTTTCTTTGCTTGCCTAACCTTGAAGGCTTTCCCACATCTTAGCTCGGTTTGCCTTTTCTGTTTTCCTGAAATCTTCCTTAAGGGTGTGTTTCACTATCCCGCAGAAGGGTTCATGTTCTATGAAGGGTTCTGCTGCTCCTCGTCTTGCCAGGTACCCACATGGCCAGGTACCCAATACAGGGTCACTTTATTGACCTTACCCAGATCATTAAGCTTGTGTAGCCAGTCTGATACAAGTTTGGACCTGACTATTTGGGCCTTTAGCGCCTTAATGTCTGCCTGGCTGTCGGACATTATTGCTTTGTCGCAATCCTGTAATTTTTGTCAAGACTGAATTAAACACATCTGTCTATAGCGTATATTTCCGCCTGGAAGATGCTGGTGTTTTACCCATGGATTCGAAGTATTTTTATTTTGTTCTTGGTCCGAATACGCTTTGCACCAGTTCCATCATCAGTTTTTGACCCATCTGTATAACCGTTCAAAAGTTACATTTGCGGACGGAAAGCAACCATAAGAGGTCCTTTTTCCACTTTTGACGTACCGCTGAAAACACGCTTTATATCAAAACTACATATTGGCCTGCAAAAGCCAATTCAAACTAACGGGTGATTTTTTAAGAGGTTGAGAACTTTTTTTAAAAAAAAGCACAAAAAATTCGAAAAAATTAATGAAAAATTTTTTTGAATCGATAGTTTGAACCTTGCAATTTAATGTTTAAAGATAATTTCATGCAAACGTTGACCGCGGCTGCGTCTCAGGTAGCCCATCCGCTGAGTCCAATTTTGGCATACTCTTTCACACATATCGGCCGGTATCTCACGAATGAATGCATGGATGTTGGCTTCCAGTGCGTCAATCGAAGCGGGCTTGTCCCTATAGACATTAGCCTTGACATACCCCACAAAAAATAATCTAATGGTGTCAAATCGCACGATCTAGGCGGCCAATTGACCGGCCCGAAACGTGAAATTAACTGTTCACCAAACTCGCCTCGCAATTGCGCCATTGTTTCGCGATGAACATTTCGAACCGAGAACGAATTTTGATAGTAAAATTCAATAATTTGCAAGCGTTGTTCATTTGTAAGACGATCCATGGTTAAACTGCAAACGAAATTGAAGCTGTTTGACAGTGACACAAGGTACTAAACACACGTCAGCTGTCAAAACCAGTGTTGCCAAAACCAAACCAGCTAAAAAATCACCCTTTATTAATTTTTTTTACTGTTACCTACTATACGCCATAGGTAGCCCTGGCGTAGATTTTAATAGGACAAAGTATGTGTTCCGTCCGGCTAAGGTCATTCGTGGTTGAAGTACATGACTTAACCGAGACACAGTTAATTAATGATATGGTGCAGAGCTTTGACATAATATATAATGTATGGACTGCTAGTTGGTGTGTCCGCTCATGGTCCCATGATAGTCCCTTTCAACCAAGTAGAAACTCGCACTGTTTCGTACCCGTGGCTAAATTTCGAAACACTGTCACTGCGCCAAATGCGGAACCATTTTTGTAGCCTGTTGTTTGTAAGCGGAGACACCAACTAGCAGTCCATAATTATTGTCAATGGTGTAGAGCATTGGCATAATATGGACTGCTAGTTGGTGTCTCCGCTCATACAAAGTGTCTCGCTCATACAAAACCTGCGACAAAAATGGTGCCCTGATCTGTGCTGCTGTTTGGTACTGGAAGTGAGTTGCAAAATCATTCTTAAGTGTTGCCGAAGCGGTATTCCCCTTTTGAATTACCCGTGGGCAGTGTTTTCAAATTTCGCCACGGGTACCAAACAGCGCGAGTGTCTACGTGCTTGAATAGAAGATTAGTGGAGACACCAGCTAGCGGTTCATATTATGCCTATGTTTTGGGCCATTGGTTTCTGCTTGGACTACAGCTAAATATCCCAAAGTTGAAAATATCCCATATCCTCCTAGGCAGGAAAATATTTAGATGCTGTTTTACATTTTTCACCGCCATGCGTGAACATTACAAGCACTAAAACATATAAAACATACATAAATATGCATGAGGAAGTAGAACCGTTTGTTGACTGCAGGTTATTTTCTTGCATCCACTGCGCTAACTTATCGTATCTAATATATGTACATCCGAAGTGATTGAATAGAAGTCAGATAGCAGCGAAAATTTTTTTTTTTAAATGATTTTCCCTGAAGCCGGACATTGCGACGCCGAAGATAGTGAGCTGTTGCGAAGATAGTGAACTGAGGACTTTCGTCGTGCCGAAAGTCTTCCGACGTGTCGTAGGTAGGTATATGTTTTGGAATGAGATCCGAATTCGTCGAATGATGAAAGTTCAATAGCCTGTCTTTTTGTACTTCCGTAAAAAACATTCTTCGTTATCTATAGAGAAGAATTAAAATTTCAACTAGTAGGAGGGTTTTCAGGTTGCGTCTTTCGTTTTTCGTTCTCGGTTTTCCGTTTTTCCTTTTTTGTTTTCCGTTTTTCTTTTTTCGTTTTCGGGTTTCGTTTTTCGTTTTCGGGTTTCTTTTTCCATTTTCCGATTTTCATTTTCGGGTTTCGTTTTCCGTTTTTCGTTTTTTTCGGGATTTCGTTTTCCATTTTTGTTTTTAATTTTTCATTTTCTGTTTCATTTTATATTTTTCATTTTCCATTTTTCATTTTCCGTTTCATTTTCCATTTTCCACGTTCCATTTTCCATTCTCCATTTTCCATTTTCCATTTTCTATTTTCCATTCTCCATTCTCCATTCTCCATTCTCCATTTTCCATTTTCCATTTTCCATTTTTCAATTTTCATTTTTCATTTCCCGTTTCATTTTCCATTTGCCATTTTTAATTTTTAGTTTTTAATTTTTTTATTTTTCGTTTCATTTTCCATTTTTAATTTTTCAATTTTAATGTTTCTTTTTCCGTTTCATTTTCATTTTTCATTTTTCATTTTTCATTTTTCATTTTTCATTTTTCATTTTTCATTTTTCATTTTTCATTTTTCATTTTTCATTTTTCATTTTTCATTTTTCATTTTTCATTTTTCATTTTTCATTTTTCATTTTTCATTTTTCATTTATCATTTTTCATTTTTAATTTTTCATTTTTAATTTTTAATTTTTCATTTTTCTTTTTTCAGTTTTCATTTTTAAATTTTAAATTTTATTTTTCGAATAACTCCTTTTTTACGCATTTTCGGACTTTGTGCTTATACAAACAATTAATCTACGACGTAAGACCTATCCAATGGAGCGAAAAAAATTTTAAATTTTATTTTTCGAATAACTCCTTTTTTACGCATTTTTGGAGTTTGTGCCCATACAAACAATTAATCTACGACGTAAGACCAATCCAATGGTACAGGTTCCATTGCGATTTGAGCGAAAAAAATTTTAAATTTTATTTTTTAATTTTTTTATTTTTCGTTTCATTTTCCATTTTTAATTTTTCAATTTTAATGTTTCTTTTTCCGTTTCATTTTCATTTTTCATTTTTCATTTTTCATTTTTCATTTTTCATTTTTCATTTTTCATTTTTCATTTTTCATTTTTCATTTTTCATTTTTCATTTTTCATTTTTCATTTTTCATTTTTCATTTTTCATTTTTCATTTTTCATTTTTCATTTTTCATTTTTCATTTTTCATACAAAACCTGCGACAAAAATGGTGCCCTGATCTGTGCTGCTGTTTGGTACTGGAAGTGAGTTGCAAAATCATTCTTAAGTGTTGCCGAAGCGGTATTCCCCTTTTGAATTACCCGTGGGCAGTGTTTTCAAATTTCGCCACGGGTACCAAACAGCGCGAGTGTCTACGTGCTTGAATAGAAGATTAGTGGAGACACCAGCTAGCGGTTCATATTATGCCTATGTTTTGGGCCATTGGTTTCTGCTTGGACTACAGCTAAATATCCCAAAGTTGAAAATATCCCATATCCTCCTAGGCAGGAAAATATTTAGATGCTGTTTTACATTTTTCACCGCCATGCGTGAACATTACAAGCACTAAAACATATAAAACATACATAAATATGCATGAGGAAGTAGAACCGTTTGTTGACTGCAGGTTATTTTCTTGCATCCACTGCGCTAACTTATCGTATCTAATATATGTACATCCGAAGTGATTGAATAGAAGTCAGATAGCAGCGAAAATTTTTTTTTTTAAATGATTTTCCCTGAAGCCGGACATTGCGACGCCGAAGATAGTGAGCTGTTGCGAAGATAGTGAACTGAGGACTTTCGTCGTGCCGAAAGTCTTCCGACGTGTCGTAGGTAGGTATATGTTTTGGAATGAGATCCGAATTCGTCGAATGATGAAAGTTCAATAGCCTGTCTTTTTGTACTTCCGTAAAAAACATTCTTCGTTATCTATAGAGAAGAATTAAAATTTCAACTAGTAGGAGGGTTTTCAGGTTGCGTCTTTCGTTTTTCGTTCTCGGTTTTCCGTTTTTCCTTTTTTGTTTTCCGTTTTTCTTTTTTCGTTTTCGGGTTTCGTTTTTCGTTTTCGGGTTTCTTTTTCCATTTTCCGATTTTCATTTTCGGGTTTCGTTTTCCGTTTTTCGTTTTTTTCGGGATTTCGTTTTCCATTTTTGTTTTTAATTTTTCATTTTCTGTTTCATTTTATATTTTTCATTTTCCATTTTTCATTTTCCGTTTCATTTTCCATTTTCCACGTTCCATTTTCCATTCTCCATTTTCCATTTTCCATTTTCTATTTTCCATTCTCCATTCTCCATTCTCCATTCTCCATTTTCCATTTTCCATTTTCCATTTTTCAATTTTCATTTTTCATTTCCCGTTTCATTTTCCATTTGCCATTTTTAATTTTTAGTTTTTAATTTTTTTATTTTTCGTTTCATTTTCCATTTTTAATTTTTCAATTTTAATGTTTCTTTTTCCGTTTCATTTTCATTTTTCATTTTTCATTTTTCATTTTTCATTTTTCATTTTTCATTTTTCATTTTTCATTTTTCATTTTTCATTTTTCATTTTTCATTTTTCATTTTTCATTTTTCATTTTTCATTTTTCATTTTTCATTTTTCATTTTTCATTTTTCATTTTTCATTTTTCATTTTTCATTTTTCATTTTTCATTTTTCATTTTTCATTTATCATTTTTCATTTTTAATTTTTCATTTTTAATTTTTAATTTTTCATTTTTCTTTTTTCAGTTTTCATTTTTAAATTTTAAATTTTATTTTTCGAATAACTCCTTTTTTACGCATTTTCGGACTTTGTGCTTATACAAACAATTAATCTACGACGTAAGACCTATCCAATGGAGCGAAAAAAATTTTAAATTTTATTTTTCGAATAACTCCTTTTTTACGCATTTTTGGAGTTTGTGCCCATACAAACAATTAATCTACGACGTAAGACCAATCCAATGGTACAGGTTCCATTGCGATTTGAGCGAAAAAAATTTTAAATTTTATTTTTCGAATAACTCCTTTTCTACGCATTTTCGGACTTTGTGCCCATACAAACAATTAATCTACGACGTAAGACCTATCCAATGGAGCGAAAAAAATTTTAAATTTTATTTTTCGAATAACTCCTTTTTTACGCATTTTTAGAGTTTGTGCTCATACAAACAATTAATCTACGACGTAAGACCTATCCAATGGAGCGAAAAAAATTTTAAATTTTATTTTTCGAATAACTCCTTTTTTACGCATTTTTGGAGTTTGTGCCCATACAAACAATTAATCTACGACGTAAGACCTATCCAATGGTACAGGTTTCATTGCGATTTGAGCGAAAAAAATTTTAAATTTTATTTTTCGAATAACTCCTTTTCTACGCATTTTCGGACTTTGTGCTCATACAAACAATTAATCTACGACGTAAGACCTATCCAATGGTACAGGTTTCGTAACGATTTGAGCGAAAAAAATTTTAAATTTTATTTTTCGAATAACTTCTTTTCTACGCATTTTCGGACTTTGTGCCCATACAAACAATTAATCTACGACGTAAGACCTAGCCAATGGATTCGTAACGATTTGAGCGAAAAAATTTTAAATTTTATTTTTCGAGTAACTCCTTTTCTACGCATTTTCGGACTTTGTGCCCATACAAACAATTAATCTACGACGTAAGACCTATCCAATGGTACAGATTTCGTAACGATTTGAGCGAAAAAAATTTTAAATTTTATTTTTCGAATAACTCCTTTTCTACGCATTTTCGGACTTTGTGCCCATACAAACAATTAATCTACGACGTAAGACCTAGCCAATGGATTCGTAACGATTTGAGCGAAAAAATTTTAAATTTTATTTTTCGAGTAACTCCTTTTCTACGCATTTTCGGACTTTGTGCCCATACAAACAATTAATCTACGACGTAAGACCTATCCAATGGTACAGGTTTCATAACGATTTGAGCGAAAAAAATTTTTAATTTTATTTTTCGAATAACTCCTTTTCTACGCATTTTCGGACTTTGTGCCCATACAAACAATTAATCTACGACGTAAGACCTATCCAATGGTACAGGTTTCATAACGATTTTAACGAAAAAAATTTTTAATTTTATTTTTCGAATAACTCCTTTTCTACGCATTTTCGGACTTTGTGCCCATACAAACAATTAATCTACGACGTAAGACCTATCCAATGGTACAGGTTTCGTAACGATTTGAGCGAAAAAAATTTTAAATTTTATTTTTCGAATAACTCCTTTTCTACGCATTTTCGGACTTTGTGCCCATACAAACAATTAATCTACGACGTAAGACCTATCCAATGGTACAGATTTCGTAACGATTTGAGCGAAAAAAATTTTAAATTTTATTTTTCGAATAACTCCTTTTCTACGCATTTTCGGACTTTGTGCCCATACAAACAATTAATCTACGACGTAAGACCTATCCAATGGTACAGGTTTCGTAACGATTTGAGCGAAAAAAATTTTAAATTTTATTTTTCGAATAACTCCTTTTCTACGCATTTTCGGACTTTGTGCCTATACAAACAATTAATCTACGACGTAAGACCTAGCCAATGGATTCGTAACGATTTGAGCGAAAAAATTTTAAATTTTATTTTTCGAATAACTCCTTTTCTACGCATTTTCGGACTTTGTGCCCATACAAACAATTAATCTACGACGTAAGACCTATCCAATGGATTCGTAACGATTTGAGCGAAAAAATTTTAAATTTTATTTTTCGAATAACTCCTTTTCTACGCATTTTCGGACTTTGTGCCTATACAAACAATTAATCTACGACGTAAGACCTAGCCAATGGATTCGTAACGATTTGAGCGAAAAAATTTTAAATTTTATTTTTCGAATAACTCCTTTTCTACGCATTTTCGGACTTTGTGCCCATACAAACAATTAATCTACGACGTAAGACCTAGCCAATGGATTCGTAACGATTTGAGCGAAAAAATTTTAAATTTTATTTTTCGAATAACTCCTTTTCTACGCATTTTCGGACTTTGTGCCCATACAAACAATTAATCTACGACGTAAGACCTAGCCAATGGATTCGTAACGATTTGAGCGAAAAAATTTTAAATTTTATTTTTCGAATAACTCCTTTTCTACGCATTTTCGGACTTTGTACCCATACAAACAATTAATCTACGACGTAAGACCTATCCAATGGTACAGGTTTCGTAACGATTTGAGCAAAAAAAAATTTAAATTTTATTTTTCGAATAACTCCTTTTCTACGCATTTTCAGACTTTGTGCCCATACAAACAATTAATCTACGACGTAAGACCTATCCAATGGTACAGGTTTCGTAACGATTTGAGCGAAAAAAATTTTAAATTTTATTTTTCGAATAACTCCTTTTCTACGCATTTTCGGACTTTGTGCCCATACAAACAATTAATCTACGACGTAAGACCTGTCCAATGGTTTCGTAACGATTTGAGCGAAAAAAATTTTAAATTTTATTTTTCGAATAACTCCTTTTCTACGCATTTTCGGACATTGTGCCAATACAAACAATTAATCTACGACGTAAGACCTATCCAATGGTACAGGTTTCGTAACGATTTGAGCGAAAAAAATTTTAAATTTTATTTTTCGAATAACTCCTTTTCTACGCATTTTCGGACATTGTGTCCATACAAACAATTAATCTACGACGTAAGACCTATCCAATGGTACAGGTTTCGTAACGATTTGAGCGAAAAAAATTTTTAATTTTATTTTTCGAATAACTCCTTTTCTACGCATTTTCGGACTTTGTGCCCATACAAACAATTAATCTACGACGTAAGACCTATCCAATGGTACAGGTTTCGTAACGATTTGAGCGAAAAAAATTTTAAATTTTATTTTTCGAATAACTCCTTTTCTACGCATTTTCGGACATTGTGTCCATACAAACAATTAATCTACGACGTAAGACCTATCCAATGGTACAGGTTTCGTAACGATTTGAGCGAAAAAAATTTTTAATTTTATTTTTCGAATAACTCCTTTTCTACGCATTTTCGGACTTTGTGCCCATACAAACAATTAATCTACGACGTAAGACCTGTCCAATGGTTTCGTAACGATTTGAGCGAAAAAAATTTTAAATTTTATTTTTCGAATAACTCCTTTTCTACGCATTTTCGGACTTTGTACCCATACAAACAATTAATCTACGACGTAAGACCTATCCAATGGTACAGGTTTCGTAACGATTTGAGCAAAAAAAAATTTAAATTTTATTTTTCGAATAACTCCTTTTCTACGCATTTTCAGACTTTGTGCCCATACAAACAATTAATCTACGACGTAAGACCTATCCAATGGTACAGATTTCGTAACGATTTGAGCGAAAAAAATTTTAAATTTTATTTTTCGAATAACTCCTTTTCTACGCATTTTCGGACTTTGTACCCATACAAACAATTAATCTACGACGTAAGACCTATCCAATGGTACAGGTTTCGTAACGATTTGAGCAAAAAAAAATTTAAATTTTATTTTTCGAATAACTCCTTTTCTACGCATTTTCAGACTTTGTGCCCATACAAACAATTAATCTACGACGTAAGACCTATCCAATGGTACAGGTTTCGTAACGATTTGAGCGAAAAAAATTTTAAATTTTATTTTTCGAATAACTCCTTTTCTACGCATTTTCGGACTTTGTGCCCATACAAACAATTAATCTACGACGTAAGACCTGTCCAATGGTTTGGTAACGATTTGAGCGAAAAAAATTTTAAATTTTATTTTTCGAATAACTCCTTTTCTACGCATTTTCGGACATTGTGCCAATACAAACAATTAATCTACGACGTAAGACCTATCCAATGGTACAGGTTTCGTAACGATTTGAGCGAAAAAAATTTTAAATTTTATTTTTCGAATAACTCCTTTTCTACGCATTTTCGGACATTGTGTCCATACAAACAATTAATCTACGACGTAAGACCTATCCAATGGTACAGGTTTCGTAACGATTTGAGCGAAAAAAATTTTTAATTTTATTTTTCGAATAACTCCTTTTCTACGCATTTTCGGACTTTGTGCCCATACAAACAATTAATCTACGACGTAAGACCTATCCAATGGTACAGGTTTCGTAACGATTTGAGCGAAAAAAATTTTAAATTTTATTTTTCGAATAACTCCTTTTCTACGCATTTTCGGACTTTGTGCCCATACAAACAATTAATCTACGACGTAAGACCTATCCAATGGTACAGGTTTCGTAACGATTTGAGCGAAAAAAATTTTAATTTTATTTTTCGAATAACTCCTTTTTTACGCATTTTTGGAGTTTGTGCCCATACAAACAATTAATCTACGACGTAAGACCTATCCAATGGTACAGGTTTCATTGCGATTTGAGCGAAAAAAATTTTAAATTTTATTTTTCGAATAACTCCTTTTTTACGCATTTTTGGAGTTTGTGCCCATACAAACAATTAATCTACGACGTAAGACCTATCCAATGGTACAAGTTTCATTGCGATTTGAGCGAAAAAAACTTTAAATTTTATTTTTCGAATAACTCCTTTTTTACGCATTTTTGGAGTTTGTGCCCATACAAACAATTTATCTACGACGTAAGACCTATCCAATGGTACAGGTTTCATTGCGATTTGAGCGAAAAAAAAATTTAAATTTTATTTTTCGAATAACTCCTTTTTTACGCATTTTTGGAGTTTGTGCCCATACAAACAATTAATCTACGACGTAAGACCTATCCAATGGTACAGGTTTCATTGCGATTTGAGCGAAAAAAATTTTAAATTTTATTTTTCGAATAACTCCTTTTTTACGCATTTTTGGAGTTTGTGCCCATACAAACAATTAATCTACGACGTAAGACCTATCCAATGGTACAGGTTTCATTGCGATTTGAGCGAAAAAAATTTTAAATTTTATTTTTCGAATAACTCCTTTTTTACGCATTTTTGCAGTTTGTGCCCATACAAACAATTAATCTACGACGTAAGACCTATCCAATGGTACAGGTTCCATTGCGATTTGAGCGAAAAAATTTTTAAATTTTATTTTTCGAATAACTCCTTTTTTACGCATTTTTGGAGTTTGTGCCCATACAAACAATTAATCTACGACGTAAGACCTATCCAATGGTACAGGTTTCGTAACGATTTGAGCGAAAAAAATTTTAAATTTTATTATTCGAATAACTCCTTTTCTACGCATTTTCGGACTTTGTGCCCATACAAACAATTAATCTACGACGTAAGACCTATCCAATGATACAGGTTTCGTAACGATTTGAGCGAGAAAAATTTTAAATTTTATTTTTCGAATAACTCCTTTTTTACGCATTTTTGCAGTTTGTGCCCTTACAAACAATTAATCTACGACGTAAGACCTATCCAATGGTACAGGTTCCATTGCGATTTGAGCGAAAAAATTTTTAAATTTTATTTTTCGAATAACTCCTTTTTTACGCATTTTTGGAGTTTGTGCCCATACAAACAATTAATCTACGACGTAAGACCTATCCAATGGTACAGGTTTCATTGCGATTTGAGCGAAAAAAACTTTAAATTTTATTTTTCGAATAACTCCTTTTTTACGCATTTTTGGAGTTTGTGCCCATACAAACAATTTATCTACGACTTAAGACCTATCCAATGGTACAGGTTTCATTGCGATTTGAGCGAAAAAAATTTTAAATTTTATTTTTCGAATAACTCCTTTTTTACGCATTTTTGGAGTTTGTGCCCATACAAACAATTAATCTACGACGTAAGACCTATCCAATGGTACAGGTTTCATTGCGATTTGAGCGAAAAAAATTTTAAATTTTATTTTTCGAATAACTCCTTTTTTACGCATTTTTGCAGTTTGTGCCCATACAAACAATTAATCTACGACGTAAGACCTATCCAATGGTACAGGTTCCATTGCGATTTGAGCGAAAAAATTTTTAAATTTTATTTTTCGAATAACTCCTTTTTTACGCATTTTTGGAGTTTGTGCCCATACAAACAATTAATCTACGACGTAAGACCTATCCAATGGTACAGGTTTCGTAACGATTTGAGCGAAAAAAATTTTAAATTTTATTATTCGAATAACTCCTTTTCTACGCATTTTCGGACTTTGTGCCCATACAAACAATTAATCTACGACGTAAGACCTATCCAATGATACAGGTTTCGTAACGATTTGAGCGAAAAAAATTTTAAATTTTATTTTTCGAATAACTCCTTTTTTACGCATTTTTGCAGTTTGTGCCCTTACAAACAATTAATCTACGACGTAAGACCTATCCAATGGTACAGGTTCCATTGCGATTTGAGCGAAAAAATTTTTAAATTTTATTTTTCGAATAACTCCTTTTTTACGCATTTTTGGAGTTTGTGCCCATACAAACAATTAATCTACGACGTAAGACCTATCCAATGGTACAGGTTTCATTGCGATTTGAGCGAAAAAAACTTTAAATTTTATTTTTCGAATAACTCCTTTTTTACGCATTTTTGGAGTTTGTGCCCATACAAACAATTTATCTACGACTTAAGACCTATCCAATGGTACAGGCTTCATTGCGATTTGAGCGAAAAAATTTTTAAATTTTATTTTTCGAATAACTCCTTTTTTACGCATTTTTGGAGTTTGTGCCCATACAAACAATTAATCTACGACGTAAGACCTATCCAATGGTACAGGTTTCATTGCGATTTGAGCGCAAAAAAAATTTTAAATTTTATTTTTCGAATAACTCCTTTTTTACGCATTTTTGGAGTTTGTGCCCATACAAACAATTAATCTACGACGTAAGACCTATCCAATGGTACAGGTTTCATTGCGATTTGAGCGAAAAAAATTTTAAATTTTATTTTTCGAATAACTCCTTTTTTACGCATTTTTGGAGTTTGTGCCCATACAAACAATTAATCTACGACGTAAGACCTATCCAATGGTACAGGTTTCATTGCGATTTGAGCGAAAAAAATTTTAAATTTTATTTTTCGAATAACTCCTTTTTTACGCATTTTTGGAATTTGTGCCCATACAAACAATTAATCTACGACGTAAGACCTATCCAATGGTACAGGTTTCATTGCGATTTGAGCGAAAAAAACTTTAAATTTTATTTTTCGAATAACTCCTTTTTTACGCATTTTTGGAGTTTGTGCCCATACAAACAATTTATCTACGACGTAAGACCTATCCAATGGTACAGGCTTCATTGCGATTTGAGCGAAAAAAATTTTAAATTTTATTTTTTGAATAACTCCTTTTTTACGCATTTTTGCAGTTTGCGCCCATACAAACAATTAATCTACGACGTAAGACCTATCCAATGGTACAGGTTCCATTGCGATTTGAGCGAAAAAATTTTTAAATTTTATTTTTCGAATAACTCCTTTTTTACGCATTTTTGGAGTTTGTGCCCATACAAACAATTAATCTACGACGTAAGACCTATCCAATGGTACAGGTTTCATTGCGATTTGAGCGCAAAAAAAAATTTTAAATTTTATTTTTCGAATAACTCCTTTTTTACGCATTTTTGGAGTTTGTGCCCATACAAACAATTTATCTACGACGTAAGACCTATCCAATGGTACAGGCTTCATTGCGATTTGAGCGAAAAAAATTTTAAATTTTATTTTTTGAATAACTCCTTTTTTACGCATTTTTGCAGTTTGCGCCCATACAAACAATTAATCTACGACGTAAGACCTATCCAATGGTACAGGTTCCATTGCGATTTGAGCGAAAAAATTTTTAAATTTTATTTTTCGAATAACTCCTTTTTTACGCATTTTTGGAGTTTTTTGCCCATACAAACAATTAATCTACGACGTAAGACCTATCCAATGGTACAGGTTTCATTGCGATTTGAGCGAAAAAAATTTTAAATTTTATTTTTCGAATAACTCCTTTTTTACGCATTTTTGGAGTTTGTGCCCATACAAACAATTAATCTACGACGTAAGACCTATCCAATGGTACAGGTTTCATTGCGATTTGAGCGAAAAAAATTTTAAATTTTATTTTTCGAATAACTCCTTTTTTACGCATTTTTGGAGTTTGTGCCCATACAAACAATTAATCTACGACGTAAGACCTATCCAATGGTACAGGTTTCATTACGATTTGAGCGAAAAAAATTTTAAATTTTATTTTTCGAATAACTCCTTTTTTACGCATTTTTGGAGTTTGTGCCCATACAAACAATTAATCTACGACGTAAGACCTATCCAATGGTACAGGTTTCATTGCGATTTGAGCGAAAAAAATTTTAAATTTTATTTTTCGAATAACTCCTTTTTTACGCATTTTTGGAGTTTGTGCCCATACAAACAATTAATCTACGACGTAAGACCTATCCAATGGTACAGGTTTCATTGCGATTTGAGCGAAAAAAATTTTAAATTTTATTTTTCGAATAACTCCTTTTTTACGCATTTTTGGAGTTTGTGCCCATACAAACAATTAATCTACGACGTAAGACCTATCCAATGGTACAGGTTTCATTGCGATTTGAGCGAAAAAAATTTTAAATTTTATTTTTCGAATAACTCCTTTTTTACGCATTTTTGGAGTTTGTGCCCATACAAACAATTAATCTACGACGTAAGACCTATCCAATGGTACAGGTTTCATTGCGATTTGAGCGAAAAAATTTTTAAATTTTATTTTTCGAATAACTCCTTTTTTACGCATTTTTGGAGTTTGTGCCCATACAAACAATTAATCTACGACGTAAGACCTATCCAATGGTACAGGTTTCATTGCGATTTGAGCGAAAAAAATTTTAAATCTTATTTTTCGAATAACTCCTTTTTTTCGCATTTTTGGAGTTTGTGCCCATACAAACAATTAATCTACGACGTAAGACCTATCCAATGGTACAGGTTTCATTGCGATTTGAGCGAAAAAAATTTTAAATTTTATTTTTCGAATAACTCCTTTTTTACGCATTTTTGGAGTTTGTGCCCATACAAACAATTAATCTACGACGTAAGACCTATCCAATGGTACAGGTTTCATTGCGATTTGAGCGAAAAAATTTTAAATTTTATTTTTCGAATAACTCCTTTTTAACGCATTTTTGGAGTTTGTGCCCATACAAACAATTAATCTACGACGTAAGACCTATCCAATGGTACAGGTTTCATTGCGATTTGAGCGAAAAAAAATTTTAAATTTTATTTTTCGAATAACTCCTTTTTTACGCATTTTTGGAGTTTGTGCCCATACAAACAATTAATCTACGACGTAAGACCTGTCCAATGGTACAGGTTTCATTGCGATTTGAGCGAAAAAAATTTTTAATTTTATTTTTCGAATAACTCCTTTTTTACGCATTTTTGGAGTTTGTGCCCATACAAACAATTAATCTACGACGTAAGACCTGTCCAATGGTACAGGTTTCATTGCGATTTGAGCGAAAAAAATTTTTAATTTTATTTTTCGAATAACTCCTTTTTTACGCATTTTTGGAGTTTGTGCCCATACAAACAATTAATCTACGACGTAAGACCTATCCAATGGTACAGGTTTCATTGCGATTTGAGCGAAAAAAAATTTTTAATTTTATTTTTCGAATAACTCCTTTTTTACGCATTTTTGGAGTTTGTGCCCATACAAACAATTAATCTACGACGTAAGACCTATCCAATGGTACAGGTTTCATTGCGATTTGAGCGAAAAAAAATTTAAATTTTATTTTTCGAATAACTCCTTTTTAACGCATTTTTGGAGTTTGTGCCCATACAAACAATTAATCTACGACGTAAGACCTATCCAATGGTACAGGTTTCATTGCGATTTGAGCGAAAAAAATTTTAAATTTTATTTTTCGAATAAATCCTTTTTTACGCATTTTTGGAGTTTGTGCCCATACAAACAATTAATCTACGACGTAAGACCTATCCAATGGTACAGGTTTCATTGCGATTTGAGCGAAAAAAATTTTAATTTTATTTTTCGAATAACTCCTTTTTTACGCATTTTTGGAGTTTGTGCCCATACAAACAATTAATCTACGACGTAAGACCTATCCAATGGTACAGGTTTCATTGCGATTTGAGCGAAAAAAAATTTTAATTTTATTTTTCGAATAACTCCTTTTTTACGCATTTTTGGAGTTTGTGCCCATACAAACAATTAATCTACGACGTAAGACCTATCCAATGGTACAGGTTTCATTGCGATTTGAGCGAAAAAAATTTTAAATTTTATTTTTCGAATAACTCCTTTTTAACGCATTTTTGGAGTTTGTGCCCATACAAACAATTAATCTACGACGTAAGACCTATCCAATGGTACAGGTTTCATTGCGATTTGAGCGAAAAAAATTTTTAATTTCATTTTTCGAATAACTCCTTTTTTACGCATTTTTGGAGTTTGTGCCCATACAAACAATTAATCTACGACGTAAGACCTATCCAATGGTACAGGTTTCATTGCGATTTGAGCGAAAAAAATTTTAAATTTTATTTTTCGAATAACTCCTTTTTAACGCATTTTTGGAGTTTGTGCCCATACAAACAATTAATCTACGACGTAAGACCTATCCAATGGTATAGGTTTCATTGCGATTTGAGCGAAAAAAATTTTAAATTTTATTTTTCGAATAACTCCTTTTTTACGCATTTTTGGAGTTTGTGCCCATACAAACAATTAATCTACGACGTAAGACCTATCCAATGGTACAGGTTTCATTGCGATTTGAGGGAAAAAAATTTTAAATTTTATTTTTCGAATAACTCCTTTTTTACGCATTTTTGGAGTTTGTGCCCATACAAACAATTAATCTACGACGTAAGACCTATCCAATGGTATAGGTTTCATTGCGATTTGAGCGAAAAAAATTTTAAATTTTATTTTTCGAATAACTCCTTTTTTACGCATTTTTGGAGTTTGTGCCCATACAAACAATTAATCTACGACGTAAGACCTATCCAATGGTACAGGTTTCATTGCGATTTGAGCGAAAAAAATTTTAAATCTTATTTTTCGAATAACTCCTTTTTTACGCATTTTTGGAGTTTGTGCCCATACAAACAATTAATCTACGACGTAAGACCTATCCAATGGTACAGGTTCCATTGCGATTTGAGCGAAAAAAATTTTAAATTTTATTTTTCGAATAACTCCTTTTTTACGCATTTTTGGAGTTTGTGCCCATACAAACAATTAATCTACGACGTAAGACCTATCCAATGGTACAGGTTTCATTGCGATTTGAGCGAAAAAATTTTAAATTTTATTTTTCGAATAACTCCTTTTTTACGCATTTTTGGAGTTTGTGCCCATACAAACAATTAATCTACGACGTAAGACCTATCCAATGGTACAGGTTTCATTGCGATTTGAGCGAAAAAAATTTTAAATTTTATTTTTCGAATAACTCCTTTTTTACGCATTTTTGGAGTTTGTGCCCATACAAACAATTAATCTACGACGTAAGACCTATCCAATGGTACAGGTTTCATTGCGATTTGAGCGAAAAAAATTTTAAATTTTATTTTTCGAATAACTCCTTTTTTACGCATTTTTGGAGTTTGTGCCCATACAAACAATTAATCTACGACGTAAGACCTATCCAATGGTACAGGTTTCATTGCGATTTGAGCGAAAAAAATTTTAAATCTTATTTTTCGAATAACTCCTTTTTTACGCATTTTTGGAGTTTGTGCCCATACAAACAATTAATCTACGACGTAAGACCTATCCAATGGTACAGGTTCATTGCGATTTGAGCGAAAAAAATTTTAAATTTTATTTTTCGAATAACTCCTTTTTTACGCATTTTTGGAGTTTGTGCCCATACAAACAATTAATCTACGACGTAAGACCTATCCAATGGTACAGGTTTCATTGCGATTTGAGCGAAAAAATTTTAAATTTTATTTTTCGAATAACTCCTTTTTTACGCATTTTTGGAGTTTGTGCCCATACAAACAATTAATCTACGACGTAAGACCTATCCAATGGTACAGGTTTCATTGCGATTTGAGCGAAAAAAATTTTAAATTTTATTTTTCGAATAACTCCTTTTTTACGCATTTTTGGAGTTTGTGCCCATACAAACAATTAATCTACGACGTAAGACCTATCCAATGGTACAGGTTTCATTGCGATTTGAGCGAAAAAAATTTTAAATTTTATTTTTCGAATAACTCTTTTTTACGCATTTTTGGAGTTTGTGCCCATACAAACAATTAATCTACGACGTAAGACCTATCCAATGGTATAGGTTTCATTGCGATTTGAGCGAAAAAATTTTAAATTTTATTTTTCGAATAACTCCTTTTTTACGCATTTTTGGAGTTTGTGCCCATACAAACAATTAATCTACGACGTAAGACCTATCCAATGGTACAGGTTTCATTGCGATTTGAGCGAAAAAAATTTTAAATTTATTTTTCGAATAACTCCTTTTTTACGCATTTTTGGAGTTTGTGCCCATACAAACAATTAATCTACGACGTAAGACCTATCCAATGGTACAGGTTTCATTGCGATTTGAGCGAAAAAAATTTTAAATTTTATTTTTCGAATAACTCCTTTTTTACGCATTTTTGGAGTTTGTGCCCATACAAACAATTAATCTACGACGTAAGACCTATCCAATGGTACAGGTTTCATTGCGATTTGAGCGAAAAAAATTTTAAATTTTATTTTTCGAATAACTCCTTTTTTACGCATTTTTGGAGTTTGTGCCCATACAAACAATTAATCTACGACGTAAGACCTATCCAATGGTACAGGTTTCATTGCGATTTGAGCGAAAAAAATTTTAAATTTTATTTTTCGAATAACTCCTTTTTTACGCATTTTTGGAGTTTGTGCCCATACAAACAATTAATCTACGACGTAAGACCTATCCAATGGTACAGGTTTCATTGCGATTTGAGCGAAAAAAATTTTAAATTTTATTTTTCGAATAACTCCTTTTTTACGCATTTTTGGAGTTTGTGCCCATACAAACAATTAATCTACGACGTAAGACCTATCCAATGGTACAGGTTTCATTGCGATTTGAGCGAAAAAATTTTAAATTTTATTTTTCGAATAACTCCTTTTTACGCATTTTTGGAGTTTGTGCCCATACAAACAATTAATCTACGACGTAAGACCTATCCAATGGTACAGGTTTCATTGCGATTTGAGCG